>CAWUFW010007481.1:0-597500 GCA_963921515.1 Calotriton arnoldi | reverse complement strand
ACCCCCAGCACGACCCCCTACACTACCCAAACACCAATGCACTACCCTAAAACATGACCCCTACACTACACAAACACCACTGCACTACCCTAAACCCTAAAACACTACCCCCAGCACGACCTCCTACACTACACAAGCACCACTGCACTACCCTAAACCCTAAAACACTACCCCCAGCACGACCCCCTACACTACACAAACACCACTGCACTACCCTAAACCCTAAAACACTACCCCCAGCACGACCCCCTACACTACCCAAACACCACTGCACTACCCTAAAACATGACCCCCTACACTACACAAACACCACTGCACTACCCTAAACCCTAAAACACTACCCCCAGCACGACCCCCTACACTGCCCGAACACCACTGCACTGCCCTAAACCCTGAAACACCAGCCCCTGCATGACCCCCTACACTGCCCGAACACCACTGCACTGCCCTAAACCCTGAAACACCACCCCTAGCACGACCCCCTACACTGCCCGAACACCACTGCACTGCCCTAAACCCTGAAACACCACCCCTTCACGACCCCCTACACTACCCGAACACCACTGCACTGCCCTAAACCCTGAAACACCACCCCCAGCATGACCCCCTACACTGCCCAAACACCACTGCACTGCCCTAAACCCTGAAACATCACCCCCAGCAAGACCCCCTACACTGCCCGAACACCACTGACCTAAACCCTGAAACACCACCCCAGCACGACCCCCTACACTGCCCGAACACCACTGCACTGCCCTAAACCCTGAAACACTACCCCCAGCATGACCCCCTACACTGCCCGAACACCACTGCTCTGCCCAAAACCCTGAAACACCAGCCCCAGCACGACCCCCTACACAGCCTGAACACCACTGCACTGCCCTAAACCTTGAAACACCAGACCCTGCACGACCCCCTACACTGCCCGAACACCACTGCACTACCCTAAACCCTGAAACATCACCCCCAGCATGACCCCCTACACTGCCCGAGCACCACTGCACTGCCCTAGACTCTGAAACACCAGCCCCAGCAAGACCCCCTACACTGCCCGAACACCACTGCACTGCCCTAAACCCTGAAACACCAGCCCCAGCATGACCCCCTACACTGCCCGAGCACCACTGCACTGCCCTAAACCCTGAAACACCAGCCCCAGCATGACCCCCTACACTGCCCGAACACCACTGCACTGCCCTAAACCCTGAAACACCAGCCCCAGCACGACCCCCTACACTGCCCGAACACCACTGCACTGCCCTAAACCGTGAAACACCAGCCTCAGCACGACCCCCTACACTGCCTGAACACCACTGCACTGCCCTGAACCCTGAAACACCAGCCCCAGCACAACACCCTACACTGCCCGAACACCACTGCACTGCCCTAAACCCTGAAACACCACCCCGTGCATGACCCCCTACACTGCCCGAACACCACTGTACTGCCCTAAACCCTGAAACACCACCCCCAGCGCGACCCCCTACACTGCCCGAACACCACTGCACTAAACCCTGAAACACCACCCCCTGCACAACACCCTACACTGCTCGAACACTACTGCAGTGCCCTAAACCCAGAAACACCATCCCCAGCACGACCCCCTATACTGCACGAACACCACTGCACTGCCCTAAACCCTGAAACACTACCCCCAGCAAGACCCCCTACACTGCCCGAACACCACTGCACTGCCCTAAACCCTGAAACATCACCCCCAGCAAGACCCCCTACACTGCCCGAACACCACTGTACTGCCCTAAACCCTGAAACCCCACCCCCAGCATGACCCCCTAGACTGCCAGAACACCACTGCACTGCCCTAAGCCCTGAAACACCACCCCCTGCATGACCCCCTACACTGCCCGAACACTACTGCACTGCCCTAAACCCTGAAACACCACCCCCAGCACGACCCCCTACACTGCACGAACACCACTGCACCACCCTAAACCCTGAAACACTACCCCCAGCAAGACCCCTACACTGCCCGAACACCACTGCCCTAAACCCTGAAACACCACCCCCAGCAAGACCCCTTCACTGCCCGAACACCACTGCTCTGCCCTAAACCCTGAAACACCAGCACCAGCACGACCCCCTACACTGCCCGAACACCACTGCACTGCCCTAAACCCTGAAACACCAGCCCCAGCATGACCCCCTACACTGCCCGAACACCACTGCACTGCCCTAAACCCTGAAACACCACCCTCAGCACGACCCCCTACACTGCCTGAACACCACTGCACTGCCCTAAACCCTGAAACACCAGCCCCAGCACGACCCCGTACACTGCCCGCACACCACTGCACTGCCCTAAACCCTGAAACACCAGCCCCAGCACAACCCCGTACACTGCCCGAACACCACTGCACTGCCCTAAACCCTGAAACACCAGCCCCAGCACGACCGCCTACACTGGCCGAACACCACTGCACTGCCCTAAATCCTGAAACACCACCCCCTGCACGACCCCCTACACTGCCCAAACACTACTGCACTGCCCTAAACCCTGAAACACCACCCCTCAGCACGACACCCTACACTGCCCGAACACCACTGCACTGCCCTAAACCCTGAAACACCACCCCAGCACGACCCCCTACACTGCCCGAACACCACTGCACTAAACCCTGAAACACCACCCCCTGCACGACCCCCTACACTGCCGGAACACCACTGCACTGCCCTATCCCTGAAACACCACCCCCAGCACGACCCCCTACACTGCCCTAACACCACTGCACTGCCCTAAACCCTGAAACATCACCCCCAGCACAACCCCCTACACTGCCCGAACACCACTGCACTGCCCTAAACCCTGAAACACCAGCCCCAGCAAGACCACCTACACTGCCCGAACACCACTGCATTGCCCTAGACTCTGAAACACCAGCCCCAGCAACACCCCTACACTGCCCAAACACCACTGCACTGCCCTAAACCCTGAAACACCAGCCCCAGAATGACCCCCTACACTGCCCGAACACCACTGCACTGCCCTAAACCCTGAAACACCAGCCCCAGCACGACCCCCTACACTGCCCGAACACCACTGCACTGCCCTAAACCCTGAAACACCAGCCCCAGCACGACCCCCTACACTGCCCGAACACCACTGCACTGCCCTAAACCCTGAAACACCAGCCCCAGCACGACCCCCTACACTGCCCGAACACCACTGCACTGCCCTAAACCCTGAAACACCAGCCCCAGCACCACCCCATACAATGCCCGAACACCACTGTACTGCCCTAAACCCTGAAACACCACCCCTGCACCGCCCCCTACACTGCCCGAACACCACTGCACTGCCCTAAACCCTGAAACACCACCCCCTGCACCACCCCCTACACTGCCCGAACACCACTGCACTGCCCAAAACCCTGAAACACCACCCCCTGCACCGCCCCTACACTGCCCGAACACCACTGCACTGCCCTAAACCCTGAAACACCACCCCCAGCATGACCCCCTTTACTGCTCGAACACCACTGCACTGCCCCAAACCCTGAAACACCACCCCCAGCATGACCCCCTACACTGCCCGAACACCACTGCCCTAAACCCTGAAACACCACCCCTGCACGACCCCCTACACTGCCCGAACACCACTGCACTGCCCTAAACCCTGAAACACCACCCCTGCACGACCCCCTACACTGCCCGAACACCACTGCACTGCCCTAAACCCTGAAACACCACCCCCAGCACGACCCCCTACACTGCCCGAACACCACTGCACTGCCCTAAACCCTAGAACACTACCCCCAGCATGACCCCCTACACTACCCGAACACCACTGCACTACCCTAAACCCTAAAATACTCCCCCAGCACGACCCCCTACACTACCCGAACACGACTGCACTGCCCTAAACCCTAAAACACTCCCCCAGCACGACCCCCTTCACTACCCGAACACCACTGCACTGCCCTAAACCCTAAAACACTCCCCCCAGCACGACCCCCTACACTACCTAAACACCACTGCACTGCCCTAAACCCTAAAACACTACCCCCGCATGACCCCCTACACTACCCAAATACCAATGCACTACCCTAATCCCTAAAACACTACCCCGCACAACCCCTACACTACCCAAAGACCACTGCACTACCCTAAACTCTAAAACAATACACCCCGCACGACTCCCTACACAACCCAAAGACCACTGCACTACCCTAAACCCTAAAACACGACCTCCTACACTACACAAACACCACTGCACTACCCTAAACCCTAAAAAACTACTCCCAGCACGAACCCCTACACTACCCAAACACCACTGCACTACCCTAAACCATAAAACACTACCCCCAGCAGTACCCCCTATGCTACCCAAACACCACTGCACTACCCTAAACCCTAAAACACTACCCCCAGCAGTACCCCCTACACTACCCAAACACCATTGCACTACCCTAAACCCTAAAACACTACCCCCAGCAGTATCCCCTACACTACCCAAACACCACTGCACTACCCTAAACCCTAAAACACTAACCCCAGCACGACCCCCTACACTACCCAAACACCACTGCACTACCCTAAACCCTAAAACACTAACCCCAGCACGACCCCCTACACTACCCAAACACCACTGTACTACCCTAAACCCTAAAACACTCCCCCAGCACGACTCCCTACACTACCCAAACACCACTGCACTACCCTAAACCCTAAATCTACCCCCAGCATGACCCCTACACTACACAAACACCACTGCACTACCCTAAACCCTAAAACACTACCCCCAGCACGACCCTCTTCACTACCTAAACACAACTGCACAATTTGTTACAGGCGTTGCAACGCAGGCCTGTGGTGCTTACTGGAAGTACCTGGTGGGCTGGTTGGGCCCCAGGGACTCTCAGGATTCAAGGTGACCTAATCCCCCAACTTAAAACGCGCCACGGGGCTCGTTTGCACAGTGGTGAAGGGAGGGCGGGGCCTCAGGTGACATGTGCGCAAACACGCCCTGTGGTGCGTTTTAAGTTGGGGAGTTAATTCCCTTTGAATCCTGGGGGCCAACTAGCCCACCAGGTACCTTCAGTAAGCACAACAGAGGTGCGTTGCAGAGAGGTGAAAAAGGTGCGTGGCCTCGGAACGCCTCTCTGCAACTCAGCTCTGTGGTCCTAACTGTAGGTACCTGGGGGGCTAGTTGGGCCCCAGGGACCCTCAGGATTCAAGGGGACTTAATCCCGCAACTTAAAACGCGCCACGGGGCGCGTTTGCACACATGTCACCTCAGGCCCCCTCCCTTCACCACTGTGCAAACGCGCACTGGCTCTGGTTAGTCAGAGTCAGTTACCACCAGTACCCGTCTGAAAAAGTTGTGGGCACAGGATGATTTTGCAACAAGGCCTCTTTCTGCTCCTCTGTTGGTTCTTTCTGCACATCTTTTGCTTCTTTCTGTGCGTTTTTTCTTCTTTCTTCACATGTCCTACCTCTGTTGGCATAGTTAGAAACTAGCATTTAAAAAACCTTTGAAATTCACTTAAAAAATCATAGTTTTCAGGCACGTTATAGTTAGAAATTAGCATTTAAAAAACCTTTGAAATTCACTGAAAAGACCATAGGTTTCAGGCACGTTATAGTTAGAAATTAGCATTTAAAAAACCTTTGAAATTCACTGAAAAAACCATAGGTTTTAGGGACAGTTATAGTTAGTTGGACATTGCACTCGTACAAAACCCGTGAAATTCCCCTGTTATAGTTAGTTCAGCTAACTATAACTCGCGCCCCGCAATGCACTGCTGATGACGTCACATATTACATCACTCATGACATGGTCAGTGACATCACTGATGACATCTCAAATGACATCACTGATGACATCATCCATGTGATAATTTCATGCATCTTCTCACACCCTAATATAACTTTTGATACACCCACTCTAAATTACAGACTGCCATTCTCAAAACCATAGACACTCCAACACCAAAAACTACATACCCACTCACTGATTCTTAGGTCTACACACACATCCACTCACTCACCTGTACAGTCACTCATACTTACAGTCACTCAGTACAGGACTATCATATGCACTCATACACCTATATAAACACTCACACACCGCCACTCATCCATAAAGGTACTCACACACCTAGTCAGTCATGCAAAAAATTAATCACACACCCATTTACTCACCTATACAGTTATACACACACCAGCTCACTTACTCATACAAATACTAGCACATTCTTACGCTCTTATACAATAACTGATACAAGCACACACGCATCCATACAGCCACTCTTACAATAACACACTCTCACTTATAGCCATTTAAATACTCTAACACACATATATACTGCCTTTTACATATGTAGTTACTCGCACATGTACCACTGAGATATACATTCACTCACTAACACACCCATACACACACTCACCCACCCAAGCAGTCCATCACAGATGCACTCTTGAAATCATGCACCCAGTGAATCACCCACTCACACATCTATGTATAGAGTCACACACACCCCACCCACACAAACACTCAGGCAGCCATACAGATACTCAGAGAACCAATCAATAACCCATATAGACACTCATGTAGCTATTCGCAAATCCATGCATCCACTTACACACCAACAAACAGACGGATACAGACATTCACACAGTTTAGTCACTAACCCATGCATTCAGTAAGATACGTTTAATCACTCACTTGTAGAGTCAGTCACTCACGTACTAAATCATCCATTCAGACACTTATACACCCACTCATTATTCAATACGCCTTTCCCTATATATATTAAACATATTTAAACTTTACAGAAACACACAGTCACTGGATGATGTCATCAGTGATGTCATCAGTGATGTCATTTGAGATGTCATCAGTGATGTCATCAGTGATGTCACTGACCATGTCATGAGTGATGTAATATGTGACGTCATCAGCAGTGCATTGCGGGCGCGAGTTATAGTTAGCTGAACTAACTATAACAGGGGAATTTCACGGGTTTTGTACGAGTGCAATGTCCAACTAACTATAACTGTCCCTAAAACCTATGGTTTTTTCAGTGAATATATATATATATAGGTTTAATGTATTTATATTTGTATGGGTTTAACTTATCTTAAATATAATTGCGTTGTAAAGGCATGCATGTTAAAGGCATATTCATGGTAAAGGCTTGCTTGGTCAAGGCATGCGTTTTAACGTCATACAACTGAAGATGTGAAAGGCTCTGAATTCTCCAGGCCCAGAATCATCAGGCCTGGAGTTTGCAGCCCCAAGAAATCCAGACACAGAAACACTTGGAGTTGCGAGTTGGGGTATTTGAGTCCAAGATATCACTTCAAAACAAATATCCCAGCCCGCAATGAGGGCCATCATGAGTTAATGCATGTGTTGGAGTGGTGTTTTATGTGCTGTCTTTGTTTCAATGCAGATGGCCACCAATTGTAACAAAATTAAAAAAAACAGGCATTGGCAAAGCCAATAGGTTTTGTCTATTAGACCCATTAGATTTGCCAATCTTTTTTAGCCATGGTATACAGAATCGCAGCTGCCGTATGGCATAGTTATTTTTAAAAAAGCAGAATGCTGCATCTGCCGTATAATTTTGTAGGTGCGCCATATAATTTTGTAGGTGCTCGCATGCATTCAACACGCTTGCACATTCCTTCAAAATGACGTGGGCTTTTTCTTTCCTTTGTACTTACCGATCCAAAATTAAAAAGAGAGTGCAAAAATGCTGTTTTAAAATCTAGCTCAATGTACCAGATCCACAGGAGTCAATGAAAAAATACCAGCGGGAATGGTAAATATTAATGTAAAAAGAGTGGCCTTATCAGTACAGCGAGAATCACAGGTGAGAAAAAAAATCACGAGACAGGCACAGATTCAGATTGCAATCAACATATATGTATATGAAAGCAGCAGTACGATCAGCATTTCGGAAAAAAATATTTGTCTGCACTCATTCAATATGCAAGTCTTACATTTTTACCTTTTCCATTTTTGGTTAAAATATATTAATTTCTTACATGCATCTATTTAGAGAGTTTCTGGATGTGCTGCATCCTAAATCCTTACAGAAGTTGCTGTTTTGAATGTTTCAGGCATGCAAGAGTGGGTTCTTTTTAAATAGAATGTATACAGTCTTTACAAACCACGTGAAGCATTAAAGTGACCATTTGGAGAGTCCACTACACTAATCGAAAATATAATGTAAGAGTCCATTAAAAGACTCAAACGTAATACAAGAGTACGAGACTCAAACACGCAATACAAGAGTCCACTACAAGACTCACAAATGTAATACATGAGTCCCCTACAAGAACCAAACATATAATACAAGAGTCCACCACAATAATCAAATAAACAGTAAGAGACATATGAGACTCCATTTAAGTATCTTTTCTCTTTACTGATCACAAAAGAACAGGTCAATATTCATCTCCATGCTAAGAGCAACACTTTTCCCCTTACCCCCTCAAATGCTTCACAGGATAAAGCAGGGGCAGTCAAAGGCCATGATAAAGACCTCTCAGGCAATTCAAAGCATGACACCATTTGTTTGCTGTTTGTACCATGAGGCCACATCATTCACAACGTTGGCATTTGGGACAAATAGTGTTGTACTGTAGATCTGAATTGTAAAGACGTGATTTCCTAATTGTGGACGTTGTGGTGTGACCATTGTATTCCCTTGTGGAAAGTAAATGGAAAAAACATACATAGAGTTGCAAAGGTGTGAAAAAACACCTAAAGCTGCATCAGCAAGCAGCAATAACCACAGCATACAAAGACATACAAACACACTAAACACGGTAAAACCAATGACCAATACATTTAGGGCCTTATTACGATAGTAGATTGTCTGACCGGCATCCACAGCTGACATGGTGAGGAGACCACCCGACAAGGATGCGTCGGTCCAACTGCTGCATTATGATATGACCGCTGTGCTGGTGGTAGGAAAGTGCTCCATAACAGAGCAGCTTGTGCTGTGGTCAGGGAAAAGGGCCGCAGCACAAGCCGCCGTGGTATAGAGCCCCTCCTGCACCTGCATGCACTGTGTGCCATGCACCATGTGGTGCATGGCACATGGTGCATGCAGGTGAGTGGGGACACTACATGTGGCCCACGATTGACGGGTCCCTGTTTGGGGCCCCCAAATTCCACTTCCGACAGCCTTTTCATGGCAGTCTCCCTGACATGAAAAGGCTGTCTGAAAGGGACATCGCAATCCCGACTGCCTCAGCACCGGCTCAATTGGGGACCGCTGCCCCGTCGGGATCACTGATCCTGTTGAGGGTGGCAATTTTCCTCCTGACCGCTGTGGGTCCGACTGCTGGGATGGTAATCCGGTAACGGACTGAAGGGCTGTAGGTGGTCGGATCACCATCGACGGCCTGTCGGTGTGAGGTTGACTGCCTTCTTAATAAGGTCCTTAGTTACATGTTATAATTATAGGACAAATTCTTTATAATTGTTTTTCTCTTATAATCCTCCTATTAAAATGGGAATTGGTCAATAATGCCTGCAGCTTTATTCAGTCTTGAATCCTAGCTTTACTGTAGTTTACTTACAATTAATTCTTCATAAATATGGCTAACACAGTTTATGGCAATCACTAACGAATAATATCAGAGTAATTTGATTTAAATGTTTGTTTATTCCATAAGTAAAATATTCATCAAAATTGCATAGTACGTTCATCACTGTTGTTGCACTAGAGTATATGTCAATTCATTAAGTATAGTTCTTCAAGCCAATAAATGACCATTCTGTTTATGCACAACCATTCACCTCTCAAATACCTTTCTATTTCTGTATAGTAATCTATACACATCCACTTGCTTTTCTGGACATAGGCACTCTATATAGTAGGAGCTTAGAACAAGTTATCTCTGTAAAAATATGTGATTCTGCCGCTGTGGCATTTCCCATATAGTTATGGTTTTACTGCTTGTCACATAATCCATCAGCTGCTGCAAACTTTGATGATTTCAACAAAATTGAATGTTGTTTCTAACTCAAACACATCAAAAGTTACAAAAACCTTCCACACGTGTTGCCGTGCAGTGGAAAGGCCTTTGCAAATGTTCACTGGGCACTTTTCAGTTGTTCAGTGTTGTATTTAGGTGTTAAACTGATATTTATGAGTGTAGTAACAATAATTCTGATCTACACTAACTTCAGCAGATTCATTTCTCGGCTCAAAAGGAGAGAGTGGGTGTCTTCTGAAGCTCAAGAATTCACCAGCAGGACCAGCTGGACCAGAATGGAATCAAAATCAGCCCCAGCAAACATGTCCCAACCAACCCCACAGTGCAGGAGGTCACAACCAGAATGGGGCCAAAGGGGCTTTCATGGTTGAGCATGGCAGCCCGTCCCGGTCTGGAAACAGCCCATGACCTGCATCCCACCAGGAAAATGCCCCGACATCAGAGCACACATAGAAATATGGAGATAATTCCACTTCCCTTCATCAGGAGAAACGGCATGCCAGGACGCTTTTAGGGAAGAAGAAGAGAAGTGTATACTTGCAGGAGGGTAAGGTGATTGCATTATATGATCAACATTGAAGGTTATTTTTAGGATTCCAAATGATGTAGAAAGGGAAAAAAAATCTCATTTCTGATATCTGGTAATAGCAAGATTATGCATTTAGCCTTGAATTTGCTGACCGGTAAGAGAAAAGAAAGAGACTGTAAACCAAGCAGTATGTATCAGAAGTCAGCTTTCCTCTTAGCTGTGCTTGTCTTTCACAGTTGCATGATCAGAGCACTTCTCTGGGGCTCACAAACATTAGCTACACATAGCACCCACATCAGCAATGCTACAGACATCGCCACTGCACTAACTCCTAACCTTATCATAAGTAGCCTGCTCCACTTCCCTGTGCAAGGCACTTATTGCACAACCATCAAGCATATTTCTAACCCCCACTGGATCCATGAAGTTTGCTTGCCTCTGTTACAGCAGACCCACAATCCCCTGTTTGGCTCTACTCCAAGAAAACTGGCAACATCACACCTGTTTTGGCACCAATGAAGTGGCTTCAACTCGAGTACTGATGCAACTTTGAAAATGCCAGAAATACATACAAAGTATTTCCCATGAACGCCTGGGCCAGAGGCATTATAAAACTGGTCGCAAAAAGTGGTTGCAAATTGTCCACTGAATTTTTTCAACCAGAAAAATATTTTGGAATCCAGCCTATGTACTAATAGGTAATTTCACAAAATAAGGAGTCAGAGTGGGTCACAGAACAACTTGATTAATTGTGACTCACTCTGATTAATTGCAAAGACAGGGATGGTGGCCTGCATGGGTCAGCAGACCACCATGCTTGTCTTTGCAATTCAAAATTGAAAACATTTTCTTTTTCAAGCAGCTTGATTTCCTTAATGGAAATGGGACTGCTTTTTAAAAAATAATTCAATTTTGAAAAACTTTAGTGAGAGAAGGCAGTGGTACCTGGAACACTACTTACTCCCCCTGAAGAAGATACCTTACTTGCCAAAGGTGAAGTGGTCCAAAGGGAAATCAATTACTACCCCAACTTGGGAGTCAATAACTTTTCAATAGTTTGCAAACCACTGATACATCAGGGTGTGAATCACGGTTTGGAAGGGATATCCACAGCCTGCCTCTTCCAAATTGCAGTTCGTAACCCATTTCTAAAACCATTTACCGATTTGTAAGTGACAGACTTTCGTCTTTTGCTCCATTTCTGACTGTGCAGGCTGGGTTTGTGGATGTGTGAGGTAGTTGCCTTTCCCAATAGCAAAGATGTCTGTCACTTCACGGCAGATTTATCAAGATTTTGCACTAATGCAAAGTCACACAAGTGATGCATAGCGGCGCAAAGTCTCGAAATGGTATTTACTTTCCAGCACAAAACTTTTTTGTGGTGGAAAAGTGCCCTTTTTTCAGAGTAAATAGAGCTTTGCCTTGCTTTGTTCCACTTTACATCAGGTGGGCTATATGGGTGGTGCTCTGACATTTTAGCGCAAGCACACTTTTTATGCAAAGCCATATCTACTAAAATTGTCAGATTGGACTTTTTAATCAAAATATAATGCCTTGATCAGGTGTTAAGTAGAAGAATTATATTTATTTCTCCAAACAGTTCACACATTGGATGTGTGCTGCTCTGTACAGCACACATAAAATGTATAACCTATTTTAAAAATTGTTTAGGCATAGGATTTTGTGCTGGAAGGGTATACTTCATTACAAAACCGATGCTAGACATCACCCAGACACCTCTACACAATGATGCAAAGGTGTGTGCTAGGCAGACTGTTTGTGCACCAGCACAGGGGAAGACAGTAGAAGCAGACCATATTTACGAAACAAGGCTCTGCTCAACTCTTTCCCTCTTGCATAAGGCAGCACAGCAACCTTTGTTGCTGAACTGCGTTGCGCTGCAGTTTAGTAAATCTGCCCTGCGGTGTTATCAGACATGTCACACTCAATCCACAAGTCAAACAGGGTTTAAGGTAATGTAACTGACAGTTTTGTACATTAAGAGCATGAAAGTGCTACATGGACACAAAGCAGAAGGCCTCTTCAAACAGAGCGATTCCTTAACAGAAGTTTTACTACATGAACACTGCACACCCTGACATCAATAAACAGTTTGCAGTTCATTCAGACTAGGTCAGACCCGCCCTTTAACCAGAACGCATCGACCACAGGCAACCAGCACTCAGAGCACTTTGTTAACTGCCTCGGAGGACACATATAATTCGTTAAAGGTCTCTGTCCCATTTAAATGGCTTCCTCGAAACTGGTACTTCTCTGCTCACAGGCAGATATCACAAAATATGAATGCACATGCACACCTAGGAAGACTAGAATTCTCTTTCTCGCACATTGAGTGGGCTTTGCAAGTAGTGAAAATTTAGAGAAAGGTTTTTGCATGTTCCACCACGCCTTTAACCAAAAATCTAAATTGGATTTCGGCCGCAAAATCTTAACACATACCTTAAGGTATTGGTATTTGGAAAGGACGCCTTTAATAAGCCCCTCCCAAATACTGATTCATTATGGTTTTTTAATCCCATTTAATGATTCAGAAAGCCTTTTCCAAATCGTTATATGGGCTTTTTTCAATAGTAAAAGGGTTTTAGCATTTGCAAACCCTCTGATGTACCGAACCAGACTGTTAGCGGATGCTAAAACGGTTAGTAAATGAGGCCCACTCAATCTCTATACTACAGATTATATGAACGTTAGTTTCATTCCACAAATTGCGAGAACCAAGTAGCCAGAGTAACACAGAAAATTAGCGACTTCTATCAGAAGGAGACAGATCTTCAGAGATCTCACTACTTACTCACCGACTAGGTAAGAGTAAATGACTTAAAGCGGCCATTTTGAAGGCCAGTTCTTTGTGCTCCTGCTGTCCTATGATTCATCCTGCCTGCGTCAGCGGCGGAGTGGATGGTCCTTGCTGTGATAAATTAGTACAATGAAGAAGGAGACACCTGTAAAGTGTTAGGGCCCTAGGCCCTCATGCACACTTAATAACCACACAGAAACGGATAATTAGTTAGTGGAACTGGCCCAGGGCAAGTGCGCCCGGCCCCTTTTATTGGCAGGGTCACATGTCCAGTGACGCCTGTGCTGGATGGGTGTGGGGTGGGGTGTAAGCTAGCCCTCGGGGAGTGGCTGGTACATTGGAACACTAGACCAGTGATCAGCAGATCACTACATCCCTCCAAAACTTTATTCAAAATGAAACAACAGAGTCCAACCTGTGGGAGGGATAAAACAATAAATAACAGAAACTTCTGCGGAGTCTCTTTAGCTGCTTGCAAAACAAAGACGATGGTACGACAGCAGCTGGGACCACCAGTTCTATTTGGCACAGTTAATGGGTGCCCTGCAGGTCCGGTCTTCTTTCGACTCTGTGCACGGAAGTTGACAACAATGTCTTTCTAGGCATAGCTCTCTTGGTGACGGAGCAGGTAGAGTGATGGTGGATCTGATAGATGTAACTTTTGACGTATCAGTCCTGGTTGTCGTGGGATTTCCACGCATGCAGCATTACTTCTCTCTACGAAATGGTGGAGTGGTTGCAAGACATCCCTCTCACCATGATGCCCCTCTCACAGGTGTTCCCCTCTCACGAGCTATCCCGGAGGCCCTCTTCATCAGGCTTCCACTGTACTGGGTGTACTTTGCCGTGTCGCTCCAACGCCACTTGCTAGGTGTGTGGAGGAAGCGCTACAAGTCACGCCTTCAAGTCCTTAGCTCCACCTGAAGGGTAGTTGTTTACTCCTGCCACTTAGCACGAGATCTTCGTCTTCCTGGGACCTGCGGAAGGGCGGCTGTAGACTCTTCTCTCGTGGCGGGACCCGCTCTCACCATCGTCCCTGAGGCCTTTTCCCCTGGGTTGCCACGGTCTGGTGTGGAGTGGTCGGATCCTCTTCTTCCGGACGTCCGAGCAGTCTCACCGTCCAGTCTCCCATGCGACCCCAAAGGTGGATGTCACGAATGGTCCAGCCTGCTCGCCTCTGCAATCACCAGGTGTTCCGAAGACTCATGGATAGGTAGTTTGGTAGTTTCTCCAAGTGCTACCGGTGTTCTCCAGGTACTGTGCTCCATGCCAGATGTTCTTGCACTTGTCACCTTTGCCTTCTGGTGTGCGAGTTGTGATATCACACACTCCTCTCTTCTTCTTTCTTCTGCTTGCGCTTTCTTCTTCGCGTCTCTTCGCGGTGGCGTCATGCCACACAATTTCATCCTTCTTGTTCTTTCGCTTCGCGACGCGGTCTAGTCCCATCTTCTTGCTCATCTTCACGGACAAGGCCTCTCCATGTGACGTGCACTTCACACGGGTCTCCCTGGTCCTGTCCTACCCCTAGGACAATGCATTCTCTTCCTTCGGTGACCAGACCTGTCGTCGCGACCTTCCTATCAATACTCATTCTCGGTCTTCAGTCTTTGATTCCAGGTCTTCCTTCTCTGACCTCTTCTTTGGTCCTCTCCACAGACCTCTATTTAGTCATCTTGTCAGACCTCTCGGTCATCTTCTCCATGACCTTCTGGCAGGTCATCTTCTCCATGACCTTCTGGCAGGTCGTCTTTGCTGTGACCCTCTGGCAGGTTGTCTTCTCTGGGACCCTCTGGCAGGTTGTCTTCTCTGCGACCCTCTGGCAGGTCATCTTCTCTGCGACCCTCTGGCAGGTCGTCCTCTCTGTGACCCTCTGGCAGGTCGTCTTCTCTGATCTCGAGGACGCGCTCCAGGCGCCTCAACGCCACACTGATGTGGCTCTCTCTTTGCAGCCTCCTCTCGGGCTGGCTTCACAGGATGAGTCACGCCATGTGACCACCTGACTTCCTTGCAGGGTGCTCGCTCTCGGGCTCCAGTCCGTACCATACGTGTCTGAGGTACATTTCCGGCGCACCGTCTCTCCTTGCGCTCTTTCCTTATCTTCCACTTGCGGTGGCGTCCTTTCGCCACTAGGTGCACATGCTGCACACTTCCTCTGGTCCCTTCGGAGAATTGGTGCTTTGGGCTGTTGTCTTGAACCACACTTGTTCTCCTGGTGGCGCTCCTTCCGCTGTTCTTGCTGCTGCAGTGACCACCTGTGGCTAGTAGGCGTCACTGCATCTCTCCTTCGCAGGCCTTGGCATTCTTTGTCCTCCCAGTTCCTTTGAGCGCTCTCTTCGCTGACCGGTGATGTTGTTTTTCCTCCCCACGTAGGAAGGTAGAGCCTTGGGGTGTTCTGCCCTTTCAGTGTAAGCAGCTGCACTTTCCTATATCAACTTTAAGTTGCAGCATCTTTCTCTGTGCAGCTGTGGGTTTCGTTTGCACAGTCTCTTGACACTAACTTAATGCCCTTGGCAGTCCTCACTGTGTCCCTGTCCAGTGTTGCCTTGTTTCTTTCTTTATGCTGGTGCGCTATGTCCCTCAACCATGTTGAGCTGCAACAGCTGGTCCTGTGCTGCTGCTGCCTTTCCTTGGCACTGTTGTGTTTACTTCTTTTTCCTTAAAAAAAAAGAAAAAAAAACACATGGATCTGCCTCTTCCCTGGCCTCTGCTCATCAGTCCCAACAATCAGTTCCCTTTTCTGCATGCTTGTCTATAAGCAGTTATATCTTTCTAAACGCAGTATTGGAAAATGGCCACTAGGTGGCGCTGCAGGGCTTACTATAGCAGTCCGCTACCGTTTTCCTTCTTTCTGGAACGTCGGTCCGGTTCCGTGGTGCTGCAAATTGTCGTGCCCCTCTGGGCGTCATTGGGGGGCAGAGAAAATAAGGGCAGGCAACTCGTAGTGGGTGTTGCCTTCTTCACAAGCTGATGCCCCCTGAGCTGCAGACACACCTGGACGTTCCTGGGCCTCAGTCCGCTGCCGGCCAAGGCGGCAGTCAGAGCTGCGGATGGGTGTTTCCACGGGACGAGGTCACTCCGGGAGTCGGGTACTACGGCTTGGGCGGGCCACTCACATTCGGCTGCACTCACGGGCTCACCTCTCGCTTGAAACTTGGCGGGCTCTGCTGATGCGGGGTGGGCACCCGCTCCGCTTCACTAGACTGTTTCCCCACGCAGTTTCTACTGCTGTTGGGTGCCGCGATGTGTTCACGGGCACATCAGGTGCGGCGTGGGCTCCCGATCACCTCTTCCACCTCCTTCAGGCCCGGGGCTCTTCACATGCCCCGCGGGCCGTTAGGTGCGTCCTGCGCCAGCTTACAGGGGGTGCCCTTGGCGCCGGTAGCACTCTCCCCCTTTCACCAATCTTCCGGGCTGCTGCACGCACAGCCCCCTCGTCGCCATTGTAAAGTGTTAGGGCCCTAGGCCCTCATGCACATTTAATAACCACACAGACATGGATAATTAGTTAGTGGAACTGGCCCAGGGCACGTGCGCCCGGCCCCTTTTATTGGCAGGGTCACATGGCCAGTGACGCCTGTGCTGGATGGGTGTGGGGTGGGGTGTAAGCCAGCCCTAAGGGAGTGGCTGGTACATTGGAACACTAGACCAGTGATCAGCAGATCACTACAACACCCTGGCTTCAGGCTCTCCTGTCTTTAATGATCTGTCTCTTAGCCAGTGGCGGTAGAAGGTTGTGGAACTCCTTTCTGTTCTGCACCGCTGTGGTGGGCAGTAAGAAGGCAACAGCATCCATGCTGTCATAGAGAACACAGTGGTAAAATGTGGCTCTAGTCTGCGCCTGTGGCGTCAGTCCAACCAGCGCATGCTGTGACTATATGAAATATCAGCTGACACCGGCAGGTCGAACCACTCGCCTGCAACCCTCCGCGCTCTCAATGCACCAGGAAGCACACTCTCTCTCGTGGTTAAAAGGAACATTTTGTCAAAAGGCTAGATGATGCCTCTGAGGCCTAATTGGGGGCTATGATATTGAGGGAAAGGAAAGGGGACATGGCGTTTGGCTGTGACTGTCAGATATTTGGGGCCGGAAGGACAACGAGGGCCGGCTGTTGTTTTTTTTGTTTTTTTTTAGGGGAAGGAATCGGTGTAGGAACTATGATGTGTTAGCCTGCTACTAAGGGGGTGTTATCGTTTGGAAGGCAATGGGCCGGGGATAAGGAATATGTGCTTTGTTTTTTCTCCAGCGTGAGCTTTCATAAAAAGGGCCATATTGTTGTGTCAATGGAGTTCTTCCCGCCAATGAATGAATATAAATGAATGTAAGTATATTAAGGAATCAGCTGGTGGCTACATTTTAAAAGATTTTACAAAAGTTTTAAATATGGTATTGAGAAAGAAAACACACAACCACACACGCACAAAACATTTTCACTCTAATATATATTATCCTATTTGCAGGCTTATAACTATAAATGACCAGACAAAGATGTACATTAATTAGGCACTGTGCACCGTTGTGCATGTCAGGGCAAACAGTTCCCATATAGCGACACATACTAACATGCACCGACATTTACAAATATATTTAGACTTACGTGCATGTCTGGACACACACACCCACACCCACACACACAGCCACACAACTTTTACCAAAATAGACACACATGGAAACTCTCTTACAGAAAAACAGACATCACCATGCCCACAGATGCAAACAGAGTTTCTCAGAGATAGAGTCAAAAACAGACTAACACAGGTCATAACTTATAAGTTGATAAACACACACACATATACCCAAAAAATATTCAAAAACTATCATTACAAAATATGACATCCTCAATAATGGTATCAGCACTATTATTTTAGAAACTGGCCATAAATAATTGTTTAGTATTATATTTTCCAATATACCTCTCATTTATTTAATCAGAAACTATTATTGTAGTGTATTGTATTATAATTGCATTTATATAGCTCTTACTACTCCTGACGAGGTGTCGAAGCACTTTTTCGGCGAGTAGCACGCTACTCCAGAACCCATAAAGGATTAGTGGTGAATTAGTATAGTGAAATATGAAAGTAATTTGAGTGGTGGATATGTTAGTCAGTTATTTGGATTTAGAAGAATAGTGGAGGGATAAAAGAGGGAAAAAGATTTGCATTTATATAGCGCTTGCTACCTCTGATGAAGTGTTGAAGCACTTTTTTAGCAAGTAGCACGCTACTCCAGAACCCATAAAGGATTAGTGATGGATTAGTATAGTGAAATATGAAAGCAATTTGAGTGGTGGATATGTTAGTCGCTTTTTTGGTTTGAGAAGGATAGTGGTGGGATAGAAGAGGGGAAAAGGTTTGCAATTATATAGCGCTTGCTACCCTGATGAGGTGTTGAAGCACTTTTTTGGCGAGTAGCACAGTACTCTGGAACCCATAAAGGATTAGTGGTGAATTAATATAGTGAAATATGAAAGTAATTTGAGTGGTGGATATGTTAGTCAGTTATTTGGATGGAGAAATATAGTGGAGGGATAGAAGAGGGATAAGGTTTGCATTTATATATCGCTTGCTACCCCTGATGAGGTGTTGAAGTGCTTTTTCGGTGAGTAGCACGCTAATCCGGAACCCATAAAGGATTAGTGGTGAATTAGTATAGTGAAATAGGAAAGTCATTTGAGTGGTGGATGTGTTAGTCAGTTATTTGGTTTGAGAAGAAAGAGGGAAGGGTCTAGAATTTTTTGGGTGGAGTTTATAGTTGTAGGAAGGGGTTTGGGGTGAGTAAAGGGGAGGTGGAGGGGAGTTAGTATAGGAAAATATTAAATTACTTTGAGTGGTGGACATGTTATTCTGTTTTTAGGATTGAAAAGGTATAGTGGAAGGATAGAAGAGGGAAGGAGGGATAGAAGAGGGAAGTGTCTAGAATCTTTTTTTTTTTTTCTTTTTCTTTTTCTTTTTTTGTTATGATATTGCAATGTGTAGTAGACTATCAGAGCCTCATTGTGAGGTCCCATATTTGGACACATTAAGTCAATCCAGCCAGCGTGACTGCTACCTCCTTTTATCCCAGACTTTCACCGAGGTATTTCGGCTGCTTTACCCAGGTGAAAGTAAAGAGATCCACAGTGCTCCCACGTTTCTCATAATTCTATTAGAGCTTGTAACTGCTGTTGCCTGCCCGTTCAGAATTACAGTATCCACTCATAATGAGGACCTAACAGTCTAAGAGTATGATATAGTTTGGCAAATTCCTGATGCCATATAACATACTGACACTGCCCGATAAAGGGAAACTAACAGCCAAAGTCTAAGTTTAGACCTGAAAGTTCAAGGGCCCAATTCACAATGGTAAACTTAGACTTCAGGTCTGAACTTTAACTTCAGGTTTAAGTTTACCTTTGTGAATTAGGCCCTTAGTGGAGAAGTGTGGCTCAATGGTTAGAGCAGCAGACCCTGATGCAGAGATCTGGCCTGGGACCAGGGTTCAATTCCCGCCTCGGCGGGTCTTGGGCTCAATTTCCTTGGACCTGATAATTCTCGCCTCGGTGCCTATTCTAATCATGGGTCCCACTCTGCAACTCTGGGCAATAGCTTGCTTAATCTCCACAACGGCCCCAACAGCGCTGGGATGCCTGGCTTCACCTTGGGGGTGCCCAGGAGTGGACATTTCACAGGGAAAAGCCAGGAAGGGTTCCACAGCGGTATGCGTACAGCGCCAGGACACCCCTTTGGGGGTATAAGTGCGCTTTACAAGTACAAATTTCATTTCATTTCAAATACAGCACACAACCCTCCTGCTAAATTGCCTCCATTAATAGTGTTGTGGCCGACATTCAGTCAGTAAATTCTATGCTGTGGAGTTTCATTTAACATCAAACTCTAAAACAGGCCCGAAGATCTCTCCTAAAACATTCAGGATGAGAGGACTTTGTGGCTCAATAGTCCAAGGTCACTAATATTGACCAGGCGCCACTTGCAAATAGCAGTGGGGCGCCCTTAGTCCCTCCATGGGCAGGAGCCAAGGCAGGGAGTCCCTCGTCTGTCTTTTGCCATGAAGAGGGCTGACCGCGGCGTCATCTGGGGGCGCACAGTGAGGCATCATATAAGGCACCACGAGGCGAAGGATCGGCCTCTTTTCCTTCCACCACGCACCAGCCAACATACTGCATCAACCAGCTCACTGAGCACTTCAGGGAGGAATCCAGGGAAATCATATTCCGGACCAAAACCGAGAACCTCGAGAAGTATGAGAAATGCAACTCACTCTTCTTCAAGAAACTTCACTCAGCCCGCACACCACTGGTAGAGCTTCGGAACTCGGAGAGCAACCTCCAAGGTGAGAAAGAGTAAGTCATGAGAGTCGTAACCAACTTTTATGGCGAGCTTTACTCACCGAAGTCGTCAGAGCGAGCCCAGGCGGAACGTTTCCTGGAGGGCATTTCGAAGACACTGGGTCCGGAAGAGAGAGAGGGCCTGAACGTGCCCTTCACCCTCGAAGAGCTGCACTTGGCCGCTTCGACCTCCAAGAGAGGCAAGACGCCTGGAAATGATGGCCCCCCCGTGGAACTTTATGTCAAACTGTGGGACATGATTGGGCCGGACTTGCTGGACCTCTACGAGGAAATGGTGGGCAAGGGCAGTATGCCGCAATCCCTGCGAGAGGGTATGATAACACTTTTGTACAAGAAGAAGGGAGAGAGAGAAGACCTCAAGAACTGGAGGCCCATCTATCTCCTCAATGCGGACTACAAAATTCTCGCAAAGGTGATGGCCAACCGCCTAAAGAAGGTAATAGCGAAGATAGTCTACCCAGACCAGACTTGTGGGATACCGGGTCGGCAAATTGTGGACAGCCTGGCCCTGGTCCGGGACATGATCGAGTACGTCAAGAGCTGCAAGGTTCCGATGGCCTTGGTCAGCCTGGATCAGGAAAAGGCGTTCGACCGCGTTTCCCATGAGTTCATGGACTGGACACGCAGAGCACAGAGGCTGGGAGTCTTTTTCTGTGACGTGGTGACCACAATGTATAGAGATATCTCTAGTACGGCGTTGGTTAACGGGGATGCAGCATATGTGAGCAGGGTAGATGAAAGGGCGCGATGGAGGGGACTACCATGAGCGTAGCTGTGAATACAGTTGCTGTAATGCAGATACTGGAACAGTAGTCTTGTTTAGTGCATATATTTTCAGTCATGAGGTTGAGTCTCCTCAGTCACTGTTTTAAATAAAGGCGAAGCTGACTTCGTGTAATGCGATACACAATACGTGAAAATAATTAATTCCAGAATTAAACATTGATTGCTTGATTTTCTCTTCCCTTATATATCTGCGGGCGGCGCACCGCGCAAACATCGCGGCAACATGGTCTCAAGACGGCGACTAGCAGGAACTTGCTGATGATGACTGCTGCCAGCAGGCATGGGCGAAGGCTTTCGGTGTCCCCTACGGTAACTTTGTGATATGTAGATTGGCTCATGATACCTATAGCCAGCTTTGCTGTGTATTAGCGTAACCTGAATGTAACACGGAGCCTGCTTCGAAGTGCTGCAAAGGGCTTAGCATTGTCAGTTTTTAGTGATTTGTACCGGTTGGGCTATATTGTCAGAGAGGTGGTGGAGTAAAGGCTAGAGCTGTCTACTTTGGAGAGGGGGTAAGCAATTTCGAGTCTCGGTGCTGGCTCAACTGAAGTATTAACACTGGAGTGTGGTGCACATGATTAAGGGAATGGAGAGTGCTGTAGGGTAAACAACTAGGCGTGCAACCATATAGAAGCTTAATTTAGTCTTCGGCGTGACAAGAAAAGGAATTTCCCCCTTGGCGCAACCACACTGTAAACTTTAGTCACATTCGTTCATTTGAAAATAGTAGGTTGGTGGTGTTCTTTGGGATCCTGGAGAGTAAGTGACCTCCAATCTCAGATACCCGAGTCAGGTTCCGAAAAATGTACATCTCTCCGTTGTTTAAACATTAATACACACACACTCGTGATGCAGGTTCTTTTGATAGAGCGAAATGTATTTGTGAATTGTAGGGGTGCATCATAATCACTGATAGGCCGCACCCACATGTATTCAGACATATATTCGTTTATATCCATTGTATACTCATGCATGTTTAGCAAAGAATGAATAGTTCACTGAGACGAAGTGAACTCAGCAGTATAATGGTGTTAGGATAATGATGTAATGTAATGCTTTTTGAATTGTGTGAACATAATGCATAGAGGAATTAGTTCGTGTATGTAATGTAATTGCAGTAGTTTAAACGTGCACCATATTAAAGTTGCACATGTAATTCATTGTTTGCATAAAGAATCGTAATGAATATGCTTATAGGGAAAAGTAAGATGTGTGTTTAAAAGTTATATGTAAGGGCCTGACTACATATATGCTTAAGGAAGGCCTGGTATATTCTTATGTTAGCTTATAATGTAGGCCGAAAAGGGTTTCTCTTGGAAAGGCTCTCTGGGCACAAACGGTAGATTTAATTAGCACAGTAGAAGGTTTCTGTTGAACGTATCTTTTGTTGCAGGTGCAAGGACACATGTCTCGTTAGTAAAGACTAACTCTTTGTTTTCAAAAGTTAGAAAGATGGGAGGCATGGTACGGGGAGTGCAATGGAATTTAGGGATGATACTTTCAGAGGAGAAGGCGCCTGGGACTCAAGGTCAACGAAACCGTCCAGGATGAAGTCACCGTTTCAATGGAAAAGCACAAGAAAGAAGACCTGGCCAAGAGGGCGTAAACAAGGCGTGTACCTTTGTAGTATGGTTTTGTATTAGGGATAGTGCCCTGAGGGAGGAGGCCAGAGAAGCGGTAGGGGAGACCTGAGAGAAGGACAGAGCTGAGCTTAGGTATATGGTGATTGCACTTCTTAGGAAGTCTTCACAGCTGACACCTTTTATTCTTTCTTGCCTGGGAAAATCGTTATGCAGGGATGTCACTTAGCGTTAGTGTAGGGACAGCAATTGATTTTAAGCTTGTTTAGGCCCATGAAGAGCAACTTAGAAATAGGAGCAATCATAGTCTGGTTGGTCCTCCTAGAACTTTCTATTCTTCTTATCCTGAGTCGGATGAGACTCCTGCGTAGATTATTATTTGTATTAGTGCCCATCTATTTCTTTAACCTCGTGTTGAGGTGCTTGCACGTTCAGTTATTTTTGGCGATAATAAATTCTCAAACTTGAATTCGGAGTCCGTGGTCCTTTCAGACAAAATGAATGTTGATATCTAACCTGATGACATTCTCTCCTTTACACTATTCAACAGGTAAAAAGATCTTGGCGGCCAGAAGGTTCTTATAGATAATTAGATAAGAATCGGCGTTATCAGTTGGTAGCAGAGTAGGATGGTTACCTTTGATGGTAAGGGGAGATCTAGAGCAAGATAGGAGATTAAGTTGCCCCATAGAGCCCGAGTGACGCAGATCCAGAGAACCGCGAGAGACGGATGTCGGAGGTCGTGGAAAACTGACGGAGAGTGACGGTGCGGCGGAAGTAGCAGTTCGTAGTAGAGTGAGTATGAAAAGAGTGATGTTTGGTAGATTGCGGTGTTATATTGTTGTGTGATGTCTTGCGGAGTTGGAACGAAAGTTGAGTGATTGAGAAACGGACCGTGAGCGCGCGCGGGACCGGGAGATTTATTGTGGTGTAGAATACACCCAGAGTTGAGAACGTTGACCAGAGTTGTGGGGGTCACGAGACGTCATTGACAGACCCACAGAAGATAGGGACACATGTGTGAGTGTGTGAATAACCAACGCAGGTCGTAGGTTATTGTGTGCAGAACATGGAGTGATTGAATCCTATCGAGTGTATTAGAGGCGATTGTCCGGTCGTTCGTGGACAGACGGTTGCCAGATTGAGGTCAACAAGCTCAAGAGACTGATCGGTCATTGGTAAGACTGACGGTCAGAGAGGTAATTGTTCGGTAGGACGGACATTATTTCAGAGTATAATTGGGACGAATGCGAGTGAGAACAAGTGAATTAGAAAGGAGGGGAACTGCTGCGAGCGGAGGAAAAGTGACGTCAGACAAGAGCCGCGCTGCGATAGGCCGGTTGGTGTGAACCGCGCTGGGATTGGAGGATTGGAATCAGGAAGTAAAAGCGGACATTTTGAGTGCAAATACAAAGTTGATTCATCATGAAATGTTTTAAAGCTTTAAGGGAACTTTGCAGAGGTGATAGACATGTGGTTGTTCGGGAGGGAGAGGAAGCTCCTCCCGAGGACACACCAGCACATTATATGGCAAAGAATGTAGGATTGCATACTATAATTTGGCTTGAGAATTGGCATAAAATGACAGAAGCAGAAGGAGAATTGTCGTTCCCTCGATATGGTACTTTCAGGTTAGAGGTGCTGTACCAGCTCAAGAGTGTAATGGCTTCATTACGACCACTACCTAGACCAACACAGTTTGAGGCACTACATGCGTGGATAAGGGCAGCGTATGATAGGAAGAAGGACAGATGCCAAGAAAGGGTGAAGAAATCGGTCAGGGCATTTCAAGATGCAAAATGGGATGCCTTGGAGAAAAGGTGGAGAGCAGACACGATCGAAGGAGATAAGTTATACCCACTGCTGATACAAAATGGAAAGATTACAAGAATCGATGAGGATGACAGTGATCTAGATGACAGTTTGTTGGATAGGATGTTGGCAGAGAGGCCACCACCATTTAACCCAGATTCAGAAGAGGGAAAGACAACCCCAGCAGTGGCAATAGTTGATGAGAGCCAGAACCAGACTAGCATGAGAGTAGTGGGAAGAATTTCCACAGGAACGGAGGGGCTACGGCGTCTATGATAACACAGCCTCCTGCGGGGAACACAAGATTACCGGACTCCTTGACAGTACCGGTTACCATTGGCCCTATAGTACCGGTATATGACCCAGACCGAGTGAGAGAAGGGAGCTCCGTGCCGATGAGAAGGGAAGAAGGAAACAGTGAGAGTGGGAATGGGTTTGGAGTAAGGGTGGTTCATTTCCCAAGACCAATAGACACAAGTACGCCGTTACCGGCTACTGCGGACTCTTCATGTGGGCGAGAAGAGGAGAGACCGGAAAGACCGAGGTCTTTACGGGAATCTAAGTCAGCTTTGAGGGAGTGGACACCAACAGTAACGAACCAAGAGGATAGGATGCAAAGAGATAGGGCACAAAATGTCTCGGAAGACAGACCAGGTTCCAGGAATATGGAAGGGAATAGGTCACAAGGACAGAATAGTGACTGTGATGAGCGGGACGGCTCAGGTTGTCGAGACGTACTGAGGAGTGCAGTACAGGCAAGGTTGCTAGACGTAGTGAGGCTGAAAGCAGAGGTAGACGAAATGATCAGTGGGGGTCTGCCTTTGGAAAGGATAGAAATTTATGGATCAGATGAGCTGCTGTTTGTAGCAAAAGATGTGACTCGAAAAGCTAGAATGGCACATGATAGATTGAAGGAATTGGCCAAAAGATATGAGGTGGACCTGAATAAAACTAAAGCGTTACAGGGACCACATAGATTGCATTACAGTGATCAGGAGTTGGAGGAGAAAAGAATCACAGGGTTAAAGACGCACACCAGAGACCTGATCATAGGAATGAGAATATGGATTTTGTTGGACAAATGGGAAGAAAGGTGGTCCAAAAAGAAACCAGTAAAGAGAGCAGAAGGGGAAACGCCGCCGCCAGGAGGGGGGCGACGGGTGTAGGAAATTTTCCTTTACGGGAAGTACAGAATGGAGGGTACGTGCATGTGCCGTGGAATAGAGGTGATTTGGCTGCATTTACAAATGATTTTCCTCGGCTGAGGGAAAACCGGTGGAGTGGTACAAGCAGGTTGAGCGGTTTGTGAAAATTTCAAAAGTATTGTGGATTGATTTGAACACTTTGTTTGACATAGTGGTACCAGGAGATTTGTGGACGGCATGTAAAGTCGCTATTGAATGGCCGACTTCGGAACCGAAAAGAGAGGCGGTTACAAATGGTCCATCACCTGATGTCATGAAAAAGTATGAGCAGGTGATTACATGGTTGAAGTCGAAGATTTCACCTCAGGATATAGATTGGGTTAAGATAGATCGGACTGTACAGGAACCCAAGGAAACGGTGCATGAGTATTACGAAAGACTTCTGCAAGTTTTTAAACAGTATAGTGGGTTGGATGTTTTGGACCCTAAGGATATGGGACAGTTTGTCTCAAAGTTTGTAACAGGTCTGAGAGGGGAAATCAGCCTCATGATACAGCACCATTTGATCTGCTGGCAGAACAAGCCACTAGATGAAATTTTGCGGTACGCGAGATACTGTAGTGATGAGGTGGATTCGAAACACCGAAAGCTAAAAGACAAACTAATGCTTGTCCAGATGCAGACAGCACAGAGTCAGCCTAGTGGAGGGACCTTAGGAAGAAAGCAAGGAAATTTCCAGGGAAACCAGAATGGGCAGGTACAGGGAAAGGGAAAACCAGTAGACCCCAAGACAGGAGTGGACGTGGCCACACTAAAGAAGACCACTGCGTGTCATCTTTGTCGCCAGGTCGGACATTGGAAACGCGAGTGTCCTTTGAACCCAGCTAATCAGGTACAGGAAGAGGAAGAGGGGGCTCAGGTACCCGCGCAGGAGGTAGTTAACACAATAACGAGACCTAGGACGATGAAAGGGGGGTTTACAATTCTCACGCTCAGATTCCCCAAGCTCCAAGGTTTTCACAAGGAACACGAACGTACCAACAGATGCCCCTGTTCGAACGCTATGATGAGGATAGCTCAGACCCTTTATCCTGACGGTGCCTGAGAGGGGAGGAAGACTGCACACTTGGAGCGGTCTTGGAGGTGGACCAGAGAGGACCTTTTGTGGAGGCAGAGATTGAGGGCAATCCTGCAACACTTTTGGTTGATACTGGAGCTACCCGGTCTACTGTAAGATCTGCAGTAGTCCCTAACCTACCCCTCTCGGGACAATCAATCCAGGTTGTCGGAGTAGCGAACAAGAAGATGAGCAGCCCATTGACAGAACCGATCCTAGTAAAGATAGGTTCTTTCCAAACTAGACATCAGTTTGTAGTGTGTGATACGAGTCCAGTTTGTCTTTTGGGAAGAGATCTGTTGTGCAAGTTGAACTGCACGATTTATTGCACACCACGGGGAGTGGAGGTCCAGACGATAGATGACGATGCGGACTTTAAAATTACCAATCAGCTTCTGTGTATAGATCTGTACCCAATGGTGACTGTGGAAGAACTTCCACATGATCTGAGAGACGCAGTGTCGCCTGTGGTGTGGGATTTCGCAGGCGATGAAATAGGTTTAATCAGAGGGGTTGAACCAGTGCGGATTGAGGTGAAACAGAATGTTGATTTCCCCAGAACACCTCAATACAACCTGTCGACAGAAACGATTGCAGGAATAAAACCTGTGATCGAGACTTTCATTGAGAAGGGTATTTTAAAAGAGATCAGAGGTAGTCCCTGTAATTCGCCCATAATGGGACTACAGAAACCGAGCGGGAAATACAGGATCGTGCAAGACCTGCGAAAGGTCAACATGATAGTTGTCCCTTGTTGTCCAGTGGTACCGAATCCTTCAGTAATACTGTTCCAGATCCCATGTGAAGCCGAGTGGTTTACGGTTATCGATTTGTGTCAAGCCTTCTTTTCGATACCGCTCCACGAGGAAAGCCAATTTCTTTTTGCGTTTAGGCTAGAAAATCGCGTGTTAACATGGTGTCGTATCCCTCAAGGGTATACGGAAAGTCCATCGATCTTTAACCAGATCCTGAAGAAGAACCTTGAGAGTCTTGTGTTGCCGCAGAACTCAGTTCTCGTGCAATACATAGATGACTTGCTCATTGCCTCAGAAACAGAAGATGCTTGCAGAATTGATACTGTAGCACTGTTGAACCACTTAGGAGAGAACGGACATAAGGTGTCCCCGAACAAGCTGCAATACTGTTTGCAGGAAGTACAGTATTTGGGACACAGATTGGAAAAAGGCAAGAGGAAGGTGTCACCAGATCGAATTGAGGCAATAATGAGCATGGCAGTACCTACTACACAGAGGGAAGTTAGGATGTTTCTGGGAATGGTTGGCTATTGTCGACAGTGGATTCCTAGTTTCTCCTTGAGAGCAAAGCCTCTGCAGAGGCTTACACACAAGGATGTGAGTGATCCGGTACCATGGGACGAGGAGTGCTTGGTGTCATTCCTAAAGCTGAGAGATGATTTGTGCAGGGCTCCCGCACTGGGAATGCCTGATTACAACAAGGCCTTTTCATTGTTTTGTTACGAGAGAGGAGGATGTGCATTAGCAGTGTTAGCTCAGAACCATGGAGGTGTCCGTAGACCAGTTGCCTATTTTTCAGCTACTTTAGATCCAGTAGCTTCTGCGTTGCCCGGATGTCTAAGATCCGTTGCTGCAACAGGTGTCAGCATTGAAAGATGTGAAAGCATTGTAATGGGACATCCATTGACTGTACATGTACCACATTCGGTTGAGTTATTAATGACCAGGACCAAGACCCAGCACCTAACGAACAATAGGTTAACGAGGTACGAGCAAGTCATACTTGCCGCAGAGAATGTGACTCTGAAAAGGTGCTCCATCTTGAACCCTGCGACATTGATGCCTATACCGAACACAGATGATGAAGATTGTGAGGACCATGATTGTCTCGATGTGACCGAACTTTGCACCAAACCGAGACCTGACATTGTCGATGAGCCATTGGCCGACCCAGATGAAATTTTCTTTGTCGATGGTTCATGCTTAAGAGACAGTGTGGGGCAATTGAGAGCAGCGTTTGCTGTATGTACTATTTCAGGAGTGGTCGACGCTGCTTGCCTAGAAGGAGTACGCTCCGCGCAGGTAGCTGAGATCATTGCCTTGACCCGTGCCTGTTTGGCCGCTGATCGAATTCGAATCACGATTTACACAGACAGCCAATATGGCTTTGGCGTGGTGCATGACTTCGGGCAGTTATGGTCTCAGAGGGGATTTTTGACATCATCTGGCTCACCCATTCGTAATGGAGAATATGTAAGACAATTGTTAGAAGCATTGCAGCATCCGAAAGAAATTGCTGTTGTAAAGTGTTCAGCCCATGGGAAGGGGGAGGACTTTGTATCCTTGGGTAATAACTACGCAGATGAGGTAGCCCGCTTCTGCGCAGAACAAGGATGCATATTTACAGGAAGAGAGATAGAAGAGAGCCAAGAGGGAACCGATCTCAGCATAATGTTGGCCATGGCAGACACTTGGGAAGAGCTTAAGAGATTGCAAGATGAAGTCTCAACCAAGGAAAGAGAGGGCTGGATCAAAGCTGGGTGCGAGAGAGGAGAAGTGGATGTGTGGGTATCCAACGATGGGAGAGCTGTGTTGCCGGAAGAATTGTTGAGTCCGATGGCTAGATTGATACATGGACAGGCACACCTGGGTAGAGACGCAATGATGAGGGTGTTCAGACAGACGTGGTATAACCCACGGTTCCGAGCAATGGCTGAGACGGTATGTCAGAGGTGTGTTACATGTCAACAGATGAATGCTGGAAAGAAAACTGTAGTTACACTGAGTCATATTGGAAGGTCAGGAGGGCCCTTCAATAGACTACAGCTGGATTTCGTGGAGATGCCTAGGTGCAATGGCTTGAGGTACATTCTAGTGATAGTATGTATATTCTCACGGTGGGTGGAGGCATACCCCACACGAAGGTGTGACACTCTGACAGTGGCTAAATTACTGTTGAGGGAGCTCATCCCTAGATTCGGGATCCCGACCTCTTTGGAATCAGATAGAGGTGGGCACTTCCATAGCGAAATCATGAAGTTACTTTGTGCAGCATTGAACATTGACCAGAGACTCCACTGTAGCTACAGACCAGAGGCTTCTGGGATGGTGGAACAAGTTAATGGAACTTTGAAAGCCCGGATGGCAAAAATGTGTTCTTCAACATCCCTGAAATGGCCCGACGCCTTGCCACTGGTGCTCATGAGCATGCGAAGTGTCCCAGACAGAAAGACCGGGTTGTCCCCCCATGAAATAATAATGGGGAGGGCAATGAGACTGCCAGCAGTACCAGCTACAGCCTTGATAAGCATCACTGATGATTTGATTCTCGATTATTGTAAAGGACTCTCTGATGTGGTCCGTTCTGTATCCCAGCAGGTGCAAGCAGCTGTGGTTCCAGCCTCGAGTGATCTGTGCCACGACTTGTGTCCCGGTGACTGGGTGCTCGTCCGGAAGCACGTGAGGAAGAGTTGCTTGGATGCCCGTTGGCGTGGCCCGTATCAGGTGATACTTATCACGAACACAGCAGTAAAGTGTGGAGGATTGCCGAACTGGGTGCATGCTTCCCATACCCGCAGAGTTCCAGCACCCTTGGAAGAAACAGCTCCTCTCGCAAATGAAAATCCAGCTGATGTGGCAGGGCCACATGAGAGGACAAGCCAAGCTGTAAGGGTCGCTGACACAGCTGGTGGTGCACTAGAGCAAGCAGAAGGGGGTTTCCACATCTCGAACCCTGACTCAGGCACCGAAGAAAGAGAAGGTGCAGTGGGCGGAGAAGAGTCAAATGCAGCAGAAAGAGGAAGTAGTGCACTGGGTATAGAAGGGGAAGGCAGACGAACGAACAGAAGTGCTGAAAGTTGGCCTGAAAGACAGAGGCGACTGAACCTGAGGTTAGCACCTGAGAGAGACCTTGCTCCAGTGTCCGAAGTATCTGAAACCGAAGCAAGCGACGAAGACCAAGCACAAGACAGTCGGCGAAGGTCCAAGAGAACAAGAGTGCCTTGTCGCAGATACTCTACCCCTGAGTGGACTTACACTGTGTTTGATGCAGGGGGTGGTGAATACAGGGAGACTGAGGTCAGTGGAAGTGTTCAGTCGGAGCCCGAAACTGGTGGTGAAGGTGGTGCTGCGGATGCCAGGGTTCGAGATAGACGGAACACTGACACTCACGATTCCGAATCCCCCACTTCTGAGTGAAGTCCGAAACTTGCTTTTGCATCGGGTCGAATTCCCGCCTTTCGGAGCTGAGCCGTTTTCACACGAAGTGCTGGTTTTGCGTCTTGAACTTTTGTATCACGTTCTGGTCGTGCTCAATGAGGATCTCATTATGGATCAGTAATGAACTGTAAATAAAAGTCTAAAAGAAGAAGATAACCTAGGTCCGAGTGGAAGAAGAATAAACTTAGGGACTTTCCACAAGAAGAGGAACGAAAACTAGGGAAGTCTTTTTCTGGACTGTGTAAATAAGTTGTGATCGGAAAGGGAAAGCCCGGAGATTTCATGGTTGCTCGAGCTGGTTAAGCAAGTCACAAATAAAGGACAGAGACTTTTCTGAGTTCTTTGCGATAACCAAGACTTTTGAGAACTTTCGAAATCATGGAGCCGGGAAATCCCAATCGTAGAGCAAAGTGGATTATAGGCATCCTTATAAGTAGTGTGATAATTTCTATAATCATAGTAGTTGTAGTCTCATATACTGGTTCGCACGAGCCAGAAGTAGAGGAGGTGACAGGGACACCTACACCTATCACACCTAGTCAGAAGGGGGTAGACAGGGCAGCTGATAGAGCTATGATATTAGAAGAAAGTCGTAGATTACATGTAGATTTGTCTAAGGGTGATTTTAAGCTTAATGCGTATGCTAAGTTGTTGTATGAGTATGTTGACGTGATGGATGCGAAAGATTGTTATGTGTGTATGCAGTTGCCTACTTCGGTGGATGAGGGTATTAGGTATCATCATCTTCCACTGACTTATGGTATTTCTTGTAGTCTTTTGCTTAGTTTGTTTTATGAGAGAGAACAGTTCGAGTATTTCTTTTCCAATTTCGACGCAGTGCTTCCTGAAGTCCCAGCTTACAAGCATTTGAATAAGTATGACTATTATAAGACCGAGGACAGACTGAGGAAGTACTTCATACCGAGTTTGGAATTGGATACAGCATTCGCACACAGACACAATCTGACTTGCTTGATGTCGGATGTAGAGAGAAAGTTTGTAGATCAGGTTGAAGATAGGTATAGAAAGCTGACTGAATCCCGAGACTTAGGGCATCACAGGACAGATTGGACAGAGGAAGAACGGTTGCATAAGACCAAGGGAAGCTATGGTCCTATAGCGTTAGATAAGGAGCAGAGGGGTAAGTTGTGTATAAGGCGTTATCAGACTTACTACGAAAAGGTTCCAGTGGGACAGAGTACTTGTGATCATGTTTTCACCATGGCAGATGTGGCAAAAGATTTTCTCCAAGGTCCTGTACAAGTGATACCTACGGTGTATTACGTATGTGGGAAGAATGCTTACGTGAGGTTGCCTGCAAATTGGTATGGAACATGTTATTTGTCAATAATATTTCCAAAGATTTACCATACAGAAGACTTAAATCTTCTGGAGGGTGGAGAGCATTCAAGAACGAGAAGAGCTGCAAGTGCAGGAATCGTTGTGGGGGATATCTTTGGAGCTATGATACCTAGTCTAGGAGTAGTCTTGAATGATGTGAAGATCCGGAGGTTAGCGACTGTGGTGGATGAATTTTCGATGAACACAGCAAAATCGTTGGTGTTGGTGGAAGGAGAGATGTTGTCGATAAGGGGAATGGTTTTGCAGAATCGCCTTGCTTTGGATGTCCTATTGGCAAAAGAGGGCGGAGTCTGTAAAATGCTGAAGGTTCAAGAGTGCTGCACTTATATACCAGACCGTAGCAAGGATCTGGAGAAATATATAAGTAACATCACTATGGTCCACACAAAGATAGCGGATTTGACCGAAGAAGGGGCCTGGGAAAAGGTCGGGAAGGGTTTTGGTCAAGTGGGAGGTTGGTTTGCAAACCTAGGAAAGGGATTCCTTGGGTACTTCCTGAGACCACTCCTTATTTTGGTGGTTTGTGTGGCTGGCTTGTGGATTATTATCAAGGCCTACAAGTGGTATCGAGCAGGCAGAGTCAAGAGAGCTTTGAGGGAAAATGACATGAGATTGGCAAGACTGCAGGACAATCAGTATAAAAGGCTCAAGAGCATGGAGAACTTCAGATCAGGGAAGATGGGAACAAGTTCTGTTTAGGTCGGTTCCTTCTCCGAGGGAGTAGAATGAGATATGATGACAGGAGTCATCAAAGGGGGGAACTGATAGAGCGAAATGTATTTGTGAATTGTAGGGGTGCATCATAATCACTGATAGGCCGCACCCACATGTATTCAGACATATATTCGTTTATATCCATTGTATACTCATGCATGTTTAGCAAAGAATGAATAGTTCACTGAGACGAAGTGAACTCAGCAGTATAATGGTGTTAGGATAATGATGTAATGTAATGCTTTTTGAATTGTGTGAACATAATGCATAGAGGAATTAGTTCGTGTATGTAATGTAATTGCAGTAGTTTAAACGTGCACCATATTAAAGTTGCACATGTAATTCATTGTTTGCATAAAGAATCGTAATGAATATGCTTATAGGGAAAAGTAAGATGTGTGTTTAAAAGTTATATGTAAGGGCCTGACTACATATATGCTTAAGGAAGGCCTGGTATATTCTTATGTTAGCTTATAATGTAGGCCGAAAAGGGTTTCTCTTGGAAAGGCTCTCTGGGCACAAACGGTAGATTTAATTAGCACAGTAGAAGGTTTCTGTTGAACGTATCTTTTGTTGCAGGTGCAAGGACACATGTCTCGTTAGTAAAGACTAACTCTTTGTTTTCAAAAGTTAGAAAGATGGGAGGCATGGTACGGGGAGTGCAATGGAATTTAGGGATGATACTTTCAGCGGAGAAGGCGCCTGGGACTCAAGGTCAACGAAACCGTCCAGGATGAAGTCACCGTTTCAATGGAAAAGCACAAGAAAGAAGACCTGGCCAAGAGGGCGTAAACAAGGCGTGTACCTTTGTAGTATGGTTTTGTATTAGGGATAGTGCCCTGAGGGAGGAGGCCAGAGAAGCGGTAGGGGAGACCTGAGAGAAGGACAGAGCTGAGCTTAGGTATATGGTGATTGCACTTCTTAGGAAGTCTTCACAGCTGACACCTTTTATTCTTTCTTGCCTGGGAAAATCGTTATGCAGGGATGTCACTTAGCGTTAGTGTAGGGACAGCAATTGATTTTAAGCTTGTTTAGGCCCATGAAGAGCAACTTAGAAATAGGAGCAATCATAGTCTGGTTGGTCCTCCTAGAACTTTCTATTCTTCTTATCCTGAGTCGGATGAGACTCCTGCGTAGATTATTATTTGTATTAGTGCCCATCTATTTCTTTAACCTCGTGTTGAGGTGCTTGCACGTTCAGTTATTTTTGGCGATAATAAATTCTCAAACTTCAATTCGGAGTCCGTGGTCCTTTCAGACAAAATGAATGTTGATATCTAACCTGATGACATTCTCTCCTTTACACTATTCAACAGGTAAAAAGATCTTGGCGGCCAGAAGGTTCTTATAGATAATTAGATAAGAATCGGCGTGATCACTTTGGTATTCCAGGTGGGGGGCTAAACATTTTGAGTACCTTGTAACAGAGGCCACGCATACTTGCTTTTGCAGAACTAGCGTGAATTTTTCCGAGTGCTTTTCAGTACATTGCATATATAAGAGTGCAGTATATGGCTCATTTGAGCAAGGTGACCTCCAGCAGCCGGACAAGTCCTGTTGTTGCTGCACCAGATGTGTGATCAGCAAGGCAGTCCCGTGAACCGAGCGAGCATAACAGGGGTGGCTCTGCTCCTCTTTTTCATCTATTCTTTTCCCGCAGACTTGCACAGCTCTCCTTGTGATAAAGCATTTGAGAAGATTGGGCAGGGTGTCAGGCGGTTTTCAAAATATATTGAATTAATAGCAGAGGCAGGCAGTGCCCCACTACCAAATACTCCATTTTGACCAGGCGCCCCCTGCAAATAGAAGTAGGGGCGCCCTTAGTCGACCTGAGGGTGCTGCGTTTTGCTTTTATTTATGGCAGCTGGATTCTATATCATCTTATGCCTCATATCGACTTGTGCTTTATTTTAGGCAACATCAGCACAACAACCGGCCAGTCCTGCGATGTCATCTGTTTCCACAGGTGAGGTTAAGCGCAGACGGTGTGGTGTAATGACAGGAGCTGCCGACTTCAGCACGGAGTGACCCAGGTTGAAGTCTCAGCATTTGCTCAGCATCCTGTGATTCTGTGGGCGAGGTTGTGGCATAAGACTAGAGCAGTCGAGCTGAGAAAACAGGTTCGAGCCTGGCGTCCTGTGATTCAAAAAATGAATATGCCCTTGTTTAATGTACCTGGTGTTCATGTAAAGCGCTTCAAGTTTGCGCTATATAAAACTAAAAAACAAGTCTCTTTGAAGTTACATCAAAGACAGTGACGGGTTGCACTCATAAACAAGCATTGGCATAGCCAATAGGTCTCGCTTTTGGGACCTTTAAGTATTTAGTTATGCAGCACAATATCCTTGGTGCAACAACATCAACCGTTGCATAGCTAAACACTTATAAGGTCCCAAAGGCGAGACCTATTGGCTATGCCAATGCTTGTTTAAATCTAGCACAAGAACTGGTATGTAGCGTGTTGTTAATTATCTTAGCCTTTGGGGTAGGGAGATTGAATGATCTACTCAGGATCACACAGTTTGGTTTGGCGCAGAGAAACTAGTACTAGAACATTGCTCCCTTGTTTACGTTCAGGAGCTGGGCCACTAGACTACATCAGCACTTTCCAAAGTGGCTGTGAGCTGGGCCACTGCTACCTGCAATTCGACCCCACCACCACTCGCCCACTCTGGTGAACGAGGTTGATGCCGGGGTACCAAATTCCAACGTTGCCAAGTCTAGATTCCACCTAACGCCTCCTTCTTCCACCACTTTCCACCTCAGACGTCTTTACCTCAATCTTGCATGTTCTTTTTCACCCCTGCTTTCTTCCATTTTCAGTGATTTCCTATCTTTGTTTTCCTCCCCTCTCTCTTTCCTGCCTTTCTCTTGCTTTATCAAAAGTCTAATGATTTCAAATAATTCTCTGTCGAAAAAGTGTGGCTTCAGATGCATACTGTTTGGAGTTGGATACATTTTTTTTGGGTCCGTGAGACCTGTTCGGTTAGGGCCTGTAGTGTGTTAGTGCCAAAGAGACCCGCTTCCCACTACACTACGTCCGGGTGTGAACAGCTTAATCAGCAGTAGAAGTTCCAGCGGCCTTCCCTTCTACTATCAAGATTTACTGATGAGCACTACGTCGTGGTTTGAAAGGTCAGCGGTCAATCGCTCGGTTCGAAATCACCTACTTTACAAAGCCTTGTGCCGTATGTCATTTCTGCCGTGAAGGGAAGGAAGATTTATATTGCGAAGGAGCTGGTCATGTTACCAGTGCCTGACAAGCAGCGTAACCCACTTATTCGAAACCTGAAGAGGAGCCCTCCGAGGGCTGTCGCAGAGCACCGCTGCGCTGTCAAGCCAGCTTGGAGCCTCGGGCACGTAGTGGGATGAAGGGGGGCAGGGGGCTAGGGGTGGGGGAGGCAGGGAGAGAGTCTCCGCGCAGCACCTTTAATTCCGTTTTTATTATGGAGTTCTCTGTAGCTCGGCTTCGCTTAATGACGCATAAAACATTGCCAAACTCCCGCCACTCGATTTATAATTGCCATGTTCTTTCTCAGGGACTGATCAGGGGAATGCGCATAAGTACATGAATTTCAACGGTTTAATATTGCAGAGAAAGAACCTCAAAGATTATCACTTTACTTTACTTAGTCAGGTTAATTTGTAGTTACATTTCAGAATTATATTGGCACATGCGTGGTTTATGTCAATAAATACAAAGGTTGCTTTAATCGCCGCCTGTGCTCGCAAACTGTCGGGGTATTGAAGCAAAAGAAACAAGCGCTGAAACACAAGCGCGGCCGCGAAAGTGAAACAGTACTCGTGCATGCAGTGGGGGGAGTGCTGCCGAGAGCACACACAGCGTTTCCCTTGCGGGAGCGAGCAAGAGCACCATCTGTTTGCAAGTTAATTACAAACAGATGTTGCCAAAGCTCGCTCCCGCAAGGGAATCGCCAAACGTGCATGCGTTGCCATTGAAAGCAATGCAATGCGTGCACGTTTTTGGGCGAAAACCCGAATCGATTTCAAGAGGTCTCCTCCTAAGCAACGCATGCGCGCTGCGTAGGCGAGACCTAAAAAAAAGGGTGGGGTGGGTAAATCATTTAACCTGGTGCCTACAAGACAGTCTTTCAAATCCTGGCTTATTGTTATAACTTCACAAACTGCCGCAGAGAATTAAAAGGGGGCCGTGGTGCCATCCTCCCCTATCGGCCTAATTCCTGGCTGAACCCTTGTGTTTTCCCCTGATAGTTTGACACCTCCGACCCAATTGAGGGCATTGCGTGCCTGCAGAGCTCTCTGGCAGTGCACAAGGCTGGGTGTACCTAAAGGATACCGAACTGGGTGTTGACTGCCCTTACACAGCTTAAGTGAAGCTTGTGGGTTGGCGGGGGTGGTCTCTTAACTGCACCATAAAACAGATGTCTACTGACACTCCCGTGAACATTCGGGGGCATATTCACAAGCCCCTATCGCCACCACAATGGCAATAGGGGCCTCGCCTTATTCACAAGGCAGCGTTAAGCCACTTAACGTGGCTTAACGCTGCCTTGTGAATAAGGCCCCCTTTCACACTGTGTTTAGCATGAAAGGGGCGTGCAGTGGGTGTTGTGGTGGGCGTTCCACCCCAACACCCATTGATTTTGACGCTGCCTCCTATTCACAAGGGCAGCGTAAATAGGGGGTAGCGCCAAAATTAAGACCAGGAAAACCCTGGTCTTAAGTTGGCGAAACAAGGAGAAATGCTTTATTTCTCCTCGTTTTTGCTTTTTCCATGTGTGCTGACACATGGAAAAAGCAAAATGCCATGGTATGTTTATGTACAGGAAGGTGTCCTGTACATAAACAAACCATTTTTTAAAATGCCGTTTTGTAACTTGCATGTGTGCTGCATGAAGCAGCACACATGTAAGTTACAAACTGGCATTTTCGGTTTGTTTATGTGCAGGGAGGGACACCTTCCTGTACATAAACAAACCTCCCTGCTTGCAGACACCCTTGCACTCTGGTGCAAGGGTGCCTGCGTTGGCGCTAAGTTGTGAAACTTAGCGCCATCGCAGGGGGAAACGCAAGGCTGCACCATATCCTTGTGAATATGGTGCAGCCTTGCGTTTCCGAAGTGGCGGAGAGAGGCGTTAAGCCAAGAAGGCTAACGCCTCTCTCCGCCACTTCCTTGTGAATATCCCCCTCAATTTTTCCCAATAACTCTGTTCATTCACTTTCGACAGTACATGCTGGAGTTTTTGCACTTATGGCTACAGCGGTCCTGGAGCAGTTTGCAGGAAGGACCTGTGCCTCGGACTTTCAAATGGAAAACTCATTTTATTATGTGGTTGTGATGGTCGCACTCCTTCCCTGATTAGTAGGAAAGAAAAGAACACACAAGAGGGGTGGGTGGCTGTTCCTCGCTCAGTTTTTAGTTCTCGCAAATTGAGATAAATAAAAAAACGTTGTTACCGCGGGGATTGAGTAGAGGCCAATTGCACCTTTCCAGGCACCATAAGTCATGCCGCAGGCGGGAGCTCAGCCTTAAAAAGCTATAGGTTATACGACATATATCGTAGAAAATAAGATGCATTTTAGAAACTGCAAAGTTGCAAGTATGCATCTTCTAGGCAGATGTATTTCACCAAGTACATCAGATTACATCTCTGCATTAAGCAGTAGGTATTGACATGTATCCAGTATGTGGACCCCCTGTACATTTCTAGACCGTAAGCTGTGGTTCATGAACAAATTTGGGCATGTATCAGCAGGCCTCCTTGTGAGCGGTGTCTTCAGCGGAAGTATTAAAGTACATTAAAATGTAATAACATGGACGGGGGCGCTGACAATCTATGCAGACCCACATCAGAGATTGGGCTGGAGTATGGCATGTCAGAACAAAATTGGTGGAACAGAGGACCTGTTAGTAGGAGGGCGGCATCCCCAAATAATGATATTTCCGTATTTTGCACATAACATCAGATCAACAATGCCTTTAAAGCACTACACGAATGCTATTGCAACATCAGGTTCTGAGGTATAATCAAGCCACAATGCAATTAAGGGGAAGGCATAATAGTAGTTCAAGGGACCGTCTACATCACTTTCCAGGGAAAGGTTCTGTCCAGAAAAACAAGAGATCAACCTGGTTACACAGGCCGCGCGAAAGTGGGTGCAGGGGAAAAAGGGTCTAAGGCTCGGCTGGAAGTTTGAACCTGGACCCAGTCAGTGTTTGGATATGCGCAGAGGGACTTGTCCTTGGTGCGCATCCGGAGTTCCTGAGGTGAACATCAGCTGCATCGTTATGTAGCATTATATATGCGAACTATGCTCATCAGCATTGGGAGTGGAGTGGTCTCCCAAGACATGTTCTGCTCCCACCCTTCAACAGGAATTGGGGGGGATAAATTGGAACGGAGCACAGATGTGCTTGCATCTCGCAAGCAATGTGTGCATGGAGTGCATAATAAACTAGAGGGAGTACCATAACACACTGAACTGAAATTGATTAATGTGAGCAAGCGCACAAAAGCAGTGCAGATTGGGTGTGGGCATATATGCTTTGATATCTTGCCTATCGTCCAAATCGGACACTCTTAATATATGGATTCTGTGCTTACGTTTTGCACATTTACGAGTCCTTAATCTATGGACAGAATGCAGTATTGTGTAAATTCAAAGTTAGTCGGCTCTCCCAAATGCAGGTCCATAATTCAAGAAAAATAAATATATAATATAAAACAAATAAAAAATAAAAACACTATTTTCCAACTCATTTAATTTGTGATCATTGCAGCTCAGACTTTGGCAGTATATTTTGACCGGGGCACCGTGGGCAAGTTAGGTCAGGCAGCACACTGCTGCTCTTTTTATGAGGGTTATCAAATGGGTGGCCGCACTATGGTTCGATATGAATTTATTGTCCTTACTGCATTCGTAGTTGGCCAATTTCACTTGGTGTCATCCCCGACCTCAGCTGGCAGTTCTTACTTCAGCTTATTGTTCTTTGACTCATTATCTCTAAGGGTCCTCCTAAATCCCTTCCATAGTGCCAGCGCCATTGGTTCCCATTTATGATTGCCCTCCACATTGTGTGGATAGTACGTTTTTCCCTCTCTGGTCCCTCACAGCAGTGGATCCTTGTAACTTATTATGGGATAATGCTTGTTGAGGTCGTCCCACGGCCTGGTGCATCATACCATATACTTATCAGCAGGCATAAGCATGTTTATGCGGCTCTAGCAACAGTATTTTCATGGTACACCCACAGGGTCATTAATTTATTTGTGTTGGCCAGGCCTGTAGTCACAGCCTGAGTCAGTTTGTACACACAACCTTCTCACTTCCTCTGGAATGAGCCAGTATTTGAGGTGGCTATAGCAGGGGGAGTCGACAGAGTGCATGCACTCTCAACACGAGGTAAATGCGTTCAATTGCACATGACAAGGTTTACCTGTTCACTCCCTGGCCGACATCTGACCACCAATAAACTGCTTATGGGCTACTTCCAAAGAATGGTCAGTTTCTTGACCTTTTTTATTATATTGGTGTTGCAGGCATCCCATGTCTTTACAGGGGATGGTCACAGATCGATCAGTTCAGATAATGGGTCTGGGGAGCGATGCAACATGGGTTATGTCTCACCCCTGCTAGGGTGTGACTTGCAGGGCCAGAAACAGCTGAAGCGGGGGGCTACTAAGCGGTACCAGACGGCAGCTATGAGTATCCGGGCATCAGATTTTTCACCTGGTACAGGCATGCAATTGTTCTCATTGGAGACTTGGAAACTCTGTCCTGGTAGGCATTTTTGCATGATTCTTCATGAGGCCACCATGCTTGGGTGCTTTGGCTTAATTTTAATGGTGTTACGATAATCTTCACCCAGAGCCACCGCCTTCTAGAAATTGAGAGGTGGAGGTTTTTCGTCACCCTCTTTAACTCAACAGAGTGGCGCCGAGATAATGTGTAGAATAGTTTCCCTCATTTTGTACTTCTTTGGGTGTTTGAAGATCCACAAATTACCTTCTTTGAACCGGTAGGGAATCTTGTGAACAGAGGTCAAGGAATGTACAGCCGGGTTCAAGAAGGCAGAGCAATTTGCGAGTGGCAGGATCCATCCTGCGGATAGCGAGTCCTAGATAAGCTAGGGGATGCCAAAGAGGCACGGGAGATTACATCCATCCCTGGATGGCGGTTTTTGGGTGAGGGCACGTCAGCCTCATGCTTGGGGAAAACGGTGATGGGTGAGTACATTGGGTCGATCAATGCATCTAGGGTGCCAAACAGTAAAGTTGTGGTATGGCCTGAGATATATTTTGGGGCACCCATATAAGGGAGTCCAGGGGATGAAGAAACTATGGGCAAAAAGCCGGGCACCGGCAGTCCCACAATCTTAGAGGCGGTTAATAAGGCTCTTGCAAGGTGCTGGGGGAGGCCGAGATTGCCAGTGACCTCTTCACCCTGTGGCGGAATTTTCTTGCAGCAGAAGAAGGCGGCTACCCAAAGTTTGGACTGATTTACTGAACTTGCCCGTTGCAGGGGTGTTGATTTGTGTGGGCACTGGCAGGCAGGAGGTGGAACTGACCTGCTGGTGGTCCTGGACCTTTCTGCCCTACCCCGGGATGCCTGGAGATGAACATTCTGTGGGGTTTTGCCTGGTGACAGGTACCCCGGCAGGGACTGAGCGCTATGCGGTGCCCTGGTGTATGTGGAACTGCGGGTATTGCCCATCCCTCCGAGTGATGGAGGGGAAGTTGCCATTAAGTTATGCCCTGGATGCCCTTGGTTGAGGGCATGGGCGATAGAGATGAAAAAGGGGCCTGCTGTCACTTTTTGCATTCTGAAGTGTTCTGCTGTAAGGGGTGGAGATAACTGTTTTATTGCTTACATACTCTTTGAGCTGTTCTGCTGATATTGCCTCTTGCATTCTCATAACAATGTCTTTGGCTGATCTTACAAGTGCATTCTGAAGTGTAGCGCTGTAATAATGGATGGAGACAAATATTTTAATTGCTTACACAATCTTTGATCTGTTTTGCTGATCTTACGTCCTGTATTCTCATTACAATAATGTCTTTGGCTGATCGTAAGTCGTGTATTCTCATCACAATAATGTCTGCCTAACTATGGCTATCATTTCTCACTGATGCTATGTGAATAAAAGGCTACGCCCTTGGTTAAACCACATTAACTGCAGTTGTTTATCTCCTTGGGAGTTGGTTCAGTGAGGGGGCAGCGATTTGCACGTTATCAGCGCACTATAACTACTAGACGTATTCTGCTATCATACCAAACATAAAAACCTTGGTTTGTGAAGCACCGTGGGCTCATCGATCACACTGCAAGACTGTGATTGCACCAAGGAAGTGAAAACAATTGCAATACTGACAACAGCATAGACAATGCTGGAGAAGATGAGCAACGGGGAGGGTAGGAGGTACTGGAAAGAGTTAACTTAAACACAGCCATCTGGCAGAAATGGAATGGTCGCATTCTCTTCCCCAGAAGTTAAAGGAAGGAGGTAATTAACACATGAGAGAAATAATTAGACTCTAAGTATAATGTTGATGAGAAACGCTTCCTTAAAAGAATTGCCAGGTGCACGTTCTGAAAGGTCACCTGGCATGGAATTACATTTTTTTTAATTGTCCACATGCAAGATGAATTGTTTAGGAGGAAAAATCAATGCAGACTGCGGGGACCCTGCAACAATACTTTACAACAGAGTAAACTGCCAGCCCTACTATTTTGTAGCGCAGGCATACATGCCAGTAGTATAAGCGGATACCACTCATCACCATGCGTGTCCTTAAAAGTGACAGGTCCCCCCTCCCCTTCGCTGTGTCCTTAAAAGTGACGTGTGTCCTTAAAAGTGACAGGTCCCCCCTCCCCTAGCTGTGTCTTAAAAGTGACGTGTGTCCTTAAAAGTGACAGGTCCCCCCTCCCCTAGCTGTGTCCTTAAAAGTGACGTGTGTCCTTAAAAGTGGCAGGTCCCCCCTCCCTTCGCTGTGTCCTTAAAAGTGACATGTGTGTCCGCAAAAGTGACATGTGTGTGTGTCTGTTTAAAACCGAGGGCTGTGTTGCTGGCAGTTGGCGTCTGAGCAGGCATCCCTAAGCCCCCACCAGCCCCGGGACATCTGGGGCTGTCTAACACAAGGGTTTACGGTGCAGAGTTTTTTTAAAAAGGGTCTTTCTTTAGAATCAGATGCTGCAGTTTGAAACGCATCCCGGCCGTAGCTGGGGGCAGAAAACTACCCATTAGGCTCACAAGTCACAACGTGAAAACACAAGAACAAAAGGCCAGTTACCCTGACAGAGCACCGTTGAGAACAGGCAAAACTAATCAGCCAGTCCCAAGCTTCCCACGCATCTTAATTTGTATAGTACAGGGGTTCTTTATGAAACATCCGTCCATCCTTCCCAGGAGCGCATCCCCCAACAGGCCCTAGGTTTAATTATCAGATATCAAAGGTCAAAGAGCCATCTAACAAAGCAGTGCTATGGTCGGAAAACGGTCCCAATATTGACCCCCACTACAATGCTCTATTACCAATAATGACACGTACTACAAGATTCTAAACACTCCCCTCCATAAAGGGTCCTCCTTCCAATTATCATGCCCTGTCAGGTATAAAAAGCATACTTTAGAGCGCCGACACAAACAGCCATTCAAAAACCCATTAGGAGCGACCTGCTGGTATTGTCTTTGCTGCACCGGCCCATCAGCCCCAAAGTTTAAAGCCAGCAATGGACCAGAGCAGCTTCTCCCAGATCGACGCTGCCTGCTACACATTAATGGAGGTACGTAAATAAGGGGGGGTGTTACAGGCTTAAGAGTGTATGGGCTTATTTAATATGTTGATGCCTGTATATAAATGAACAGCGTTGCATTTTTAAAGGGTGTTTAACGCAAGGCATGAAGGTGTTTACAATGTTTTAATTAATGTTTAAGGAGGGTTGGTAGGGTGCTTAATGTGAACAATTCTGCCGTTTTAAATACAGTGTAGAACGTTTTATACGTGTATTTAAGAGTGAATACCACTAATGGTTTGGAGTATGCACAGGGAAACAGCCTTAACACTTTAACATGGTATAGAAACATTTTACATGAACTGTAGTTTTAATGACATTCAAATATACTATACGTTTTACAAATAAAATAAATAATACCACTTTGCACTCACCACCAGGGGTTGAGGCTCTGCAGAGGCATGGGTCAAACGTGTGATTTCCCAGCTGCGCCATGGTGAGGCTGCCCTCGGCGGTCCGTGCGGTGCTCCATGGTTATGGGTCTCAGGTGTCACCCGTGTGCGTGGGGCGCGAGGCCCCCGATTTTTAAAATTAAAGGCCCCGGAGCCCGCTTGCCATGGGCGCTGCTCCGGTGATCTTGTGGGGCTGGGGCGAGGGTTCCGGTGGCACCGATGTGCGCAGGGGCTTGATTGCCCGTTTAAAAAAAATTAAAGGCCCCGGAGCCCGCTTGCCATGGGCGCTGCTCCGGGGATCTTGTGAGGCTGGGGCGAGGGTTCCGGTGGCGCCGATGTGCGCAGGCGGCTTGATGCCCCGTTTTAAAAAAATTAAAGGCCCCGGAGCCCGCTGTGCTCCATGCGGCGCTCCGGGTGCTTGTGAGGCTGGGGTGAGGGTCCGGCGTATTTGGGCTCTGTGTGGGGCGCTCGGCCCCGCTTTTTAAAATTAAAGGCCCCGGAGCCCGCTTGCCATGGGCGCTGCTCCGGGGATCTTGTGGGGCTGGGGCGAGGGTTCCGGTGGCACCTGGGTGCGCGGGGGCATGAGGCCCCGTTTAAAAGAAAAAAAATAAAGGCCCGGAGCCCGCTGAGCTCCATGCGGTGCTCCGGGGCTGTTTGTGTTGTTGGGCTCTCGGTGTGGGGGTAGGGATGGCGCCTGGGTGCGCGGGGGGGGGGTATGAGGCCCCGTTTAAAAGGAAAAAATAAAGGCCCGGAGACCGCTGCGCTCCATGCGGCGCTCCGGGGTTGTTGGGCGCTAGGGGTGGGGGCAAGGATGGCGCCGGTGTGCGCTAGGCCCCGCTTTTAAAAAAAAATAAAGGTCCCGGAGCTCCGCTGTGCTTCATGCGGGGCTCCAGGCTGTTTGTGTTGTTGGCGGTGGGGGTAAGCATGGCGCCTGGGTGTACGGGGCGTAAGGCCCCGTTTTAAAAAAATTAAATAAATAATTAAATAAGGCCCCAGAGCCCGCTTACCACCGGCGCTGCTCTGGGGTCGGTTGGAGGTGCTGTTTTCCGGGTCCCCCACGAGGGTTGCGATGGCGGCATTATCATGGCTGCCTGGAGCTTCCCCTCCGCGTTTGCCGAAGGAAGGCCCTCCCAGCCGTGACATCATCACGGGGACTCCTCCCATTGATGACATCACGGCTGGGAGGGCCTTCCTTCGTCAAACGCGGAGGGGAAGCTCCTGGTAGGGATTCCCCAATGATGCAATATGCAGGGTGGTTATTCCGGGGCTCTAAGACGGGTGAAAGCACAACAAAGCAGCGTTAGCAGTATTGAGCGAGACCCAATGGGCATTGCGAGCCTGACCCCAGTGGCTTTAAGCAGCAGTATTGTCGGTGTGTCACCAGGGCTTTAAATGGAAGCTTTTTCAATATTATATACACGTCATAGTTGCTGCTTATTTATCTTATGCAACTAACAACCAGTGACAAAGCCAATAGTCCTACCTTATGCATCTACCAACCCCTGCCAAAGCCAGTAGTACTGATGCTGGTACTTATTGTATCATATATTTGGATACACTGGTAGAAACATTTCATGCAATAAATAAATAAATAAATAAACATGTGTGTATATATATATATATATATATATATATATTTATTTTTTATTTTTTTTTTTTTAAACGCAAATGGCAGCCCATAGTTTTAAGGGCTTATTTATTCTAACGGTACCAGATACCTATATTATTGGTGCATCTGCTTCCAGGGTGAAATAAAATAAATAAATGGCTGAGTTTTGTTTTCAATTTAGATTTTTATGTTATCCCAAACTTTAACCAGGATGTTTAGCTGGGGGGCGGGCATGTCATGTCTACAGTTTGTACACCCATAATCAGGGGCCCATATTCCGCGGTACTGTTTTATGTAGACTCGTTGTAAGGGTGTCTGTCTCTCTGCGTTGTGTAATGGAGCTTTCTAAGGTGAATTTATGAACTTGTAATATCATGTTTATGAAGTGTAGTTTTAAAACATTCGTTTTTATTTATCCAGACGCAGGACATGCCGGAATTAATCCTAACAGACTCTGAAATGCTAGCCCTACAGACAGGTACATGTGTTTTGAGGTGTATAGTTCCGCGTAGTTTTGTTCACATATATCTTAGAAGTTAGGTGTTTCTAATGGTGTTCTCATGTATGGGTTGTTTTATAGGGCTGGATCCTGAACTACAATGGATTCTTGATGATATAGAATGTCCCAAGGGTGGGCAAGACGCATCGCCATGTGTACAGGATAGCCCCGTTCTTACAGGTAAATCAGAAAGGCGCTGCTTCTTTAAAAGGTCTAAACCATGGGGTGTCTAGACCCCAAAAGCCGTAGTTGTGAACTATAGGAACGCACCGTAGAGGGGGCTACTAAGGCCCGCTGTATACTGCAAATCTGATTATTTTTTCTTTACAGGGTCCACGGAGTCACACACGGAAGCAGTGATTGTGCAAGAGCCGGCGCAGCGACCAAAAGAAAGACCTGTGAAAAGGAAATCTTCAACATCTAAAGAAGGGCCTGGGGCAAAGAAACGATCTGTGAAAAGACATCTAAAAGGTGTGTTTTATACAAAAAGGGTGTGAAAAAGAACTCTCTGGGTTGTATTCTCTCAAACAAAGGGGTGCACAGCCATGTAGTACCAGATGTACTACTGAGGGTATTGTAAGCATCTTATGTTCCTTATTGTTTCTAATATATATTTTTTATGTTACATTCTAGGAGCCGTTCAAAAGAGCAACGGCGAAGATACACATAAGTCTAAGAGGTCTACAAAACCGCTGAGGGATATAACAAAGACCGTTCTGAACACCGGGTCTGCGGCAAAAGGAGTGAGTAGGCGTGTACGCCAGAATAAGATCTACACATACTACACACACATACAACAGAGAACCGACGTATCCGATGTGTATCTGAACCCTCTCAAAGCCTCAAAAGGAACTCTAATCTCAAACAAGCCCACACTTAAGAAGAAGCAAATGGCCGCAGAACCCCAGACATATCCTTTAAACCTCAAGAAGCCGTCTTTGGTCCTGGAATCCCAAGCAGTCCCTTTAGACCTCAGCATGAAACAGGTGGTCCCTGAGACCCTAGCTACACCTTTAGATCTAGCATTAAAAAATGTTGCTAAGCAGGGGAACGATCCATCTACCCCAGCGCTCTCTTTGGGCCTCCCGGCTGTGACGCCTGGTGTGGAAGCTATGTTACAAACTCAAACCCCTAAAGTCAACAAGCTTTCAAGAAATTATCTTAAGAATAAGCAAGGGGTACAGGCGTTACAAGTAGAAACATTGGAAGGACCCTTAAACAAGCCTGCTACACCACAGGACCCTTCCCATCCTCTGACGACCTCTATAGTTTCAAATAAACTAGCGACGTCTGTAGAGGAATGCCCCGTAGAACAGACCTCAAAACCTTCTATAGGCGTTACTGATGGGTTTAGGGGTCCCGTGTCTGGAAAAGGGCAGCCCTTAGGAGGCTCGTATACCATCAGCAAAAGCTGTCTCAATACACTGGCAAGTATGGTAGACAAATTTTATAAACCCTCTAAAGCAGCGCCCGAGGGGCCTTCTAGCACATACAAGGGGGTTTTGCAGACCCCTGTTACACATTCACCCAACCCCGGCCCTGACAATAACTTAGCTGTTACCACCCTCGATTATTTCGACAGTCATTTAAACTCCCCGGACCTTATGTCCCCTATCACCCCTCAGGGAGCTTACGACCCAAACAGCCCCGCGGCCAGTGTAAGCTCCGCAACACCCCCGACAACATACAACACTGACAGTACAGGGTGGGACGACTGGTCAATTCATAGTACGGGGGTGCCATTTAGTGAGGCGACTTTCCCAAATGCCCCGGGGTGTTCGCACTGGGATCCTATTTCTATGATCCCTCCAGGCCCTCAGTTACAGAATGGCGTTGGGGATGAACGACCATTAGAGACCCCCGGGGTGTTAAAGGCTGTTATACAGCCAAACACCGTATTCATACCTAACCCTCCACAATACGACGCTGTAGACCCAAATCCGGTACTAGATGCTCATGTAAAGGATATACAAATGGCTGTCAGAAAGCTAAAACGCCAAGCGAAAACCGCAACCTTAAAAATGGGGTTGGGGGGTAGCGGCGACAGGTCCATGGTGGAGGCACAGCACCGGATACTGCAAAGAGTTGACATGTGTAAAAGGCTGATCCTCAATACGTGCCAGGAAGCGGGATCAGACATGTCGTATACAGGCGTGACTAGGACAGCGACATACCCTAAAGAAACCCCATGCTAGCGGTTCTAATAAAAAAACACACATCAAAATATAACCGTAAGGTCCAAACAGTACTGACAAAGTCCCTGCGCTTCTTACGCATACTCCAGCGTAAAAAGTACATAGAACCATGCAAACAGAGTCATACCCCGATGCCATCCACCCCCCAATACGTAAGTGTAGGAGGGAGCGGTCCTGGGGGAGGGCAATTGAATGATGTTGGTGGTAGAACGCCAACACATCGACATACGGAACCCCTAGAGGGGTCAAGGGGTGGGCATGTAGCAGAGGCCTCCATGAGTACAGCGCACATAGACACATCCCATACTGTTCAGATAGGAGGTGGACGGTTACCTAGAAAAGCCTGGTCCCGTAAAAAACAAAAGTGGGCTAATAGCGCCAAGCAGCGCCGGCTTTTAATAAGTAAATTAAAGAAAGCCCGGATATGTGCTACAAGGGTGCTTAAAAGACCCCCAGAGACCCTACTAAACCAGAACACCCAAAATGATACATCAGTAAGCGCCCCAAGAAGTCAAATCCCTCAAGATGAGGATTCAGAGGTCGTCTATTTAGAGAGCATTAGAAGCTACAGGCGTGATGTAGAGAGATTTAATGCCACCGAGCACTACGAGGAGTTTAGGTTTACCAACCTCCACCAGATAAGGTCCTCCGATCACGGTGTTTTAGCTATACATCAGGCGGTGCAAACGCTCATAGAAAGGTTGTTACGCGATGTGGGGCCTAATGATTTTTTCCAACTACGCTTCCAGGGGCAGGGTTTTGACAGTCCTTTGTTCACCAAACGGAGGTCCCGAGATGTGTTTGACGCCGTGGAATTTTTAGAAAACCTTTCGAGGCTTTTACAGAGCAAGGCTGAACTAGTCGCCTACGGTACTTTCCGTGTCATAGCCCTCATTGTACGGGGTCGTGAGGGGGGTGTTTCAAGACCTTTAAAGAGTGTGCTATACAGTCAGATAATTGGTAAGAAACCGCGGTGGCTGCTCGACTTTAACAACGACACATCCAATATCTGTCTGGCGGCCAGCATCGTAGGTTTGTTGATGGGGCGCAACACCACAGACGCGGCCATCATGTCTAGAGCGGCTGAAGCCCACGAGGTTCTTGAAATACCACCAGACCGCATGGTCGGCTTTGGCGACATAGGTCTTTTTGAGAACTATTTCTCTGTGACGGTGAAAGTTCTTTATCACAGCGGCTCTTGGAAGTACTTTACAACAGGGGACCGTGTGAGAAACAAGACCGTATATGTCCTTCACCACGAAAATCACTTTTACGGCATCTTGAACCTTAAAAGTTTTCTGGGTGTCAAGTACGTGTGCACACATTGTGACCACATATACAACAGTAAGGACCGTCATCAGTGTGAAATGCATTGTAAGATGTGCCAGAGGGACGGTTGCGTCGTAGACGCTGCCCTGAAAGGTGAGGTGTCGCACCTGTAAGATGTTTTGTCGCTCTCAAGACTGTTTGAGCAACCATAAGAAAGCTGTTAAATGCAGCCCTAAAATGGATTGCTTTGAGTGTGGTCGGTATGTGGCAACAGATCACAAATGCCGAGGTATGAAATGCCCCAGGTGTCAAACGTCTTTTGAGGCGGGTACCAACCATCGGTGCTACATGGTTAAAGGCAGACCCCAGACCAAAACTGAAGCATACATAGTGTTTGATATAGAGTGCACACAAGAGACGGGAGTACACCAACCTAACTATATTTACGCACACCATCTAACTTCCGACGACAGCTGGGAGTTTGAAGGCAGAACGTGCGTTGGTGATTTCCTTAACACCTTCATTCAAACCAAATTCAAAGGGTATACCATGCTGGCCCACAACTCAAAAGCATACGACTCATTCTTTATTTTACAAAATATGATTCGTGAAAAGGTACAAGTAGAACTCATCACTCAGGGTTCCAAGCTGATGTTGTTAACAGCCGCTCGGTTACAAATAAGGTTTATAGACACCCTGAATTTCCTACCTATGAAATTGAGCAAGCTACCAAAAGCCTTTGGATTCCCCGGTTGTAAAGGTTATTTTCCACACTTTTTTAACACCTGGGCGAACCAGAATTATGTGGGCCCCATGCCACCTCCTGACAGCTACGGGGTTGAATATATGATGCCATCCGAGAAGGAGAGCTTTCTAGAATGGTACTCTGAAAACCGTGAAAAGGAGTTTCATTTTCAAACAGAGTTGAAAGCTTATTGTCAGGCTGATGTAATGATCCTACGACAAGCGTGCAACCTCTTCAGAGATGTTGTGGTGGAAATGACTAAGAAAGTCAGGATCCTGAAACCCAAGAAGCCTCAAACGACAAAGAAAGTCAGGATCATGAAACCCAAAACGCCTGAAATGCCAAAGAAAGTCAGGGTCTTGAAACCCAATACGCCTGAAATGCCAAAGGCTGTCGAATACATAGACCCTTTTCAAAACATCACACTGGCCTCCATGTGTATGTCCATCTACAAACACATGTTTTTAAGACCAAAAAGTATTGCTCTAGTGCCGGTAGACCTCTATAATGGCAAACAGAAACGCTATTCAACCCCCTCGATCCGGTGGCTCATGTACGTTTCTGAGAAGGAAGACGTACATATTCAACACGCCTTACAGGGTGGTGAATACCGTGTGGGTCCCTACTACTTGGATGGGTACGCTGTAATTAAGGGGGTGCCGACGGCCTTTGAATACAATGGCTGCTTTTACCACGGCTGTCCTCAGTGTTACAAACCCCATGAGTTTAACAGACTGCTGGGTGTCAAATTTGAACACTTACACAGACGTACGCTGTTGAAGGCTCAGTATGTTGAAAAATGTGGCTTTGCTATGAGGGTTCTTTGGGAGCATGAGTGGTTAGAGATGTTAACAACCGACACAGCGCTCTGCTCTTTCCTTCAGAGTCGTGATTTACCAGAACCCCTGGAACCCCGCGATGCCTTATTCGGGGGTCGTACAAATGCCATACAACTGTACAGGGCCGTGGGTGAGGGTGAGAAAATACACTACTATGATTTCACCAGTCTGTACCCATTTGTGAACAAAATGAAGGTATACCCCTTAGGGCACCCCACCATCATATATAGAGATTTTAAGCCCATATCCGAATACTTTGGGCTAGTCAAATGTGAAATCTATCCTCCACGACAGCTTTACTTTCCGGTGTTACCATACCGAGTCGATGGTAAACTGATGTTCCCCCTCTGTCGCACATGTGCGGTGTTTAAAGAGGTTGACGATTGTAGACACACCGATGAACAAAGGATGCTCACAGGGACCTGGTGCAGCATCGAGGTAGAAGCGGCCTTAGAGAAAGGTTACAGGCTCGGTAGGATACACGAGGTGTGGCATTTTCAGAGGACCACGACACGCCTCTTTGCCCCATACATTAATATGTTTCTCAGAGACAAGCAGGAGGCCTCAGGGTATCCCGAATGGTGTACTAGTCAGGATGCAAAGCAGAAATACATCGATGACTACTACGCTCACGAAGGTATCCATTTACGCCCCCATTTGATAGAGGTCAACCCGGCCCGCCGGCAGTTAGCCAAACTCTGCCTCAACTCCTTATGGGGAAAATTCGCACAGCGTACAAACCTGTCAAATACGACCTTAATAACCGATCCTGATGAGCTGTTTAAGTACCTGTTTGCCCCCTGTTACGAGGTGTCCAGCTGCGGGTTTATCGATGACGAGACCGCAGCTGTGTGTTGGAAATACACAAAAGCGTACCCCACAACGTGTAACAACATCAACATCTTCATAGCGTGCTTCACCACCGCCCACGCCCGTCTAGAACTTTACAAGGTTATGGACAAGCTCCAGGACCGCTGCTTGTATCACGATACCGACTCGGTGATTTTTCTGAGTAAACCAGGGGATGAAGACCCTCCTCTTGGGGATTATCTGGGTAATTTGACCAGCGAGCTCGATAAGGATGAGCATATAATAGAATACGCGTCATCCGGACCTAAAACCTACTCCTACCGCACAAATAAGAACAAAGTGTGTATGAAGGTCAAAGGCATAACCTTAAATGTCAGCAACACCCTAAAAATCAATTTTGACAGTCTGAAGAATCTGGTGCACGAATACGCTGCCTCCGACAAATGTGAAAATGCTAAAACCATAGTTGTGAACCAGCCGTGTATAGTCAGGTCCAAAAAGAAGTGGGAAATTACAACCCAACCCTTACATAAAACATTACGCGTTGTTTTTGATAAAAGGGTCCTGACTGCTGACTATAAAACACTGCCGTATGGTTATTAGCCTCATTAGAGATACAGACCCCACACCATGGACACCAGATTACAGCATCCATTCGCATGCGTGTTAGCAGGGCCCTCAAACTGTGGTAAGAGCTACTTTATAAAAAAGCTCTTAGAAAATGCTGCCGATGTTTTATCCCAAACCCCTAATAACATTGTATGGCTTTATTCATGCTGGCAAGCTCTTTATACCGACCTGGCCAGTAGTTTCCCCCATATCAGATTTATAGAAGGCATACCAGATAATCTCAACGATGATGAGTTACTGCCACCGTCCCTTGTAAACATGATAATTGTCGATGACCTTATGCGTGAAGGTGGGGATCATCCGGAGTTAGAGAGAGCTTTTACTCAATATTCGCATCATCGTAATCTAAGCATCTGCTACATTGTGCAGAACTTGTTTTACAAGGGCAAGAACAGCAGGTCTATAGCTCTCAACGCTTCATACCTTGTTTTATTTAAAAACCCCTGGGACAAACAACAAATATCAGTCATAGCTAAACAGATGTACCCAGGAAACACACACTTCTTCATGGAGGCCTTTAACGACGCTACAGCAAAACCCCACGGCTACCTGCTGGTTGACTTAAAAATGAAACTCTAGAAGACTATAGACTGAGGGCTGATATATTTGCCCCAGATCTACCAGTCGCTTACACCCCTAAGCCCAAGGCCCGTGCTTATAAAAAGCAGCGCTGATGACTTTTAGAGACATTTACAATCCTGCCCCTTATAATACAAGGTGTTGACCATGTCGGCCCGCCTACGCCGCAATTTAGCTCTCCTGAAAATGCTTGTTACAGCCAGTCCCCAGCACCGAAAGGCCATCCTGTGCGCTGCTTCTGACGACTTAGTGTCTGCCATTTCTGAAATTGCCCTAAATACCCTAAAAGGCAACGTCCCTATATCAAGGAGTCAGTTACAGGTTCTGAAGAAGAAGAGGTCTCTTATCAAGAAGCTCAGTAATAAAAGGGCCTCACTCATTACCAAGAAGAAACTGGTGAAACAGTCTGGAGGTTTTATAGGCTCTTTGCTGGGCATAGCTATACCCATAATTACGAGCCTCCTCTCGGGACAGTAATGGAGCATGCCACCAAGATGTATTTGGTTCCGAGGCAGCAAATGGACCAGCTGGGCTCTTCAAAGGACAACGCCTGGGATATACGCCGAAATGAGACTCTGCGTCTGGATGCTGAAATTAAAGACATTTTGAACAGAACCGATCTAAACCCCTACGACAAGGCAAACCTTTACACCAGCACCCTTAAAAACTTTTTAAGTTACTACAACCAATGGAATACCGAGAAAAATAAGCTGACTCTATACGCCCCGGACTCTGAACAACCAGCCGCACCTCCAAATGGCTCTCAACCCCTGCAACCATCGCAGGACCTTGCATCACCCTCAGATGCCTTTGTTACCGATCTCTTAAAAAATATAAGTCAAAGACACAGGGGGGCCGCGCAAATGCTGATGAGTAAACTTGCAACTTCTAAAGACCTGACATCTTGGAATGAACGAGGCGAATTTCTCTACAAGGGCCAGCCGGTTGCAGGGTCACACATGTACGATCTAGTCAAAGGTCTCACGCACCCCAAAATCATAACGCCTCAAAACGCACCGCGTGGTTGGGATGCGTTTCTACGAGCCGCTGCTGAACTCAACATCCCTTCCACGCTCGTGGGTAATAACGAGCACCGGCGTTTGCTTGAAAATTTGAAAGCCCCCGTACACCCATCACCAACAGGCTCTGACGTTCCACGGCTATCCCCCTCCTGGACTACCCCTGCAACGGTGGGTGTACCTCGAAAAAAGACATTTTTCAAACCAAGTACCTGGCTTACACCCTGATGTTTCTTCAGACTTTTTATTGTTTTTTAATAAAATGTGTCTATTACGCGTATAGCAGCGTCTGATTTTTCTTCTTCTTCTTATGTTTCTTGAGCATTGGTTGTCGATGTAATACACCCCTGCATAGATGTTTGTAATAAAACACTTTTTTTTATAACTTTACAACCTGCCTCTGTTGTCTTTTAAAATGTTTTAATTATGTTGTATGTGGTAGCATAGAAATACAAAGTCTGAATACCGGCTTTTTAAAAAAAAATAATGTCTTTATTTTAGGCGTTCATCATTAAACATACACATGTCCCACGGACTTACAATTTTGACAAGCGACATATTCGGGTTTCACAGGTCTGACCGAGACCACTGTGTTTTCTTTTACATATTTCACAACTATACTGTCATTGTTAACAAGGTCACGCGAATATAGATTTAAGAAATTTCTAAACGACATACCCTCAGACATTTTACTGATAAAATAAATACAATGTTCCCCACATGTGATGGCTATGGAATCCTGGGCCCTCAGCTTGTTATACTCCAACCGCGCAGCGGCTTTTTTCACAAACTTGAATATAGGGGTTGTATAGATACGATGTTCGGGGAATTCAGCGGCACTATCAAACAATATAACCTTGTCACTGTCTATAAACAAGGCCACCCAGTGTGTTCCGCTCTTGTCATGCGGGTCGGTGTTAAAGACTAGGGTGCGGGGTCTTTCTAACCCTATTTCAGGGGGTAACCCATCGCTAGGGAAAACACCTAAAAAGTATTTCCTAGCGTCTTTATGCCTGCTTAAGAACGATCGTATCTGCACAGTGTCCATTTCACAAAATGTTTTAAAGATAGTCAAACAAAATCTGTCTTGCGTGGTTGATCTGAATGATGCTGTCGAATACCGAGAATACGACCATGTTCACATTCGCCGGTAGCGGATTACTGAATCGTATTTCAGCTTTTAGATTTCCGTTTTTGACAAGGTTGTAGTGATCGCCGTCTTCCATGTCGGGGGTCAGGTCGAATGCGAACAACGTGTACCCGGCCCCATAGCCTTCTCTTGACACAGCTACACCGCAGTCCCTTAGATGCTTCCCGGTTATTGAAACCAACCCCTGATATTCCCTGATGTAGTTGGAGGTTATAAAACTAGGGGTGTAGGGTTTTGCAGGAATCACAGTGCCCTCGTGGACCAGCGCCGCGTAGTTGATGTTGTAGTGTCTAAAATTGAAGGGGTTTAAGGCGTAGGTGCCGCTAAATGCTGTATTGTCCACAAAACCGATGATGATGAGTTTGGGTAGTTGCCCTAGAAATAAATTCTGCTGCTGGGTTAAACGGGTACCTGCTGGGATGCTGAACACCTTCAGAGCTACTCTTTCCACAGCGTACTTGGCGTTTGATATTTGCAAAGCGTCGGCGTGCGCTAATCTGACGCTCGGGGACACTTTCACTCTCTTTACAAACAGGCTCGCGGCCAGGATGTCCAGCTTGTACTGGTCCGCATCCCCGCTGATGAGACAGAATGAGTCCTTGTTGCGTGTGAGCTTGATCTTAAGATCAATACCATTGATGAGCAGTTTATCTTGGAAGAAGAGATCTGAATGTATGCGGCCCAGGAGGTCAAAGTTGCGACTGCCTGCTGCAAACATTGCTCTTTTTACAAAACCATGATTGGCACCGTCCAGAGCCGTGGTTTCAAACTGGCCGTATGTATCCTTGTAGAAGAGACCCGCTGAAAGCTGCGTGTCAAGGGCGTCGCTACTGTAATTTAGAATACTCTCGAGGTAGGCTCTGTAGGCGTACATGTTATCGTTCTGTGTGATGAGTCGATCGCCCAGGGTGATGTCCACCTGATTAAACATGGCCGCTAGGGGGTAAGCGATCGTTGCCACTTTAGCGTCTGCTGCTATGTCGGACCCATCCGCTTTTACGATTTTACACATAAGATGCAGCAGCGTGTTGTTGAGATCCAAATACATATCCGTGGACCCTGACACAAAAAACTCTATAGGGGCCAGCGGTGTCAAGGCGGCTAAAGGCGATACCTCCATGAAGAAGCTGTTTTCGATGCTTGTCTGCGTTGGTTTTAGAGTAAACAAGTCTAACTCGGATTTGGCGCACTCGCCAGATGCACAGTGTACGAAGGCCATGGTTTAGTTTACGATGCTTTAAAAAATATTGACTTTAGAGCCGTTTCTCTTCTTCGCAGCTCTCTTCCGTCTTGGAGTTCTTCTTTTCTGAGGGCGTTTTGAAGAACTCCTCCTTTTTTTATAGGGGACCGGTGGACCCCTGCGTCTCGAAGACCGACGCTTCCTTTTAACACTCGCGCGCGGCTTGTACAACAGCCCCGCTCCTTCTTGCGGCTGTTTGTTCATGCGCTCTGCAACCGCCGAAGTAACAGACCCAACAACATCATGGGCAATGTTCGTAGCAGCCGTCTTAACATGCGGTTTTACAATTTCATAGCCTCTTCTCAAGAACGGCATAGCTCTTCTAAACAGGCTCCTGAAGAAGCCCCTAAACCAGCCCCATACATAACCGGCGACCCTTGAAAGTACGGCGGACCTCCATATCCGGCTTGGTTTCTGTAATAGTCCCTGTACATAGACGGGTCCCCGTATGTTTTCACGACCACCATGATGCCTGCTTAATAACCGCTGTCGTGTCTCGGTCTTAAATGAAGCTTAACAATAACTTTCCCGTATTTAAAGGCCACCGGCTCAGACTGATCATCGTAGATCATAATTGAAATAGTGTCAAAATGGTTTTTAGAAACTGCGACGTAGTCGGGTTTGTTAAATTGAATATTAACCATCGTATTATTTTCACCCTGTACATGGACCCATCTTAACAGCGGCGAATAACTATCACCGATCCTCTGGGCCTCTACAATGTCGCTATACACATAGAGCGTATAGAACCCACCGTTAATATCGGGGCATGTGTGATCCTGCTCCATCGGACTTTTCGCATGCAGCACGGTGCCTAAAACCCTTCTTAATTTACCGGAGCAGTTAAACGTCGTGGTACGGCTTGGTGCTTTAAGAAATACCTTCCTTCTGACGTTATCTAACGACAGATGAGTATTCGGATATGCTTCGATGCTGTCTATGGCTTTGTTGACAGCATCGACAACACTTAAAACGGTTGGGTAGTAGCCGTATGGAATGCTCTCGTGCATGCTCACTGGATCCTGCTCACGCTTTATGTAAAACTTTGCCTCGGCCTGTGTGAATGTATTCCATGTTCTAGGGTATTGGATTTCTGTTAGGGCCACCTCCCAATCCCCTTTCAGGTCCACAGGCTTAGCCAGTTTCACGGTGTAATTAGAAATCTGGTTGTCGGGGAACATGCCCTTAGAAGCGTTGGATGGTAAGGTGATATAAAAGGGTGCTGTCTCCATCTTATTAGAGGATTTTAGATGGTCCTTAGCTCACACACCCTTCAGGGAGCTGGCCAACACCCAACTGTTAAATTTCTCCGGCCATCCGCTCCATTTGACATATGCCTGGCTGCTAGCCCCCCTACCTTTCCTTTTCAGAACCTTTTCAACCCTATACACCCTGTTCGGATCATCAGGTACCATTTGTAACTCTTCCTTGTAAAACACCCCCGATACAGCTTCCCCATCGTAGTCCTTTAAACTGTAAATATACAGCCCTTCTTTAAGCTCCACATTATCCACTATAAATATTTTGTCGCTAAAAGTCTGGCGGTAGCCCTTCGTAAAGACCCCTTTCAATTTTGAAATCCTCACATGCGTGCCTTTTTTTAAAATAGGCTTCTTCACCTTTGTAGCAAAATTATGCCCGTACACCGTTCGCCAAACAGCTAAAGAATTACTAGGAGTCACCTCTGCGGGTGATGTTTTGATGGTCCGGTGATAACTGGCATTATACACATCTAAAAAAGCCTGTAGAACATCCACGTATCTGTAGGTGTTGTTGGCCATAAAATACCGCCACATCTTAGACTTTAAAGTTCTGTTAAACCGTTCTACAACCGCTGCTTTCACCTCCGTGTGTGTTACAAAATGTTGAACGCCGTGGTTGTTTAATAATTTCTGAAATGTCTTGTTTCAGAATTCTTTACCGGCGTCTGTTTGTAGTTTTTGAGGAACCCTGCCCTTCTCGAAGATGGCTTTAAAAGCGGCCGGGACGCTGGCCCCTCTTTTATCGCTTAACGGTTCTGCGTAGGCGTACTTGGACAGCACGTCTATGACGGTTAATATATAACAAACGCCGTTGTTATGTTTTGCTATATCTTGAAGGCTGATTATGTCAGCTTGCCACTGATAATCTATTTGAGCATTAACGATTGTAGGACGTCTCTTAAAACGTCTTCTGGCCGGTTTATGGAGCGAATACGCCTCCTCTCCTGATAGCCATGTCTTGACCAGGTCTCTGCTTACGGGCTCGTTTTCATCTGCAGCCCTTCTGTATAGGGCTTCGACACTTCCAAAGCTGCCAACCCCACTTGTATCATAATAAAGTTTTCTTAACATAGCCCCCGACATGATAGCATCCGGTACAATTAATGAAATGAAAGACGATTGTTTTGTGTAAGGGCGTTTTATTAAAAAACAAATAAACAATACTACCAAGACCTAAGCAAAAGATACTTTACATTTTCATAGCAAACGTCATAAGTACGTATTAACACATAGCCACCTCGCGTTGTAACATTCCGTTTGTTTGTTCTAAATACACGCTATCCTGTAACGTTACATAAGAACTTAGGTAAATAGTCTTCGGGGGCCAAAGCCCCCTGAGACTATTTTTTTATACACGTTACACATACGCCTTTCTACGAGTCTTTGTAGCAGCTTTCTATCAAGAGTCGGGCACATCTCCTGCATATCAGGTAGTTTTACGCTCGGGTCATAGGCTTATTGGATCTCATTGAGTGCAGATGTCAAGATCTCAACATATCGGGGTGTACAGTTTTCTTTTCAGGGTGCAGGCCGTACACCACCCTTAGCAGCTTATACAACTTGTAAGGGTCTAACAAACCACAAATATAGCGTATTGTTCTTGCTCTGTATGATTCGCACAAACATTCGCGAGCCGTCTGCTGTGGATCGTTCATTTGGTGGCCTTGACAAAGACTGTAATAGTCACGTTTGACACAGTTTAGTACTACCGTCGCTGCGAAACCCTTAACTTCACGCCGTTCAAAGAAGGACAATCCTGCATCTTCATCTTTTTCACACGCGCCGCTCTTAGAACCGCATACACATTTGTCGCAGCCCTCGCTGTTTTGGCACGTTGAGCTTTCAGCCTGTTTTGAACACCACAGACAATTAAAGATTACATTGCTCGCTTTTGCAGGTCGCCAGGCTCCAGCCGTTCTTTTTGGGGCTTCTATCTAGGGTTCAAAAGAAGAAAGATTGACAGACCATTAGTTGAAGAAATAAAATACATCGTTATATAGATACATGTGGCATAACATTTTCATACTAACCTCCATATTTTCACCACCCTCTGCGGCAGCTCTGAAATCCTGAGAGTCGCTAATGTCCTGCGATGCCCCGTCATCTTCGACGCTTGTACCGGGCTGTTGCAACACGACCTCCGCAGCAGCCGCATCCTCCTGAAGGTCCATGTCTTCGTAGACAGGGGTGTTAGGAGGTGCTACATCCTCTTTACCATAGTGCATTATGAAGTAGGTGCATCCTGCTGGTGTTACTCTCTAGGGTCAAAAAAAGAAAGATTGATATGCCAATAGCTGAAGAAATAAAATACCTCATCTTTGTAACTGCCAAGCATAACATTTTAAAAAATTTTTTTTTACTAACCTCTGCATTTTCACCGGCCTCTGCTGCGGCTCTGAAATCTTGAGAGTCGCTAATGTCCTGCGATGCCCCAACATCTTCGGTGACTGTACCCGATGGTTGCAGCACAACCTCAGCAGCATCCGTATCCTCCTGAAGGGCCATGGCTTCATAGACGGGTGTGTTAGGAGGTGCTACAGCCTCTTCATCTTCCTCCATATCCACGAAACTGGGGCCGGCAAACAAGCTGCCACTACCAGAGCCCTCACTCTCGCTGTGGGCGTCCTTAACCGGCGACAACCTGCATACGCACTCCTTGAGACTAAATTTTTGCACCCCCCGACACAGGCCATTACCAAAACCAGTAATGTTGCAGCCCATATCCTTAGGTGTTTCTTGCTGAGCATTCTCGTCCATTACCAGCGTTGGTAAGCTGCGGTAATATCTACTGATAGGTTGTTGGGAGCCACCCCAATTAGGTCTCTTCACAAGAGAGCTGTATCTCTTCATTTTGCTATGGGAACCTTCTCGTCTTCAGGCGGCTGCTTGCTGTACAACGCTCTTAAGGATGCCTTATATGTATCCTAAACAGCTCCTAAAAGCGGCGTACCCTCTACACATCAACAAGGCCTTAGAGGCGTCATAGGGCTCTGGCTCGCTGGTGTCTCCAGAAACAACACCGCCCCTAGGACCGCCCCTTGGACAAGATGGACATCTCATGATGCTCACACTCTGACACATACACGGTGCCACACCCTTGTATTTCCAGGGGCTTGAGGCCTGTCACTTTTAAGGACACAGAGAAGGGAGGAGGGACCTGTCACTTTTAAGGACACACATGTCACTTTTGGGGACACAGCGAGGGGGCGGGGGGACCTGCGGAGGGGACCTGTCACTTTTAAGGACACGCATGGTGATGAGTGGTATCCGCTTATACTACTCATGCCAATGGCATATAAATCTGAACAAGAAACTGTTTGTAAACCACCAACCAATATATTAGGGGCCTTATTTACGAAGCCCTGCGTCACATTTACGCCACTGTTGCATCACTTTTTGTGATGCTGCGGTTGCGTAAATAATGCGCCACATTGCTCCATATTTATGAAGTGACGCATCTAGGCAGATGCATCACTTTGTAAACCCCTGCGCTACATTATACCTGCATCAGGTATAATGTATGCAGGGTGGGTGTTCCCCCGCATCAAAGCCTCGTAGAAGTGGCGCATTGAAATCTATAAGATTTCAGTGCGCCACTTCTAGGACGCCATTGCGTTAAAACCTTATGCCTGCCTCATGGCAGGCGTAAGGGTGACGCAGGCCCTTTGAAAGGACACATTGCTGGAGTTGCATATGTTTTCAGACACACTCCAGCAATGCGTCACTTTTGCGCCTACAGATACACTAGTAATCTGTAACTCCTTGCGACATGATGCACCGTACTGTAAATACGGCGCATCCATGGTGTCACAAGGAGGGCGACACTTCTCATAAATATGGCCCTAGGTATATTAGAGAACAATTACATCTCAGTACAATGCTGAAATATTATATATAATAATGTACTTTATTTTCCTAGCCTGAGTTCGCCATTCAAGGAATGGCAGACATGGGCAGTGACATGTACAATGGCCCCATACCACGAGAGCTTTGTGCATGTATTTTTTTTTTTTTTATCATGAGAAAATTAATTCCTGCTTCACAAGTTTATTTTCTGATTGGGCACTTTAAACATGGCGTTCACTCGGCAAACCTAAGTGCTGTGACGGGAGCCACCACAGCCCCAGATCACTTTACAGCACAGAGATCACTGCCATGCAGGGGAGGATCTCTAAATACTGCATTTGGTCCTCTGCCAGGGTCTAAGGGACCTTCATTGTCTAATATGTTGTGTACTATTTAGTTACAACTTGGAATGATCTAAGCACATTGTGCCAACGCTGTCTAAGCACAACTTCACAGAGGTGGTGGGCAGTAAGGGCCATTACACGAGAGCTTGGAGGCTTACGGTCAAGGTACTAACAAAAGGGCTGCATGGAGAAAGAAAGGGTTGTGAGCATTCAGCAGCCGGCGGAGGTTGAGGGACTAACTCGTGCATATTTTTGTAGTTTAAAAAAATCCATGATCTTTTTTGTGTTTATTGAATCTTTTCGCTCTTCCATTCAATCCTGCTTTGAATAGAGGAACTGTAATGTTTATTTACACTTTAGAAATTGAAAAACATAGGGGCATATTATCAAGAACTGCGTTAAAATTATCGCCGCTTTAACGGCAGAAAACTGCCGCTAAAGCGGCGATAATGGGCTTGATAATATGCCCTTGAGAATTCCAATAGAAGCCCATGTTCTGGTGTCAACATGGGCTTCTATTGGAATTCTCAAGGGTATATTATCAAGCCCATTATCGCAGCTTTAGCGGCAGTTTTCTGCCGCTAAAGCGGCGATAATTTTAACGCCGTTTCTTGATAATATGCCCCATAATTTAATATGAAAGCCTGGATGCAAAACAGGACCCGGTTTAACAGTGACATTCAGATGAACTTTAGAATAAATCCTCCGGTCCCCAACAATCGTGAGTTTGCTACTGTATCGCTTCCTCGCGCCTAATCCTTGGTTTAAGCATGCCCTTTTATTTACTTCATTTAAGAGTGAAATGTATTGCCCCCAGCGTGCTCATTAGCTGATAATTGCTCTACTTAATTACATGCTGGTGGACTGCAGCTCACACTGTGAAAAATAACATCTTCAATATAAATGGTGTCAATTATTTATTCTCAAGTTTAAAACCGCCCTGGGACTGTATATTGCCTTGATAGTTTGCCACCGGAACTCTGGGAATGTTGCACTTTTTCTGTTAAATATGAAAATGCTATTGCCAAGAAATAATATTTCAGTTTATAGTGTTAAACTGCCTTCCCAAAAATATGAATGTCTAGCGAAATATGGTAAGTTGTGAGCAGCAAATATGTTGCTGGTGAGCGAGTGTGATTATTGTTTGGCAATAAAAACATGTATTAATTAACATAGGTATAAAATAAAAAAAATGCAAAAATTACATACCTAGTTGTTTTAAAAATGATATGTAAACATTATGACATATAGGCAGCAAACATCCCCCGACGCAGCCACATCACACCCCACCTGAGAGACCTGCACTGGCTCCCTGTCAACAAGAGGATAACCTTCAAGCTCCTCACCCACGCACACAAAGCACTCCACAACTCCGGACCAGCCTACCTCAACAGACGACTCAGCTTCTACACCCCCACCCGCCAGCTCCGCTCGACCAGCCTCGCCCTCGCCACAGTCCCCCGCATCCGGAAAACGACCGCCGGCGGCAGATCCTTCTCCCACCTCGCCGCCAAGACCTGGAACACCCTCCCCACCAACCTCCGACAGACCCAAGACCTACTGGCCTTCAGAAGACTCCTCAAGACCTGGCTCTTCGATCAGTAGCAGCACCACCCCCCTCGTCCCCCAGCGCCTTGAGACCCTCGCGGGTATGTAGTGCGCTTTATAAGTGACATGATTGATTGATTGATTAAAATATTATACTCCAAGATTGATCAAACCACTTATGGTGATCCTTAAAGCCGAACTAAGTGTGACATTATGGAAATCTTTGATTAACTATTATGAGGTGCATTTACATAGAAAAATTCGCAGCAAGGGCTGTAGGAAACCTGATTGTTAAGATATGAGCCAGTGAGTCTGCTGTTCTGATGTTAGCTTTAGCTGAGCTCCCTAAAAAGAAAAAAAAACACACTCCTACTGGGTAAACAGATTTCAGTGAGGCGTGCCTAGTTTATCCTTCCTTTAATTGCACAAGCAGTTTGGCTTTTCTCTGAGAAAAACTAATGTGGTACACGTACAACACCACCAACACAACAATAGAGTTAAGAAGTAAAGGGCAATCTCCACAACAAATGACATAAAAAGAGCAATATTTAATGGGTGAAAATGAAAGATAATTTAAGACAACTGAATGTAGAGCTCTGAAGTTACAGCCAAAAACAAAAGCATCGTAGGCAAACATGAGAATCCAAAAATCATATTAGTCTATAGGGTGCTGTAGATCAGGACCTCTTTCATTAATTTGCAGATAATCCAGTAAATGTTTGCAGTTCAATCCAGTTAAAAAATTTGCTTCTGATAATTTGCTAAGGTCAACAATCTTGAGAGGGACACGCCTGGAAGCTGTAGCATGCAGAGCTCCAGATGTTTGTCTACTGCTTTTTCACAGTCCTGTAGTTAGCCTTCACCTTCAAGGTCAAAAGGTCAGAATGGGACAGCTACTAACTTGTTCTGTACCTTCTTTGTTGGTCTCCAAAGAATCCAGACGTACAGGAGAGGATTTTTGGACTCAGGTCCATGATTTCAAGATTCAGGAAAACCTACACAACTCCAGTTCGGGTTAACAGCAAAATGCCCAGTTACAACTTATTCCTAGAATTCCTAAGAAGCAGCAGCAACTTCCTGGGTTCACAAGGACTGCTTCACTCCTCTGAGAGTAGTTGGGGCACAACATGTGCAGTATCCTATTACAACGTGACTACGGATACTCTTTCGGGTGGATTTATCTTCTTTGGTTTCCATCCCTTCTGCGCTCTCCGCTTTCAGGAGAGAATCTGCACAATGCATGCAGACTCTCTGAAATTACCTGCACCCACACGTAGTTTAGGGCCAGCAAGAGTCTATCTCCTCTAGACCTCTAGAAATGTACTGCATCCAGAGATTCAAGTCCAAAAGCAAAGCCATTGCGCTCTACTTAGGGAAGGAAGCAATTATTCTTCAGAGCAAAGGCAGGAAAGTTTTCTTATCCTCGTCTATTCCAAGCAATTCTCTCCTGAGAGTGGGTCCAGCAAAAGAACTTAATCAAATCAACCACCTTTGACAAGCTTGTATTCCCATGACCAGGCCTAATATTATAACTAAGTGGTTCAACAAAATTGTGACTGAAATTATTCAAACCAGCTGCAACTTCTAATGCCAACAACCAAATCAATGACAAAGTCAGATGAAACAATGCAAGGGCTAGCTAAATTCTATCAAATAACTAAAAATGCTACCTATCCAAGCACATAAATCAACAAGTGAGATCATTCCTATCTACCAGGAGGTGATCGTTCCAAACACTATTAAAAACACCACTGGGGTACTGCAATTGTTCTGTGAGAAAATCCACTACAAAAGCTTGAAAATCCAGTATTCAATCTCCTGCAATTTATCAGCTTTTCTGCACTCTCCTGTGATTCCACCACTGCTTTATTCTGCATCCTCAACATTCATTGCAATGACTAAGGAGGAACAAACATCCATTGGACACAAAACTTAGGCTTTCAGTATGCATTTTTAACCATATTCTGCTGCTGGTTAGAAGGGATTCCTTTGCTTGGCATCCATGATCAATGGCTTCTTTTGGGCTGAAATATCCCAAAACCCCTGAGGCATGCTAATCAACTTCCCTGCAGGACATTGGCACTGACCAAAGTGAGATGGTTAACTATCACGCTGTATTTAATCTCCATTCCTTAACAAGATATTGGAAAGCAAGGCAATGGGACAACTCTAAGCTCAGGTTGTACTGGAGTAAATCATCCTGCACTATCAATCAGACTTCAGGCATTTAAGGGTCCAGAATCAGCCTCGATCCACTTTAGAGAAAAACTACTTGTTCCTGTGGATGAAAATGAGAATTCAGCTCTCATCCTCTGCGATCTTTCAGCAGCCTACAATACCAAAGTTTACAAAGTTCCTTTGATTATGCTTGAGGAATATGTAGGATTGTCTAGAGCCTCCTTGGAATGGACTAGATGCCTGTTAGCCAACCGAATCAAGCAAGTCAAAATAGGAGCATTTGATTAATTCCCCTGGATCCTCCCACATAGGGTTCCTTAAGGTTCTCCTTTTCTTGTTTTTCCCCCCAAAATATATATATGCCCTTTGGCGTCTCTTCTAATGCAATATAAGGCAAATATACAAATGTTTGTGAATGACCTGAAAATGTATTTCTTACTGAAAATGGACTTTCAAACCACGACACTGTCACAACATGACAAAATCATGCATTCATCTGGATGAAAAAGAGCTTCCTGTGCCTAAATAGAGGCAAGATTGTACTACTAGGAGGAACACCACCAGTCCAACTTTGATTCACCTGGCCTGCAACCCTAGTCCACGCACCTATATCACTGAGAAAAGGAAGAACTAGGGAAGTCATTGACCACGGGTTCTCTTTCACTTCTCAAACTACTGCTCTGTGCAAATATGGCTATTTGCAGCTCAACCTAATATGACAAATTTTCCCACCCCTCCAAATGAAGATATTTGTCAAGCTGACATGAGTCCTAGTGATGGTGCACCTAGAATATTTCAACATCATCTGCACTGGACTCCCAAAGAAACTAATTAATAGGCTGCAAAGGTTCAAACACGCTGCCAGAATTTCCTTGAACTAAAAGAAGAGAGTTCACATTAACCCCTCCTTTGAAGGGTTACATTGGCACCCTTTGGATGTGTGAATCCAATTCAAGAAGCTATGTACAATGCACAAAACATAGTCGCTCAAGGGCCAAGTTTACTAATAAATTCTTGCAACTTAGTATGTGCCACACAAGCGTTTACCCTACTGTCCACCAGATCACCCAAAGAGTCTTCTTATCACTGAAAGATGGAGGGCAGGCCATTGGGGTCCAGTGCCGTAGATGGTGTATTGGATTGATCCCATGATTGAGGGCTGAACCAATGGCACGTGCTTCATGAAGAAGCTGAAAAGTGACATTTTTCAGCCATCCTATAACTGAACTCAGCTCATCATGAGACAGTGATGAAGAATGTTAAACTGGATCATTTCATTGCTGTTTCAATCCTAATTGCCCTATGTAACTCATGTTTTTCCTAACACAGCATCATGAAGTATCCACAAGGCAACATCCACTTCTTTACAACACTTATAAATAAATTAATAATCATTTAATAAACAAGTCTGTGATTAGTGAAGACACCTGTACTAATGTTGTTTTACTTTAGTCACTTTCTATGGAATGATCCCATTGCTGATTTTTTGGGACAAAATAAATTCTATTGTCGTTTTTACTGCAGAAAAGAAAGCTGTCCACAACTATGGGTCCTAATCTCTATCACTCGCTCTCACAGATGAAAATGGGAAACTGTGCACCTCACTTCTGCATTCAGTAAGTGAACTTTATGCAACTGTACAAAATGTTTGCACATAATTATAATCACCTTACCAATGTGTCTCTTTTGGCAACTTTAAAGCAAAAAAATAATTTTCATTCTTAGGGCAGAGCGGGAATAACTGGAGCCTCAACAGCAGGCCTCAACAAATCCCGTTGTCTAATGTCAGATGATCAAAGTCCAAAAATATAAAAACTGAGGGCAATGTGACACATAGATATAGTTTCTCAAAAGGAATATTCATTGGTTATACTTAAAACCTGGCATACTGGAGATCAAGTGAACCATCAACAATATCTATTTATGAGAAAAGTATATTTTGGAGAAGGTTAGAAAAGAGCGTTGTTTTCCAGCCAGCCAGAAACACATTCCTTTTTTAGGTATCGCCTATGCAGCGCGCAAGCGTTGCTTAGGAGGGGCCTCTTGGAATCGCTCAGGACTTTTTGGGAAACTCGTGCATGTTTTGCACTGTTCCCAATGAGCCCTCGTGCATGTGTGGCGTTTACCTTGCGGGAGCGAGCAGCGGCACCATCTGTTTGTAATTATCGTGCCTGCCGCTGCTCGCTCCCGCAAGGTAAACGCTGTGCGTCGCTTTAACTTTCACAGCCGCGGGGCCACGCTTGTTTTCAAAGTTATCTATTGCTGTCCCTGAGTGCGTGTTCCGCCTTTCCAGGGCTCCACGTCACGCAGGAGCGCATACAGAGGCAGTCACACCTTCCGCCCTGTGGTGTATACACAAACACAGAACAACGTGTGTGAAGTGTCCTAAAGTATGCAATCTGTGTCACTTAGAGCACGGTTCAATATTCTGTGTGGAGCACAACGATGTAAGTTGTGGTGAAAAAGAAAACAGAAAAAGAGCCCTTTCGAATTTCCTTTTGAGTGTGTCCCCGACGGGCTGAGCTTTCATGTGCTCCCCAGACACCCCCTTTGATGGACACTGCGACGGTTCAGCTGCAGCTGACTGAGCTCCCACATGGTGCAGTGCAGCCAGTGCGCGCGGCCCTTCTGTGACACTGGAGTCTGAAACACAAGAGTCCCCGAAGCGACAAAGTCAGACGGCCTGCTTTATAGTACCCTGCTGCGACTTTCGGTTCTCTTCCCAAGAAAGGCAAACAATGCAATAAGGAAGTAATCTGCAGAGGGCACGCTGTTGGCCTCTAAAAGTGAATGTGGATGTTCCGCAGACACCCCCCCCCTAAACTTGCTTCCTTTCAGATTTGTGCGTATTTTCACGCATGGAGACGGCTGCGGGTTTCCATCAGAATGCAACAGGCACGTGACATTTGGCTGCTTCTGTCAAGTATTTACACACAGGGGTGCACTTTGCTTCCATCACGGCAGACTTACTTAGCAGTCCCCCGAGAGCCAACGTGAGAGAGGGGGCTGAGATCTGAATGGGTCTGCTGGGTTAAAGAACGCACTGCACAGACCTCGCATTTTTCTGTGAAATGAATTGAACTGTGGCTGATGAGACATTCGTATTTTTTTTTAGGAATGTGGCCACGCAGGGTGTTAAGAACGGGGCACGGTGGCCTGCCACCGTCTCTGTTCTCTGGTACCCTGCTGCTACTGCCACAACAGAGGGCGACTTCGCCCCCAATAAGTGGCGTTTTGTTAAGTTGTTTTTGCATAGCGCATTGGTCGCCATGCCATTGGCCCGTGGGCACTGGGGCTGGAACTCATTAGCCTGGGAACGCCCTGTCTCCCAGTTTGTACTGGCTCGAAACGTTGACAACACGTTTTGGATTTAATGCCCTATGTTATAAATTGGAACTTTTTGAGAAAAATGCTGTTGTTGAATTACACAAGAGGACGTACTTACAATATCAACCGTATGCAATTATCACAATATTGCCTCCTATCACCATTTGTCTGATTTGATAACAGCCTGTGCGCCCTGCACGTCAGTCATCAAAAAGTGCTTTCATGTGTTATCTGAATCTTTTTTATATTGAAAGAGACTCAGGAGCAGTGAAGTTTCTGCAAAGCAGGCTCTCTCCCTCTCAGAAAGAAATAAGTGCTCTTCGGATACTTTGCTGTCAGAGGAGTGAGATCTGACTCTGTCTCGGGGACTTCACAGAGAGGGACAAGGCGAGGGGACGACTTGGCCTGAAGTGAGTGAGTGAATGGGAGATGGAAGGAGTTTTGTCTATAAGTAAACCTATGATTAGGGAGGGGGAGGTCCAGCCCATATTCTGACAGGCTGCTTTCCGTATGCACACTTTTCCTAAAACACATCTCTCATATCATATCATTATTTTTTACTGTCCTCACACACAAACTCATGCTCTCTCACCCCACCCCTCCCCGCGTCCCTATTTTCCCTGCTAACCCCTCGCTCCTTCCCTCCTAATCATTTACTGAGCACTTTGTTTCTAGTTCATACTCACTGGCACCTTGTCTGTCTACTCGCCCTTTGCGTGTGCTCACTAATTCTACTTCAGCAACTGAGTAAAACAATTATTCACGTTACATCTCTGTACAAGGAACGCTTCTGCACATGGAGTCGCATGCTGCTATCAGTTTATTTTTATTTTTAGTTAAATTATAATGAAACCTCTCCACTTTTACTTATACACGTTGTCTCTGTTTTTTTTCTTTTTCTTTTGTGTCACTCTACATGTCTTTCTCTCCCCATTCCTCTCTCTTTGGTTTCTCATTCCTCCACCTTCTCTCTCACCTTTTTACGCCTTTCCCTTTTTTTTGCTGACACATTCTCCCTTACTCTTTCTCCATCTCTCTCTGTTTCACTCCATCTCACTGACTCTTTCTTTACCCCCCTCTCTCTCTCTACCCCATCCTATCCACTCCAATTAGTTTCTGTGCCCTTCCCTCTTAGACTTCCACTCTCCTTTAGTCTCTCCCTGTTTAAGCTTTTCTCTTCCTCTTCTTTTATTACTCTCTTTATTTTCTCTAGACCTTTCACTTACTCCTTTGCTCAAAATTCCCTCTCTCTAGTTCCATTGGCCTCTCCACGATGCTCTCCCCTTCTCCCTTTCCCTCTGCCAACTGTCTGCACATCTCTATAAACGTTCCTCTCTCTCACTCAGCCCACACCTCCCTCTGTATTGTACACTCTCCTTTTCCTTTTTTTGGTCTCTTTCTTTCGAACCTAACTCCACCTGAGAAAAATTCTTCTTTCATTCTTTCACCTCCACTATCTCTCTCCCGTCTCTATATTATTCATTATCTTGCGCACTCTCATCTCTCAGTCCTTCTCCATGTATTTCTTCCTCCCTAAGTCCCCACTCCCTCTTCTACTCCCTCCTCCTCCACTCTTTACCTGTTTCTCCTTCCCTTCTCTTTCTTTCACTCTCTTTTTCTTCCACCCACCTCCAGGTTTCCTATTTCTATATCCCTCCCCACTGATCTCTTTTTCTCCTACTACTTCCATATCTCCTTATTCCTCTCTAGCTGACACCTCTCTCCAAGCTCTACATTCCTATCACATACTTTTCTCTCTTACTTCCCTCGTTTGATCTCTCCCCTTCTACCTCTCCCACCTCACTATCCCTTCCTCTCTATCCAACTCCCCATTTTTATCTCTGTCTTCTCCACTATCGGTTTGGTTCACTTTCTTGCATTCTCTTGGTCTCTTTCTCTCTCACAGCATTATCTCTTGAATATTTTCCCACCTCTGTCTCTTACATTGTTTCATCTTGCTGTTCTCCCCTCCATCTTTCTCTCTTTACCCCGCCGTTTTCCTTTCTCTCCCTCCTCCCCTCATATTCTCTCCTAATTCCCAAATTCCATCTTTATATTTTTGTTTCAGTTTCTTTGTCATTCATTCTCTATCGGTCCCTCTGTCTTTCTCTCCCACTCACTAATTCTCTTACTCCCAATTTCTGTCTCTCTCATTTCAATATTTATTGGGATACTTTCCACACAAACTCTCTTGGACCGGAATCCGTCGTGCAATTTGGTGCACATACTCTATGCTGTCTAACTTGAACTGTCCCGGTTGCCCCCATACGATCCAGACTCTCCTTGGGTTACAGAAGTTTATGTTCCGTTTCGGCATAGAATGAATAGCCATATGTGTGATGAGTGTACAGTGGGGGTTTAGCTTCCCTTGGCATAGCCAATAGGTCTCGCCTTTGGGACCTTATAAGTGTTTAGTTATCCAGCATGTTAGATCTTGGATCCTTGGGGTGGGTCTCCCTTCCATTTTTTGATGATGCCTCCAATGTTATTGATCTGTTTTTGCTGGTTTAGATGCTTTGGGCACTGTGCCACTGCTATTCAGTGCCGCAGTGCAAGTGCTCCCTATGATAAATTGTGTTATGTATTAGTGACTCCATGATTGGATGATTGGTTTACTTGTCAGTCCCTAGTACAGTGCACTGAGTGTGCCCAGGGCTTGTAAATCCAATGCTGCTGGTGGGCTTGCAGCATGGTTGTGCCACCCACAGAAGCAGCTTGTAAAGTGTGTCTTAGGCCTGCCATTGCAGAGCCTGTGTGCAGCCTTGTGCTGCCATGTCGACTTTGTGAGTGCACCCACTTACCAGTCCCTAAACCTTCCCTTTACTGCATGTTGGTCACCCCTAAAGTAGGCCCTAGGGCAGGGTGCATTGTAAGTATAAGGTAGGACATGCCCTGGTGTGGGTGGCATGTCCTAATAGTGAATTACAGCCATTTTCGTTTTTCACTTTTGCAAGGCTACCTGTTCCCCATAGGCCAGAATGGGCAGTTTGATTATTACACCTTATAATCCTAACTGACCCAGGGAACATGGTAAAGAAACGAATTTAGTATGCCTGAACTCAGAATGATAAAATACATCTTTTAGTAAAGTTGATTTTAACGTTTCTGTGTTTGAAAATACCACTTTTAGAAAGTAGGTATTTTCTTGCCTAACCTTCCAAGCCTGCCTCTGCTGGGTTGTGTATTCCTTGTCTGGAGTTTGAGTGACAGGGGCTGGGGGTGGCTCCAGGAGACAGGGTGAGTCAGCACAGGGCTGAATAGAGAGATCTGCATCCAGAGTGGAGGGAGGAGTTGCACATGGGTCTGAATAGGGCTGTGCCTGCCTTCCACAATGCTGGCTCCACCTCCAGCTGGGCGGCTGAGCACCCTGCCCCACACTCTGAAAGAAAAGACAGAGTCATGTAAACAAAGTGCTCCAGGACTGACCAGAACTGGTTTTGGACTAGGCAAAGGCCTCTCTGCCTTCAGAGAACAAAGAGAAAAGGCCTCTCTGCCTTCAGAGAACAAAGAGAAAAGGTGTATAAAAAGGGGACCCAGACCCCTAGGAAATTAGATCACTTTTGGGAAACAAGAAGAAACCTTTGCTGAGGAGCAGAACCAAGAAGAAACTGAAGAGAAGACTATCCCTAAGCTAGAGGGATCTGCATGCAGTGGTTGCCTGACTGCCAAAGAAAGGAGAAGGGAACTTTGTGTGCACTTTCATCAACTTGTGAAGGATCTCCAAGGGCTTGATTTCAGAGCTTGCCTCCTGCTAAAGTCTCAGGAACAACAGACTTCACCCACCAGCTCCCCTGTATTCCCTTGCTGGGAATTTGGACCTTCTGACACACTTGCGTGTCGCTGGGAGCTGGAAGCGCGACTCAAGATCAAGAAGCGTGTCGCCGCCGCAGCCACTGCTTCTCGCATCGCTGGAGAAGAGTGTCGACGTCGCATCAGACGCCGGCGCATTCCCGAAGAAGCGCGCCGCATACACCCTCGCATCCTTCGAAGCGCCTCGCAGCACCGGAGAAAAGTGTTGCCGTCGCATCAGACGCCGTCGCATCCCCGGGGCAGAGCAACGACCTCGCATCAGACGCCGACGCATCGCATCACGAGGTGCCCCGCATCCCAGGAGAAGATTGTCGACCTCGCATCAGACGCCGTCGCATCGCCAGGGAAGCGCAGTAAGAAACTGACGCATCACCTCCCCATGCCGAGAAGAACCGACGCATCACTGTCCCCTACGCATCAGTAGGGAACCGATGCATCACCGTTCTTGCGTGTAAGGAACCGACGCATCACCTTCCCTGCACCACTTTTGTTGTATTGCGTTACGCATCTCAGGTACATTGAACTCAAAGTGTCGCATTTCCATTTTAAGAGACTTAAGCTAATTCTACCATCTTTAAAGTACAGTATTGTGGATTATTTTTGTCGTTTATGGTCTTGTAGTAAATCTATATAAAAGATACTTATTTTAAAAATACAACCTGTGTAGTGTCCATTTGTAGCGTTGTCACTGGATTACTGTATGTGTTCACAAATGCTTTACACACTGCCTCTGAACTAAGCCTGTCTGCTCGTGCCAAGCTACCAAGGGGGTGAGCAGGGATTATTTCAGGAGTGTACCCCCTTACCCTGACTAGAAGCAAGGGTCCCTATTTGGACAAAAGTACCTCCCTCTGCCAACTAGAGATCCCCAGTTCTAACACAGCACAATATCCTTGGTGCAACAACATCAACTGTTGCATGGCTAAACACTTATAAGGTCCCAACGGTGAGACCTATTGGCTAAGCCAATGCTTGTCTTGGTTAGTAACTGGAAAATCCTCTCCATGTGCCAGTGAAGCTCTCTGAGAAACGTCTGTGGCTGGGCTCATCAGCAGGAATGGCCATCTAAATATTAATTATTCCGGAAGCCACACCATGTTTTCTGGGGGCCAGAAACAGTTCACTTTGAGGAAGCAATGAGCAGGGCTACCAACCTCTTCTGACAACTATACCTGCCTTTGACCTAGCAAAGCAGAAGGCTCCCAAGATGTTAATCGAGGAGCAGTATTGGATTTCTGAGATGGCATAGCACATAGGGGACATAGACCTTTCCAAGGAAAGCCTAGGTTGGGTGCCCATATGGCTTGAAATTTGCACCAATAGGCTTTCCTCAACAAAGTGCTAAACTATGACCACTAACCCTGTAAAATATTATGAAAAAGGGAAGGGAACACTTATGTTGTGGACATGGAGAACAAGAGCAGATCCCATTTACATGAAAGTATACAAAAAGTGATGGATGAAATGCTTGAATAAATCTCAGCCACTGGTAATTACTCAAGCCACATCCCAGTCCATCGTTATTTTGCACACCATGCAACCTCAGTTTGGACCCAGCTATACGCAAATCAGTAGTGACCCTGCTCCAATAGGACCAGTCCTGCCGAAACTGCCAAGCCAGGTCCTCCCTGAACATTCCATCCATCACTTTTATGTGTGCTTTAGTGTCGTCCTAAGTGGCCCGTGTATGCCCAGACCTGAGTCTTGTGCACACTATGTCACTGGAACCAAGCTGTACCCAGCTGATGAGCCCATAACTAGTGCAAAACTGGTCCTGGGTTACTTGCGTTCTGGTTCAGGGACAACCTGGCTTGGTAATTACCAGACACTGAGATTAATTTAAGCATTCCATCCATCACTTTTTTGTGTACTTTAGTGTCACCCTAAGTGGGACAGGTATGCCCAGATGTGGGTCCCATGCAGACTGTGTCACTGGAAACAAGTCGTATCTGGCGGATGAGCCCATAGCTAGAGTGAAACCGGTCCTAGGTTGCTTGTGCACCGGTTCAGGGAGGAAATGGCTTGGCAGTTCGGGCTGGACTGTTCTGATTGGAGCAGGGTCAAGACTCATTTGCATACAGCTGGGCTCAAACTGAGGTGACATGGTGGGCAAAACAATGATGGATTGGGATGCTGCCTGAGTAATTGCCAGTGGCAGAGATTAATTCAAGCATTCCATACATCTCTGTACCAACCCACATGAAAGCAGAAGCAAGAACAGAAAAGGCGGCTCCATGAGCACTCTTTACTTTTCTAGTTTACTGTCCTTGCACGTCAGCAGCAAATAGCAGGCTAGGCATAGGACGCTGGTTCTACGTTTTGATATCATCAATGGACAAAGAGGATTATGAGATGTCACCTCCACTAGCCCTTGGATTTTGCAAATGTATGTTTCCCAACCAAAGATGCCAGTGTTCCTATAGGATGTCTCAATCAGAAATAAACTAGCAAATATATTTCATATATTGTTATGAACCCCAATGTAGGCCTAGGTAGTTACACAACCTTTTACCTACATCTGTCCTACCATTGTTCTACATAACGGGTATGGCGCTGACCTTTTACCTAGTTAGGTGCTACATGACTGTCGTGTGGTTTTCTCTGAAAACTAGCCTCATGTATTATGCATGAGGATTCTCAGTATCACAGCAGGATGACCATCTTCTGCACAATAACTCTGTATAAGGGTCTCCTCTGTCGTCATCCTTGCCCGACATGCCCATAGTATACTTCTAGGTAGAACCCCTGAGGGTACCTTTTGGGTATATAAGCACTACATTTCCACTGGGCAAAGCAGAGGAGAAAAAGACTTCCATGATGTCATGCTGACGCGAGACGCTGAGGTTCTTGCACACAGACACTTCAGCATGCAGTGGTCTGACATCCCTTGCGGGGTGTCGATCTCGAGACCAAGACGGGGTCCTTCTCTCTCCCATATCAGGTAATGGGGTTGGCTCTATCCTAAGGGGATTCTTGGCTATACACCTACGTACATGCTAGGTACATGTAGGAGTACGCATTATTACTGTCATGTATCTATGTGCCTGCAAATAACCATTGTTTTAGCACTATGGTTAAATTCTACCTTTTCTTTACTCTGCTGGTGCTTATAACCGTATATCTCTGTTTTTGTCTCATGGCTGTTCCAGCACACTTATTTTATACTAGAATGACGCTGGTTCAATAAATCCTTATTGAAAAGTCCCCACCGTTTATTCTGTATATCTCTCTGAGACAAAGTGAGCACAAGTAACTGAGCAAAAAGCACTGTACTGTTTCCACGATCCCTAAGGGGTCAGGGTTGTCACGTTCGCTAGTTGCCGGAAACTATTCGCTCCTTGGTAAAAGGGGTTCATAGTGGCACTGTGAGCTAGCTGGTCTACAGACTAACATATCCTTTGGGGGTGTCTGGAATCAGTCTGGACACCAATTACTTAGTTTATGTTGTCTAAACGTGCAGATCCTATATAGATTTGTAGGAATCACACGACATGGTGCCGCCAATGTTGGTTTGGTTCTTATTTAACGGTCAAATCTGAGTAGTTCAGTCGTGCTTTCTCAGAGACCCCTACTCACATCTACCCAGAGACATCTGGAGTGGGAAGGGAAAAATCCGCCACCGCTGAATAGGTATACCCTATGTATTCAAGCTTGAAGGATTATAGTTCCCTATATTGTGCATAAAACCTTATCTCATTTTCCTTGAAACTATTTTTAACAATGTCTGTCGAAGAAAACGCTGGGGCAGCATTACATGCAAATGCAGCGGAAGAGGCAGAGCAGGAAGGTGCAATAAACATTTCAGAAAATGTCCGAAATGCACTTACTTTAAAATGAGCAGACTTTGGAGTCCCAGCATTAGGTGGGACTGTTACCTTTGTGGATGAGGCACACGAAGCATACAGAACGGAGGTGCTCTATTCGTGGATTAAATTCCCACCTGCAGATACACGCACACATACATTTCATTCTTACACCCCGGATGAAATACCAGAAGAATACAATGCATACGAGGACATAGAGGTCCCGTTAACGTACCAGGAACAGATAAACTTATTTAAAGGCGCCCTTCCACACACCACAGAAAAAGTGAGACTCAGTCCGCTCAGCAGAGACGGAGTGACTTGACCGGTTCTGGCCGCTTACACACCGCATCCAGAAGTTGACACATTGCCAATAGCAGACTTACGTCCACTTCATAAAGAAATAATACAACTCTACAGAAATCTGACACAGTTCGCTATACCAATTAACTCGAAAGAAGGGGTTCTCTACCTGTTTAACTCTATAGGTGCAAAAATTGACAGATTATAAAAACATAACCAGTGCATAATGGTGAAACCACAACAGGAGGAAAAAGATATCAAAAAGAGGCTTTATTTAAATTAAATAGTATAATACATAAACATTATTTCAGTATAGATATCCAAACACATCCCACAGCACATTCACTCAAACCTCAGACATACCTTCACCATATATTCGCATTCTCACACTCCTAACAGAATCAGACATTCACTCAAGTCCAATCACAGTGTACATAGATGTAGACCCCCCAAGGGAATCCAAGATTACACATGAAGCCTAACAAAGAGATATAGACGTGCCTCAAGATGTAAAAAACAAATCAAGCTAGACGAATCAGTAACAATCATTCTTACACCCCGGATGAAATACCAGAAGAATACAATGCATACGAGGACATAGAGGTCCCGTTAACGTACCAGGAACATATAAACTTATTTAAAGGCGCCCTTCCACACACCACAGAAAAAGTGAGACTCAGTCCGCTCAGCAGAGACGGAGCGACTTGACCAGTTCTGGCCGCTTACACATCGCATCCAGAAGTTGACACATTGCCAATAGCAGACTTACGTCCACTTCATAAAGAAATAATAAAACTCTACAGAAATCTGACACAGTTCGTTATAATAACACTCACACTTCAGCCCACAAGGATTACCCCAGCAGGTCAACTACAAGGGACCGCAAATAAAATCACCCCACAAACACTGAACGCAGTTATGGGAAGATTGCCCACTAAACGTGAGCAAATGCCATTCTGGATAGCACAGAAAATAGCACAGTTAGAGGCAGTGTTTCCACACACAGGCCCACAAGAAAAACACAGAATATTGACAATCTGCTTGCCAATGGTGATTGCTCCCCCGATAAAACTTTGTACCACTTGGGGGTACAGTAATCGCTGCCCTCTATACCAGGACTCATGGCACCCCTTCAATAGCAGTGATACTGGAGGTATTGCGACAGATACAGAATGAGTATGAAGCAGAACCTGCTCTATACTTAGGGACGAAATTAATAGGTAGTTTTTCCCAGGTATCTACAATTATGTTAGCAAACATAAAAGGGGAGGAATCAGTGGTGACTATACGCCAATGCCTGAGGGAATGCACTCCTGCACAACAGGAGCGGGATTTACCCAAAATTATTGAAGATACATATGCTGAATTAGGTAGAGATTATTTGGGAGCTAGACCTATGAAACCACAAGTAATAGGAAATCTTGAAAAGGATAACACTAAGCAAGCACCAGAATCTTCTAAAAAGAAATGGGATAATAAACAGCAGAAAAATAAACAGAATGCATCACATTATGGGGTGGGTCGCCTCAACAGGAGCTCTCTGACAGGAGGTATGACCTTAGAAACCGTGCTAACATTAAAAAACCTGCCAGCTATCAGGATACTGATCCACGTTCCTCTTGTTCCTTTCTAGGTTCACAGAGAAACTAAGAGAGGGAAGGACGGTCAGAATACAGATCAGAAGAGCAAGCCAAGTCAAGAGACACACATCACACTTCAGACTTCAACATCAAAAAGAAGATAAACCAAAATCAAAACCTCAATTTAAAAAGAAGAAAGTAGCTGGCCTTAAAATAAGAAATGCCCAGGCTGCTGAGGACACAACTTCTGAATGGGGAATGGGCTCTGACAATGCTAGACAGCACAGCAGAAGTAACAATAGCTCGCCAGAACCTGATGGAATTTGTGGTGACAGCGGTGTTGAATGAACATATCACGGTGGAGACACACGATACTAGGGTAAGTGTCCCACACCAGTTATATGAAATGACACTCCATTTGGAGGGGGACATATCCAGGAAAGTTAAAGGTCTCTTTTGGGAGAACCTGTCCTTTGGATACAATATCCTTTTAGCAGGAAAAGATTGGCCACCTGAGTTTGTTATGGACTGCCCAAAGGGAGAAACAGGACTTTTACCAGCCTTCTCCGACCTCGTTCCAGAATTGCTAAAACATTCATACGTGCAGGAGTGGGCAGTAGCCCTAGCTCCTGCATTACACCACAAACATGTAGGGTGGGTTGCTGAGTCACCTAACCATGAAATCCCAGTGAAAAATACTCCATCTCTACAGAGACAGTACCCAATAAAACATGATGTAAAAAAACAAGTAAGGGAGATCTTAGATCAACTTGAATACCAAGGTGTGATTGAAAATTGCACCTCTTCCATGAATAATCCTTTGTTTCCTGTATTGAAACCCGATAATTCATACCGTCTAGTTTTAAACTACACGCATTTGACCACATGCATGAAAACATTTGCGGTACAGAATGCACACAGTGCCGCATTAATGAATAACATTCTGCGGAAAAAAATACAAAACAACACTAGATATCTCAAATGGATTCTTTTGTCAAAATATAGCGCCTGAGAGCAGATATTTGACAGCATTCTCAGCCCTAGGCTCTCAGCGTCAATTTTGTAGACTGCCCCAAGGGTATAAGAATAGCCCGGGGTTGTTCTCAGCAAAAGTATTCAAAATTCTGATGAAGAGGCATTGTCCTACGTAGATGATATTTATCTCACGAACAATGAACTATTGGCTCATTTGGCAAGGGTAAACAACATAATTTTGGGGTTTTAGCCTCAGAAGGCTACAAATTTAACTTTAAAAAATCAAAAATTGCCCATCTCAATGTACTATTTTTGGGATATGAGCTCTCAAGTGAAGGGAAAAGCCTGGCAGCAAATGTTTTAGAAAAATGTGCGCTGCTTCAACCTCCAAAGACCCTGAAAACGTACAATACATTTTAGGATTCATAAATTTTGGCAGATCATATATTTTGGATTACGCAGAAAGGGTGAAACCTTTCAACGACTTAATTAGACCTGATTTCTCAGTTCAACATTGGACACAGGAACACACACAGATACTTTGTTCCCTACAAGCTAACATGATAGCTTCCAAGCATTTACACACACGTGTAAACACTACAAATTTGGTAATCCGTGTAATCGCGGGTCAATCCGTGGATACTTACCTCACCTTCAATGAAGGTGAAACAGTACCCATTGCATAAAAATCACATTTGTACACAAACGCTGAAATGCATTTTGCATCAACTGAAAAAATACTGACAGCAGTACAGACAGATGTAGTGAGAGAAAGAGCACAGGCTCAGGGGAAACAAATAAGTGTTGTAATTCCGGTACCAACCTTAGAGGCTGTTACAAAAGCAAGCATTCCTAACGCTAAAGCACTACATCCATAATGGATACAATGGGCTAATTCTCTCACTGCAACAGATGTAGACTACAAATTTGATTCTACATTAAAAACTCAAGGATTTCTGCAGTGCGAACAAGAATATCCTCTCGCGAATGAAATAATGCCTCTAGAACAGTATGAATATCTAATTTACACTAATGGTTCATCTCAGCCAGCCATAGGAAGTAAAGAGAAATATAGCGCAACATGTGCGATTGTAAAGGGTGGTAAGCAGGACGGCAAGTTCCGTACCAGCAATAGGCAGACGCAGTCTCTAGGAGATTGCAGCGCTCAGCTGGCAGAACTAAAAGCCCTGGTACTCGCACTAAAAAATACGGATTGAGAATTCCCCAAATTTATTGTGTGCAATTCATTTTATTGTGTCCAGTCATACAATTAATATCTTCACTACTGGGGCCAGAATGGATTCAAAGATTTAAAAGGTTGCACAATAAAGCATAAACTGCTTTGGGAACAAGTGGCAGAGCTGAAAAAAGGATTGCCGCGGGCTCACATGATTCATACGCTGAGTCATCAACGTACTGGCATGCACGTTGAAGGGAATTCATTGGCTGATGAAGCCGCCAAGGCGACAGTGAGAACTGATGCCGTAGCTGTAATCACTCGTTCCCACACGGGAGTAGACGGACAGATAATGGTAGCTGTCATCGCTTCACACAAAAACAGCACAGCCTTGCCAAAAGTTTTCCACTCACATACTCCTACAAGTTAGATGCACAAAATATTCCATATGCTCAAATTCCAGGAGTGGGGGATAGAGTAATACCAAACATGGATCGCAGATTTGGGTTAATACTAGCTGCACATGAGGGTCTGGGCTCAGCACACGCAGTTATTACTGCAGCAGTTCCACTACTGAAACAATGTTATTGGTGGCCAGGTCTAACCAAACAGACAAAAACATTTGTCCTTAAGTGCGACATCTGTCAGCAGATGAAGCGTTCCACCGTAGCACGTCCACCACAAACACCACTACTGATTTCAGACAAACCTCTCGCATGTGTCTATTTAGACTACTGCAGCCCCTTACAATCTGATGGGGCTTACAAGTACATCTTGGTGGCAGTGGATTCATGCTCTAGATTCCTGTGGGTTTGGCCTCAACTCTCGGCTGACACCCGAACTGTTATAAAGGATTTGCGAGTCTTCATAGGGACATACGCAATTTGCACATTACATTCTGACCGTGGACCCGCGTCCAGCTCTCAGGCTTACAAGGAAGCCATGGGAGGTTTGGATGTGGCATTGAGGTACTCCTCTCTGTACCATCCAGAGGGAAATTCGATTGTGGAAAGGAAAAACCGGGCTTAAAGCAATCCTTAACAGCAAGGGTATTAGGCTCAGGTGGTAGATGGGTCAATCACCTATATGGGGTCCAGAGGGCACTAAATAACATGCCAAGAAGCTCCCTGGGAGGCCGTACTCCATATGAGGTCCTGTTTTGGATGAGAATGTGGGTACCAGACCTCGATGGTGGCAGCACAGATGCAGATGAAAAAGCATTTGACATCAATGATTGTTTGGCTGTTTTACAGGAACTCAATGAATCCGGGGGACTACAAAGCAACGTCCAAGTGAAATGCATCTACACTGGGGAAGTTAAAGCAGTTTCGGCAAGACCTGCCTGGGTCCCAAAGATTGGGACCTGGTCAGAGAAAAGATTGTGAACAAAAAAGAATTTGGGCCATCTTATAAAGCGCCTGGACCTGTCCTGGCTGTCGAAGGAACAAGAACAGTACTTCTTCCACCTCTCACCGGCAAAAAAGAAAAGAGATTCGTCTCCATTGATCTGATCAAACCACACAATGTGGCCGATACTGAATAGCAGGCCGTGTGGGCTCCTGGGTAGCCATCGATCTCCTCTCGCTACCATACAGGAAGTTCAGACAGAAACACTAATAATGTTTGAAGATTCTACTCTATGAGGTAACGGAGTTGCCAACAATGGAATGGAACTCGTACCAATCGAAACTGAACAAGTAAACATAAATGAAACACAAATCTCAATTCGGCCCAATACCGACATATATGTGAATATGTCTCAAAATGAGTCAACTGACAATTCAACAAGACCTGCTGAGCTATCAAAGAATGATCGAACAGCATCTGGTTACTTCATCGATTTTGATATCTTTTATCTGGATCCGAGTGAACCTAAATCGCTGCCAGCTTCTGTTTCCCACAAAGAAAAACTATATAAAATCTACGTTTGGCTGAAAAAGACTTACTTTGTTTCTCCCTGGCTACAGCTTTGGATTGCAATTGGTCTACTCTTCCTAGTCCTTTGGATAGGTGTAGTGACTGTCTTTTTCCTGCTTCTAAATGGACATTATCTCCCATGTGAACTTGGTCCTGAAACCACATACGTCATCTCATCGTGAAAGAAGAGACCTGTCCTTTGTGAACATTACAGCAGTTCCAATTCCTGAAGGAATAGTTTGGGATAAGATTTCATATGATGTATTTGGTCCCACTGAACTTTTGAAAATACCACATGTATTTAAAATTTCTTTGAATGATATCATCACCTCCAGTACATTCTCTGATGATTGGGACTTTGAAACTGTGAATAGTATGCTGTCTGATTTAGAACAATGTGCTGCTTTTTCATTAATGAATTGTGAGATGAAACATCAGATTTTGACACCATGTATTGTTACCAACACTATGGTCATTATTTCTTCCACAAAAGAAGTACTCCAGGTAATGTTTTACTTACCATCAATGGGAACATTGCCCAACACCACCAAAAGGTAGTTCACAAACATTTGCACAAAGGTTTGCATATTTTTCAGGGTTTAACACTTCAGACCCGACCTCATATTATTATTATAAGGTTGCACCTACATCTGCTCACCAACACGAAACAGATATACTCTGCTTCCTTTATTCCTTTTTGCTGTCTTTACAAGGTTTCGGCTTTTGGAGGTACACTATAGACACAAAATATGTCTGGGAGACTAAAGAGTGGCAAGTTCAGGGAACTGAGGTGTATATTAGAGCATGCCTCATACCACAGCAAATTATCTTCCTGGACAAAACTGTGCAACAGACTTCCTATATAGCCAATATTAAGGACTTGAACACACCTCGCATTCAGGAGCTAGGAGAGCATTAGTTTCTATCGTTCAGATCAGTCTGGGTTGATTGCTTCTTGCCTGTACTCTGCTGCTTATTCTGCGGACATGAATTTGTGTTGGACATCTGTCTGACTCTTCCATCAGTTGCACCTCCAGACGTGGATGCACTGCTGGACTCGTTAAAGGCCCATGTAGTGCAGTGTCCTCTGCCTATTCCAATCCTGATGTCGGCATTATTAGAGCCACCACAGGATGCTTTAGCTCCTGCTGGAATGGACACCGGCTCTGCACAAGGCTTACAGGCATCAAGTGCTTCCTCTGCAACGGCTGTGGGAACTGGAGAAGATCACCTTTGCTCCATTGACCTGATCCGAGAGGTGTTACAGGGACCATCGTCTGTGAAGGCAGGCAATAGTAAGGTTGCGTCTCCTGCACAGGACACATAAACATTTTACTCTCCGTGTGCTGGGAACATTTTGGCCGTTTTTTTCAAAAACAACTAAAACTGGAATTCAAAAACAACATTTTTGTTTTATTTTATTCCTTCTGCTCTTACTGAGCACTATGGCTTTCGGCGTGCTCAGTTGGTCTCACAGTATATTGACCTTCTAGGGGACTCATAGGGTTTTTTTACGGCTAAATCATTTACATTTTTATATCGTGTTTTTTAGATGTTTTTATGCTCATATTTTAACAATGTTTTTATGCTTTAAAAAAAAAACAGGCATATAATAGCATTTCTTTTTATGTCGTCCAGTCGGATGAGAAGTGGGTGTTATGAACCCCAATGTACCCCAATATAGGCCTAGGTAGTTACATGACCTTTTACCTACATCTGTCCTAACATTGTTCTACATAACGGGTATGGCGCTGACCTTTTACCTAGTTAGGTGCTACATGACTGTCATGTGGTGTTCTCCGAAAACAAGCCTCATGTATTATGCATGAAGATTCTCAGTATCACAGCAGGATTACCATCTTCTGCATAATAACTCTATATAAGGGTCACCTCTATCGTCATACTTGCCCGACATGCCCATAGTTTACTTCTAGATAGAACCCCTGAGGGTACCTTTCGGGTATATAAGCACTACATATCCGCTGGGCAAAGCAGAGGAGAAGAAGTCTTCCATGCTGACACGCTGAGGTTCCTGCACGCAGACACTCTAGCACGCAGTGGTCTGACATCCCTTGCGGGGTGTCCATCTCGAGACCAAGACGGGGTCCTTCGCTCTCCCACATCAGGTAATGGGGTTGGCTCTATCCTTAGGGGATTCTTGGCTATGCACCTACATACATGTTAGGTACATTTAGGTACATCTAGTTAGGGTTGCATCGTAGGAGTACCCATTATTACTGTCATGTATCTATATGCCTGCATATATCCATTGTTTTAGCACTATGGTAGAATTCTATCTTTCTTCACTCTGCTGGTGCTTATAACCGTATATATCAGTTTCTGTCTCATGGTTGTTGCAGCACACAAATTTTATACTAGAATGACGCTGGTTCAATAAATCCTTATTGAAAACGTCCCCAACGTGTATTCTATATATCTCTCTGAGACAAAGTGAGCATGAGTGACTAAGCGAAAAGCACTGTACTGTTTCAATGATCCCTGAGGGGTCAGGGTTGTCATATTCGATAGTTGCCAGAAACTATTCGCTCCTTGGTAAGAAGGGTTCATAGTGGCACTGTGAGCTAGCTGGTCTACAGACTAACATATCCATTGGGGGTGTCTGGAATCAGTCTGGACACCAATCCTTTAATTTATGTTGTCTAAACGCGCAGATCCTATATAGATTTGTAAGAACTACACAACAATATGTCATCAGGGATACAATACTGTGTACCATTTTTGCATGTCATTGATTGATGCAATTTTGCAAGAACTGATTTTCAGCATAATTATAGATTTACAGCACTTTCCCAAAAATTCACCATCAGCTAGATATTTTGCAGATTTCATCCAAAACATGTATTTCTAGCTCAACTGGAAACAACATTTCTGTAGAAGCCAGATGTGGTGCTTTTGTTGCAGTGGGTCAGTTTCAGGCGTAAACAGCAGTCATCAATTTGCCAGAACTGAAGCACGCTCTGCCCATAGGAGTGGGAAACTGCCACGTCCTGAAAAACAGCAAACAATACAAACGGCCTCATTTACAAGGTCCTTTGCGGGCACTTTTGCACCGCCGGAGCGTCACTTTTTTCACGCTCTGGTGGCGCAATGTGCAACAGCATATTTACAAGACCAGGCAAAGCCACTTTACCTGGCATTTCATGACCTTCTAAATATGTGCTCCTTTCACACAGAACACTGCATGAAAGGGGCGTTCCATGGGTGTTGCTGTGGGTGTTCTTACACAACAAACATGAAATCTGAAGCCTTCCCAGTTTTACGAGGAATCGTAAACCTGGGAATGCATCAGATTCTAACACCACCCCAGGTGTGGCTTTAGGGAAGTGCAACGAGGAGAAATGTTTTAATTTCTCCTATTTTTTTCCTATTTTTATGTGATCTGCATTGTGCAGCACACATAGAAAGAGGAAATCGCCTCAACTGATTGATTTTGTGCAGAAAGGCGCTCCTACCTTAACAAAATCAATCAGCCCGCAACGCACCCACCCATGCACCAGGGCGCAAGGGTGCCTGCGTTGGCTCATGGCAGCCCATTGCGCACCAGTGCAGAGGAAAAGGACAGAAATGCGCCGTATCTCATAGATGCAGAGCATTCCTGCCCTTTTCTTTTGACGCAGGGCAGTGCAGATAGATTCCTTGTGTCGCTGCCCTGCACCAAAACCTCGTACATGAGGCCCTTAGTGTACACATGGCCACACTTAAATATGGGCTGAGACCTGGGGTGCAGACCAGTACAGATTTGAGAACTAGATAAGAATAAGGTTTCGCTCAATTTCCTAGAGAGGCACATGGACATCATTTGGAGGTCGTCATAGTGTTGGGTGAGAATGTTGGGGAGTTCCCTGTGTGGAACTCGGGGAGAACGTGGGGGTGCGAGGGTTCGGGGGACGGCAGTTACTTTCGGTGCAGCTGGTAATAAAGAAGTGTCCTTACCTGCGTCTTGACTTCTCTTCAGTGGTGACGATTGGCGGTCTGATCCTGGGCGACGACCTCCTGTGTTTTTGCTCCGTCCCGCCTGTGGCCGGTGCCTGTCGCACTTGCAGACAGGGTGTGTTCCTGAAGTGGCGCACCAGCTCATGAAGCGGCACAACGACTCCTGAGGCATCTCAGGGCAAGTGCACTCATGGACTGCGGCGGTGAGACAGTGTTTTGTTTGTTTTTGGCTGGGCACGCCTGTTACCTCTTGTGAGTGAAGAGGTTGAGTTTGAGCTTTGCGCACGTCAAGAGAGTTGCGCGGCGCATGCTCAGTGGCCATCTTTGTTTGGGACGAATCTCAAGGGAATCAAGCTCCAATTTCCCTAGAAACACACGTACTTGTGTTCAACGTAACGCCATCTAGGGGGAGGATGAATCACCCGTTTTGCCTGCATCATCGGTGACAGGCACACCAATAAGATTCCTCTGCTTGTTTGGTGCACATTTTTCATTCTCCTTAAGTGCAACTTTGAGTAAAACATCATTATTTTGTTAGAATTTTCTATTTACTGTTCCTCACAACAACATTACTAGATATATAATATATTTTTATTTTTACGTATATCTTACCATTGCACTTACTCCATGGAGAGAATTGTGGCACCAGCACCTTTTCTTCAAACACCGGGTACTCCTCCATTGAATTGGCAACAATGGGAAGAAACCTTTGAAGCCTATTTAGAGGCAATCGATGGTGACACTTTCACTTCTAAGGAAAAAAAAAGGTACTCTTGGTTTACAATCTAGGTATTGAAGGTCATAATATTTTGAAAATATTACCCTTGGAGATTGTAAGTGTTTTCACATTGGGTGGAGAGGACGGTGATTCTTCAACGGCCATTGATGAGTATGCCTCCATCATTAGTACCCTAGACAAACGTTTTAATCCTAAAAAGAACACCGTACTAGAACGCCACATGTTTCTTCAGCGTTCTCAACTTCCAGGGGAGTCAATCGACGACTTTGTGGCAAGTCTCAGAACACTAGCAGCAGCATGCAACTATAGAGAGATCAAGGAGGAAATCATCAGAGACCATTTGATAGAAAGAACTAACAATAGGAAAATCCAAGAGAAACTTTTATCAACTAAAGATCCTGATCTTCAGTCTGCATTAAAAATTGCGAGAGGTATCGAACATTCACAAACTTGCATGAAGGAAATGAATGAAGGTGCCAAAACCGGGGAGGTGAAACACATTAACACAGAGGGGCCGATTCCGATTCGGGCCGGAAAACATACCGACCGACTCGGTACGGGAATTAAGTCCGACCGACACGTACCGGCGCTGCACGAACCGGGTAGTACGATGAAATGCATGTGAATCACGACCGACTCGTACGGAACTCAAGCCGAACGACCCGGACGGAAACAAGCTATCCGGCCAGGAAACCACGCAAATCGAACCGTCCGACACGCACCAGGAATGAACCCGAACGAAACGTACCCGCGAACTCCGACCCGCGCAGTACGATGCAATGCGTGCAAAACCAGACCGATTCGCACGGAGCTCAAGCTGTACGACCGACACGCATACAAAAGCCAGCCGAACCAACACAATACTCCACGACCGACGCGTACGCCGCACATGAAACCTAGCTGAAACACAGCGGGAACGACTCGGAGAAGCGCGCAAGAGACAACTGCAGCGTCCTACTCGGTAAGAAGAACGTCTCCTACATGCACAAAAATCACAAAGGAAAAAATACAAAAAAAGAGGGCCAAACAAGCAATGACAAAGTCAATAAATACAGGGAAAAAAAAAATGGTACAAGGACACATCCCCAACTCCACCTATATAAAGGCAACAAATCCCTACCATGATCCTTTGCAGATTCCACTGACCTGCCAGCACAGAACACCATCAGACAGCAACCACAGACACACTCACAGCTCATCCAACACACAAGCCACACACCATTAGCACCTCTACAAATAGCACCCTCACACACACCCAGCAAAACCTACACTCACCCACCCTCACTTGCACACACACACACATCAATCACCACCACCACCCATCACCATGCCCCCAAAGAAGAATCATAAGTTCCTAGATAGTGAATTGGAAGTCCTGGTAGACGAGATCCTGAGGGTAGAGCCACAGTTTTTGGCACATTGGTCCAACAGACCCCCATGGCGCAGAAAACCAAGATGTGGGAGAGGATCGTCGACAGGGTCAACGCACAATCACCATGTTTGCGCACAAAGGAAGACATCCAGAACAGGTGGTATGATGTGCGCAGGAGGGTCAGGGACCTACTGAAGAAGGATTACATCCTGATCCAGCACACCGGCAGTGGCCCTCCTGCCAAACCACTATACCTCAGGCCCTGGGAGGAGAAGGTGCGGGCCATCCTACCACCAGTGAGCGTATATGGACTAACAAACATCCCAGAGCCTGGTGAGTACACAACAAATATACACAATATGGTGTGACAATACACACACATCACTGTCAAGGGGATAGTCAAACCATGCACCCTTAGCAAATCCACAGCAACCAAAAGATAATCATCCCAAGATGTGAATGCCAGTCAGACAAACACAATACCTGCCATCTCATAGTGACATGTAACTGTGTCATGACATGTACAAACCTAACAACAAATAGAGCAAGGCAGTGGCACAAATATAACCAACAAACACTGTCTGATATTTTGCCACCACTAGAACACCACCTCACAGGGAAGCTCACTGAAAGGAAGGAATTCTGTGTATGCTGGTGAAGTCAGTGTAGCCAATAGCATGATGGGAGTTGTAGTCACAGATAATGGTTAGCCTCACAATTGGCCCATCAACACCACCCTGAACCATGCTCACATCACAGGGAGTGGAAAAGGACTGACAAGATGGCTGACACTGGGTACTGCTGTGGGGAGCACAAGGCCCTGCTGGGAACTGTGCAACAACCAACAGCAGGACACCACTGCCTGACATCCTGAAAGCCAACTTGCACTCCCTGCAATGGAAGCACGTTCCATGGTGGGATATCTGGCTGGGTGGGAAGGAGGACTGACAGCACTGACCATAGTTACAAGCAGCTCTCCTCACACACACCCTCAACACTAACTCCACATAACTCACCTGGGAGAATGCAATGCCTCACACTCTAATTGAAGATCCCACAAAGAACCACCACCCTGGGTTATGCTGTGTGAAGCACAGGGACACTCTTGGGACTTGTAGCCAAACAACCGCCAGGACAACACTGTCAGCCATCCTGTCAGCACAGGCACACTACCCCACAGGGAAGTAGAGTCAAAAGGAAGGAAGGAAGTATGGGCATGCTGGGAAGGGGGGTGTAGGCAATAGCATGATGGGAGTGGTAGTCACAGCTCAACATCCCCCACCCACATGGCCCAGCAAGCTCACACTGAACCATGCACACCTCACAGGGAGTGAAAAGCCACTTCAAAGATGTCTGACACTGGCCTCAGCTGTGGGGAGCGCAAGGCCCTGCTGGGAACTGGGCACCAACAAACAACAGGACCACACTGTCAGCCATCTTACCATTGCTGTCACACTCACACACAGTGAAGTCCACTTAAAAGGAAGGAAGTATGGGCATGCTGGGAAGGGGGGCGCAGGCAATAGCATCATGGGAGTGGTAGTCACAGCTCAACATCCCCCACCCACATGGCCCAGCAAGCTCACACTGAAGCATGCACACCTCACAGGGAGTGAAAAGCCACTTCAAAGATGTCTGACACTGGCCTCAGATGTGGGAAGCACAAGGCCCTGCTGGGAACTGGGCACCAACAAACAACAGGACCACATTGTCAGCCATCTTGCCATTGCTGTCACACTCACACACAGTGAAGTCCACTCAAAAGGAAGGAAGTATGGGCATGCTGGGAAGGTGGGTGTAGGCAATAGCATGATGGGAGTGGGAGTCATAGAAATTGGTCACCCTCACAATTGGCCCATCAACACCACTCTGAACCATGCTCACATCACAGGGAGTGGAAAAGGACTGACAAGATGGCTGACACTGGGTACTGCTGTGGGGAGCACAAGGCCCTGCTGGGAACTGTGCAACAACCAACAGCAGGACACCACTGCCTGACATCCTGAAAGCCAACTTGCACTCCCTGCAATGGAAGCACTTTCCATGGTGGGATATCTGGCTGGGTGGGAAGGAGGACTGACAGCACTGACCATAGTTACAAGCAGCTCTCCTCACACACCCCCTCAACACTAACTCCACATAACTCACCTGGGAGAATGCAATGCCTCACACTCTAATTGAAGATCCCACAAAGAACCACCACCCTGGGTTATGCTGTGTGAAGCACAGGGACACTCTTGGGACTTGTAGCCAAACAACCGCCAGGACAACACTGTCAGCCATCCTGTCAGCACAGGCACACTACCCCCACAGGGAAGCAGAATCAAAAGGAAGGAAGTCTGGGCATGCTGGGAAGGGGGGTGAAGGCAATAGCATGATGGGAGTGGTAGTCACAGCTCAACATCCCCCACCCACATGGCCCAGCAAGCTCACACTGAACCATGCACACCTCACAGGGAGTGAAAAGCCACTTCAAAGATGTCTGACACTGGCCTCAGCTGTGGGGAGCACAAGGCCCTGCTAGGAACTGGGCACCAACAAACAACAGGACCACACTGTCAGCCATCTTACCATTGCTGTCACACTCACACACAGTGAAGTCCACTCAAAAGGAAGGAAGTATGGGCATGCTGGGAAGGGGGGTGCAGGCAATAGCATCATGGGAGTGGTAGTCACAGCTCAACACCCCCCACCCACATGGCCCAGCAAGTTCACACTGAAGCATGCACACCTCACAGGGAGTGAAAAGCCACTTCAAAGATGTCTGACACTGGCCTCAGCTGTGGGAAGCACAAGGCCCTGCTGGGAACTGGGCACCAACAAACAACAGGACCACATTGTCAGCCATCTTGCCATTGCTGTCACACTCACACACAGTGAAGTCCACTCAAAAGGAAGGAAGTATCGGCATGCTGGGAAGGTGGGTGTAGGCAATAGCATGATGGGAGTTGTAGTCACAGATATTGGTCACCCTCACAATTGGCCCATCAACACCACTCTGAACCATGCTCACATCGCATGGAGTGGAAAAGGACTGACAAGATGGCTGACACTGGGTACTGCTGTGGGGAGCACAAGGCCCTGCTGGGAACTGTGCAACAACCAACAGCAGGACACCACTGCCTGACATCCTGAAAGCCAACTTGCACTCCCTGCAATGGAAGCACGTACCATGGTGGGATATCTGGCTGGGTGGGAAGGAGGACTGACAGCACTGACCATAGTTACAAGCAGCTCTCCTCACCACCCCCCCCCCCGTCAACACTAACTCCACATAACCCACCTTGGAGAATGCAATGCCCCACACTCTAATTGAAGATCCCACAAAGAACCACCACCCTGGGTTATGCTGTGTGAAGCACAGGGACACTCTTGGGACTTGTAGCCAAACAACCGCCAGGACAACATAGCAGCCATCCTGTCACCACAGGCACACTACCCCACAGGGAAGCAGAGTCAAAAGGAAGGAAGTATGGGCATGCTGGGAAGCGGGGTGTAGGCAATAGCATGATGGGAGTGGCAGTCACAGCTCAACATCCCCCACCCACATGGCCCAGCAAGCTAGCACTTAAGCATTCACACCTCACAGGGAGTGAAAAGCCATATCAAAGATGTCTGATAATGGTGCTCTGTTGTGGGGAGTACCAGGCCCTGCTGGGACCTGTGCACCAACCAACAGCAGGACACCACTGAATGACATCCTGAGAGTCAACCTGAACCCACTGCAAGGGTGGCATGCTTCATGGTGGGATAACTGAGCTAGGTGGAGAAGGAGGGTCAGATGTCCACCAAATACAACCAATGCTGGCCATGCACACACCTCAACAGTCACATTGAAATGCCTCAGGTTTGCAGGACAATGTGCTACACCAATATCAACCTCTTACTGTGACAACTTAGGAGAATGCAATGTACAGGCCCGCATCCAGAGGTACAGTCACAACTGTCAGGTGTGTGAACCATTGATGCCTGTAGAAATATAACATACATTGTGTGTCTCTTCCAAAATCAGGTGATGATGGGGACACAGCAGCAGGCGAGGAGGAGTCCCTGTCCCAGGCTCCGGGGGACACTGAGCCCACTGGTGTGGAACAGCCTCTGCCCTCCTCGGATGGCGAAGGCCTACCTGGCCCCTCCAGCGTGAGTCATCATGCAGCACCAGCAGGACCAACATCTGCACCCCCTGCACCAACAACTGCCAACACACAGACCACCCCCGCCGACACGGACAGACCAAGGACCACCAATGACAACAGCACAGGGACCCTGGCCCAACGTCGAGCTACGGACAACGAGCCCAGTAACAACCCCCAAGGGGGCCTAGGGTCACCTGGGCGTGCCACCGCAGGTCCCGCACGTGTCGCCAGGGGTGGTGTGAGGGGTGGTAGACATAGGTCGCTGTTTGCAGAGGGGTCTGGACTGCATGATGACCCACAACTGGCACGCATTGCTGAGGTGTACCAGAATAGCACCGGAGAGGACAGCTACCTGGTAGTGGGGATCCTCAAGGACATTCAACAGCAGCAGGCTGCCCATCATGCCCGCTTGGACTCCCACATGTCCCGTGTGGAGACACACATGTCTGGCATGGAGTCCAAGTGGGACACATTGGAAGAACTGACAGGGGTGCATAGGGACATATTGACATGCCTCCGCCAGATTAGCACCAACATGGCCACACCTCCCTGTGTGCCCACAACATCTTGTTCTGCAACAACTGCAACTGCCACAGGGAGGGAGGAGGACTCTGGAGGAGAGTCCCCTGCACCGCAGCAGCCTGCACGTGAGGGCCCCCCCCCAAAGAAGAGGGGTCGTCCGAGGAAGGAAAACTGAGAGGTCGATGGCCATGTACATCCCCCAGGAAGCCAACACCTGTTCTGGAAATTCTCCTTTGTGTGCAAACTGTTCACCCTGTTGAATGCAACACAACTCTCCCACATGACATGGAGAGTTCAAGTTGGACTAATGTATCAGATGACTGTGGACTTCACTCAGGACATTTCTGCTACCAAGACTTGCAACTCATCTGGGAACTTTGGATCACAATCCCAATGTACAGCACCCACCATCCTGTGCACTATACTCACACATGTATGTAAATAAAATCACTAATACACCATACTTGCCTCTGTTGTGATTCGAACGTGGTTGCTGTCATGGGGATGATGATCAGCTAAATTACACTGTGTATGCTAACTGCTACAGCAAGTACAACACCGTCATGTGAGTCATGGTGACGTGACACATATGAGGGAGACACACCACTAGGGCTACACAACACAGAGACACCAGGGCCATCGGACTCATCGCCTACACTGATGTTGCCAGGAAATACTGTGGAATGCACAGACACCACACCTATTCAGAGTCTGTGTTAACTAGCCCACAGGTGCAGTAAGCAAATGTCAGTCAGATGTGTGACCATAGACAACGCACATCCCAAAGTGAAGCACAGGTTTATTACACATTTGCAACATGTTGTTTCCACTACAAATGCAAGGTAATCCCACGTGGCAGTGGCCACACAGTCAAAAAGTGCAGAAGATATAAAGTCCAGGGGTGTGTGGCACATCACCTGTAGGGAAACGACTGCTGCCACCCTGAAAGCTGAATCATGGTGTCGGGGGATCCAAGTTGACCAAACAACTCTGTAAGCACCCTGTGAAGGACAGACATGACACACAGTCAAAACCACTGAAGAACAGGACAGAACTGCAATACTCATGCCCAATACATGTCACAAGATAACTACACAAAACCAAGTTAGCATGTCAACACTGTTGGGGAGTACAGACTACCTGTAAGGACACATCGCTGCACGCATCCAGTCAAGTAGCACATGGCCACACTCAAACAGCACCAGAGCACCACCCACACATATCATGCAAACTCACATCATTGACATGACAACTCTCTGGATACTCACATTCAGCTGAAGAAGTTGGTGATGAGCTGTGTGCGGACATCACCATCATCATCATCACTGGCATCGTGGCCCAGGCCAGGATCCTCCACAGGTGGCGGACGTTGGTCATCGTCATCCAGGATGAGAGGCAACTCCTTTCGCACTGCCAGGTTGTGTAGCATGCAGCAGACGATGACAATCTTGCACACCTTTGCTGGGGCATATGGGAGGGCCCCTCCTGTCTTGTCCAGGCAGCGGAAGCGGCTCTTCAGGAGACCAAATGTCCGCTTGATCACTCTCCTGGTCCGACCATGTGCCTCATTGTAGCGCATCTGGGCTGGTGTCACAGGGTTCCTGAGGGTGTCAGCAACCACAGCATGTTGGGGTATCCGGAGTCACCTACAGACAGACAATTGCACATTAGCTGAGTTGGAAAAGTGGGCGGAATACAACATAGCAGAACACACACAATGGTACAAAGTCAGTACACACCGACAAGCCAGACACGCTGGTTCTGCATCTGTGACATCATCCTCGGGATGCGACTACTCCTCATCACGTTGGCATCGTGTGCCGAACCAGGGAAACGGGCACACACATGTGTGATGCTCATATCTGCAAGACATACCACCAGAGCATTGATCGAATGGTAATGTTTCCGGTTCCGGTATGCCTGCTCATGTGACTGTGGTGGTACCAAAGCCACATGTGTCCCATCAATGGAGCCAATGACATGTGGCATCCTCCCCAGGGCATAAAAGTCACTCTTGACGTCAGTGAGTTGTTGACGTGTAGGGAAATAGATGTACTGGTTCAGGCATCTCAACATTGCCTCCAAAACATCGCATAGCACACGGCTGAACATAGTCTGTGACATCCCACCAGCAGTCGCCACAGTGTGTTGAAAGGTACCGGTGGCAAAGAAGTGTAGGGCTGCCATCACCTTCACCTTGGGGGTCAGCGCTGTAGGGTACGGCCGGCCAGGTTGCAAATGTGGTGCCAAGCGCACTGCCAAATCCTCAATCAGCTGCCTGGTGAAGCGGTACCGTCGGATGCTGTCACGTTCCACCATCGTTGCCAGGTCAGCTGGAGCCCTGCAGTGCATAGGTTGAAGAAAGAAAGATTGTCAGTCACCCCACATATGTGCCATTCACCATACTCAATTTCACATGATACATCATTACGAGACACAAGTACTTGATGTGTGTGCCGTTCTGTTCGGACATATCTGGCACCTACATGGCCATCATCTAACATCTCAGTACAACATGTGTTGACAACAGGTTCCAGGTTGTGCTATGGGAAACCATTAGGCTGTGTCACAGTACCCATTTACTGCTGTCACGTTCCACACACACACCACAGTGACATGTCTGGACAGATGCACCACAGGCATCACAGCTCATTGACAGGTAGATTCCCAGTGACCCTGTCTTGCCACATGGACACTGGCATGACATGGCGTATCATGTACACGTCAGAAAAACAAACATGACTCCCACAGGTAGTGGCCCCTGTTGCCTCCGCAGGACAGACATGGACGTCAGTGACACACACACGCACAACATCAAAGTCCATGCACAAACAACGTTGAAGTGGAGACTGTCTCCCATTGTGCACATGGAATCAGAGACATCGGAAACACAACATGCACACAGACTGTGGAGGGCCATCACTATTGTGGCAATGGGTCACCCTGTGACGTACATGCCTTCCCACATGGGACCCTGGGGGAATGTGACATGTCATACACATACACAACCTGGAAATGTGACCATGCCACATGCTCCGAAATGAACAGTTGCACATCACAGTGGTCATGTGCACAACACACAAAGGACCCTGTCCCCATGAACACGTGCACAGCCTGGGTGTGGCTGCCCCCAAGTGCCACCCCAAAAACCACATGTTTACCCCCATACACAGAAAAGGTAATGCAGCCTTACATGCCTTAGGATACAGTGTGGACTGGGTGTGGTGTTGTAGGTGTGCCCCTGAGTCCCTGGCAAGTATATGTGGCTGGCATACGTTCACCAGTGACAAGCATGGTGACATATGCGAGTGACCTGTACAGGGACGCGTTGTACAGCAAAGGACCGATCGGTGTTCCCGCATGGCCCATTGCATCGGTAGTGAGCGGGTACGCGTTGTATCCCGGAATACGCGTTGTACAGCAATGGACCGATCGGTGTGCCCGCATGGCCCATTGCATCGGTAGTGAGCGGGTACGCGTTGTATCCCGGAATACGCGTTGTACAGCAATGGACCGATCGGTGTGCCCGCACGGCCCATTGCATCTGTTGTGAGCGGGTACGCGTTGTACAGCAATGGACCGATCGGTGTGCCCGCACGGCCCATTGCATCGGTAGTGAGCGGGTACGCGTTGTATCCCGGAATACGCGTTGTACAGCAATGGACCGATCGGTGTGCCCGCACGGCCCATTGCATCGGTAGTGAGCGGGTACGCGTTGTACAGCAATGGACCGATCGGTGTGCCCGCACGGCCCATTGCATCTGTTGTGAGCGGGTACGCGTTGTACAGCAATGGACCGATCGGTGTGCCCGCACGGCCCATTGCATCGGTAGTGAGCGGGTACGCGTTGTACAGCAATGGACCGATCGGTGTGCCCGCACGGCCCATTGCATCTGTTGTGAGCGGGTACGCGTTGTACAGCAATGGACCGATCGGTGTGCCCGCACGGCCCATTGCATCTGTTGTGAGCAGGTACGCGTTGTACAGCAATGGACCGATCGGTGTGCCCGCACGGCCCATTGCATCGGTAGTGAGCGGGTACGCGTTGTTTCCCGGAATACGCGTTGTACAGCAATGGACCGATCGGTGTGCCCGCACGGCCCATTGCATCTGTTGTGAGCAGGTACGCGTTGTATCCCGGAATACACGTTGTACAGCAATGGACCGATCGGTGCGCACGCATTGGCTGGGGCCTGGCATGGCAACGGACGTGTTTTCGAAGCCTCAACGAGTCTGATGCAGTGAATTCAGTTGGCCAGCCACAACAATGTTGCAAATTCATGGGTGTCATGAAGTTTAACTTTTGAAGGATGCTGTGGGCGTGTATTAGTGGTGCAATTCCATGGATTGGCCAGATTCAGAAGATGCAAACGACTTGGACCTATCACTTTGGACACATGGGACAGTATCTGCCTCTGCAGCACACATATAATGCTGGCTGTTCCCCTGAGGGCTCACATGCCTGCACTACATGCTCCAGGACGACATCTGCCACCAACACTGCTGCTGTCTCTGCATCCTCTGGCTACTGCAATGGCACGTACTGTGGAGAGAGCCCCAGCCTTCAGCCTTGAGGAGAACCAGGCCCTGCTGGACAGCCTCCTTCCGCAGTACAGCAAGCTGTATGGGACACCAGGGGAGCAGGTCAGTGTGCTGTCCACTGCCTTACTAATTGTGCATGTTGTCTGACTAGCAAGACTTACAGTGTGCACACCACTGGCTAGCATGCTCACTGAGTAGTTCTCCCCCCCCCCAAAGTGTGTAGTCACATGCACTGAACAGGTACAGTGCAGTAACAGTGAATTCCAACAAGGTTTACTTCACATGCAATGATACCATGTAGTAACTGCTGGCAAACTGTTCATAGCCATCGTTGCACTGCCTGTGTACATCATATGCCCCTGTGATTGAGACATGTATATCCAACTGTGTGATGCACGGATATGTTGCATGTGTAGTAATGGCCTTTTCACTTTGTCATCCTCACAGGTTGATGCCCACCATAAGCAGGAAATCTGGCTGACCATCGCCCGGGCAGTAAGATCCGTGGGGGTCTACAAGCGGTGGATCCGCAACTGCCAGAAGAGGTGGCAGAACCTTTGTGACTGGACCCGGAGGATCACAAGGGTCCAGCTGAAGCTGTCGCCTCCTCGCAGGAGGGGCGGACACCGGACCCTGACCCCCCACATGCTCCGGATCCTGGCGGTGGTCTTCCCTGACCTGGATGGGCAGCTGAAGGACAGACAGCAGCAAGGAGGGGGTGAGTCCATGACTGCACTGTGAACTTTGTCTGACATGCTATGTGCCCTCCTCTGGCCTGGTTAAACTTCCACAGTACATCAGTCTTGTGGTCCAGGACCCATGTCCCTCAATTGTGACATGCCCACTCCTCATCTGATACGCAGGTGTGGTCCTTACAGTCAGGAAATTGTGTCACTTGGGTACTGTGTCCTTGCATTTTGCTTCGCTCAAGGTGGGGGACAGCATTTGTTCCCGTGACTTTGTGGTGTGCTTCATGGGTGGGTCAATTGCTCACACAATGCCTAAGTCCTGACATGTAATCTGGGTGTAACTTTGATATGTGGTCCACTTGCTGATCTGAATCACCACATGTCCCTGGGGTATTTGGCACACCCCCATGCTGCGGGTGGGAACAATGTTTGGGCCTCAGGAGTATGTATATCAAGTGTGTCACACATGCTTAGCCACCTGCCTACTGTCCAGGGCTCATCCCTCTTTCAGATGGAGCAGGACAGTCATGCCTACTCCAGGGCATACAATACACTCTGTACTCCCACTCCCGTGTATCAGCTGACATGTTGTGATCAGTGAAATGTTCCCTCAGGTGTCTGCCTCTGTGTCATTGTGCTGTGGCTTCGTTGTCAGGACTACTGGGATGTTTATCGGTTAGGGCTCAGCATGCCATCTGAGATGTGACCATGAGAGACGATACTTCTGTGACTTATAGGTGTTTGATCACTTGACTGTGCACACAGGTGTATGCGACTGTGAATTTCAGGCAGCTGTTTTTCATTCACAGCAGACTGTGAGGTGCTCAGGTTCAGAGAGTTGTGCTTCATGTCTCCCATATGTCCAATTGGTATGACGTGGACAAATAAGAGTTCAGATGATGTGGTTTGTGGGGTATGGACATGTGCACTTGTCAGCTACATAACTTGCATTCACCATGTCCTAGGATTGTGACACAGTGCAGACTGTTGTTGGCTGGCTGCCATGCCCATGTGACTGGAGACAGTGATGTATGACTTTGCAGGCATGCCTGTGCCATGGCATTGAACTTCCTAAGAGTGATCCTGCAGGGGAGTGACATGTGCAACATACACCCCATTGTGGCATTGACTATCCGGACATGGGTGCATCATGGTGTCTGGTGCTGGTATGCATCACATGCATTTCTAATTAGACTCTGGCCATCCCTTTATCCGGACACCTCTACTGACTCAGTGGCAAGAGATGTGATGTGTGCATGTTCACATACTTCACCGTGTTCTCTGCAATGTCCAACAACTGTGTAGGTGGTGCATGTGTCCACACTGGGGTATTACCATCAGACAGGCACCAGACAGATGGGTGCAAGGGCAGGAGGGGTGTGAGTTTCATGCTTGACCATCAGACTGACAATTGGCTTCTCCTAATCTGTGTGAGGACTTTTGGCAATGTTCAACTAAGGATGCCAGGGCTTGCTCTGTAATGTGCTGTACTTACTGTGGTGTGTGCGGTCAGTGCAGGTGACTGATGTTTGTCTGTTTCCCTAATTGTTTGCAGATACATCCACGGCCACAGGAGGGGACAGCTCCATGGACCAGGAGGAGCTGCAGAGCCAGACTGGGTCAACAGCCGACGAGTGGTCGGAGGGACCCTGTGGCACGGAGGGCGAGGGGAGCCACACCGAGGAGTCCTCAGCACCATCCACCTCAGCTGAAGACCACAGCAGCTCGGAGGATGACTCCCTTGTTGAGGCGGGTGTCAGCAGCCACCACACCCCAGCTAGTCTGTCTGGCCCGCCACCACCACCACCACCACCACCACCGCCCTCCCATTGGCTCCAATTCCAGAGGTCCGTGGAGGCTCCCGTGTTCGGGAGCGTGTCTCCTTCGTGCCAGGCACCGCACCCCCTGCCCCTGTGTCCCCTGCTGCCCTGAGTGAGGAGTCTGTGTACCTACTTCGGCAGCTCCATGTAGGGCAGACAGCAATGCTGAGTGTCCTCCATGCACACACCACTCTGTTGACACAGCTGGTGTCGTTCATGGAGGGCATCTCGACGGGTATGTCTGCCCTACAGAGGAGCAATAAGTCCATGGACTCCTCCCTGACGGCACTGTGTCCCTCCTCCAACAGTCCCTCACCCCTCCTACCTCTGCCCCATCCACACTTCCTGGCACCCTACCTGTCCCAAGCACATGCACACCTGCACGATCACCCAAACACACAGACACGAGCAGCACAGAAACACCCAAAACAAAGGCAAGACGTGCACACAAGCATCCTCAGGGGACTGATACCACACCCACAGGGGATGGGGAACAGACACACACACAGGCATCCACAGTCACTCCGCAGTCCTCCAAATCCTCTCCCTCCAAGACCCCTTCCCTTGCCTCACCTGCAACCCCACCTAAACAGAAGCTCTTCCTCTGTGACCTCGGCCTCTACCCCTCCGATCCCGCTGATCCAGCATACAGGGGGAAGAGGAAGTCCACCCACACAGAGGGGAGTGCCCCTCGCCCCTGGACACCCTCCCCCAGGCGCAGACAGACGGGGGCCCCCACCCGCAAGTCCCCCCGGTCCCGGAAGAGCAAGACCCCGCCACCGCCCTGCAAGTCAAGCACACAGTCTCCTTCCTCCATCCCTCAGGCCCCCACAACACAGGTTCCCCCAGCACACCCTGCCCCAGGTTCCCCCACCCACAGATTCACCATCCCCAAAATGATCCGGCCTTCTCCACCTCCCACTTGCTCTTCCAGCACCACACCACCCGCTGCACATGTTAGTGCCACTGGTGTGGAGACCATGTCCTCCCCCTCTGTCCTGCCCACCTTACCTGAACCCCATTCTACTCCCCTGGAGATGGGCACTGCAGTGGAGTCCACTACCACCCCGTCTGACTTGGGCACTGCAGTGGGGAACCTGTCCTCTCCATCTGGCCAGCCCACTGGAGTTGTGCCGGCACCCACACCATCCGACTCATGCCCCCCAGCTGTGCCGGCACACACCCTGTCAAACACCTCCACTGCAGTTGTCAGTGACTCTCCAGCACCAGCCACCCCTTCCCTGCCTCCTTCTGGTGAACCCTGATCCTGTCCCTGCGGTGCCTGGCCTGCCCCCCCGTATACCCCTCCGAGGGGAATGTCCCTGCTCCATATCAGTGCAGGCAAGCAGAGGGTGACATCTGCCACTGTCACCCTGTTTGGACTTGATTCATGGACTGGACATTGGCCTTTGTGTTTTATCTGGACTTTAATTTTCAATATAACATATGCTGATTAAAGCTACTTTCAGTTCTCTAGTGGTTTTGCTTCAGATGTACATGATGTTGATGATGCTAACCATGCCCTTGCTGCAGTGATGTTGATTTTTGATGTCAGGTAAATGAAGTGTTACTGTGCAGGACCCCATGTGGTCCAGGGGAAAAGTGTCCTATCCTGGTGTGTAGCCATGTCATCCTTTGTAGCAATATGAGGGTGTCATGTTTTTCATATTTGCAAATGGGATTCCCTACCTGTTTTTTCAATATCACATCTGTGGCTTACACCCCTGCACATCAAATGTGCTTGCCATTGTTCAATTGGTCTATTTCCCTGACCGTGTGACCATCTCCACTGGACATGCATGTTTGGGCATCAATGGGGAAGGACTCATCTGTGGTATCAGTGCAACTTGCTATACATGTGTATTTGATCGGTGCAGATGATTTGGGTGACAATGCCATGACCAGGCTGATGTGACGTAAGCCTTCATTTTGTGCTAATTGTTGACTGAGTGACCAAGTGTTCTGCTGACATGATAGCGCCCTGCAGAGACAACGTATGGCACAGCTTTTCTTACACAGGAGTTGAGTCCCCTCATGGCAGTGTGTAATTCCGTGACATTGCCTGAGCCCAAGGTACGTGTTGTGTGAGCATGTCTGTGTGTGTTCACTTCCATTTTGCTACGCAGGCTGGGGGCCCTAGTGATGTTCCTGTTTGTGATGCTTGCTGAGTTGAGCAATGTTCCCCCCAGATCTTCTCCCTGGGTGCTCTGTGATGTGGGTGCATGGCACATTACTGGTGATCAGGGTGTCATCCATATGTGTGTTTGCTGTCAGGGCTGAGTTTGTGGGCAAACGCAGACGAGACACAGTCAGGATTCCCCTTGGCACTTGTTGGTTACACAAGTCATGTAATTTACAGTTTGCGTTAGCTTCCAGTGATTGTGACACGTTGTGTGTGTGACTGCTGCCACTCCTCAGGGTCAGAGCTGCAATGTTGGAAGTTGTCTATGTGTGTTGTTTGTGGGTGAGCTTGCCATCTTCATTGGTGTGTGACTGTGTCCGGGATCCCATTGGTTGGTGTGGATTTGACGTCATGCCCATGTACAGCGTACTGTGCAGTGTGTGAGACATTCACAAGTCTTGTTGACTGGCCATGTGTGATGGGTATCTCCGCCTTAGTTCCCCCCACCACCCCTGGGATTGTCATGGGTGCATGTGCAATGTCACCAGTCCATGTCAGCTTCACTGCTGCACATTGGTGGAGATCAAGGTGTGTGGTGTTGAGTGGGTGCAAATGAGAGTTGTTGCACGGCTAGACCCCTACCTCCATGTTGGCCTTGGCTGACAGGCCATGCTGTTTTATTTGTGCTTGTGTAGGTGTGATGGTAGTTAGTTGCTCAGGACACATGACTGTGGTTCACAGTGTGTACGACATCTACCTTTGTCATCACAGTGGGATTATCATGCAGGCCAGTGTCACCACAATGTGGGGTCCCTGGGGGTAGTGCTGTGGTGGGTCTGTCTCTTGCTGTGTTAGTTGCTGTTCCTACAAGCTTGTGTGACATTTGTAATTTGGGCTCCCTCATCTAACAATGCCTGATTGCCCACATAGGGGAATCCGATCCATGAGTTACTTTTGTGTGGCACTGTGTTGACATCTGTGTAATGGGGATTCAGGCCTCCTCGTGTGTTGTGTGTTTGCCTGGGGACACTGGCACACCACCCCTCTCACCTGTAGTGTTTGATATGCAGTGTAAGTCTGCCTGTTTGTGTTTGTGCATTTGCACCACTGCATTGGCATATCTTTAGTGTGCCATTGGCTGTATGTTGTTTGGTGGGTTTCCCCTGCTGTCCCTGGGACTCCTAGGTCATCAGTCAGCACAATGATCATGGTTTGTATGTCCCATTGCTGCTATGGTTTGGTATTTGTTCACCTGACATCTACAGTCTCCACAGGATATCTACATTTGTGTGTCCATTGGTGCAGATATGTGGATCTGCATTGTGATGGTCACTTCTGTCATTGTGTTATTTGTGAATGTTGACAATGTGAGCCCCCATGGGTGATGTTTGTCTGCACATGGCCAAAGCGATGTTTCATTTGCACTGCACTCTTTGCCTCACCCAATCTCTGTTGCTATGGGACACAATCACTACTATGCCACTGATGTGTTTGTTGTTGTGTGACCAGGAATAATCCATGCAGTTTGGCATTTGCAGCTTTTACCATGACTACACTTACATTTTGGTCACTGTGGTGATGGGGCTTTAGACCCCATTGCCACAATGTTCAAAATGTGCTTCAGATATGGAACCCACACTTACATTTTGGTCACTGTGATGATGGGGCTTTAGGCCCCATTGCCACAATGTTCAAAATGTGCTTCAGCTATGGACCCCACACTTACCTTTTGGTCACTGTGATGATGGGGCTTTAGGCCCCATTGCCACAATGTTCAAAATGTGCTTCAGCTATGGACCCCACACTTACCTTTTGGTCACTGTGATGATGGGGCTTTAGGCCCCATTGCCACACTGTTCAAAATGTGCTTCAGCTATGGAACCCACACTTACCGTTTGGTCACTGTGATGATGGGGGTTTAGGCCCCATTGCCACACTGTTCAAAATGTGCTTCAGCTATGGAACCCACACTTACCTTTTGGTCACTGTGATGATGGGGTGTTCGACCCCATTGCCACAGTGGTCATGGTCGGCTTGCATTGTGGAGGCCACACACATTTATGTGTGACACATGTGATAGGGGGTCACATTGTATGTTCAATGTCATGTTCAGTGTTGTAGGCATTTGACACAGACTACACACGCTTGTCATGGTGTTGGGGGGAGATGTAATTTTCAGACATTCCTTATGTTGGAGTATGCTGTTGTGTCATGCATTACCCGTCCTATGAGTGGGGGTTGTGTGGGTGGTAGGCATCCATCCCCCTATGAGTGGGGGTGATGTTAGTGGTAGGCATCCATCCCCCTATGAGTGGGGATGGTAGTAGTGACAGGCATCCATCCCCCTATGAGTGGGGATGGTAGTAGTGACAGGCATCCAGGCCCCCCTGAGTAGGGGTGGTGGTAGTGGCAGGCATCCAGCACACCCTGAGTAGGGGTGGTGGTAGTGGCAGGCATCCAGCCCCCCCTGAGTAGGGGTGGTGGTAGTGGCAGGCATCCAGCCCTCCATTAGTAGGGGTGGTGGTAGTGACAGGCATCCAGCACCCCCTGAGTAGGGGGGGGTGGTAGTGGCAGGCATCCAGCCCCCCATTAGTAGGGGTGGTGGTAGTGGTAGGCATCCAGGCCCCCATTAGTAGGGGTGGTGGTGGTGGCAGGCATCCAGGCCCCCCTGAGTAGGGGTGGTGGTGGTGGCAGGCATCCAGCACCCCCTGAGTAGGAGTGGTGGTAGTGGCAGGCATCCAGCCCCTCATTAGTAGGGGTGGTGGTAGTGGCAGGCATCCAGCCCCCCATTAGTAGGGGTGGTGGTAGTGGTAGGCATCCAGGCCCCCCTGAGTAGGGGTGGTGGTGGTGGCAGGCATCCAGGCCCCCCTGAGTAGGGGTGGTGGTAGTGGCAGGCATCCAGCCCCCCATTATTAGGGGTGGTATTAGTGGTAGGCATCCATCCCCCTATGAGTGGGGATGGTAGTAGTGACAGGCATCCAGGCCCCCTGATTAGGGGTGGTGGTAGTGGCAGGCATCCAGCCCCCATTAGTAGGGGTGGTGGTAGTGGTAGGCATCCAGGCCCCCCTGAGTAGGGGTGGTGGTAGTGGCAGGCATCCAGCACCCCCTGAGTAGGGGTGGTGGTAGTGGTAGGCATCCAGCCCCCTATGAGTGGGGATGGTAGTAGTGACAGGCATCCAGGCCCCCTGAGTAGGGGTGGTGGTAGTGGTAGGCATCCAGCACCCCTGAGTAGGGGTGGTGGTAGTGGCAGGCATCCAGCACCCCCTGAGTAGGGGTGGTGGTAGTGGCAGGCATCCAGGCCCCCCTGAGTAGGGGTGGTGGTAGTGGCAGGCATCCAGCACCCCCTGAGTAGGGGTGGTGGTAGTGGCAGGCATCCAACACCCCATTAGTAGGGGTGGTGGTAGTGGTAGGCATCCAGCCCCCCCTGAGTAGGGGTGGTGGTAGTGGTAGGCATCCATCCCCCTATGGGTGTGTATGGCATTGGTGATGGCCATCCCGCCCCTATGGTTCTGCTGTTGCTAGTGTACGTCATTTGTGCATCCCTATGTGTGTGTGATATATTTCGGGTACGTGTCGTTTGTTAGTGTTGTTGGTGTTTGACTTACCGTCTGCGCCGTACGCGTCCGTGCCGGTCCCGGTAATAGATGTAGAGTATTGGTAGGACCTACGCGATGGGATTCATGGTTGGGTCGTCTCGTTCGGGTTTCTCGTGTCTTCGACTCGTGCTCGTCGCCGGCTTGTTCGTCTCGTAGCAGTGGATCGTCTTGTGGCGCGAAACGGAGCTTATGTATGGCTCGCACGGATGCTCAAACATGCCGGACGTAGCGACGGGTTCGGCACGTACGGAAGGCGCATTGTACTCGTCCGGCCGGAAGGTGCTTTGTATTTGGTTCCGTGCGACTCGATTCGGCGTTTACGGATCCGGCTCGGGCGGGGAACAGGAGCTGAAATGGGTAAGTACGGCTCGTTCGGAATCTGGGCTGTTATGCGCATCGTACTTGTTCATTCGGACGAGTGTTCGAATCGGTCGGGAAACACGCATTCGGCTGGTTTTTTTTCCGGACGAATACTGTTAGGTGCGCTTCCGGCCGAGAACAGAATCGACCCCTAAGTCCGGCGCTGATCAATACATCAAAGGAACCAATTCAAGTTCTTCCCGAAATGTCGAAAGCCATTCTCCCAAACCCAGGAGTGGGAAAACAGAGAAATACGAAAGCGCATGTTTCCACTGTGGGAGCAGATTCCATCTGGGTAATGCCAGATATTGCTTGGCATTGAATCAAGTGTGTTTCAAGTGTGGAAAGAGAAGCCATTTTGCACGTGTGTGCAAAGCAAACATTACTCAATGATCTGCTTCGCAGTTGATCAAGAACATCAGTGAAGATTTCGACAACTCTGACGACGAGAACAATACTCTTTTGATGCTATCCTCAACAGACCAAAGAGAAAGCACAGTGGTAGAGATATTGTCCATCTCAGGTTTACAGAAAAGGAAACCCCCATCTTGTATTATTTCTGTGAACATGAAGGACATAAAATTCTTGGCAGATTCGGGTTTTCCTTTTACTTTGCTTAATGAAAAAGACTTTAGTGTAATTGTGAATACTGTTGTACATGAATCTCGCACCAAAATATTTCCCTATGGGGCAAAAGAGTAGAAGTTGTGGGAAAATTTGATGCAAATTTGCGTTTTGATGGTAAACATGCTATAGGACCTGTGTACATCGTTAAGGAGGGTAGTAACTTGTTGGGTTGGAATGAACAAGGTGAACTTGGAATAATTTTAGACCCTAATCATCCCGACATGGTACTGTCTAAACAAAATGTTGACAACATGTCCAGCACTTGTCCTCTTGTAGATGTTTCTAACTCCATTGTGGTCAACCAAATTGGGGTCGAGGAATGGGCCAAGTGTTACCCTGATGTCTTTTGTGAACGGCTAGGTAAGCTTAAGGGCTTTCAGCACCGCATAGTTTTAAAACACAATGCTAAGGCTGTCGCTCATAAGGTGCGCAAGGTACCCCTAAGCTTACGTGGTGAATTAAAAATGGAATTGGACAAATTGTGTTCTGCCGGAATAATTGAACCTATTAAAGGTTCTGAATGGTTGGCACCCATTGTACTTGCACGCAAGGCTGACAAGTCAATGAGACTTTGTGTGGATTTCAGGGACCTCAATTCTAATATCTGGGTGGATCGGCAACCGTTACCTAACATAAATGAAATGTTGTCCACCTTGGGCAATGCCAAATATTTTACCTCTCTTGATGTATCTTCTGCGTACCATCAAATTGAGTTGAGCAAGGACTCCAGGCATCTCACGTCATTTGTCAAACCTGAGGGCACATTTCGTTATATTCGAACGCCATTCGGACTATCTTCAACATCCGCTGTGTTCCAGTGGTTGATGAATAATCTACTCAATGACATCAAAGGAGTCACGTTCTTCCAAGACGAGATCCTAATTTTGGGAGAATCTTTGGCAGAACATGATAGTAGAGTGAGGACAGTTCTTGACATCATCAAGGGTAGCGGGATGACTCTTAAAAAAGAGAAATGCAAGATTTCACAAGAGGGTGTCGACTATTTGGGTCATCATGTATCCAGGATAGGAATGGAACCCAAAGTTAAAATTCTAGATGCAATTCAGTGTGCACCTAAACCCCAGAACAAAGATCAGCTCCGTTCATTTCTTGGGCTGGTGGAGTACTACTCCAAATTTGTTAAGAATTGTTCCGACAGAACAAGAAGGTTACGCAACCTCCTTAAGAAGAATGATAAGTATGTGTGGGATGATGATTGCGAGAGGGATTTTGAAGTTATTCAATACGAAATTGTAAGTGCTGGTCCTCTAAAAATGTTTGATATCAATGACTCATGCATCATACCCACTGATGACAGTAATGTGGGTCTGGGGGCAGTGCTTATGCAGAGAAGGGCAGATGAAACAGAAGAGACTATTGCATTTGCATCTAGGTCGCTTCGTGGAGCAGAGTCATCTTACTCCACGATTGAAAAAGAATCCTTGACCATTTGGTGGGGTGTTCAATATTTCAAGATTTTTCTGTGGGGGAAAGAATTTGTTTTAAGAACTGACCACAAACCCCTTTTGGATCTGTTCACCACCAAGGGTGGAGGTAGAGCGACCCCGCGCATTGCCAAGTGGCAATATAGATAGCAAGGTTATCAATATAGATTGGAATATGTGCCTGGTGCAAATACATTTGTTGCTGATTGCCTTTCCAAGTTGCCCTTAGTGGACAATAATGTTGTTCAAGAGGATATTGATGACTTGGAGATTGTGTGTATGGTGAGTGCAATCAGTGATACCACTAAAGGAGCGCTCTCTGAACAAGAATGGTAGGATGCAGCATCTAATGACCGAACCCTACAAGAGGTGGTGAAGTGTGTAGTGAATGGTTGGCCCACTCTTAAGGATACTATTGAAGCATTGGTCCCTTTCAGGAGGGTAGAGGAAGAATTATCCATTGTGGGGGGCATTCTGCGTAGAAGTGGGCAGTTGGTTGTCCAAGAGTGTCTTTGGGAAAAGTTTTGGTCTTAGCCAATGCTGTTCATCCTGGGATCCGAGCCATGAAAAGAAGTATCAGGGAGGATTTCTGGTGGCCTGGCATTGATAGGGCAATTGAAAATTATGTGAGGAATTGTTGTATGTGTGTCCTCAGTGACAAGTCACGAGTGACTTGCCCGTCACCTATAAATCCCATTGTGGTTAAGAATAGCCTTGGTGTAAGGTGGCGTTCGATGTGGCTGGTCCTTTTGGTGTTGGTGGTAGTACTCCCAAGTATGCGTTGGTCATGAAAGACTATATGTCTAGTGGCCTGAAGTGAAATTTGTGGACAGCATGAATTCGGACACCATCATCAAGTTTTTCAAGGTAGTTTTTTCTAGGGAGGGATTTCCTGAAGAATTGGTAACTGACAATGGAACCGAGTTAACATCTAGGGAAATGAATAGTTTTCTTGCTGATTCTGGTGTAAAGCACGTTTTAACTTCTTTTTATCATTCCCACAGCAATGGTTTTGTGGAGAGGGTTAATCGTTGTATCAAAGATCAATTGCAGCTTGCACTCATCAATGGGTTACATTGGAAAGAAGCGGTGAATGACATGTTGTGGGCCATGAGAACTACTCACATAAGAACAGGGATGTCTCCTTTCACCTTACTGAGGGGGAGAGCTGCGGGGACTACGCTCTATAAGGAGTGGATAGAAAGGAAAACTGTGGATGCGTCAAAAATTGCCATGGTAGCGGATGTGAGGTCTGCTGTTCAGGAGAAGTATGGTTCCATGAATAAACAACATCGTGTCTCAACCGTCCAAGTTGGTGACTGGGTTAGAATTAAGAGACCTGGTTTTGTTCGTAAGGGTTTGTCATGTTTTTCTGCACCTGTATATGTGAAGGAGGTGAGAGATCATGTTGTAGTCTTAAAAAATGGCAAGACATGGAACAAGTGTTTTATTTGTGTTGTCCCCAGATCGAAAGCTGAGTATGTAGGGAGGAAGATGGGAGTGCATGTTGGTTCTGGCAGAGTCATGGCACATCCTTCAAGGTCTGTTCCATCCAGGGGTAGTGCTGTTTTGAGAGCATCTGACAAGGAGGGGGTTCTTCATTTGAGAGCATCTGTCAGGACAAGGGTATGCCCCACAGAGTTTTGGGATTATGAAATGTCTTGATTTATTCCATTGTTTTTTGCTTTTGTTTCACATGAATATGTCCACTGTTTAGTTCCTTTTGTTCATTTAGTTTATTGTACATATTTTGTCATTCTGTTTGTAGGAAAGGGGGTGTGTTGGGTGAGAATGTTGGGGAGTTCCCTGTGTGGAACTCGGGGAGAACGTGGGGGTGCGAGGGTTTGGGGGACGGCAGTTACTGCCGGCGCAGCTCGTAATAAAGAAGTCTCCTTACTTGCGTCTTGATTTCTCTTCACATAGGTCGCAGCTGCGACCTCTAGCTTGCTTCCAGCTACTCCTGGCACTTCCTTTGCGACCCCTGGCCTCAGAGGAGGCAAACGTTTTGCCCACTCTGAGGCCAGGGGCCACAAAGGAAGTACCAGGCGTAGCAGCGATCAAGCACAGCCTTCGTAATCACGATAAACCTTATCTATCCTCGACCATGGGCTCTGCCTGGGAACCGAGAAGCAGAGTTGGGATAAAACGGAATCCTGAGTTCAGCGCTACTAATAATATTGAAGTTGGACTTCTGGGAGCGTCGTGAGAGATTTCTAGAGGAACTTTCTTCAGTTGTGTGACATTATGTTTGGGTGCGGTAACCCTGGGGCAAGTATAGAAATACATTAATCTAACCCTCGATGAGTGACACTTGGCAGAGCAGATGAGGAGAGGCTAGGGAAGGATAGTAGTGGAGAGGCAGTAAAGGGGTGGAGGGAATGGAAGGGGAAGTATCAGTTGAGTTTAAGAGTACTTGAATCAAAATGCCACCATGTGGCGAATATCATTTCAAATATGCACTTATGTAAATGTTTCAGCAACAGCTAATGTCAAAGAGATGTTTAAACATGTCAAAGTAAAACTCAAATGACAGCTGTTAAGAACTCGACTGTCTGAACATCTTATTTCCTCCTAAATAGGTCTTCATGTCCCATCACATTTAACAGGTATCGGATGCTAGCAATGGGCAGCCGCTAGTCACTCAGAGAGGTAGTAACAATTTCCTGCTGTACACTCTAATAGAGCATTATGGATGCTCCAGTAGTCCCAATTTTATGGAATTTATAGCCAGTCCAATTTAAATTTGTAAGACAGGTTGGAATTAGTAAAGTGGTCAGATTTTTCAGGAAATTGCAGAATGAAAGCATTGTTCTGATCTCTTTAAATGCGCTTTTCATGAACGTTTGGTTTCAGAAGGAATTCCAGAAATGTATTTAAATGAAAAGTGGTTAAGCGCATTCTTTCAGACCAGATGCTTGGCTGGGCAGGTGAGCCAATAGACTGTGAATAAACTGTTTCTTTAAGGTGCAGTTAGGAACAACTTCGAGGCCATTGCAAGTGTCATATTAAGTAGATGTCTTCCAATGTCAGGCCTCAGAGGGTTGGTGCATGACCTCAGACCAGAACACAAGTTAAAAGCACTTTCATAAACTTTAAGCAAAAAGCTGAGATGGATTAAGTCAAGCCTAGGAAGATTTATTTCACATTTCACGCAAGATTACAAGTAAAACCAGATAATTAAATTAATGATAAGAAACTGGAGGGAAACAACCGTAACAACGCAGTCATTAACACGCAGTGGGGTATATTCACAAGAACGTGCGATAAACATCGCCAAAATAGCTTACCGCAACTTCTCACATCGCAGCCCATCTCGGGAGAATAACGCCGTGTTAACGTGGCATTCTCAACATGACGATACCGTGCGATATTCGCACTCGAACGCGGAAAATGTCCGTGAAACAACTAGCGCGACGGCGATAAAAATCCAAACCCTAACGCAAAAAAAGTTGCGATGGGCCCAATCGCGAAGAGACAGTCCGCGATAAGGCGCACAAGGCCTGCAATACACACGCGTCATGCGGGAAAAATCCCTACAAAAACAGGAAAAAAAACACCAAACAAAAAAACACCAACAGCGAAGCATGATGGAGTCAGGCGGAGCAGGCACAGGGGACGATCGAAACCCCACAAGCCCCCGGAGCCCCAGCCAGGGCCCTCGGGGACAGGGAAGGACAAGAAGAAGAGGAAGCCGCGGTTCAGTCCGCAGGAGAATCAGATCCTGGTCACGGAGGTGATAGGACACCATCAACAACTGTTCATCACCTCCACCGTGTCATTGGGCACAAGAAATGGAATATGGCAGTCCATCTTGGACAAGGTGAATGCTGTCGGAGTGCAGAGGAGGTCAATGGACGAGGTCAAGAGGCGATGGACTGATATCAAGCACAAAACCAAGAGCAAACTCGCTAACAACCTCAAAGCAGCAATGCAGACTGGAGGTGGTAGTCCTGCGCCGCAGGAGGAGCTGGATGAGATGGAGGAGATGGTGTCGACAGTCATCAGTGTGGATACGGTGGCAGGAGTTGAGGGCCCGGACACTGCTCTACAGGACCGGACACAACAGCAACAGGGTCAGTAGCGGCCAGGGACTGAGGGTATGGGGGGAGATGGGCACAATGGCACACATGCATAAATAAGCAGACCACACTGCACACCCACAATGACTTCAGATCATGTCCCTGATCCCCTTGCCTTACTGCAGCACACATAGGAACACCAAGTACGTCACCCTCGACTATCTGCCCAGAGTGGGCCCACCCCACACATCTCACAGCTCACATACAACCCATGCACATGTGCTGAACCCAGCCAAGCTGCTGGTCTGTGAGCCACACTGACAACATAAGTGACACTGCATGATGAATACCATGCCTGCAGTCCTATTATCATGACATGGTGCACGCAACGACACTGAGGTGGCTGAGTGTGGACCACATCCGTAAAGGAGCAGGTCACACTCTGACACATCCACGTGCACAATCAACCCCTGACGTCAACAACACAGCTGTGGACAAACCATGCCCCAGAGTCCCCACTCCCACCAAGACACACATCCACCCAAGTCTGGTAACATCTCAACACTGCATGGACACGGAAGTCAAAGGCACACCGCCTGCAAAGGACAAGAGGCAGCAGAATCAGAGCTGCAGGGGCAACTCTCACAAAACTGCAGCACACACATATGACAGTCAGAGCACAGCTGCATAGACAACAATGTGGTACAAACTGCAACACGTGAACAACAGGACAGAGGGCAAAACTGCTGCCGCTTATGTGAAGATACTGCCCAATCACATTTGGCATAGCAGAGGGATGTGAGATGAAACTGCACAAGTACAACCTCACATCCCTGATGGTGTAGAAATGTCAACTGTCCCGCATCTAACAGGCATCTCCTCCTACACAGTCACAATGTACCTCGTCATGCAGTCTGTATGTGAACTTGTACAATGCCTGGACAAACATGTCAACACAATGTAATGCAGCATCTCCCCTTAACATTGCAGAGGGACCATCAACACCACCTGCAGAGCAGACCCAACAACTCTACACTGATGACGAGGATGACAACCCCATCATCGACACCAAAGCCCTCAGAGACCTCATCGGCCGCATCGGCTCCCCGCCTCCAGGATCAGGGCAGCCCAGCTGCATCGAGGAGACCCCACCCCCTGCAAAGACCACAGAGCAGGCAGCACCTGCCACACCGGCTGTCTCCCAGGACCACCACGGAACACACCTGGCCTTCCAAACCCGTGTGTTAGAGGCCCAGGAGAAGCTGGCTGATCAGGTGCGGGTGGGGTTTGACCTCCTTGCAGTCAAACTTGATGCCATCCATGGGTGTCTACGTCCCTTCGGGGACCACTTACAGTCCCTGACGGACACCCACAGTCCGCTCCATGGCCTCCAACGAGCCCTGGCCGACATCGCTGTAGTCCTGACTCAGAGACAAGAACACCTGTCAAGTCAGAGTGGCTCTAGAGATCTCAGCAGTGATTTGGCACAAATGCGGAGGCTCATGGAGTACATGGTGCGGATGGAGGCGGAAAGGTTGGCTGTCACTGCTGCACATCAGCAAAATGTAGCTGGGATATACCATGCCCTGCAGATCCTCGTCATGGCATTGCTGCCACAAGGCCTGGCGCAGATGGATGCTGCTGCTCTTACACCATCCACATCTGCGCCCCCTGGTGTGACAGTGCCTCACAGTGCGGCAGACATTTCTACTCCTGCACCTGATGTGTCACTGCCACACGGTGCTGCCGACAATCCACCTCCGGCCCCTGATCGGTGGCACACAGGGCTGCAGGCGGAACTGCAGCACCCACAGGTGAGGCAGAGCACACATCAGAGGACGAGGATGTGGATGATCCAGACTTCTTGATCATGAGGCGGCAGTAGCATTCCTCCCACCCATTTTGCCTGTTTCATCTTGGTTCTGCCTTTGGCATCATGACCTTCCACTGCCCCCGATGCACTCTTTGACTCTCACCTTGGACCTCGACGTGGACTGCCATATTCTGTTAGATGACCGATGACACAGCGATCAGACTGCGGTCTGGACTCTTCCTCTTTTGATGTACTTGTCATGCCCTGAAGGACTCTGGCTGGCTCACCACGTGCCAATGATGTGAAGTGGGATCTGCATGGCCCTGTACTCCTCCTGCTGCAACACTCAACTGGATGACAATAAATCATTCACTATTGCACAGTTGTGTCATGTCTTCGATAATTCAAGTATGTGAGTGTGGATGTGTGTTGGGTCAGTGATTCCCCCTGATGTCCATGTTGCACACGTCGTGGGACATGAGTCACAGGGTGCTACATTGCGTTCCGGGTGGCGTAGCCACTACATCAGGGACACACGCATTCGTCACTTCCTTGTCCGGACAAGGACTGAACCAGCGCACAAAGCCCCGGGATCATTCTTGCACGCCCGATGCTGGTCCGGCGTACGCCAGGCCAGACCACTACGCTAACGCTCCGAGGGGGGACGACATAGCTACATGTCCCAGGATTCCACGCTTGGGATCTTCTGGTCACTGGTCTAGTTGCCAGCATATTATTTAGAAAAAGAGAGAGGGACCCTTTATCACCACAGGGGTAGGGTGCCTATAGACCAATAGTCAAAAAAACAATCCCCTTGGGAACAAATATACCGCAACAAGAACTGATACTCACATCCACCACCAAACTAAATATCAATCATCCAGAGTAAACCCAACACAGAGGTGCAAATTACGTGAACTCTAAAATCAAGTCAGAAAGAACAAATTTGTTTTACTCTCTTCAATTTATTAAAAATATATATGTACATATACTAACAATTCACAATGTTAAAAACATTTTATAAAACAATTTCATACTCAAATATAACATTCAATAAAAATGACTAATCACAAATCCGAGAATGAATTTGAGAAAATAAATTAAAAAACATACAACTACAGCGAGTGGGAAAGCAGCAAGAAAAAATATTTTAAAATCAAGAAAATATCACAATAGTCAGACGGAATTATTTTTGATATAGATGCACACAATTAGAACAACAAATTCTTGTTAAATAATCGCCATAAAGTGTTGCACTTTGTCATTAATCCGTGATGTATTCAACTACAAAGCACCGACGCGTTTCGGTGGGTCCAATGAAATATCACCCCCACCTTCTTCAGGAAAGCCAATATCTTCCCACCTTGCTCGAATATTTCTAAATGAGGTACAATAAAATAAAACATATATAACAACCATTATGGGTTGATTGAAAAGTTCACAATTAACATCCTCTGTGGATTACTCCCAACTACTCAAACATGTTAACTTTCAAACAAACTTGCGATTCTCACCTAAACTGTCATGAATCTCTATCATACTTCATTCACTCAATGACTCAACGACAAAGGGCACGCATATCTCAAAATCAAATAACTGCCCCACTTGAGTTCATTTTATAAATACCAGGGGGATTGTTTTTTGACTAGTTGCCAGCATGCCACGGCCACTCCCTGAGGGCAGGTTTGCACACACACCACACCCATCCAGCAGATGCGTCACTGGCCATGTGACACCGCCAATAAAAGGGGTCTGCAACGTCACATTCCCCACTGCGGGAGGTGACCTGACGACGTATGTGCAACAGGACTCAATCATGGAGGGTCCATGACTTGTGGCACACAGGGTTAGTTGCCCCCAACGTCCGGCAGCCGTCACGGGCCTACCACCACGTGGCGCTGGCTTGAGTTGCACAGGGTTAGTCGCACCTATGAAGCTGTGCGGGGGTGCAGCCTGCGATGATGACGTGTGCACTGATATGGTCTCTGCCATTTCTGACTCAAGACCCAGTATCAAGAGTGGGACCTGCTGGACCGCTGGGGGGTGCCGCATGATGTGGGGACTGCCAAGGCTGCGGGCCCTGGCCTTGGAGTTAGCACCGGCACGTGGTGTGCCCTCTTGGGGACACACCAGTGGCAGCAGGTGAGCAGTGGGGCCTGGGTGCGCAGGGGCGGACATTCACCGCTGGGCGGCGGGAGGGGCTGGGGTGCAGCAGCATGTGTGAACAGGGGCGGACAGGCGATGATGCTGTGTGCAATGAATTGGACTCTGCAATTATTTGTTGTGTACTCGATTTCAGATAGGGGACCTGGTGGACTGCAGTGTAGGCCGGAGCCTGAGTGCGATGCGGGCCTACCGCCACGTGGCGTTGCCTCAAGGTTCACAGAGTTAGTGGCACCTATGGAGCTGAGCGGGTCTGCAGCCTGTGATGATGACGTGTGCAGTGTAATGGACTCTCCCAATCCGAACTCAAGGCCCAGATTCAGGTGTGTGACCTAGTGGGCTGCGGGGCGGGTCCGCGTGATGTGGAGGCTGCCAAGGTTGCGTGTCCCAGGCTCGGAGCGTGCACCGGCACGTGGTTGGAGACACACTGGTGGCGGAAGGTGAGCAGTGGGGCCGGGGTGCGCATGGGCAGCAGTCTCTCTCCCTCTCTTCCTTTCACTGTCTCTCTCTCCCTTTCTTTCTGTCTCTCCCTTTCTTTCTCTCTCTCTCTCCCTTTCTTTCTCTCTCTCCCTTTCTTTCTCTCTCTCTCTCCCTTTCTTTCTCTCTCTCCCTTTCTTTCTCTCTCTCCCTTTCTTTCTTTCTTTCTCTCTCTCTCTGTCCTTTGATGAGCGCATGACACACGTTCTTATTTCGGATTTTTTCTTGCAGGCTGTGACTTCCAGATTGTCCGGAGTGGATCCGCATTGACTCTTCAGAATTGTTGTTTTGTGTTGTGTATTAATAAATTTCTGTTGTGTGAATTTCTAAGTTGAATATTTGTTTCTCCTTATTCTGACCACAATGTATGTTTGTTGTTGTATTTGTGCAAAATCAGGCTCTTTTTTTCCTCGTGATTTCGTAAAGTTGCTGTGGCACATCTTTGTCCGGGGGAGGGCCCAGTGGTGTGGGGGGGTCCTGGGGGTGGTTGGTGTTGTGGGCCTCTAGGGTCTCCGAGCTGCATGGGCAGTGGCTCCATGGCATCTGTTGTTCTTCAGGTGTGGCTGTGGACTGGGCTCCCTTTTGTGGTGCAGGTAGTCGTCCTGCTTAGCACCAGCAAAAGGCAGGTGTTAAATCACTGCTGCTACCGCGGCTTATCGCCTGTTTTTGACTCGCATCGCAGATCTGGCTGTCCATTGAGAATCGTGCGGTGTTGTCTTTTCGTGTGTTTTTGCACGGACACGCCTATTCTGCATCTCATTAGCGTTAGTTGGCGGTGTCAACCGTGGCGATGTTTTTTGCGGCAGCTATCGCGGGTTATGTGGCGATGTAGGCAGTTAGCACCAGCTTGGGAATGGGGTGGTAATTCTATCGCCACTTTTGCTGCGCTAAAGTGCCGATAACTCAGCGATAAGTCCTTGTGAATATGCCCCAATGTGTTTACCATCCATCATTTAGCACCAATTTCCCTTACAATGCAATGCCTTTACTACGCATACCTTTGCAACGCATAAACCTTTACCACACATGCCTTTACAAGGTAAGTATATTTAAGGTAAGTATGTGGGTATGTACATATGTGTGTTTTTTTACACAAATCATGCGAGTGGATACGGGAGTGCTTCCTAATCGTCAGGGATGCCATGAAACAGGCATATCCGCTTTCACACCCAATATTCTCCAGCTCCGTCCCTTGATAAAGAACGAACATGGCACTCCAGATAGCTGCTTTCCCGTACTCTCTTTAATGGCAAGAGGTAAATTGACGCGTTTCGGGTGCTTTGTGCAACATTTTCACGATAACACACGCAATCTTGGTTATTACAGTATTTGAATGCTCTGACATCAACAGTGCACTACAGAAACATTGTAAAAGGACAACATCCTACAGGGTTTACATGTTCACCAACTTAGAATGATACAATTCATTTCAATCAGATAACACAATTTATATTATAGTCTTTACGAGTTTCACATAGCTGAATGGAGGACCTAAGTACAATTAAAATGTTTAGAGTAACATAGCCAAGCTACATGATTCATGTACATTCTAGCATGCAAAGTGCAAGTTGCTACCGTCCGACCTAGTTCGTGTCCAATCCAACCTGAAGAATCAGTGCAATCTAAAATTAGTTTAATCAAAATACAGCCTTAGTGGGAGAGACATTTTCAGACAAATCTGGGTATATATAAAATATGTGTATGGTAAATAAGTAATTATGCCCAAGTGGGCATAAAACTTTGGATCATAAGATCAGTGTCTTTCAATCCCAAATATGCGAAAAACTCGATCAGAGCTTAGCACCACTAGCGTGTTTGGCCTTTTTCTACAACTGATGCACTAGAAAAAGTGAGCTGGAGGATTACTAATATCATGTTACACATAACTCAAGGAAAGGACTTAAGCAATTACCCGGAGACTATTTACTACAGATAGCCTAAGGCTTAAGTTGTTACCATGTTTCATCCTATGTGGCCCTAAATATTCTGATAGAGAAACTTAGGGGCATATCAACAACGATTAGAGATAAACATCGCTAAGCGCGTTTAGCGATGTTTATCCTATTGCTGGATTTCATCGCCGTGATAGCGCTGTATCAACAACGCTTTTCACAACGGCGATAAGATAGCGGGGGAAATCGCCGTTTTGCAGGGAACATCGCTGGTTTTCCAGCGATGTTCCCTGCAAAACGGCGATAACCATGCTGATACGACCCTGTGGTCGTATCAGCATAATCCACCCCCTATGTCAAACATAGGTAAGTCAGGATTTTAGCAGACGTTACATTTTGGCGAAAACGGCCGTTTTTGCCAAAATCTAACGTATGCTAAAATCCTGTGGGCTGCCTTGTAAATACCGCGATGTGAACATCAGCGATATTTGCAAGGTAAACCATCCGGGGTACGCCCAGTGACGCCCACTTTGCATCTCATTAGAGATGCAAAGGGAGGCGTTGGAGAAAAGGGTGCTAACATGCGATTATGCATGTTTGCACCCTCTTGTTAATAGGGCGATAGTTTTATCTCCTCTTTTGGGCTTTAAAAGCCAAAAAGTGGAGATAAAGCCCTTGTAGATATGCCCCTAAAGGTCTAAAATAAACAAAAATTAACTAAAGCAAACGAAAACATGAACCCCATGTTATCCTAGGTGTAATTCAAACAATATACAAAATCTAACATATAACAATTAGCATAATCAACTGATACATGGCATGACTTTACCAACAGAGAATCATGATTCTTTTATCTCAGGCATGTGTACCACTACCTGTCTATTTTGAGGCCCGAGGCTCCATGTTGTCCATGTCCAATATGAACTTGGTTTCCAATTGTCATAATTTGTTTTCCCTGTCCCCACCTCTCATATCGTTTGGGATATGGGCTATACAGCTGTATTTCAACAGAGACACATCACTATCATGCAGTTTCTCAAAGTGTCTTGCAACTGAGTAACTGCAATCTTTGTTGGCAATAGCCCTGATATGTTGGAGTAGGCGGTTGTGTATAGGCAGAGTCGTACTACCCGCATCCACTTTAGGGTAGGGACATCTCAGTATGTGGACTAGGAATTTGCTTTTACATGTGAGTCTTCCTCTTAATTTTATGTTAGTATTAAAAGGTGTTTTTCTCTGTATCAGATTCTTGCAATGCTTACAAGCTTTGCAGCATGTGCATTTGTTAAAACCTTCCTTTGGTGAAAGCCATGTGTTCTTTACTACCATCTGGCATACATCACCCCTAATAAGCTGATCATGTGAATTATGCCACTTGGCTATGTTACTCTAAACATTTTAATTGTACTTGGGTTCTCCTTTCTGCAACATGAAAACCTAGAGACTATAATATAAATTGTGTTCTATTTGTTTGAAAAAAATTGTATCATTCTAAGATGGCGACCTTGTTACTCCTGTAAGATGTTGTCCTTTTTCAATGTTTATGTAGTGCACTCTTGATGTCGGAGCATTCAAATACTGTAATAATCAAGATGGCGTTTTATCGTGACCAAGTTTGCATGAAGCAATTGAAAAGGGTCAATTTAACTCTTGTTTAACACAAAAAGAGCCGCTCCCAGTGTGATGACCTGGGGCCTGCAGTATTATTTTGTGAGTGCAGGCATCTCACAAAAAGTGAAAGACTGGTCTCACACACCACCTGGTGTCATGCTTCATCATTGACCAGTCCTCGCTCTCTAAAAACTTGGTTTGATAGAGGGCGGGCATACACCTGGAGACAGGGATGCACCTCTAAAACTAAGTGGGGGCCCTTAACAAAAATAAAGTGAGGTTTAAAAAGCCATTACAGATATCAAACTTTTTAATGTAACTGGCATCTGTATGGTAATTAAAATGAATGATCGGTGTCTTGGGGATTCTATTGTCCCCCCACCGTGACATAAGTGATCGTGATATAAGTGGTCAACATGTTTCTGCCTGTTTGCCCCGTAGGGTCTGCGGCATTCATCAGGACCTATGTTTTTTCAATCGGGCTCCAACCTTACCGTGCTATGTTGGCAGGGTTCCACTGAGTGGGGTGATCGCTATCACACTCCACCGAGTATGCGGCTAAAAAATTCCAGCCCTAACAAATGGGACCTACTAGCCCCATAGGAGGGTGAGGGAGAGAGACCCCTTTGGTCAAGCGTGTTAGAGGGAAATCTCCCGCCTCTGCACCTACGTCCGTATACCTCACCTCCTCGCTGTGAGGTATACGGACGTAGGTGCAGAGGCGGGAGATTTGCCTCTAACACGCTTACAAAATGGTGGCTAGAACTTTTCTGTTAAGATGCGGCCAGCCAATCAAGAGTTCGGTAGTGGGCGTGAATCCGCGTCCATGTTTGCATTCCACATTTTCAAAATAACTGGATTATAGTCATTATTATACTTTGACTGTTCTGTTATTTTTCTATTGATGCCTTACTGATGACAAAAAAGAATTTACTCGTCCTTTAGAAATTACTGGACGTGAGAATCCAAACCGACACATGGTATAAAATTTTCCTTTAGACTTGTATTTTCATCGACAGTACTTTCCACAACGGTGACTTTGGAAACGTAAAACTTGTTGTCTCAAGCTCTTTTCTCCTCCTTCTCTTGGAATGTCACAGGTAACATACTGTTCGATGAAAGACAATACTGTTTCATCAGTATCCGTTCCAAATTTCAGAGCATTCCTTATCCATAATAGCATGTGTATATGCGGAGCACCTCTTGCTTGGTACCCTTTTCTCCCAAAAAAATCAATAACTTCTCCAAGAGGACAATTATTTTTATTGCAGATAAAATACATCATCGTTTGAAACCTATGGTTAAAATACCTGCACACATTTACAGGATCCAATGAACACAGTTCTCCAGGTGTCTTCATTTCAATATTTTTTATATTTGAATTTGCTTCTCGTAGAAATTCAAGTAAATCTTCCCATGCATATTCAGCACAGCTAAGTGTTACAAACCATGTTGGTGTACCTAAGTTTCTTAACATACACTTAAGTTCACCATGACGATGAAACCAATATTCATTGGTACCACGTTGACATGCCATCAAATTAATTAACTGTGATTCTAAATTTTCATCTCTTTGTTGAACTTTGTCCATGAATTCTTTTGCAGAAACATGTGATTGATAAACTCCCATTTTAAGTATGTGGTTCACTGCATATGAAAGAGGAGACAAATCACTTTCAAACAGAAGATGAAATATATATGGAATGCACTGTCAAAATCTATGATCTTCAGAGTATAATCTTGTTGAGGGATAATCTGAAGCTGGAATCCGTACAGGTCGCTCATCAAATCGTCCACCTTGTCCAGTGAGGAACAGCTGTGGAAAACAACGAGCTTCTAAGCTTTTTTCCCATACACTAATTGGAGTTCCCTTTGCTTGTTTCATTTGAAATAATTCAATGCTGTTTCCTATGACTTCTTTTGAATGTAGAGGATGTATTGTGTAATGTTCATAAGTCTCTTCACTCCTTGACTTGTCCACTTTCTCTATTTGACCACTTGAAATTTCTGATTCATCTTCTAAACATATTTCCTGTTCATCAACATTTACAGTTTTATAATAAATATTGTTCTCTACAAGATATAACGTAGCCATTTGAAGTTTATTAACATCTACAAACTCTTGCCATATTTTCCGACTCTTTGTTGGCACACCGTTTACTAGAATAACTACTGGCTCATTTTCCTCTTTGTCTCCACCAAGTTTCAATATTTTTCTTAAAATCTAAAGATAAGTACACAACTCTTTCAGACTTTTTTGTAAATCTGTTGGTGGCAGTCTGAGGGGCAGATTTACGAGTTCTGGCGCATCTCTGCAAATCAGCAGGGATGCGCCAGAAAAGATGCGACACGCAATTCCCTGCCTGCGCCACCACGAATGCGCTGCATTTACAATGCGGCGCACCGTGCTGCAAGGATAGGGCGATGCGTGTCGCATCCTGTGGCGTAAGGGCGGCGCATTGCTGGAGTCGTGTCGCATGCGCAACGCGGCTCCAGCAATGCTCAGGGGTGCCCTATGCCTAACATGCTGCGTCACTCCTTACGCCTGCTTCAAGCAGGCGCAGGGTTTTGACGTAGCATGGACGTAAAAGTGACTCAGTGAAATCTTGTAGATTTCACTGCATCACTTTTACGAGGCGTTCCTGCGACGGAACACCCACCCTGCGCCGGAACGCATACATGAAACCTAACGCAGGTTTCATGTGGCGCAGGGCTTTACAACGTGACGCATCTCCCTAGATGCGTCACGTTGTAAATAAGGCGCAACGTGGCGCATGGTTTATGCCGCTGCTGCGTCACAGAAGTGACGCAACAGCGGCGTAAATGTGGTGCATGGGGCTTGTAAATCTGCCCCTGACTGTTTTAGGCTCCATACGAATTATAGCTTGAAATGGGTGAACAGATTGAATAAGAACTGACAGATATGTATTCGAATCTGCCAGTTCCTCTGGAATAGCTACTAACTCTAAGTTGTTATGTACTGCTCTAGCTGGCATTTTGTTCTCTTCTAATTTGTTGTAAAAATATTAACAAATACGTTGATCAGTACCCAACTCAAATCGACCTTCCACCAACAAGTAAGCTCCAAATTGCTGCCACTTATCATTATTCTCCTTTTCACTTTTTAAATACAAATTAACATTCCTAATTTGACTTCTATAATGAGTACCTCGAAAACAAATACAAAAATAGTTTGGTTTTTCAGAAGACACTGTCTTAAACTTTGTAATTTCTTCTACAAACTGATCAATACTAATCTCTTTCCCATGTTCTTCAACATCTGCACTTGTCAAGCTCTCACTTTCTACACACTGCTGTTCTGAACCAAATAAACGAAACTCTATTTCATCACACATTTTTTGTACATCTTATAAACAACCATGTAAAAGAGCTGTGTTCAGTTCACTTAAACATAATGCAGGATTTTTTACATAGTACACTTTCCTTACTAACTTCCACATTCCTGAGTGGTGTACTGCTAACATTCTTAAGTGATGAAAAGTACTTTAACACACTTTTCTCGAAAGACAAGCCAGAGAATGTCATTGCAACTTAGTATATTCTCTTACATTACATGGATCTAGTCCTTGTAACAACCTAATCTTCCATTTAACACTTTTGTTTGCATATTGTTGTAAAATATTTCGCACTATGTCAATAGATTCCTGTTGAATACGGCAAACACTGCTACAATCCCACTTATATACAGGAGCTTGTGTGCGCTTCCCTTGCACTTCTTCAGCTATTACTTCTTCCGCACTCCTAACAACCATTTCTTCTTTTGGAATGGGACAACAATCTTTTATTTCATAGCATCAACCACTAGTATCAACTGAAAACGCTAAGTAGCTTTCTTCATTAAAGAAAGGCTCAGTAATAGATGTGTGCTTCCATTCACAGTGAAAGTTTTACAAAAGTTACTTCTATTAACAAGTCTTTTTTCTTTTGCTTTTGTCTTTCAGAAACTTCATTATTTTATTCCAATATTTTCATTCTCTTCAATATTAAAATAAATAATTTTCGTTTCAAATCAAAAGCAGTATCTACTACAGTTTCAATCTGTTGCTTCTTCTTATACGCTAGTAATCTTCTTTTATACTTCCTACAATCGTTCAATAAATTCTGAATTACTCTACTTCGAAAGAGTCGTTGTCGAATCTGTTGAAATTGTTTTTGTCTTTGTATAACATGTGTTGTTTTACCAAAAACTAATGTTTTTTTACCATTTGAAATGTCATTCTCCTTCTCCTTAGTTGAAAAACTCTTCTTTTTCCTTTCATTCCTATTCTGTTCGTGTAATTTCTCGACAACTCTTTTAAGAAAGCGTTTAGTGCTCTTACCAGAACAAACTTTATCCTTACTAACATTGTCATTTGCTTGTAACGCAGTCTTTTTACTTTTCTTTAAGTAGATCTGTTTTTTCTGTTTTCTTCTCTTTTTATCTTTTCTTGCCATCTTGAATTTGTAATCCAAACAAATTTTTTTCTGAAAAACAAAGAACAGTGTCAATAGTTTTCTTCATCAATTCAATATTTTAAAATAATTACATATGATTACTGATATTAACTAGTAAGCAATTATTTACATTGCTATTCTCTTTATTTCATATATCAAAACACTACTCATTTCACTTAAATATATAGTGCGTACTTCAACAATACCTTCCCAAAGACTCATACAAAGTACCATAATCACTAATTCCTTTGCCAGCATGTCTTTAACCTCATTTGTCTTTTGCATCTTCACTACTCAGCAACTGCTAACAGTGTTGGGCCTACCCAAATGCAAAGCAGAAACCCTTTCCATGTCACAGTTGAAAGTCTCACTATATTACTGAAAGCATGCATACCTGTGTTTTATAGGTATCGGATCTTCCGATGCATAACACGTGTGAAAATACATGTAGAAGCATAGACATACCTCAGCAAAGTCAAAATGTTAAAATGAACACTCGAGCAATGTACAATGGGCCGGTATGTAAGTTGCAACTGTGTGCAGCTTTTTTGTATAGCATAGAAGCTGATTGGGACTTTTCTGTGCTGGTCAGATGCCGCCAGCAGCCCAGTGAGGGTCTAAGTGGTATTTTTCAACGCAGATCGACCTCTGTTATCTTCCTTTTACAAACGGGGGAGAGGAAGCGTTAGGAAGGGGGAGGAGTGGGCGCGGGGGGGTCAAGGGACATATCATTCCCAGTCTCTCGATCTGCCGGCCCTGTAATATATGCAGATTCAGCACGAGCAGGAAGCCTGACAACTACCTTCACTTATTTTCATGTGTGCTTCACGAGTGTGAGTAAACCCGTGCGCCAACTGTCCTGGCAACATTTCATTTTTTTCTATCTCCCTGAAGTTAATAAAACATGTGTCTTCTAAAGCCCCCCCTTCTATGTATTTACTGACAAGATACAATCTGCAAACGTGAGCCATTTTCTTTACGTTCCCTGGGCCGATTTTGGACCCCAATTCATCCCAGTGCCTCAGTCACAAGACCATGTACTTCTTTCAACATGACACACTGCACTTGTGTAGCATTGAAACCGATTGGGACTTTCTCTGTGCTGTACAGATGCAACCAACAGGCCAGTGAAGGTATAAGTGGTATTCTTCAAGGCAGATGGGCCTCTGTCACCTTCCTTTTACAAACAGGAGAGGGAGGAAGCGTTGGGGGGAGAAGAGGGGAGTCATTCCCAATCTCTCGATCTGCCGGCCCTCTAATATATGCAGATTCAGCATGGGCAGAGAGCCTGACAATTACCTTCACTTATATTCACATGTACTTCACCAGTGTGAACAAATCCATACACAAAATGTGCAGGGAACATTTCCATTTCTTTTTTATCTCCCAGACATTCATAAAACATACCTCTTGTAAAGCGCCCCCTCACCCCTTTATTTTCCGACAAGGCACAAACTGCAAACGTGGCCATTTCTCTTACGTTGACCGGGCCAATTTTGGATCTTAATTCAACCCTGTACCTCAGTTACAACACCATGCAGTTCTTTCAACATAAGAGACTGCACTCCTCATTTCGTGAAGACACCTAAATAAAACGGCGCACTTCAACAATACCTTCCCAAAGACTCATACGAACTACCATAATCACTAATCCCTTTGCCAGCATGTCTTTGACCTCATTTATCTTTTGCATCTGCCAATGCATCTGCCAATGCATAACGCATGTGAAAATACATGTAGAAATATACACATACCTCAACAAAGTCACACTGTTAAGACGAACACTCGGGCAATGTACAATGGGCCGGTATGTAAGTTGCAAATGTGTGCCACTTTTTTGTGTAGCATGGAAGCCGATTGGAACTTTCTCTCTTCTATTCAGGTGGTACCAGCAGTCCAGTGAGGGTTAAACTGGTATTTGTCAAAGCAGATAGGCCTCTGTTACCTTCCTTTAACAAACGGGGAAGAAGAAAGCGTTGGGGGGAAGGAGGAGGGGGGCCTAGGGACGTATCATTCCTAGTGTCTCGATCTGTAAGACCACCTGAAGCAATGCTTCCTGGGACTTGTGGTTCAGTAAAACCCAAGTGGGTCGCCGCCGGCACTCACATTAAAAAATGTCTTTAAAAGGATTGCCGATGTTCGCGCCGGCACCCCTGCATATAACAGGCACCTCCTGTTCCACAGTTAGCTGCCCCAATAAAGCAGCCGCGGACCCGCAAGTGTTTCGCGGTGGTACAATCCCGCGACCAGGCAGGCCGCTGTACAAAAATACAAAAGAGTTGCCTCTAGGTGGGATGCACTCCCAGGTGGAAATTACGCCAAAGCAAGGGCACACGCCATGAACAAAGTCCTTTTCTGGTTTCCTGCCAGATGCGTTTCGGGCCAACGCCCTCTTCAGTGGCAGACCATGTGACGTGCCGACATGCGGCACACACCAGTAAATCCCCGTAATAATTATGCTCAGGTGAACCACCTGAAGCAATGCTTCCTGGGACTGGTGGTTCAGTAAAACCCAAGTGGGTCGCCGCCGGCACTCACATTCAAAAATGTCTTTAAAAGGATTGCCGATGTTCGCGCCGGCACCCCTGCATATAACAGGCCCCTCCTGTTCCACAGTTAGCTGCCCCAATAAAGCAGCCGCGGACCCGCAAGTGTTTCGCGGTGGTGCAATCCCGCGACCAGGCAGGCCGCTGTACAAAATACAAAAAGAGTTGCCTCTAGGTGGGATGCACTCACAGGTGGAAATTACGCCAAAGCAAGGGCACACGCCATGAACAAAGTCCTTTTCTGGTTTCCTGCCAGACGCGTTTCGGGCCAACGCCCTCTTCAGTGGCAGACCATGTGACGTGCCAACATGCGGCAACCACCAGTAAATCCCCGTAATAATTATGCTCAGGTGAACCACCTGAAGCAATACTTCCTGGGACTGGTGGTTCAGTAAAACCCAAGTGGGTCGCCACCGGCACTCACATTAAAAAATGTCTTTAAAAGGATTGCTGATGTTCGCGCCGGCACCCCTGCATATAACAGGCACCTCCTGTTCCACAGTTAGCTGCCCCAAAAAAGCAGCCGCGGACCCGGAAGTGTTTCACGGTGGTGCAATCCCGCGACCAGGCAGGCCGCTGTACAAAATACAAAAAGAGTAGCCTCTAGGTGGGATGCACTCGCAGGTGGAAATTACGCCAAAGCAAGAGCACACGCCATGAACAAAGTCCTTTTCTGGATTCCTGCCAGACGCGTTTTGGGCCAACGCCCTCTTCAGTGGCAGACCATGTGACGTGCCGACATGCGGCAACCACCAGTAAATACCGGTATTAATTATGCTCAGGTGAACCCCCTGAACAAATGCTTCCTGGGACTGGTGGCTCAGTAAAACCCAAGTGGGTCGCCGCCGGCACTCACATTCAAAAATGTCTTTAAAAGGATTGCCGATGTTCGCGCCGGCACCTCTGCATATAACAGGCACCTCCTGTTCCACAGTTAGCTGCCCCAATAAAGTAGCCGTGGACCCGCAAGTGTTTCGCGGTGGTGTTATAGTTATAGTTAGCCTCGCATTTCACTTGTACAAAACCATTGAAATTCAGCAGTTCTAGTTACCTGAGATAACTATAACTTTCGCCACTGCAATTCTCTGCTTATGACCTCATATATTACATAAGCCAGAACACTGTGGCATCCACTTCTCCTTTAAAAAACAACCATACACAAGCACGCCTTTTATTACATCAACAAATTCAACAAAAGGAGGTGTACCAAACAAAGTACATTTCAGTCCATTAGTGTTTTCTTCGTTTTCATCCTTTATTTAAATATCCACATGTGATCATAAAAGCAGCCAACGCGTTTCGTTCTTATAAGGCACAAGCCTATTAGAACTTCTTCAGGGCTGCAACAAATAACATAAAACATACATAAGACCAACCATACAAACAAGAATATAACATGACTAAAACACTAATCCAACATTGATTAAAATAGCTTTTAGTATAACATCAGACAGCACTTTGACGAACGCGACTCTTAAGTTACAAAAGAAAATCATATAACCAACATTGATTAAATAGCTTTTAGTATAACATGTAACAACATTTTGACGAATATGACTCTTAAGTTACAAAAGGAAAATCATAAAACCAAAAAATAACTGTACAGGAAAACAACACACACATTAAGTTACAACATTTAACATAATCTTTAAAAAGGCCAACATCAATAGTCAAAAAGGGTAAGAAACCTGTGAGTTTCTCCTTAACAAAAAAAAGGAGGAGAATCATAACTATCGAAAAAAGTGTCGGAAAAACGGAGGCAAAGAATTAGGAAAGAAATATGTATGCTTAAAGTCCTTTAGAGTTCAATACATGTACGATTCTTCTTATTAATCAAAAAATCATAAATTTTGAAAAGTATGTAGAAAAATGGAGGCAGAAAAAGGAAGACAGAATGTATTAAACAATAGCGCTTTAGGGCTCGAAATCGAAATACCATCCCTATCAATGTCCAAGGAAATCCAACTTATCAAAAAAGCCCTTTCTATTACAAAACCCAATCAATTACTATGTAAAAATCAGGTTAGTGCCTAAGAGTAAGAATGAAAAAAGCGAGTCATAACTTCCTATGGACTCACCTCAAAGAGCAGAGTGTAAAGCTCGCAGTCGTCGAAATCGATACTTCCGTAGTCAGTGGCTAACTGTGAAAATCACTTCGCAATGTAACCAAATTTTAAAGGGTCAGATCCTCCCATCTAAATCATGATGCAAAGATGCACAGAGTTAATTGCGTTTATCGTGGGAAGCTATGCTAGACACAGATAGTGCTCTGAATAAACCAATAGTAGACCAAGGACAAGCCAAACTTAGCCTAGAATTTATTAATCACTAGGTATAACAACATTCTGCGAGAGGTAAGAACCCTCCAAAAACCAAAGCTCTCACCTCATGGCAAAGGCGAGTGGATAAAGACGTCGTAGATAAGTATAGTTGGGCGTATACCCCTGGTAGTCACAAGAAACTCCAAATAACAGAGTAATCCGCCTAATAAATAAATTATAAATGACAGTCTGTCTAGTTAAATCATAAATCCAATGCATAGCATAAAAGATTACAGTAATAAATATCCTTTTAGAAAGTAGGCCTAGGTCTTCAGCCTAATAACGGATTAATATACCGGGTGCGCAACAAGTAAACAGTTCCCAGAAATTAGGACATCAGAAAGTTCCCCATTTCTCATTCTACATAAGTTTTAGTAAAGCCTAAGTTTCAACATTTAATACAAAGGCTAGAGAGATAAAGTAACCCTAAGCAAGAGGTTAACCACTTAATAAATAAACCTCAAAAAACGAAAGTTACTCAAAATACCGATAGTCAAGACTGATTAGAACAACCCTATAGACAAAGCCATAATTCACAAAATATACCATGATACGCGGTCTCAAGCCTCTCGTACATTCTGTGTGGAAAAAATCCAAAGACTCTCGCCAAAGCGGTTCTTTTAAACCCTCTATCCAATTTCTTAACGCGGGGCACCTGAGCGCGTAATGAACAAAAACAAATAGTATGTAAGGTCTCCCTCGCTACCGGCGCCATCTTAGGTGAGGCCAAAGGTGCCCGTCAAAATAAGAGAGAAAAATCGCCATTGTCCAAAAGGGTATTCCGTAATCAATAAAACAAAGAAAATTACGCTACTGGTGCCATCTTAGGCGAGGCCAAAGGTGCCCGTCAAATTAAGAGAGAAAAATCGCTATTATCCAAAAGGGTATTCCGTAATCAATCAAACAAAGAATATTACTTAATTCTATACCCAAAGCACTCCCTGAGTAGCACTCCGCAATTTCTACCTGTTCATATAAAAATAAAACTGATTATGAAGAGTTCAAATGAATTGTTTTAAAATGTAATGTACTCGGGTATGATTTCTAATTTAATAAAAAACGGACCATACTGAATACATGGCCGCCATCTTTGAATATGTTTGGATGTTGCCAAACTCAGTCGAAAAATTGCTTCTTGGGTTACTCAAGTTGTATATTGATAATAACTTTCTTGCAGGAACTCCGCAGTGTAAAAAATATCCCCGGAAAAAATCATGGAGAGATAGATACGATGTCTGATCGATTTTAATTCAGACCTGCCTACTACGGTCGCCATCTTTGAAATGGAATCACAAACAGGCACCCTCCTAAAATAAAATACTTGTAACTCACGAGTAATAGCTCCTTCCATAGAATCACTAGATTAATATAGAGCAAAAAGCGACCCTACTGGAGTACATTGAGGTACAAAAAATAGCATACTCAATCGAGAATTACTTCTTGGGTGTCTAATGATAGTGACATTCATGTAGAAACTCCGCAATATCAGAAATATAATGGGAAATAATTAAGGTAGAGATAAATTCGAAGTCGGCTCGATTACAAATTAAACTTGCCTAATACGGTCGCCATCTTAGAATTGGTATACTGCCTCCTAGAATAGGGCATATCACAATGTCGTGCCACAAACCATTAACAAAGATAGACCGAATATTGCAGGGAAGAGCAGAATATATAACAGAATTCAAATACTTCACAGGATAACGGAGTCTTTAGTTGAAATATAAAAACCGTGAACATACTTAAACAAATTTAATTGAGGCAATAACTGCCAATATTTGAATAGCCTCCCATAGTACCCAAATTGAAAAGAGAGGGTGAAACAAAAAAGTAAAGGTAGAATTGTAGTGGTGAAAGAGTCAGACATACTAGATCAATCTAAACATCTAGGTCTGACTTATTTATATGTAAAATGCACATCCTTAAAACAGTTTCACAGTGTGCTACACGATGAAAAGGAGTAAACGTGGCATGCTCTAATGATTACATATACACCATGCCCGATCTATCAAAACTTAAGAGTAAACTAAAACAGCATAGTAAAAACCATCTTGGATCTAATTAAACTTTTAACATGCATTAAATATCTCCTTGGATGAACAATATGCCTTAACATCCTTTGAATTAAGTATTTAAATCCATCATTAAATGCATGTCATGCTTATTCTAAAACTATAAAAACATACATTTGTAATACATCAGACAGTGAGAACAAAGTTCATGTTGATTGGAAAACCTACTTAGTTTAGGAAATAATGGAATTCGCTGTCAGTATTGTGGCCGCAGCTTATGGCTCGCAACCTATAAATCCATTTGGCCTCCCTATGGCGTAATGTAAGCTCTCTGTCCCCCCCTCTTCTATTTGCTGCCACATGTTCAATACCATGGAACCAGAGTGAAGAGTCTGATGCATGATGTTGTTTATAGTGTTCCGCCATAGGGTACCTGGTATCCCCACCTACAATGGCCCTACGATGCTCCTGGATCCTCAATTTAGGGTTACGAGTTGTGCTGCCCACATAAATCATGCCGCAACTACAACCCAAAACATAAATCACATAAGATGTGTTACAGTTTATCGATTCTCTGATTTCATACCTCTTGGGACTATTGTATTCAAATTCTTGTGTCCTATTCTTACCCAGCTTGCATATGTTGCATGAGTCACAAGTAAAGAACCCACACGGTTTCTTTGATAACCAAGTCCCAGTCGGTCCAGATGTTAATATGTAGCTCGGACATAGCCTGTCTTTTAAGGTTTGCCCTTTTCTGTACGTTACCGAAGGGTTCCTTGTTAGATCTTTTTTCAAATTCGGTATTTCCAGCAGCAAATGCCAATTCTTCTTTAAGATTCGAAAAATCTTATCACTCTGTGTTGTGTATTTTGTGACAAACCTAACCTTATCGTTAAATGCAGTGCCTTTCTTGTTATTCGTATTAAGAATGCTGTCCCTATTCAATTGGTGAGCTCGTGCCTCAGCTTTATTAACATCCCGTACATCATAACCTCTCCTGAGAAAGCGAGAGCACGTGTCTGTGATGTTAGCCTTAAAGGCTTCATTTTCAGAACAATTTCTCTGTATCCTCACCATTTCTCCATAGGGAATATTCTTTATCACTGAGCGTGCATGTGCACTACTGGCATGCAACACTCCCCTGCACGCCGTCTCTTTCCGAAAAAGAATACTCTGGACAACACCATCTTTTATATAAAAGTGGAGGTCCAAAAAATCAATCCTCTCCTTATGGCAATTCATAGTCAGTTGAACATTGTATGGATTATCGTTCAAATACACAAAATATTCATCCAAACTCTCCCTAGGTCCTGACCACAGGCAGATGATATCGTCGATGTATCTCCCCCAGAACACAACGTCTTGTGTCCAGGGGGAGGCACCTATACCCCATGCATGCCCCCTCTCAAACCACCACATGAAGAGGCAGGCATAAGAGGGTGCAAACCTGGTCCCCATGGCAGTCCCGCGGACCTGATGGTACCATTGTCCATTGTGGAGAAAAAAGTTCCTTGTCAAAATCAGATCAATCATTTCAAGTATCATGAGGCTATGTTCATAAGTGTCAGCACTTTCCTTATCCAGGTATGAACCCACTGCCATTAGTCGAAACTTATTCTCAATACAGGTGTATAGACTGACCACATCCTAAGTGACAAAGTAGAGCTCATCTGACCAAACAAAATATTTTAGTTTCAACAATACGTCCTTGCTATCCTTTATAAAGGACGGCAAGTTGATCACATGTTTTTGTAGTTTCATATCTAAAAATTCGGATAGCCTCTCGGTGGGTGAACCCACCCCTAAAATAATGGGTCGCCCCCGTTATGGAAAGGGCGCTTTTTTTTGTACCTTGGGTAGTGCATAGATACATGGGAATCTAGGTTGACTTACTTTTAAAAACCTATATTCCGAATCATTCAAAAGACAAACATCCTTCCACTCACTGAGTTTCAGATTGATCAGAGACACAAGCTCAATCATAGGATTCCCACTCACTAATTCATAACAAGAGGTATCAATTAACTGCCATTCTATCTCATTCATGTAATCAATTCTGTTCATTATCACTATATTGCTGCCTTTGTCAGCCTTTCGGATGACAATAGTGTCGTCATTTTGCAACCTGCATAAGGCTTCCCTCTCTCCCTTTGATAGGTTGTTACTTTCTTTCTTAGAAAATTTGTTAGGGCATTCCAGTTTGTATAAATCTTCCGTAACTTTACTGTAAAACAAATCAATGTTCTGATGATAAGAACTGCCTGGCGTAAATTTGGATTTAGGTCGTAACCCACTATCTGTATCAAGATTCTCTACAATATTCAGATCTCCCAGTAATGTCCCCATCTCAATCTCTGTTCTCTCTTCAATCGACAAAAGACATTGGACATTACGAATATCATTAATGCTTAGTGATGTAGATGAATACATTTCTTTTGATACAGAAACATCAGACTTTTGATTGCTGAAGAAATCTTTGAATTTAAGCGTTCTTATAAATGTAAACAAATCCACATGCACATCTGTCAGATCTCCATATTGTGTTGGGCAAAAACCCAAGCCTTTGTTTAACAGACTTTGTTCATCAATATCCATAGTTCACTGCGACAAATTGATAACTTCCACATCCCTGCACTGTCGTATTCCAGGTAACACACACTCCTCACTCTTTTCTGTATCATTATCAATTGTTATGTTCTTTTCGACCTCGTTGTCATTCTTTCCTGGTCTGTTTGACCCCCCTTTGTGTTTTTTTTGGTATCTTCTCCCCCCCTCCTTGTTTTTGATTTTGCTTCTTTCGCTGTTTGCTACTCACTCGCAGTTTTGCTAACTCCTTCTCGAATGAGGAGGCTCCCTCCCCTAAAGGGGTCTCACTTTGGTTACTGCTTGAGGCCACACTACTTGCCGAAGAAACCGAGACACTACTCACCGACCGAGTGTCCTCAGTTTCCTCTCTTCCTCTTTTCCTATCTTCAGGAGCCTGAACTGAATCATATTTTTTTTTGCGAACGTATAAATGCGACCTTCCTTATAGTCTTTATCGTTGTGTCTTATCTTTTGCATCTTTTTGTCTTTTAAGTACTGTTGATGACTTTCGATAACTTTCTTCAAAATTTCATAATTTTTTTCAATGAAGTCTTTGGCCTCCAATGCATCTATTTCTTTTTCTACTGGCTCAATTTCCGATTGCCCCCTTATCAATTGCATGCCTGATTAATATCTGCATCATTACCAGAGACGCTCCCTCAAGATTAGCCGCCCACTCCTTAAGTAAGTCTGCACTGAGGTCCTCGAAGGTGGGAAATATTAAAATATACAGACCTCTTGGGGCTTTTTTATTGTCTATATTCTGCTGGAGCGTTACACCGTCCCACCATCGCCCTAGTTCTTGCTTCTTTAGACGCTCTAACTTAATAAAAAGAGCGCGTAATCTTAAAGTACCCTGGGCATTTTGAACCATAGGTGTGGTTGCGGAACTTCGTCCGAACAGATCTTGCGCTAGTTCTTCACGTCCGTCATTGAAACGTGGCATATTCAAATTGTAAATAGCAGAGGTGAGTGCAATATTGGTCCAACAATAATGCAATTATAAACAAAAGAAAAGGGTGACAGACCACACAATAGCACCTCACTCTTACACTGTTGTTGTATCAAAGTTGTTGTTTGTGCACAACTCTCCAGCACCTGTCACCCTTTGGTGCCACTGGCCACAGATTACATCAACAAATTCAACAAAAGGAGGTGCACCAAACAAAGTACATTTCAGTCCATTAGCGTTTTCTTCGTTTTCATCCTTTATTTAAATATCCACATGTGATCATAAAAGCAGCCAACGCGTTTCGTTCTTATAAGGCACAAGCCTATTAGAACTTCTTCAGGGCTGCAACAAATAACATAAAACATACATAAGGCCAACCATACAAACAAGAATATAACATGACTAAAACACTAATCCAACATTGATTAAAATAGCTTTTAGTATAACATCAGACAGCACTTTGACGAACGCGACTCTTAAGTTACAAAAGAAAAATCATATAACCAACATTGATTAAATAGCTTTTAGTATAACATGTAACAACATTTTGACGAATATGACTTTTAAGTTACAAAAGGAAAATCATATAACCAAAAAATAACTGTACAGGAAAACAAGACACACATTAAGTTACAACATTTAACATAATCTTGAAAAAGGCCAACATCAATAGTCAAAAAGGGTAAGAAACCTGTGAGTTTCTCCTTAACAGAAAAAGGAGGAGAATCATAACTATCGAAAAAAGTGTCGGAAAAACGGAGGCAAAGAAATATGTATGCTTAAAGTCCTTTAGAGTTCAATACATGTACGATTCTCCTTATTAATCAAAAAATCATAAATTTTGAAAAGTATGTAGAAAAACGGAGGCAGAAAAACGAAGACAGAATGTATTAAACAATAGCGCTTTAGGGTTCGAGATCGAAATACCATCCCTATCAATGTCCAAGGAAATCCAACTTATCAAAAAAGCCCTTTCTATTACAAAACCCAATCAATTACTATGTAAAAATCAAGTTAGTGCCTAAGAGTAAGAATGAAAAAAGCGAGTCATAACTTCCTATGGACTCACCTCAAAGAGCAGAGTGTAAAGCTCGCACACGTCGAAATCGATACTTCCGTAGTCAGCGGCTAACTGTGAAAATCACTTTGCAATGTAACCAAATTTTAAAGGGTCAGATCCTCCCACCTAAATCATGATACAAAGATGCACAGAGTTAATTGGGGTTATCGTGGGAAGCTATGCTAGACACAGATAGTGCTCTGAATAAACCAATAGTAGACCAAGGACAAGCCAAACTTAGCCTAGAATTTATTAATCACTAGGTATAACAACATTCTGCGAGAGGTAAGAACCCTCCAAAAACCAAAGCTCTCACCTCATGGCAAAGGCGAGTGGATAAAGACGTCGTAGATAAGTATAGTTGGGCGTATACCCCTGGTAGTCACAAGAAACTCCAAATCCAAATCTGCCTAATAAATAAATTACAAATTACAGTCTGTCTAGTTAAATCATAAATCCAATGCATAGCATAAAAGATTACAGTAATAAATATCCTTTTAGAAAGTAGGCCTAGGTCTTCATCCTAATAACGGATTCATATACAGGGGGCGCAACAAGTAAACAAGCACGCCCACCGCCACCCCCGTAGAAGCTGGAACAAAGTCACCAAAGACTAGCTCACCTCCGCCCTCACCAGCACCCCACCACCGACGACACCAAACACCAACACTGTGACACGCAATCTACACCGCTGGATCACGAACTGCACCAACACCCTCGCCCCCCCAAGAAAGCCCCAGGGCGACACATCAAGAAAGCAAGCTTATTCACCCCTGCACTCCAAGAATCCAAGCGCTCCTGCCGACGACTCGAAAAGACATGGAGGAACAGCAAAACCCAGAAACGCACACCGCCTACAGAGCAGCCACCACTGCACATCACCACTTCATCAAAGCCTCAAAAAGAACTTCCTCCCAGTCAGAATCCTCACCAACACCCACAACTCCAAAGGACTCTTCTCCATGATCAAGGAATTCACCAAACCCGACAGTGAAACAACAGACGTCCCACCCTCCCAAGACCTCTGCAACCGACTCAGCACCTTCTTTCACCTCAAGATTAAGACGATCTACGACAACTTTGACAACCAGGACGTCTGCACTGCCCCAGCTCCCACCCACAACAACACCACCCAACAGACCCTGTTCACGTGGACCCCACTCACGACAGAAGACTCCTTAAAGACCAAGAAGAGCATCCATTCTGAAGCCCCCTCAGACCCCTGCCCAGCCCACATCTTCCACAAAGCTGCCACGGCCATCAACTTGAGCTACGCCGAACGATCAGCCGCACCTTGGAAACTGCCACATTCCTTAATGACTGGAAACATGCCGAAGTCAACCTCCTCCTGAAGAGACGCTCTGCAGACGCAACGGACCTCAAGAACTTCAGGCCCATCTCCCTGCTCCCATTCGCAGCCAAAGTCATAGAAAAGGCTGTCGACACCAAGCTAGCAAACTTCATCGAAGCCAACAACGTCCTTGATGTCTCCGAATCCAGATTCCACAGCAACCACAGCACAGAGACCGCCGTACTTGCCGCCACCGACAACATCCGCTCCGTCCTCGACCAGGGCCAAGCAGCAGCCCTCATCCTCCTGGACCTCTCAGCTGCTTGCAACACCGTCTCCCACCGCACACTAGCCACTAGACTACACGACGCCAGCATATGCAGAAAGGTGCTTTACTAGATATGTTCATTTCTCACAGGCAGAACAAGTCAGACTCCTGCCTTTCCTCTCGGAACCAACAGAGACCAGATGTGGAGTGCCCCAGGGATCCACCCTCAGCCCCATCCTCTTCAACATCTACATGGCCCCCCTCGCAACCATTGTCAGAAACCACGGGCTCAACATAGTCTCCTACGCTGATGACACCCAGCTCATCCTCTCCCTCATCAAAGAACCCAACATCACCTGGCACAACTTCCAATAAGGGATGAAAGCCGTCGCCACCTGGATGAAGGGGAGCTGCCTGAAACTCAACTTCGAGAAAACAGAAGTCCTCATCCTCAGCTCCACCCCTTCCACCTGGGATGACACCTGGTGGCCCCCTTCCCTCGGAGACCCAACCATCCCAACAGACAATATACGAAACCTTGGCATTATACTAGACTCCGCACTATGAACCGCCAGATCAACGCTGTATCCTCTGCATGCTTCAACACCCTCCGCATACTTCAAAAAACATTCAGAGGGATCCAACCGAATCCAGAAAAATGCTCATGCATGCCCTCATCAACAGCAAACTTGTCTACAGCAATGCTCTCTATGCCGGAATCAACAAGAAACTATTTCACAAGCTCCAGACCGTCCAGAACACCGCAGCCAGATTAGTCCTAGACATACCCTGGCACCACCAGATCGCCCAACACCTCCACGATCTCCACTGATTCCCCAACTAAACAAAAATAACCTTCAAACTCCTCACCCATGCTTACAAGGCCCTCCACAACATTGGACTAGCATTCCTAAACAACCTCCTCTCCTTCTACGCACCCAAGACACACCCCGACCAGCTGACCTCTCTCTGGCCACCATCCCACGCATCCACAAGACCAGAACGGGAGGGAAGTCCTTCTCCTACCTCGTAGCCAAGGCCTGGACTGACCTCCTCCTCTGCCTCCGGCAAACCCCAACACTGCCCTAGTTCTGGCAATACCTCAAGACCTGGCTCTTCGGATGACCCCAGCACGCTAAGGAGCCGCCCCCCCCCCTTTAGTGCCTTGAGACCTTTGTGGGTGAGTAGCTGCGCTTCATAAACCCCTGATTGATTGATAACTCATGACATGGTCAGTGACATCACTGATGACATCACTTATGACATCTCAAATGACATAATCAAGTGAGTTCTAGTGTTTTTAAGAGTTTATGGCTGCTAAACATATATACTAACCTACTACGAAAGTTAGATTAGTATACTAGTTGTACTACTGAGTAATACTATTTCTAACATGTGTTATCTGAGTGGGTGTCTGACTGTTTGCATCAGTGTGTGAGTGGCTGTATGAATGTGTGAGTGCATGCATGAGTGACTGTATGGGTGAGTGAGTGGGTTTCTGACTAGGGGCCAGATGTATGAAAGCATTTTGCATTCGCAAATGTAGCGAATCTCAAAAATTGGCCGTTTTCGAATACAAAATGGCCTTTCCTTATGTATGAAAGGCTTATGGATTCGCAATTTAGGTAATCGCAAAAAATTGTGTTTACCTAAATTGTGAATGCCATTAGGGAATCACCATTTGCAAATCCCTAAATGCACATGTAAGAAGACTTTACTAAATGCAAAGTGTGCATTTAGGAAACGCTAATTACCATCAACTTCAAGTTGATGGTAACCATGTGCGAATTTTGAAAAATGCACAAAAGTGAATTTTTCAAAGTGCCATGTTGTGCACACATGCCCCTAGGGCATGTGTGTGCTCTACATGTGAACCATTTACATTTTGGGGGTGCTTCAGGAGGGTCTTAAGCCCCCAGGCACCCTTGGCTTTGCATTCGCTAATTTGTGATTACAAATTAGGTAATCCCAAATTAGGTAATGCAAAACCATTTGCACCTATGGACCTTTTGGCCCATAGGAACGAATTGAGTCATATTACCTAATAGCGATTTGCTATTTACCAAATCGCTATTTGGTAATATTAAGGAATCACAAAACATTTTGTGATTCCCACATACATAGCATTTTGCGATTCCCAAATAGCGATTTGGTAAAAATTGCTTATGAGAATCGCAAAATGCTCTTTTGATACACCTGGCCCTAGGTCTGTTTGTGTGTGAGTGTTTGTGCCAGTGGTTGTATGGGTGTGTGAGTGGTTATCTGAGTGGTTGTATGGGTGTGTGAGTGAACGTGTGAGTAGTTTAGTGGGTGTGTGAGTGGCTGTATGAGTGTGCGAGTGGGTGTGTGAGTGGCTGTATGGGTGTATAAGTAGTTATGTGAGTAGCTGTGTGGGCGAGTGAGTGAGTGGGTATGTGAGTGACGATGTTGGTGAGTGAGCGAGTGGGTGTGTCAGTGACTGTATGGATGAGTGTATGGGTAAGTGAGTGGCTTTGTGAGTGACTGTATAGGTGAGTGAGTGGGTGTCTGAATGGCTGTATGAGTGAGTGAGTAGGTATGCAAGTGGCTGTATGGGTGAGTGAGTGGTTGTTTGAGTGAGTATTTGGTTAAGTGAGTTGGTATGTGAATGGTATTGGAGAGTGGGTGTCTGTGTGAATGACTGTATCGGTGAGTGAGCAGATATGGGAGTGCTTGTATGGATGTGCGAATGGGTATGGAAGTGTGAGTGAGTGTGCAACTGCTTGTATGGGTGAGTTAGTGGTTGTGTTGAGAGGCTATACTGATGTGTGAACGGCTGTATAGGTAAATAAGTCAGTGAGTAGTTGTATGGGTGAGTGTATGGCTGTGTGAGTGGCTGTGTGGGAGAGTGAATGGTTGTGTGAGTGGCTGTATGAGGGAGTGAGTGGGTCTGTGAGTGGCTCTATGGAGCAGCGAGTGGGTGTGTGAGTTTTGGTATGGGTCTGTGAATGGGTATGTGAGTGGTTGTGTTGGTATCTGAGTGGGCATACAAGTGGTTGTATGGGGGTGTGAATGGGTGTGTAAGTGGATCCGTGGATGATGTCATCAGTGTTGTCATTTGAGATGTAATCAGTGATGTCACTGACCATGTCATGAGTGATGTAGTATGTGAGTTTATAAGCAGTGTATTGCAGGGGGGTAAGTTATAGTTAGCTCAGGTAACTATAACTGCTGAATTTCAATGGTTATGTATAAGTGAAATCAGAGCCTAACTTTAACTCCCCTGTAACCTTTGAATTTTTCTGTGAATTTCTATGTTTTATTCAAAAACAATTTACTAACTATAACGTACCTGTAACTTTTGTTTTTTTAAGTGAATTTCTATGTTTTTTTAACAGCTTGGCATGTTTGCGGAGTGGTGGAGAAAGGGGGCAGGGCTTCCAACAATCTCTCAGCAATCCCACTGTGTGGGACTTACTGGAGATACCAGGAGGGTTGTTGGCCCCCAAGGATCCTCAGCATATAAGGGGACCTCATCCCCCAACCAGTAGTGCACCAGGAGATGCGTTTGCAGAGTGGTGGAGAAAGGGGTGGGTCCTCTCACGAGCAATCCTACTCTGTGGGACTTACTGGAGATACCAGGAGGGTTGTTGGCCCTCAAGGATCCTCAGCATATAAGGGGACCTCATCCCCCAACCAGTAGTGCACCAGGAGATGCATTTGCAGAGTGGTGGAGAAAGGGGTGGGTCCTCTCACGAGCAATCCCGCTGTGTGGGACTTACTGGAGATACCAGGAGGGTTGTTGGCCCCCAAGGATCCTCAGCGTTTAAGGGGACTTCATCCCCCAACCAGTAGTGCACCAGAGAGATGCGTTTGCAGAGTGGTGGAGAAAGGGGAGGCCTCAGATGACCTTGCAGCAATCCCGCTGTGTGGGACTTACTGGAGGTAACAGGAGGGATTGAAGGACCTTCAGGAGCCAAGGGGACTTCATCCCTCATCCAATAGTGCGCCAGGAGGTGTGTTTGCAGAGTGGTGGTAAAAGGGGAGGGGCCTCCCACGAGCTCTCAGGAATCCCACTGTGTGGGACTTACAGGAAGTAACAGGAGGGGTTGTTGGCCCCAAGGACCCACAGATTCTAAGGGGACTTCAACCTCCAAACAGTAGTGCACCAGGAAGTGCATTTGCATAGTGGTGGATAAAGGGGGCAGGGCCTTGGAACACCTCCCAGCAATCCTGTTGTGTGGGACTTACTGGAGGTAACACAAGAGGTTGTTGGAACCCAAGGATCTTCACCAGCCAAGGGGACTTCATAAGTTGTGTACCAGGAGGCCGCTTTGCAGAGTGGTTGAGAAAGAGCGTGGGGCCACTAGGGACTTCCCTTAGGCCACCATTTTAAACAAAATCTTTTTTATTAGGGGATGGGGCCCTCCCCTCCCTGGGCCAATTTTTGCCCCGGGAATCCTATCCCCCGGGGCCTGGCTTTTTTTTTAATAATCATTTTAGTAAGGGGAGGGGGTGTTGTATGCCCCCTTTACAGGGCCAGTTGTGACCCCCGGGACCACATCCCATTTAAATAATAATTGTTATAAGGTGAGAAGGGCTGCATACCCCTTTCCCCGGGCCTTTTTTGTCCCAGGGGACCCTAATCCCTGGGCCCTTCCTTATTGGTATATTTATTAGTAATAGGGGAGGGGGCCACGTGGCCCCCCAACCAGAGCTTATTTCAGCCCCAGGCCCAAGCCATTTACAAATGGGAAGGGGGCTGTGCAGCCCCCCTTCCCAGGCCAATTTTGACCCCGGTATCCCCATCCCCTGGGGCCTGGTCATTAGTCCTGGGTGCCCCCAGGGTACCCAGACTGTATTGGGACTGCGGGGGAGCCTGAAGGGCCTTGCAGTCCCTGCCTCCTAAGGGAGCCGGCATTGCTTTCAGGCACAGGGAGCTGCCAAACATGCAGCTCCCTGTGTCTGAAAGCAATTTGTTTGTTTCCCTGCTCGCTTGACAGCTGGCAGGGATACAGATGAATGCTCCGCTTCCAGCAAGCGAGAGCATTTTCAATTTTCTCACTTGCTGGTGGCGGAGTGTTTGCTGTGGCTTGGCAGGAGCGGTAAAGCTTGAGGGGTGGTGGTCCAGGGCCACTATTGGCTCCAAGAAGGGGGGCCGCATGGCTCCCCTTTGAGGTAGATAGGTCAGCCCCGGGGAGTGGGTGGTCCCTCTGGGCCACTTATGGCCCGGGAGGGGTTCCCCACAGCCCCTCCCACTTTCAATGTTAATTTGGCCCTGGGGAGTTGGTGGTCCCCAGGGCCTGGAGGGGTCCATGCAGCCACCCCATTAACTTTAATTTAGCCCCTGGAGGTGGTGGTCCCTGGGACCATGTGGGTCTGCGTGGTCCGCCAATTTTTTTTTCAATGCGTCCTCGGGGAGGTTTCACTTACCTTATCTTGCATTGTAAAGGTATGTGTGGTAAGAGTATATGCATGGTAAATGATGTGTGGTAAAGGCATTGTGTTGTAAAGGCATGCGTTGTTCCGTCGTACATCCAAAATTGGAAACACTGTTCAGAAAATGTCTGGATACAAGCGATTGGGATCAGGGCGTTGCATACGTAAACCGAGGTAAGGCGACAGCCTTAGAGTGCAATATATTGCTGTCATTCAACCTCATTCTTACCATACCATACAACTCAAACAGCATACAAATTAAAAAAGTTTCGACCCTGTGGAGGGTCCCAATTTGGGTCCAGTGTATGTCGTGCTACTGCTTGGAATCCCATACGCGTCAAAAGTGCGATTGCAGGAAGAAGGGGGTTTTTCCACTGAAACGCGCGTAGACCGCAATTGCTTTTTGAGAAGTGGTCCCTGGGAGCATAACCCATTGAGCTGGGTGCTTTGGAAACATCTTCATCGACCCCTATGCAACCAAATTGGGACCCTCCACAGGGTTGAAACTTTTTTAATTTGTATGCTGTATGAGTTGTGTGGTATGGTATGAATGAGGTTGAATGACAGCAATATATTGGTAGTGGATGATGAGAGTCAGTTTTAAATAATTTTCATGTTTTCTGGGATGTCCTATGTTATATTAATGGAGTGATACCTACAAAAAATTACTTATGAAAATTTAGTTCATTATATGTGTTATAAATGTATGTACCTGTGTAACATATTTTAGAGATATGTGTCTATACAAAAAAATATATAAAAATAATTTGCACAATAAAATGTTTTGTAATTTAGAAAAAGTCTGTTGATCAAATTTTATGTAAGGACATATGTCTAGACAGCTGTATACTATGTGGGTGTTATGGTAACATAGAACCTTAATGGTCGTGTACGAAATTGAATAGGTCGGCATAGAGGTTTCTACCCTTATCGGTTTCTTCATTCCTCCCTCCTCTTGGACCTAAATGTAATTCAGGGAGGGCCTTTTCTCTTTTTTAGATAATGTCACGCTCCATCATCCAAGTATCATTCATAGCTTAGCAGGTTCATGTGCTTGCTGCTGTGATTCATGCGTAAATTTCAGCTCACAAGGCATACAGTTTAATCTTTGAGGTGCTAGTCAGTATAATGACAAACAAATTCCATCCACCAAAAGTGGAAACAATAGTGTGTCCTGAACATCTACTTCTCCAGATGCAGAAACGTGTTCTACAGTTGCCGTACTGACCCCAACTGATAATTAAAGTTTCAAAGACAGAAATCCCATGTTAGAATTAGTAGAGACCTTTTAATATGATGTTTTTCCTAAGAATCCTGTCCAGGCCTTTCCTTAGGGTTGCCAACCTCCCCAGAGAAAAATAAAGATCATCAGTTCATGTTTTAACATTCTGCCGAGTCAAGAAACATGAGTTGGCTGCCTACACAAACTCATGGTTTTTTCACATGTACGGACTGTAACATCTGTCATTATGGGAAAAACAAACTGAAAGAATTTAAATACAACACACAACAGGTGTACACGATTCTTCACACAATTACGTGTAAAACACCTTTCGTAACATACGTTATTGGCTGTAACTGCAACATTATTTATGTGGGCAGCACGGTCCGTGCCCTGAAAACTAGGATCCAGGAACATGTGAGGGCTAACAAGTCACAGGATGTTAGATATCCAATGACATCACACATGACAGAATGGCATGTAGCCAAACCTGAGATCTGGTTACATGCAATAGATCACATCCCACAAAGGGCAAGGGGGCGTGTCAGAGAACTGGCTCTCTGTCGCAACGAGGCAGGGTGGATCTGTCGCTTGCGCAGCATCGCTATGGGGCACAATACAGATGAGGAGTTGCATTACTTCCTATAGTTGCTATCCATAAGTGCAATACGCAATGACAGATGTGTATGGGCAGATACACGGCCCATGGATCACCCTGGAAAACATTTTATATCTCTCCCCCTTAAGGGTTTATGATCAATAGACAAGAACACACTATATTGACAAATGCATAGAAAGTTCAGTATATTATAGGCCCTTAGAGGAGGTGGAGAACACAAACGTGTCAGATCACATATGGGGAACTTGTCTGTATATGTATATCAAATAGGTATAAACTCTACCATAATCGACGAAGATTATATACCTTCCCACATATATGGTCGTATGAACTCACACACAATTTTAGTATTTCCTCTTTCTCTATCTCCCTGACTGGCTCGGGCGTGCCACTCGTACGTCAATACGCCGTACGCTTTTGAAAAGGAACAGCTGAGTTACATGCTCTCTACTACACGGGGGAAGACACGGATTTTGTGGCGTCCCGCATTATCAAACAGTCACGGTAAGCCAGCTTGTGGTATGCGTCCAACCTGCACCGCGGCATGTGATCAGGGTTATCTATGTAGTATAGCCGAGGGGAACCGGCATGTTTTACTTTATTTTGATAATTTACTCGAGTTGGAACCATTTTATGATTTAGTGCGGAACAAGTGGGTTACTTTAGTTGCATTTTTTGATCGAACACGTTCAGTATTCATTACTAGGGGAACTATGGCTCACCTCTAACGAGTACGAGGGATGCCTACAGTTTTATTTTCTTATCGACTGTGTGTTAGTATTGATCGCCAGGGGCACCATGGCTCATTTCTATCAAATGTGTGGGCGGCCCGTGCTTACCGATATTTATGTTAGAAATATCTCAGAGTCCTACACGGGTTAAAAAGGCTTGGAGGCCCGCATGCTTTATCTTGCTAGTTTCACTCGTGTTGGAACTTATTCAGGATATAGTGCGGACAGAGTGGGCTGTCAGAAGCTAAATTTCTAAATCAAATGCGTGTTAGCATTCGTCAACAGGGGCACCATGGCTCACCTTTATCGAGTGCGAGGGATGCCTTAGTCATATCTCCTTATCGAATAGGTGTCAGTATTGGCAACCAGGGGTACGACGATTTGCCTTTACTTAGTGCGTGGGTGGCCCGCTATCACTGATATCTACAATAGAAATTTCATAGAGTCCGAGACGGGCTAAAAAGGCTTTCTGAGGCCATCCCCATTCTATTTCTAGATTTAAATTAAAAACAATTTAGAGTCTAACACGGGCTTAGTGGACTGCCAGAGACAGAAATACTCTTACTGCCCCACTTGTCTTTTCTCATTTGCATGAGGATACCCTTCATGCAAACTTTGAATTCAAAATCAATGTTCCTAATCTTCTCCAAATGACATGGGGACTCATAGTGGAGGGGTGAGTGTGCCCCCTTATACCTTCTTTTGTGTCTCCAAACATCTGAGGTTGGTTTTTAAAAAAAATATATTCTCCAGGCACAGGAGCCGATTACTAACAAACTACCCTGGATTCAGGAGGGAATAGTTCTAACGTGGGAAAACATACTGGATAGCACAAAGTGTGTGCAATTCCTGACAGTAATAAGAAACTGAATGATAATAATGAGGTATGTTTGTTCTAACTCGTCGCAATGACCGTGAATCTCGGGCACTATTTCTATTAAGGATCGGACTTTCTGAAACTCCCTCACAATACCCTGGATAATTCACTTTTCTTATGGGTCTTCAGTTTTTCGTGACAAGACACTGTACATCACAATCTATTCATTCCCAAATTCTTTTCACTCTATGTTTCTTGGCTCTCTCTTAAGTGTTTCCTACACTATGTCATTATATCATTTAACTATATATCAAGTATCTTCTGGTGATTACACTCATATCAGAATTGTCCCTGTGTTGTTTTCATATGTGATTTCTCTCGGATGTATTGTACATATGTGTTTTTAATGTCAATTTTATATGTGACTATCACTATGTGGATTTTTTGTATATAAATGTTTTTTTTTTGTATGGAAATGTTTGTATGTGAGTGTTTTGTGTGGACACCTAAATTAGAACTTTTGTGTTAGAACTAACCCTGGGCGGAGTTCGCGTATTCGCGCTACGCTGAGTTCCGCGAAGTGGTAAAAAAACTCCGCGAGCTACGCGGAAATTCCACGAGCACGCGGAGTTGCTTGTTCCGCCCATTCGCGATCCGTTTTTCCTGTTCGGGAACACGTATTGCGTGTTCGGGATGCTGTTTGCGTGCTGGGGGAAATATATTGCGAACTTGCCCATGCGGTTGCCAATGGGCGTGGCCATCTTGTTTTTTACTTGTCCCGCCCGTTCGCGATGCGTATTTCCTGTTCCAGATTGCGTATTGCGTGCTTCCTGCCCGTTCGCGATGCATATTTCCAGTTCGGGAACGCGTATTGCGTTTTCGCAATGCTTTTTGCGTGCTCGGGGGGGGGAAATATCGCGCGAACTTGCCCATGCGGTCGCAACGGGCGCGGCCAATTTGTTTTTCACTTTTTTGCTATGGTTCGGGGCCTGCTTTTCTACCCTCCCTCTATCTTTTCAATCCTTTGTTTCTGGAAACTTTTTTTTAATCTTTTTATTTATTATCTATCTCTCTATTTTCCTGATTCTATATTTTGAGTTTTGTTCTACTTTTTGTGTGTTTTTCACTACTTTTTCATTTTTTTTCTATTACTTGCTTTTTTCATTTCTTTTACTTACTTTTTTAATTCCTACCTTTTCTTTTCCGCCCCCCCCGAGTACCAGAACCATGGCAAAGGCCAAGGGCAAGGCTCGTAGCCGCAGCCAGAGCCGCAAACACCTTCCTTGCGGAAGGGGGCGCCCAAAAGGGGTGCAGGCACGGGCCTTATTTGGAGAGGCGGAGGTGGCCGCACTTGTTTTTTTTGTGCAGCGCCACCTCCCCTTAACCCTGGCAGCAGGCGGCAGGCCTGGATCCGGGTACGGGCTCCGGGAGCGTCACCAGTGGTGGGGAAGGGTGCGCCGGGCAGTGTTTCGCTGCTCTGGGGTCCGGCGCACCCATAACCAGCTTACGCACCGGTGGTCCGATATCCTGGACCGGGAGCAGGACCTGCTGAACCTGCTAGGAGTTGAGGTCCTGGGGCTTGGTGAGTAGCTATTTAATATTACTACTTTGTGTTCTTCTGCTCTGTGTTATATGTTGCGAATATAATTTTTTTCCGAATAGCAAGAATGCTGCTGCTTACATTGCAGGTAAATTATGTTTAAAAATCTTCTGTGATTGTTATGCCACAGGTGCTCGGCGCTACTAATCTTACTTGTTTGCAACTTTGCGCTCGCTTGGGCTGATTATGTAAGAGTTTACTTTAGAGAACTTAAGTTAGGTAATGCTAGAGAGACTCTAGTCCTTCCTTTGTCCTCCTGTCACTAAGAGATAGTGGTGGATTGATAGGTTTAGTTACTTATTAGAATTAGTTGTTAATTTTTTAGCGGTCTGCGTGACGCATCCTCTGTTACGTCACGTGCTGCTGAGTGCTGCTTACCCCAGTCCTTAGTAGAACCTTTTGTAGTTTGTTTAGTGAGTGGTAATAGGCTTAGCACTAGCAGAACATCAGCAGCAACCAACCAACAATTTGGTGTATGCAAAATGTATGCATGTGTCCTCCATCTATGCATTTTTGAGGCCTAAAATAAATGGAAATGCAGACTTAGTGAACAATTGGCCCATCTGGAATAGGTGGGCTAGGTCAGGTGGTACTTAGGCTTAGTTAATATTCTGGAATCAGAATGGAACACTGGATTAGTGTTCATAAATATTAACTAGACGGTCCGCGAATCCCGCGATACTACTAGTCCACCAGATTAGATAGGTTAATTTTATTGCAATTGTTGTTTCCAGAAATGTTTTTTTGAGCGTTTTTTAAAACTTTTTATTTGTTTCACACCAATCATCAATGTTTGTCTCTTTCTGACTTATATCTTTCATGATCAGCAGCACCCAGGGGCAAGAAGACGGGGTCGTTGGAGTCGGCGGGAGCAGCTTCAGAAGATGCCGGCCAGGACCGCTCCTCTACCGAGGGCTCTGCTGCTGGCCCCAGTAAGTCCTCCTGTTGTTAATATTAATAATTATACTTCCCTAACTTTTACTGCACCTTATTTTTTCCGAACTATTATTTCCATTTCCTAATTCTATTTTTTACCAATTCTTCTTCGATCTAGACTATCTGTTTCTAAATTCTTGTTATCCCTGCCTCTAACTGCCTCTGCTATGACTCTCTGTACTACTACTATTAGTCTGTCTGTAGCTAAGCTTACCCAGTTGGCCGCTGTTTATTTAAAATGTTTTAAAACTCAGATTCACCAATAGCTGTAGCCACTGAGTCCAGTCCTTTGGGATGTCCTCTTCTAGTCTTCTTAATCTTTCTTGAGGCTTTTCGACAATTCCCACCAACAAAATGCCCAACCAGATATTTTACTATTTTTGATAGGATAGGACATACTACTGCTAGTCTACTCCAGTACCCGATTTGTACTAGTGATGTATGTTGTATATGTATGTATGAACTTTTTTTTCAGTCTTGCTAGTGAAAAAGAATAAATAGGGGGAGGTGTATATGGCATCTAAAAAATGTGTAATGTTTTTTCTAGGCGTACCGACCACCAGTGCCGGGGCCAGCGGCGAAGGCGACACGGCCAGTAAGGAGGGAGCAGAAGATGCTGCAGGGGGTGAGCCAGCAGCAGTGGTGGGCGGTGGTAAGTTATTCCTTACTTATTGACATTACACTCGCTGCAAGGGTGTACACTGTACTGTTGAGAGAGAATAAGTTGTTGTGAACAACGGTTGAAGAAGACACTCTTTACTTAGCATTAGCAATAGCATAAGCAGCGGGAGTTGAGTAACTAATGGCCTCTTCTATCTGACTTCAACTCAGCTGTGAAAGTTTTATGGAGAAGACTATGGGGGATATTCACAAGAACGTGCGCTAAACATCTCCAGAAAATGTTAACGCAACTTTACACATCGCAGTCTATCGCGGGAAAATAACCCCGTGTTAACCCGGAATTCACAACACGGTGGTACCATGCGATAGTCCTCCGAAAACACGGCCAATGTCCGCGAAACAACCACCGCGACGGCGATAAAAACACAAACCCCAACGCATAAAAAGACACGATGGGCCCAAACGCGACAAGAAAACAGTGATAACCGGCAAGAGGCCAGCAATACCCACGCGTAATGCGAGAAAAAGCACAAGAACAGCCCACGGAAAATGCCACCAAAAAGGAAATGAACTGCGGAGTACCACGGATGCACCCTGACTGACTGCAGAGGACAACATGAACCCCACAATCCCCACGGAGGAACACCCAGGAATTCAGGGTACGTGGAAGGGCAATGAGAAGAGGAAGAGGAAGACGGGGTACAGTCTGCAGGAAAACACGATCATCGTCAAGGATGAGATAGAACACCACCACCAACTGCACGTCACCTCCAACGTGTCATTGGCAACAAAGAGGCAAAGATGGCACACCATCTCAGGCCATGTGAATGCCGTCGCAGCGCCGAGGAGGACAATGGAAGAGGACAAGAGGCGCTGGATTGATGTGAATGCCAAAACCAAGCAGAAACACGCTGCCAACACGAAAGCAGCAACGCACTTCGGAGGAGGGGGGCCAGCAGAACACCAGGAGCTGAATGACATGGAGAAGATGGTGGCCACTGTCACCAGTCGGGAGATGGTGACAGGAGTTGGGGATCCGGACACTGCCCAACATGATCCGACACCACATCAACAGGGCGCGTACCGACCAGGGAGTGGGGGGAAGGGGGGAACTGGGCACAATGGCACACATGCACAATTAAGCAGAGCACACCCACAATTACTCTGGATCATGTCCCTGATCCCACGGGAACACTTCAGCACACACACAAACACCAAGTAGTCCCACGTACACCATGTGCCCAAAGGGGTACCCACCAACACATCAACAATCACACAACCAATCACACAACATGCACATGTTCGAAACACAGCAAACACGCATATACGTCAGCCACACTGACAATGCAAGAGACACCACATGACGAGTAGCATGGCTGCAGTCCAATAATCATGACAATGTACACGGCACGACACTGAGGTGGCTGAGTGCGGACCACAACCGGAAAGGAGCAGGTCATACTCAGACACAACAACCTGCACAAACTACCCCTGACGTCAACGACACATCTGCGGACAAGCCATGCCCAAGAGTCACAACTCGACAAAGAGCACAAGTTACCCAACCCTGCAACATCTCAGCACTGTGGAAGCACAGAACTGAAAGGCACACCGCATTATAGGGATAAGTTGCAGCCATATCAGAGCCGCCGGAGCGACTCACCCACCGTGCAGCATACATACATAAGAATAAGTGCACCTCGAGATTGACAACATCCTGGTACAAACTGCAACACCACCACAACAGAACACAGGACACAACTGGTGCCGCATATGTGCACAACATGGCCAATCACATCTGGCACAGCAGGAAACTGTGACATGACAATGTACAAGTACAACCTGTAACCTGCAAATATTTATTATTCACACATGCCGTGCTTGTAGACATTTAGTCCTGTCCCATGATTGCCAAGGACGGCCACAATGTGACGTGCTCATGAGAAGAAATTGGCAATGAGGGTGTTCCTACGGGCTATTCCTGCCGCAGCTGCAGTGGCATCTGGGCCACCTGTCCCATCGTCCTCATCATCGTCAGGTACCTCTGGAACCGGGATCCATGGTGCATTGGTGCGTACACAGATGTTGTGCAACACACAACATGCAACGATCATCTTGCACACGATGTCTGGGCTGTACAGGAGCCTTCCAACTGTGATGTCCAGGCACCTGAAACGTGACTTCAACACGCCAAATGTGTGTTCCACGATGCCCCTGGTGCGTATGTGGGCAGCATTGTACTGCCTCTGGGCGGGTGTGTTCGGGTCTCGGAGGGGTGTCATCATCCAAGGGCAGAGTGCATATCCTTGATCACCTGTGACAGTGCAGAGAGTTAGAAGTCAATACTTGGTTCGGCATGATGTGTTGACAGGCTCACTAGTCCAGTGACGCCTGTGCTGGCTGTGTGTGGGGTGTGTGTAGGCCAGCCCTCAGGGAGTAGCTGGTGCTGGCAACAACTTCAACAGTCATCAGGCACTCAGGCATGCAATGTACGAACAGCAAGGGAGCATGACTTGAGTTGCACAGAGTTAGTGGCCCCAGATGCACAGCGGCTGACACGGGCCCACCGCCACGGGACGCTGACTTGCGGGAGACTGGGGTAGGGTCATGAGGGCAGAGCAGGGTCTCGTACGTATCAAGGGTGGTTTTCGCGGAGTGTCACGGGGGATAGTGGGAGGTGTACCCCCAGGGCATGGTGCAGAGGGCACATACCAGCTGTGTCCGGCAACATGGCGGATATGAATGCCACAGACTCATGCCAAACACCAAGTCCGTACCTGCCAGTTGCTGATGACAACCCCCAGGCCAAAGGCTCAGACACCAACGATGTTCGGCCGGAGGCTGACGGTGTCTCACGGCGCACAGGGTAAGTGGCACCAGGTCAGTCCTTGCGAGTGGTTGACCTCCTCCGTAACGGTGATCCGTGTTTCCACCGGACTGGGATGCATCTGTCTCTCACTCCTCTCCCTGTGTCCACTGGCTTGAACTCTGCAATTGATTGATGGGGACTCAGTCCTAGATGTGGGACATACTGGACTGCAGTAGAGGCCGGCTGCAGCGGTGGGGTATGTCAACGAATGTGGACTCCTGGGGGCCTGTGCCATGGAGGACAGCGATGGTCTGACGAGGATGCCAAGCTCGCGGGCATGGGTCCTGGGGCTAGCACCGGCACGTGGTGGGCCCTCTTTGACACACAACGGTGTCGGCAGCTGAGCGGTGCGGCCCTGGAGCGCTGGGGCAGGCAAGCCGGGCCTGGGTATCAGCGGCCTGGGGTGCAGCAGGCGCACAGGCTCGCAGGCCCCGCTGCTCACGGCGTCGGCCTCATGGCGGGCTGAGAGGCGCCGCCCTGGCAGTGACGTTGGCCATTCTGGGAGTGCACCACGCTCAGTGCCACAGTGTTTTTATCCACACCCCTGCGCAGGTCTGGCGTAAGCCGGGCCAACCCACTACGCTCACGCACACAGGGGGGGACGCAGCGAGCGACATTTCCATGATCTACCCCACAGCCTTAGGTGACATGGTTGCGTCCACTGTTCACTACTCCCCAGACACCAGCAGTTAATGTCTGCATGGACATATCTGTGGTTTGCATAACCAGGTCTGTCCAGCACATTCACGCCACACTTGTCGTTGTGTACATTCCCATTCATGGGTCACTTGTCTCCTTCGCACATGCCTACTTTCCGCCTCTCCACACGTTCAGCTGTTGTGTGGCTGTGGTGCCCTGATATAGCTGGCTTGTGTACATGGGAAGCCCATGGAGTTGTGTTGACGTGTCTGGTAGGTGGGCATGTTGACTGACATGTCGTATGTGGTTTGGTCACGTGTGCATTCCCAGAGTTGGGCGTTGTGTGATGGTGGGTTTGAGGTGTGTGGTGTGTTGATTTAGTACTTACCAACGAGCAGTCCAGTTCCATAGGTGCCATCCTGGAAGCGCTGGTTGATGATGGACTGTCGGAAGATGTAGGAATCGTGCACACTGCCTGGGTAGTTTGCGGCGACATTGGTGAACATTCCCCGGTGGTCCACTATTGCCTGCACATTGATGGAATGCGTGTGCTTTCTGTTGTGGTAGATGTGTGCAGTGTCCGCAGGGGGCACAAGTGGGATATGTGTGCAGTCAATGGCCCCAAACACGTGTGGGAAGCTTGCAATGGCATAGAAGCCTTGCTTGGTCTCCAGCTGTTCCTGCGCAGTGTTGGGGAAGTGAAGGTACTGGGGTATGAAGCTGATGATGGCATCCAGGACAGGTGTGAGGAACTTTGATAGGGCTGGCTGTGAGACTCCTCCGACTCTGGCCGTTGTTCGTTGGAAGGTACCAGAGGCCAACGTGTGCAGCACAGCCAGCAGCTTTGTTTGCGGAGGGATGTTGGTTGTCCGCTGTGTTGGGACCGTCAGCCTGGGGCCAATGTGGGTCATGATGCGGAGCATAGTTGTCCTTTTGAGCCTGTAGTGGGCAATGACTTCCTCGGGCGTCAGGTCTGTGAGACTAGTGCGTTTTCGGTAGGTCCCCCGTCTTACTCTGCGCTGCCTCTATGGTGGTCCGGGGGGGTGCCGGTCCCGGTCCTGGGGTTGGTGGCGGTCCTGGTGGTGGTGGCGGTCCTGGGGGTGGTGGCGGTGGGTGTTGTGGCCCTGTTGGTGCCCCAAGCTGCATGATGAGTAGCTCCATGGCGTCGGTTGTTCTTCGGGTGTGGCTGTGTGCGGGGCTCCGTTGCCTACTGCAGGTAGTCGTCCTGCTTATCACCAGCAAGAGGCAGCTGTTAAATAGCTGCTGCTACCGCGGCTTATCGCCTGTTTTTGGTTCGCATAGCAGATCTGGCAGTTCGTTGTGAAAGTGGTGTAGTGGTGTTTTTTTGTGTTTTTGCACGGGAACACCTACTCTGCATCTCATTAGGGTTAGTTGGTGGTGACACCCGTGGAGGTAAATTTTGCGGCAGTTATCGCGGGAATACTTGCGTTGTCTGCAGTTTGCACCCGCCTGTGAATGGGGCGTTAAATCTATCTCCACTTTTGTTGCGTTAGGGTGGCGATAACTTGGCGATAAGTCCCTGTGAATATGCCCCCCAGAGTCAGATCAGAGGACCTTGATGGATGGGTTGAACAAAAAGGGAAAGAAGGTTGGAAGCCAAGGAGGAAGGACGGGCGAGATGTAATATTTATGACTGGCAGAGAAGGACACGCGGGATGCATGCATAGGTGGCTGATAGAAATCAGATGCATGGGTGGTTGAAGGATGGGTGGAAGGTGAAAGAAAGGATGCCTGCCTGGGTGGGTGAAACTGTATGGATGGATAGCAAGAATCCTCCGGGGTGTTTCATGGGTCAAACTCACAGCCAAGGCAAGCAAGGAAGGAAGGACGCATGGATGGTGGGTTAAAAAAAAAAAAGAATATATGTTTGTTGTTGGTGAAACAAACTAAGGTTTGTTGAGAGATTAAGAAGAATGATAGACATGTTTACTTTGAATGGATGGATGCCTGGATGGTATTCATCATAGATAGCGTAGGTGGAGACTGTCACTGGATGAAGAGTCTTAGTTTGAAGAGAATGTAAAAGAAACCGCACCAGAATAGCAAAGCCAAGGAGAATAGAAGTTGTATTTTCAGAATACACCCTTGACTCACAGTAGTTTGCAAGCACAGCATATATATTGTGTATGTATGTTGTTATCAAGCGCCTCCCTCCGACTCCGAAGCCCACTCCCTACCTATGTTAATTTATTTTCGACTGTGTCAGCCTGCCATGGGTGGCCTATCGGCTGCATGTTTATTGTTTACACAATCAATCAAAACAAAGTACCTCATGTCGTCCCATATATAAGCAATGATCATTTGGATCAGATATCATCTGCCTTTTTGTAGTAGTCAGGGCAGGGTGAAAGTGAAATTGAGCAGTTGCCCTTGATGTAACAGAGTATGGCCAGTGCCACCCGTAATAGAAAAATACGATGATTGTGTTGTCACTCAGCTTCCCCACCTGCAGACAGTAGTAAATTAAACTAATGTGAGTCTGCCACACGAGTATGTTTGTCTTGGGCGCAAGCTGACTGAGCTGGCATGCCGGCTACAATAAGGTTACGTAATTTCGCTAAACAAGAGAGAAGAAGAAGACTGGTGTACTGTGTACTCGAGTCCATAGTGCTAGTATAATGCCTGAAACTCCCACAAATGTTAGAGGCCGAGGAAGTGGGAGGATAGATACATACCACAAATGTTATGTAATGTGCTTGCTAGTGCTACTGTGCCACTATGTGTAGAATTAATTTGTCTTACTGTTTTGCTAAGAGTATATTGTTACAATAGTCTTTTTCTTCTTCTTGATATAGCTACTCCTTCCAAAGGAAAATCTAAACCTGACAGGAAGGAGTTGGCAGCCATGGCCCTGTGCCGGAAGCTGGAGGCCATACAAAACGAATACCGGCGGCTGGTGGTTCTGGCGGAGGAGGAGGAGGAGGAGGCAGCAGCTGCAGCCTCTTCCAATGCCCCGGGCCCCAGCCAGGCCCAGGCCCCTCCAGTGGTACGGCGCCACGGTCAGGCAGCCACCCGCCGCTGCACTACATCCAACACTGCTGCCCCCCCCTGTGGATGCAATTGTAGGGCATTCAAGCGCCGCATGTTCCTGGTGGACAAGCAACTGAGAGCCCGCCGAATCCAATAAGAAACTAAAGACCCTGTATTATTGCCCCTTTTTTATTCCTTTTTTTGGTGGGTGGGAATTGGGTGTTGGGGTTTTATTTATTCACCGGACATTGGTTGGACTTTTTCTTGTTGGAAATTGGTTGGGGTTAGGGAGAGGGGTGGGTCAGGTGTTGTGGGATTTTTTGAATAGTTTATTTTTGTTAGGGGATTAAATTATATTTATACTTAAACTTTACATACAATGTTAATGTTTTGTGGGGGGTTACTGTTTTACGTCACACGGTTTCCTTGCTGCTGCAGGGCCGCAGCCAGTGTTTGATTTAAAAATAATCTGCCGATTTTGTAACACACATACAGATAGATGCGGTACCCCTCACTGAGTGATTTGTCCTACTAGAACTGTCAGTCTCTCCTCCTAGTCTAGGCATTCTGCAACAGGAGGACTCAAGGGGTGTGTGAATTAATTAATTAATATTATTAATTATACCTCCCCCAAACTTCTTCTCTTACCTGTGATTGATGTTTAACTTAGGCACAGCGATGGCTGCATGGCGATGATGGTTTGGTTTCCCAAGATGCCATGGTTGTAGTGGTAGTAGTAGACACTGGCAGTAGCATTTGCAAAAAAAGAAAATGAGACAGTCAGTCGCCTGAGATAGACTCTGGGAGGAGTAGTAGAACGAAGTACAGTACAGTACACAAGAAGACTGCCAAACAATAATAATAATGCTGATTAGCAATGCTAAAGTAAAATAAATCATAATGGTGGCGGGGATAGCCTAGTACAACAAGTTACAAACTGTAGTTGTGTCGAATCACTCGACACAAGCGTAACCTTTAGTGCTGTGTAGGAGGATGATTGATGAATCCAATCGATGCCTGCAATTAATTATGATGGATTAGGTTCCTTTGGACAAAAAATTGACTTGCAAATATACTGAGCATGGGTGGGCAAGCAGAAGAAGATCCTCGCCCTGCTTTGAAATTGAATCAGTGTTGCTTTCACCACATCCGCCCCAGCAATCGTGTGATCAATTATTGGTGTATATTTAATTTAGTCGCAACTCAATATAAATCACACAGCCCGGGGGAAGAGGGTTAGGGTTTGATGAATGGTTGGGATGGGGGGTTTGGGGAAAGGTTTGATAAAGAAAAACACTACGCATGGACAAACAACAAAACACAATCTTGGCAGACGACCATCATATCCATAAATCTGTTAAGGGAGAAGAAGGAAATGCATGCATGATGATGATGACTTGATGGTTAATGATAAGTAGTACTTACTAACTAGACTAGTAGACAGTACAGGGCAGCAGTATATTATTAATTATTATGCAATTTGCCATGCCTGTCTGCCCTCAGAGAGACCCAAATTACATAAATTTTTACTTCTGTTGTACCGGGCTTACTTTGTAAGCGGGAGACATTTTGATCGCATTGTAACGTCACATATTCTTTTAAAGCTAGCAAAGAAAATTAAAAAATAGCTGTAGGGATCAATTATAAGCAGTGAGCAAACAACAACAACACACAGTCGTAATGATTGAAGAGAAAAAATGAATCAAATTATTTAAAAGATGATGAATGTTGATACTAAAGTGTTACTGTATGTTATCCTGGTCAAATTGGGAAGTTGCATCTCGGCATTACTCTTGGTTAACCCTGAGCGAAGTACTACGCTACACTCGCGTAGTTTGAGAAGTTTGCGCTACTTTGCACTACGCAAATTGCACATAGCACAGTGCAAACACGCGTAGCGTAGCGGTCATTTTTTGCTTGCTCGCGGTCCTCAACGTCAAGTTGGCGACCGCGAGTGAGCAAAATGACATCCCGGCGAGACTTTTTCCTCGTTCGCGATCAGCAACATCAAGTTGCCGATCGCGAGCGTGGAAAATAAACCTCCCGGCGAGATTCTCAACGCGGGGAGGTCAGGTTTCTCATTGCGAGTGGTCGCGTATGCTCGCGACCGCTCGCGATGAGAAACTACCAGTCCGCGTTGAGAAAGCTGCCGCTCGAGTACAAATCTACTCGAGCGGCAGAAAACGACCGCTTGCACTGTGCAAGATGCCGTTTGCAATGATTGCACAGTGCGGACAAGCATCCGGCACTGTGCAATCATCGCAAACAGCATTTCCTACCGCACTACGCAGTTCACGTAGTGCTACGCGTAGCTCGCGTAGTGCGAAGTGCACTTCGCGTAGCTACGCGTAGCGCTACTACGCGAACTACGCCCAGGGTTACTCTTGGTCCTCCCTTCCATGGATGCTGCATCTGTCAATCTTGGGTGGCAGTGCCTGCCTGGCGGATGCGGATTGGTAGGCGAGTGTGAGTTGTTTTTCTCTGTTTAGCACAGGGTTAAGGCCTGTCTGTAAGTGTACATGGAAAAACAAAAGGGATATTTCAAAATCAAGGAGAAAAAAAAAGCATAAATTACGGAGGAGTGCAAACACTTTCAGAGCGGCATGGCTAAATCATATCTACTCTGTTGTCTGTTTCCAGCATTAACCTACAACAGCAACAGGACAGAGCAGGCCCACGGCGCCCACCTAACCTCCAATTAGCTTAGATTTTGACTGAGCCAGACAGAGCACACATGTCACATATACAGCAACATAGCATTTTCCAAAGTAAGTAACTAAATCAATGGCATGCACAGCTCCCAGTCATACCACCACTACTACACTCGTGACTTGACTCCACCACTGCACAGACATGTAGGTCTGCTGTGGTTGTTGTTGACTTGTTTACCTTTTATGCCACTCATGAAACGCCCTGAGTTATTCCATCAATCATCTCCGATCCTACTGACTGACTGCGAAGATATTATGTCACTGTGGTCATCATCATGGTGTTGTCCAACTCAGTCTGCAGTGTACCGAGTGAGTCCTGATTCCATATTCAAAAATGCAATGGATCGGCCTGCAGTAGAAGTACAATTTTGTTATTAAACAACAAGAAGGGAAACATTGACTTGAGTCACTTTTAGTGTGTAGATTAAATAATAGTACACAATGAATTCAATTCATGCACAACAAACAACAACAACACAAACACCAATCACTCAGAGTCAGCGTCCAATGCATGCCATCATTACCTGTTCCTTGTTCTCATCTTAAGTTAAGGGGCAGTCTCTCTCGGCTCGGAAAGGAGGATAGCTATAATAGTCATCATGTTCCACTTCTTTTGGAGGGACTCGACGAGGCAATATTTTCTTGTACTATTCTCCATCCAATCATCATCTGGCTTGAGGGAAATGGATTTATGGCGAGTCAGGAGGATGGAGCACATCTCGGAGGAGTGGACTTAAGTTAAATGCACACAGCTGCAACTCCAATATGGCAATAAAAAGACTAGAAGACGGTGGTGATGGATTTGTTGTTATTCAAAGTTTAACTTTCGACCCAGAAAGACAGAGACACAGACAAATAAAAGTAAATAAGGAAGAAAGAAAGTAAGAAGTTCAAAGCCTAGTTGTCAGGGAAGTATAGCTCGTCCTCAAACTCTGGTGGTTCAACCAGAAGTAGGGAATCATCTAACACACTACTTCCATCACCTAAGTCACTGTCCTCATATTCCTGCGTTGATTCACCTACTTTGTAATTCGGTGGTATAAAGTGTTGATTCATTTTGATCATGGTTAACCTCTCCACTTTTTTGGGCGAGAGACTGGTCCTTTTCACTGTTACAATGGCACCGGCAGCACTGAAAACACGCTCAGAAGAGACACTTGTGACAAGGCAAGCCAGATAGTTTATCGCCAGCCTGCTGAGCACTGGCCATTGGCCCCTTTTCCCATACCAATACAGCAATGGGTTTTGATCAATGTAGACCTCTGTTGGGTCATCCAGATAGGCCTAGACCATCCGCTCAATGTTCAGGGGTGCTCCACTTTGCTGGGCCTCTTTTGTCTTTGCATCAGCACTGGACCTAGCAAGCCCTTGCTGTAAATACCAATCCTATGCTGATTTTACTGGGGCTGATGATCCGGTTCTTGCTGTTGTCGATAGTGTTGGTGACAGCTCTGAGCCAAATGCACTGCCCTCAGGCTCTTAAGTTGAACTTGACGCCGGATGCCCTGCAGCAGTACTTGTTGTGGGTTTGGGTATCAGGCCTTTAATTACCAGCTGTTCATTTTCCAAGTCACTGGCTGCCTCAGCTATCCAAGTTTTGTACTGGGCAACATCCACTTCTGAAAAAGGAATTAATGTCTTAGTGTTCAGTGCCGATTTGTACCGTGGATCCAGAATTGTGGCACAAATGTAATGTTTTTCTGAAACAATGAGAGTTTGCACCCTTGTATTTTAAGCAAAGCGATGGGATAAGCTCTCCACCAACTCATATGCTTCATTTTTTTCCTCCACACCTGTGTACGTTTCAGACACCTCCTTCAGCTGTTTCTCTAGCATGTGCAACAATGGGATAGCTTGGCCCATAGTACAGTCCTCCTTGCTGACTTTACGTGTGAAGAGCTCGAAAGGAAGTAGCATCTCTGTCAGGCATTTAACTAGGCCCTATTGGTCCATCTGTAGGGTCATGCCTTTCACAGTCGCATCCCTTATTCTTTGCATGACATAGTCATTGATTGGTCTGTACTGATCAAACAGACGATCAAGCATGTAATAAGTTGAGTTCAACGTGTTGGCACCTCCTGGATGAGTGCTTTGACTGGCATTCTATGCTCACGTTGAATGATCCACAGCTGCTTCCGGGCTTTAAAAGAATGGCTGAAATGTGTGCATATTCTTCTGCAGGTGGTCAGTAAGTTGCTGACTCAGGCTTCTTTTTTCAGAAAGTCTTGAACAATAATGTTAATGCAGTGCGCCAAACACAGGACCCTGAAATAGCCACCATCCTGCATGGCCTTAACTATATTACTGCCATTATCCGTGGCAACACAACCAATGCTAAGCCCTCTTGGGCGCAGCCATTCAAAGACCTTGCTGTTAAACTCTTCCAAAATGCTTGCAGCAGTATGAGATTTCTCCATGGCGAACATGGCTACAGTTGCATGTTTCCGAGTAGCATTAAAAATCTCAGCAGTGTCAACAACACCTGCTTCAGATATCTTTTCTCTAACCCCCACAAAAGAGATCCAGTATGCAGTGATGCACATGTAATCAGTGGCTTGGCAACAGGTCCACATGTCTGTTGTCAGGTGGATATTGTGAACAGCACTCTGCTGCAAAGCTTGTCCAAGCAATTCCAGCACATCGTGATGTAGTGCTGGAACAGCAACTCTGGCAAAATAGGACCGGCTGGGAACCTTCCATTTTGGGCGGATGGCTGTCACAAATTCAAGGAAACCCACCCCTTCCACAAAAGAAAAAGGGAGAAGGTCCAGCGCTAACATTTTAGCCAGCTTCGCATTGTACAAACATGCCGTTGGGTGGTTGCGTTCGTACTGCCCCTCTGACCTAAGCATGCTGACAATGGTAGGCTGGATTTTTTTCCTTTCTGGCGCAGCTGATGCAGGTGACTTCTTGAACCCAATTAGGCTCAACGACGCACTTTTTTTTCATTGCGGTACTCTGTTGCCTTGTTGTCTCACTCTCAGCCTGACTCTTACTACGGTGCCACTGAGATGTTGCTGAGGATGTGGGCAGTACCACTTCACTGCTGGGGACAGGGCTACTTTGTGTACCAGAGAAAATGTCTCCCTCTTGTTCACCTTCCACCGCAATCATATCTTCTTCTACTTCTTCATCCCCACCAACAGCAATGGGTGCGCTAAGTAGGTGCGCCTCCCACTGGATCATGTGGTGTTTTTTCAGATGGGTTGTTTGGCCTCCGGTACCATATTTTGTACCAAGCTTACCCCGGCTAACACCTTGTCGACAAATTGAGCATATAGCAACGTTGTCCTCCTTACTGCTGACCGAAAAGAAGTCCCAAACTGGGGAGGTGAACTTTCTTGTGCTGCTGGAGGTGCCACTTGAAATGCCGGATGAACTGAAGGGTGTGCCTGGAATTTGACTCTGTGCAGTTACAGTACCACTACCTACTGAGGTGGTGGTTGTGCTGGATGTAGGTCCCTGCCGGGCCTTTGCAAATGCAAATATGGAAGCTGGAGGTCGTGTTGGTGTTACCTGTGTTGGTGGTATCCTTGCCACACCCCTCACAGCAATTTGGGATGGGGTAATAATAATGTCGGTCTCCATCTCCACTGGGGCGGGATAGATCTTCATGATGACTGGCTCGTCATCATCCTCCTCTTCTACATCTTCCTCCATAACTCTAAGGCTTTCTGGAACCTTCCTTTTCCTTAGCCTTGTCGCGTGGTGTGCCTCACTCTCAGGCTGAGCTGGTGGGTTCCAAGTGGTATCTAGATCATCAGAATGTGGGCTTGAAGAAGAAGTTGATGGACTAACCCTCCTTTTCCTTAATGGGGATCTGGAAGACAATGGATCTTCTGAAAGAGTGGCTTGCTCTTCTTCCTCTGCATGAAGCTCGATTTCCTGAACTGCCCCTACTCCGGGAGGAACAACTACTATTGTGGGCTGTTGTTGTGGCTGTTGTTGCGGCTGTTGTTCCGGCTGTTGTTTCGGCTGTTGTTCCGGCTGTTGTTCCGGCTGTTGTTCCGGCTGTTGTTCCGGCTGTTGTTGCCCACTTATCTGCTGAGTTTCCGCCTGCGTTGATTGGGTACTTCTTTGCGATGATGACATTTCAACATCACTGCTCGTTGGTGTTTGCGCAAGTAGACTGGCTACCTCTGCGACACTCATGGGCTTGGGCCTAGGTTGGTGGGGTGGGCCCGATGATGCGGAGGTGCTGCTCCCAGCTTGGTCCCGGACACCGCTGAGGCAGGCGTAATTTTTTGTTTCCCAAAAAACATATTGGGTGGCACACCAGTCTTGGTAGGTGGCAGTGCCACCTTCTTCTGTTCCTTCTTCTCACTGGCAATTTTCTTGGTACTGGAGGACCTGGTACTTTTCTTTGGGGCCCTCTTCTTCCGATGTCAACAGGACGCAGGTGCACAAGTTGCAGAGATGTCTGTGGTCACACGTCACGTGACGTGGTGCGCAGCAGGACTTCTGTCTGGCAGTACAACGGGTGATGATGACACCTCCTCCTCAGTCTTTTTGTGCGCCTAAAAGCAAAGAAGCCAGAAGAACATCAGTGAAATGTTGCATTTGTTGATGTGGTTCAATTACTACTAGTACAAACAAACAAATATAATATATAACTTAGTGTGTGGTGGTCACACTTGTTAGTGTTATATTATTACATTTTATTAACTCAGTTTAAGTTATAAAAAAAAAACATAACAGTGTAGCCATTTGTGAGACTTTGACAACAAGGGCTTTCATGGTATACTGTGTACACTCAGGAAGGATAGGAAAGAAGAAGAACAAAAACAAAAATACAAATGTAATGGAAGTGGAACCTGTTTGGCATTAATTTGCGCATCACGTCATTCAGGGAGCTGCAGCTGGCAAAGGGGATGGAAGCAGTAAGCCAAGAGGAACAAAGGAAAGACATGCAGGTCTATATGGCAAAAGCAGCACACTACTAAACTACCACCACAACATGGCCACCAGCCACATGGTCACTCACAGTCACAACAAGCAGGAGGCCTGGAAAACAATGAACTCAGGCAGGGCTATATGGCCAGACAAAGGAGGCATGCTATACAACACAGCTTTAATGCAAAAATGCAAAAACGAAAATCCACAGGGCTAAACAAGGTTTGCAAGTTACACAACAACCACACCACACACACACATCCAACAAAGGCATTTATTTAACACACACCAAAAAAGTGAAATACCCCAAAAAATACACATTTTGCAAATCAATCCAATGCCATCCATGCCCTAAATGATGTTTAAATTCAACAGAAACAGTTGTTTCATGCACCCATGAGTAGCTCTGGGCCTACTGGCTGAAAGGCCTATTGGCAGGCTAGGCCACAAGCTTGCAGGCCTATGGCAAAAGCACACTGGCTGGCTTCACAAAATGGCCGCCAGCCACATGGCCAGGCCACCCACAACAACAAGAAAGGGAAGACAGACAATGCAGGTCTATGGCAAAAGCACACTGCCTGGCTTCAAAATGGCCACCAGCCACATGGCCAGGCCCACAACAACAAGAAGCCTAGGCCAAGAGGAACAAAGGAAAGACATGCAGGCCTATATGGCAAAAGCAGCACACTACTAAACTACCACCACAAAATGGCCACCAGCCACATGGTCACTCACAGTCACAACAAGCAGGAGGCCTGGAAAACAATGAACTCAAGCAGGCCTATATGGCCAGACAAAGGAGGCATGCTAAACAACACAGCTTTAATGCAAAAATGCAAAAAGGAAAATCTACAGGGCTAAACAAGGTTTGCAAGTTACACAACAACCACACCACACACACACATCCAACAAAGGCATTTATTTAACACACACCAAAAAAGTGAAATACCCCAAAAAATACACATTTTGCAAATCAATCCAATGCCATCCATGCCCTAAATGATGTTTAAATTCAACAGAAACAGTTGTTTCATGCACCCATGAGTAGCTCTGGGCCTACTGGCTGAAAGGCCTATTGGCAGGCTAGGCCACAAGCTTGCAGGCCTATGGCAAAAGCACACTGGCTGGCTTCACAAAATGGCCGCCAGCCACATGGCCAGGCCACCCACAACAACAAGAAAGGGAAGACAGACAATGCAGGCCTATGGCAAAAGCACACTGCCTGGCTTCAAAATGGCCACCAGCCACATGGCCAGGCCCACAACAACAAGAAGCCTAGGCCAAGAGGAACAAAGGAAAGACATGCAGGCCTATATGGCAAAAGCAGCACACTACTAAACTACCACCACAAAATGGCCACCAGCCACATGGTCACTCACAGTCACAACAAGCAGGAGGCCTGGAAAACAATGAACTCAAGCAGGCCTATATGGCCAGACAAAGGAGGCATGCTAAACAACACAGCTTTAATGCAAAAATGCAAAAAGGAAAATCCACAGGGCTAAACAAGGTTTGCAAGTTACACAACAACCACATCACACACACACATCCAACAAAGGCATTTATTTAACACACACCAAAAAAGTGAAATACCCCAAAAAATACACATTTTACAATTCAATCCAATGCCATCCATGCCCTAAATGATGTTTAAATTCAACAGTAACAGTTGTTTCATGCACCCATGAGTAGCTTTGGGCCTACTGGCTGAAAGGCCAATTGGCAGACTAGGCCACAAGCTTGCAGGCCTATGGCAAAAGCACACTGGCTGGCTCCACAAAATGGCCACCAGCCACATGGCCAGGCCACCCACAACAACAAGAAAGGGAAGACAGACAATGCAGGCCTATGGCAAAAGCACACTGCCCGGCTTCAAAATGGCCACCAGCCACATGGCCAGGCCAACAACAACAAGAAGCCTAGGCCAAAAGGAACAAAGGAAACACATGTAGGCCTATATGGCAAAAGCAGCACACTTCTAAACTACCACCACAAATTGGCCACCAGCCACATGGTCACTCACAGTCACAACAAGTAGGAGGCCTGGAAAACACTGAACTGAAACAGGCCTATAATGGCTAGGCAAAGGAGGCATGCTAAACAACACAGCTTTAAAGCAATAAAATGCACACACACAACAAAGGCATTTATTTAACACACACCATAAAAGTGAAATACCCCAAAAAATACACATTTTCAATTCAATCCAATGCCATCCACACCCTAAATGATGTTTAAATTCAACAGACACCACAGAAACAGTTGTTTCATGCACCCATGACTAGCTCTGGGCCTACTGGCTACCCACAATACATTTTTTTTAAAATGATGAAAAGTACAAAAATTGTAGTTGCAGCAACTGCAATGCCCCAATCAAACAAACAACACCAACTTACTTGTAAAATCTCAAATCCAAAAGTCCTCAAATCCAATGATATATGATGCAGCAGACACAAAGAGTGATCCTTCCAGCTCCAAATCCAAATGAAAAGTGAACAGGACATGGACAAAGCACTGGAGGAGCCTGCTGGACAGGAACAGGAAGTTGGAGATCTGGGGCACTTCCTTCCTCTCCAAAAAAAAAACTAAAAAAAGAAAAAGGACTCCTTGCACAAAAAAGTACAGCCAAATGTCAATCTGAGGAGTTTTTTTCATCCAAATCATCATTTTCGAGAAGGTTTTATGCTGCTCGAGAGATATTCTTCTCCAGATTGCAAAATTTGCGTGTTCGGCATCGCGAGCTTCACCAAACTTCAGCCGGATGTCCGATGGCGCGTCCGAATGATGTGTTCGCGATCGCACACTCTCGCGGAATCGCGCGGCCGGCTACCAAAATCTCGTGGTGCACGCGAACGGATCGGAAAACTCGTCAGCGAACGCAGGAATCCCGGTAAGTCGCCACAGCTCGCGCCAAAACGCATTTTGAAAGCGTGAAGAAGGGAAAAACTCCGCTACGCCGCGGATCGCGGAGTTTTCAGTAACTCCGCGTTCTACGCAGAACGCGGAGTTGCCAAAAATCCGCAAACTCTGCGAGCGGAGCGGATTTTACCGCCCAGGCTTAGTTAGAACTGTGACAAATGTTTTATGGATTATTGTGCATTTTGTTGGTGTACACTGTATTTTATTATACACTATATTTTATATGCTCTTACAGCCCTGATGAAGTCCACTGAAGCTGGACGAAACTCGTTGGCTGCTTGGCTATTTTTTATTACAACCGAAGAATAAAGCAATTTAACAATAATAACACTGGAAGGATCTATTCACTTATGAAATCTGAAATTGGTGGTGCAATCCACAGTTGCGACAAGCGTCAAGAAACATGAAATAAAAATAAGGCCGGCAGGACAGAGTTGTCGCTACTTTGATTTACCTGATTTCAAAGCAGGAATGCGGGGCACATGCTCTTGCAGCACCTCTGAGTGCTGTGCAGATGGAAAGAGTGTCTGAAGGTCAGGCCATATACTTTTACAGCCCAGCTCTTCAGTTTGGAGTGATGGCTGTGCGTGAAACTAAGTTGTAGCTTCAAGGGGGTAGGAGGGCCCGGCAGTTCATCCACTGAACCTAGGTAGGCCACAGCTGCTCCTGGAAGGAAAAGCCCGGGCCTCCTGCCTCACGAAATAGATACATTTCTGTTCCTGAAATGACATTGCCAGCGCAGTGTCCAGCCTGGCAGCAGCTGCAAATTGTTTTTTATAATAACTTTGTAATACATAATCCAGGCTGAGAAGGTCCCCTCTAGGTGACCTATCCCCTTCCCCCCACCCGTACTGCGTGGCTGCGGAGACTTATGTTAAGCCCCTGCATCCAAAAAATGCTGACGAAATGGAGCAATGCTTTCTTCTCTCCCCCACCAGCTCGGCCCGAATATGCACTGTCTCAGCAGCAGAACTTCCTTTTCCCTCTCAGTCGCACTACAAGTTACCACTCAGCTTCCGCTTCCGTTCCGAGGTGGAGACAATACTGTGGGATGCAGAGATAGAAAAAGGACCATAAAAACATACACCTTAGCGGCCAACAAGCATTGGCAATCTCAACCAGTGTCATGAGATTTAATAGACCCGGCCCTGTGAAATAAGTGCTGGTGCTGAGCACCGGAATGCAGGCACAAATTAAGCACTGCTCCACCTTCCTACATTGGTGTTACAGCAGTGAGAATCCTGAACTTGTGTTTTGCAGTACCACTTAATCAAAAGTGATTTTGCACGAGAAATCCACTTAATTAACTTTAGACTCAAAAATAATTTTTTCAAAACGCTTTCAAGTTCTTAAATTGGATTATTAGGGCCCCGTGTAGACCTCCAATCCAATAGTGCATTCTAAAAATTAGAAAGTTAGTATAAAAGTGTCAAAAGTTTTTTAAAGTTTTAAAAAGGTCCCAACTTTCAGTTAAAAAGGATAGACGCATTGGAGGCTGCACAGAATCTCGACTTGCCAGTCATCCTAGCCCTGAAGAATAATGATCTAAGGACTCTGTGCAAAATAAGAGGTATTGCCTATAGGGCAACTACCTAAAAGAACCAGGGTGTCCAGAAAGATCCATAATGGGAGTGGCCACAAGAAGGGTGCTCAGACTTCCCAGCAGGGGAAGGAGGTGAGCAACTAACACGATAAAAAGAAGGAGTTCTCTAAAGGCCCTCAAAGTTTTTCTCAGCGAAGTGGGCCTGCGACTTCTCCCAGACTAAAGACAAAGGGTATCAGGGTAAAAACTGGTTTCCAGCAAAGGCGTGTGGGTTGTGTCATGACTGTCATGGCAGGTTATAAGAAAGGAGATGCAGCATGCTCCATAAAGTCCCCCAGTGGTGGTCAATACAAGGGGTTGGCTAGCATAGGAGTGGAGGTGGAAGTTTACTCTGGAGAGCCCAGAGCATACACAGAGGCTACTTTAGCTTCCTTGGGTGTATGGACAAAGGCTTAAAATCAATGGGACTGAGGTAGATGCTCTGAGGAATACGGGTGCCAGTGTTACTATGGTGGCTGCTAGACTGGTATTTCCCCAGACCAAATGAAACCTGGGACTAGTCACCAGGTGACCACTGTTGACAATGAGACAACGCTTCATGTAATGGCCTTGGTATGCTTAGTGTTGAGTCGGGTTACTGGCCCAAAGAAGGTGATTGTGTCTCCTGCCATCCCCGTGGAGTGTCTGTTTGAAATTGATCTGGAGTGGAGTGGAGAGGAGAGGTGTGGTGCAGCGGCCAGGGCAGCTGACTTCGGAGCACAGGGTTCACGGTTCGATCCCCGGCTCCGGCGGCAGCTCAGCACCATGTGACTCTGGGCAATAGCTCACTTAATTTCCACGACGGCCCCCAGCACCTTGAGACCCGTAAGGGTGAGTAGCTGCGCTATATAAAAACGGACTTACATTTTTTTTTTTATATATATATCTGGAGAATTCTGCATAGGCAGACGTTGAAAGAAAGGCTCATGCAGAAATGCTGGGTCTCCCTGAGTGGGTGTGTGTTACCACAAGAGCACAAAGAAAACACAAGGAGATGATGGATGGAGTGCAGAAATGTTTCAGACACTCAACCCTAGTCACAGATCTGGGTTGAATCCATCATCGGTCTTTAGCTCACTTCGCCACGCCAGTTCAGACCCAGCCATCTGCAAATCAATCTTGACCCTGTTACTCATGAGAACAGTCCAGCCCAAACTTCCAAACTAGGTATTCTCTGGACCGGAAACAAGCATCCTGGGACCTGTGTCAGGGTAACACCCCTCATCAGGCAGGCTATCACGTCTGGGCATACCCTGCCAACTTAGGGCAAACAAAAAAACACAAGGAGATGGGACAGCACATCAGGGAAGTCATGGGAGCTTGGATCCTGAAATAGTGGATCAAGTCACCTAAAGCAAGAGGAAGGGCAAGATGTTTGCTAAGAAACTTCTAAGAGATCACAGGAGGAGGGTGAGAGTTCTATTGAGGGAAATTCCCTGGTGCCTGAGGAGCGAACTGAAGCTGATAGAGACTGGCCTGATCTGGCAGAGCCCCTAAGTGTAGGGTGACACTCCAGAGAGAACCTATGCCAAGGGCAAAAGCGGTGCTCAACTCTTGAAGGCCTTAAGCACCAAGCTGCAAGGCTAGAGGTGGGTGCTATCGGTGGTACCCATAGGGTCTACTGGGAAGATAGGCTTCTGTACACTGAGGCCAGAGACCCCAAACCAGGGGCCGCCAGGACAATTGTGACCCCAAATGTACAGAGAATTGATTCTGACCTTGGCCCATGAAATCCCTTTGCTGGACATCTGGGACAAACCAAATCCTGGGACAGGTTGGTTGGCCATTTTTGTTGGCCCTAGATGTCTGAAAAAGTGAAGGAGTTTTGTTGTTCCTGCGTGATTTGTCAAGCCAGCGGCAAGACTTAATTCCACTTCCAGTGGCTGAGACTCCTTTTGAGAAGGTAGGGGTTGACATTGTTAGTTCCCTTGACCCTCAACCTGCATCTGGGAACAGATTTATTCTAGTGGTAGTGGGCCATGCCACTATGAACCCAGAGGCAATTCCCCTCAGCACTGTCACTGCCCCTGCAGTGGTAATGGCCCTCCTTGGCATCTTCACCAGGGTTGGATTTCCTAAAGAGGTGGTCTCTGATGGAGGGATTGATTTCATGTCTGCATATTGTAAGGCTATTTGGGATGAATGTGGGGTGAGCTTCAACTTCACCACCCCCTATCACCCTCAGACAAATGGCTCAGTTGATAGGTTCAACAAAACCATGAAAAGGCATGATGATGGGTCTCCCTGGAAAACTCAGAGGAGATGGGATGTCCTGTCACCTTGCCTGCTGCTTTCCTACAGAGAGGTACTACAAAAGGGGGCTGAATTAAGCTCCTTTGAACTTTTGTTTGGCCATCCTGTAAGGAGTCCTCTGAGTCTAGTGAGGGAAGGTCAGGATAAACCTCTCAAAGAGCCCAAGCAAGATATAGTGGACTATGTACAGGGTTTCATTTACGTATAGCTGAGTGTTAGAAATGAGGTTTCTGGTTGGCAGAGGTATGCACCCTGTCCAAGCAGGAACCACCACTCTAGTCAGGGTAAGCTAGATGCCTGACAAAGCTTTGAAAGGCTACTTGTTTGGGGACACAAGCAGTGCTGCAGGCCCACAAGTAGCATTTAGGTCATTGGCCCTGGGTCTATGGTATACCACTTTACATGGGACTTACAAGTAAACAAAATACTAAATTTGTCAATTGTGAATACACCAATGTTACCATGTTTAGGGGAGAAGAACATGCACTTTAGCACTGGTCAACAGTGGTAAAGTGCTCAGAGCTCGAAGGTCAACAAAAAGAATCAGCAAAAGTAGGAGGTAAGCAGGCAAAAGAGTGGGGGAAGACCACCCTAAGGATGACAGGTCTAACACTGGGTACATATAGAGGGCAAATAAGCATCTAGCCATGAGATTATCAAGCATCAGTATGACCAAAAGTCAGCACTGGTGGAGTACCAACCAGGTCACAGGGCGCTCCAGGACAAGTGGACTGGCCCATCCTATCTTGTAATAAAAAGGGGAAGCCACATACTTGGTAGACTTAGGCACCACTAGGAGTCCTCATAGAGTTATCCATGTCAATCATCTAAAACCCCAACAGGACAAAGCTGACATGACCATGCTTATGGTCACTGATGAAGGCAAGGAGGAGGAAAGTGAACCCATCCTTGACTTGCTGTCAATCAACCCACAGCATGGGTCAGCTGAGGGTGTTGTTTTGTCTGACACTCTCACTGCACAACAGCAATCTGACGGCAGGCAAATCCTAGGTCAGTTTGCTGAGCTCTTCTCTTTGACGCCTGGTCAGACAACCTGGTGTATCCATGATGTGGACATTGGTGGCAGCTTCCCTGTCAAGAACAGCATATACAGACTGTCAGACCAAGTCAAAGCTTGCATTAAGACTGAGGTCAGCAAGATGCTAGAGCTAGGGATGATTAAGGCCTCTGATAGTCCCTGGGCTAGCCCAGTGGTACTGGACCCCAAACCGCATCCCAAAGGTGGGAAACCTGAGATGAGATTCGGTGTGGATTACAGGGGCTTAAATGCAGTCAATAAAAGTGATGCACACTTCATCCCAAGAACAGATGAGCTAATTGACAAGCTGTGTACTGCCAAATTCTTATGTACTTTTGATTTAACATCAGGGTTCTGGCAGATTGGACTCACCCATGAGCAAAGGAGAGGTCAGCATTTTTGACTCCAGAGGCCCACTTCCAATTTAAAGTGATACCTTTTGGGCTGAAAATGCACCTGACACTTTTCGAAGGTTGGTGAATAGAGTTCTTTCAGGCCTTGGCAATTTTAGTGCAGCATATCTAGATGATATAGCTGTCTTATGTTCCACCTGGGAGGATCACCTGATCCATCTAAAGGAAGTTTTACAGGCACTGCGTCAGGCAGGCCTAACTATCAAGGCTAGTAAGTGCCAGATAGGGATCAGTTCTGTGTACTCAGGCCACCTTGTAGGTGGAGTCCAAGTCCAACCTCTCCAGCCAAAGATCCTGACTATTCTAAAGTGTGAGGCTCCCAAAACCCAGACCCAAGTCAGAGCATTACTTGCCTTTACTGGGTACTACTGGAGGTTTGTGAAGGATTATGGGACCATTGTCGCCCCACTCACAGACGTACCAAGAAACAGCCTAAGAAGGTCATCTGGGCCATAGGATTCCAAAAGGCTTGGACACCCTGAAGGAGGCTATGTGCTCAGCCCCTGTCCTGAAGGCACCTGACTATGGAAAGGAGCTCATTGTCCAAGCAGAGGCTTCTGAGCATGGGATTGGGGCAGTGTTGTCACAAACAAATGATGAGGGCCAGAATTAATCAGTTGCCTATATTAGGAAGCAACTCCTTCCTAAAGAGCAGCGTCGGAGTGCCATTAAGAGTGAAGCCTTTCTATGATTTTGTCCCTGAAGAAGCTGAGACTCTACTTGTTTGGGACTCACTTCAAGGTTCAAACCGACCATTGGCCTCTCAGATGGCTGATGCAGATGAGAAGGGAAAACCCCAAACTGTTGAGGTGGTCCATTGCTATCCCAAACGCCACAAGGCTTACAGCGGCTGATCACCCAGCTAGCAGAATACACATCCTCTGCCCAATTAGTCATTAACTTCCAAAAATCAAAGGTTATCTGCTTCTCCAGTTCTCATAAAAAATAACCTAAATGTACCTGGTCGAAAAACAGCAACATCTTGGACCAAATATTTGGGGTTACTATTAGACAGGCAACTCAACTTTAAACAATATCTGGCACTACGGTAAGTAAAAGCAAAACAACTACTATTCACATTTAAAACCTTGCAGAAAAAACCTTGCAGAAAAAAACTCAACGACTGTTCAACACACCATCTATTAAAGGTCTTTGCAGCTAAATTCTTGCCCTCACTTTCGTATGGATCGGAACTGTTAAACACCAAGGATTCAACAGTTTTAAATCCTGCACAATCTAGTCTCTTCAAGAAATTATTTTTTATCCCACGCCACGTATCTGAAGCCCAGACAAGACTGGAATTCAGTCTAAAAAAATCAGATACCGGCAAGACAAGGGACCCTCATCAAATATTACTGGAGAATGAGGGCAGCAGAGGAAAACTCTTTAGCCCATCATTGCTGGCTGGAGGTCGAAAAACAATTCAGGTTGAATAACTCAGTATATCTTGTTTTAAAACAATTACTTTCTGCTTTAAAGTTAGAGGACACTTGGCTCACGATATCATTGTATCCCGAGTTCAAACAAATACCCAACAAAGCCATTAAACAGCAATCCCAGCTAATAGACAAAGCCTCCTTGGCTCTTAAAACCCACGTGTGGGTGGTGATGCCAACATACATACTTTTAAAACCCCGACCATATCTGCTGGAACATTTTTCAAGACAAAAACAGTTGAACCTGATTTCTTAAGACTGGGAGTTTATCCATCTAAAGACCTTACCCCAAAATGGAAACGGTCCTGGCCCACTACAGAATGCCGCCTTTGTGGGCATGGAAACGAGTCACTACTCCACCTATTATGTATATGTCCGGCACTATTAAATATTCAGAAAACCCTTCTTCGGCCAACACTGAAGCGAGAACGAATAAGAACTTGCAGAGTGGCCGTTATAAAATGCTTAGGAGGTTCGACAATCCAACTGGCATGCAAGGTGATAAAGTTTTTGAGCCTAGTGGCAAATGAATTGGAAAAGAGTGATAAATGAATCGAATCATCCTGTTCACTCAAATCAAAATCTCGCAGCTCACATGACTATAGCAGCAGCACCATATTTACAATTGAGGCAACTATGTTAGCCTGTGTTCAGCTTAACCCAAATACACCAGAAGCTGGCTTTCTCCAGTGGGCCGGACATTATATGCCCATAGGCAATTAATGAAAATTGTTTTTAATGTCATTTTTAGAATATATTTTAACAAGAATAATGCAATATCATATTCAAACTAGTACTATTGTTTAATAATTTTTACGTAATCTGTGGGTAAATTGTATCGTCCTTTTATGATTTTAAATGAAATCGAATAAAAGTATTTTCACCTACAGGGTATGAACTTTACAGTGGAATACAGACCAGGGACTGACTATGCCAATGCAGACGTCCATTCCAGGCTTTTCCACTTAGATGATGAAAACTACCAGTGGATAGGTTAGTTGATCATCACCTTTCATCTGGGAGGGGATCATGCAGGAAAGTGCTCTTTTCGTATGGTCACTCCCCCTCTTTTTGCTACAATACTGATGGTTATGACTCTGAAAGTGCACTAAAGCCTGTTGCCAAGGCCCCAGTGCCAGTGCTCCCTCCCTAAAACGTATGTGTACATTTTCATCCCCAATCAACAAGGACCCCTACCCCCCCTTATAGGTCCCTAGTATATGGTACCAGTGGTACTCTGCACGGTAAAGGGGTCCCCAGGACTTGAGACACTGCTTGTGCCACCCTCAGTAGCCCAAGTAAACTACTGACAGCAGGCCTGTCATTGCAGACTGCAGGAACAGTGTAAACTGCTACTTTCCGACTTTGCCCTCACCATGTGTATCAAAGTCAATGCACTGCTATTAATATCTGTCAGTCACCCCTAAGGAAGGCCTCTTGAGTCCAGGAGGCTGAATACCTTATATTAAAGGTGTGGGCACGCTTTTACGTCCCTATGTTGCTTTTACCATTAAAGTACACTATAAGTGATAGGCGGTCCATAGGATAACATGGGCTAGCACCCGGACAAACCCGGGGTCACAAGATCCATTATGGTACCATCTAGAACCATGTCGAATTTGGTAACAAACAACATGCCTTCTCACCCCTGATACGAAACTTGTGTAGATGGCGATGTGGCGTGCACCCACGTGGCTACTTTAGAGGTTGCTCACCTGGATGCGACAACAGGACTTGCGCAAACCAAAAGAGGGATACTCTGTCCTTGTGGCAATGCCCCTGGACCTGCCTGATCGAGCCTCTTCCTAGGCTAAAACTTGGTTCCCGCAGACAAAGGGACAAAGGGACCCCTGTGAGAGCCTGAAGCACCCTTAGGCTCCCCTGGACTAGTGGCACTAGTCCCCTACAAACTGCAGGTAAAACAATGCTCTGGAACCGAAGAACTGCTGCCCACCGGGCCCTCCGAGGGATCACCCAAATCCAGATGGTCTAGTGCATTGTGGGAACTATAATCCAGCCTTCCATAAAGTTTGAGGCAGCTACCAGGTTCTACAGGACCACCGGACATCGAAGTATCCATCTGCTGCGTTTACCACTGCCAAGGCTTGTCCGGCAACCAACCGCTGCACTCGACGCTGCTTCCAGAGGAAACCCCACAACACCTTCAACCAACCATGGCAGTGGCCCCGTTGTCAACCTTTTGCATCCAATTTCCTCCTAGCACAGTCTAAGCAGTAAAAGCAACACCCTTGGGGCTCCTGTTCAGCACCTGGATAGTCAGGACAACTCTTCACCTGGGCTCTACAGGCTAGGTAAAATAAAACTGACTGACTGGCCTGGTCTAGGGACCCGCATCACCTTTACCTGCAGTGGGTTTCACTCAACTCGACCTGCAAGTGACCGATTGCCACTACCACTTTTTCCCCACTGACCACAATGCAAATGTTCTGTGGTATTGAGTTGCTGTGATTTATGTTTTCTTCTAAAATCCATAACTCCGGTTATATGTATACTATTTTATTTGATTTGGTGTCTAAATTAAGATAAAAATACACTTTATTTTTATAAATCGGTGTTGGACTTCTATCGAGTCATGTCAATTACTTATCCTCCATGTTGGTACTCTGAAATGCTTAACACATGTTCCTCTAGTAAAGCCTGATTTCTCATTGTTACTCTAGCACAGAGGTCTTCAAACTTTTTGAATGCGAGACCCCCCTGTCAAAAACTTTTAGGCATAAGGACCCCCTCCTGACCAAAAATTCTAGAACTTGGTACTCACCATCATCGACAACCAAAAGTGCCCCCAATTCCCACATCAAATCATTTTACGGAGGGGAAATAGTATTAAACAGTGTTTAGCAAACCAAAGGTTTGTGGGTGACTGTGGTTCGGTGTCAGAGGCTTACTACACAGCTCAAATACAAAATCTCCAAAACGAATTGCCCAAAAATGCACAAATGGTACTGTACTTTCTTTTTCACAAACAAAACATAATTTGACTCATTTGGATGATAACATCTTTCCGAACTAGTGTGAAGGGTGTGCCTGTTTTTCTCCAGAGAGACGGTCAATCTGTGGATGTATTCTAGCTACTGCCATTCTCAGGTTGTGCTCCAATTCAAGTCTTGAATGGTACTTTGTCTGTAATACTGACAGTGCTGAGAACCCAATCTCACATAAATATGATGTGCTAAAGGGCAAAAGTGTCTTGACTGCAATTTTCAACAAACCTGAATGTTCTTCAGACATTTTCAGCCAAAATTCCCCCAATGAGATTTTGCAGAATTGCATCTGGAGAACGCAGTCACTCTGAAGGTCAATTAGATCTTCCTGAAGGTGCACTGGGAGATGAGTACTTGCATCCGCTAGAAAAGGTTGAAAGACCCAGTCATGGACATGATCATTGTCCTCAGGAAAGTACTTTGCTAAACTGTCCCTGAGAGAAGTCATGCAATTTCTTATGACCTCAGTTGCACTTTCAAGTTCATATCCTGTGTCCTCAAGAGCTTCTGCTAAACATGGAAATGCTTCAAGCAGGCCACCTTGAATTGTAGTCTTCTCCACAACTCTAGCTTCTTCTTGAAGGCAGATATTTTTTTATACATGGTGAAAGATGTACTTTCAGCTCCTTGCAAAGACACATTCAATGAATTTAATTTATCAAAGATGTCTGCAAGGTATGCTAAAAGCACAAGCCAACGGGGATTACACAACTGTTCTGCTTTGTATGGGTCTAAATCCAGAAGGAATTGTCGTATTTCATTTCTCAGTTAAAAATTGCGATTCAGCACCTTCCCTCTGGATAACCACCGGACTTCTGTGTGGAACAGCAAACCATCATGTTCAGCTCCCATTCTGCACATGAAATTGCAAACAGACGAGCTCTAGTGGGGTGAGCCTTTATAAAATTAACAATTTTCACAGCAGAATTCAACACATCCTCAAGTTCTCTATCCATGTTTCGGACTGCAAGGGCTTCCCGGTGTATCATACAGTGGGTCCATAGAATATGAGGAGCCACTTTCAATACTTTGGCTTTTAAGCCTGCCCTAGCGCCACACATGGAAGGAGCACCATCTGTACAGATTCCAACACAGCTGTCCCATTTTAAGTCATTGGAGAGCAGAAAGTCATTGAGAATATCATATAGGGCTGATGCTGTTGCCTGTCCCTTGACTGGTTTACAGAATAAAAAATCTTCCAATATTAAGGTTTTGTGGCAGTATCGTACATAAGCAATTAAATGAGCTTCCTTAGATAAGTCAGTCACTTCATCCAATTGCAAAGCAAGCTAACTCAATTTCAAGCATGCTATGAGTTGTCTGTTGATATCCTCTGACATGTAAGAGATGCGGTGGCAAACTGTTGTGTCTGAGAGGGGCACCATTTTAAACTTCTCTGCCGCTTTTTCACCTAGCATTGTCCTGGCCATGTCAAGAACTGCTGGAAGAATCACTTTTTCCTCCATCTGAAAAAGGCTTTTTGTTTTTGGCAATGTGGTATGCCACTTGGTAAGATGCTTTCAAGGCATCTGCTGGCATGGAGACCACAATTTTCACAGTGTCTTTTTGGTGGGTGATGTCTTCCAGCTACCAGCTACCAGTGACCTGTGTTTCGTTTCCAAGTGCCGCTTAAATTTGTTTGGTTTCAGGCTTTCGTTAGCCAAGGTCATGCCACAAACCACACATTGTGGCCTAATTTCGCCAGTTATGGTGACGCAGGTGAATCCAAAGTCCAAGTAGGAGGCATCATACTTCCTAATTTTTGCAGCTTTGTTCTCAACATCTGTTTCGGCCTTTCGTTTGAACACCCTACCATCTTTTGGCATCAGGAAACGATCCATGTCAAATGTGTGTTTGATCTATGATACAAAATTCCAAAATCCAATATTAATGGACACCACAGACTTGCTGCTGCATGCGGTATAGCTTTTTTTTTTTTTTACTCTTTGCAATTCTCAAAATGTCTTAAAAATATCTTCGCATCTGGGATGCAAAAAACACGAATAACACATTAGGTGTCTTCTACATGCTTAAAACAAAAATTGCAGTTGGTCCTGGCTTCCTTATGTGAGCAGGCCATGTGAGCCATTACCAAGGTTCCCATTTCCTTGAGCGCACACGCATTGATAGCAATAAGTAACACAGGTGGATGACATGCACCTGCTAATGAGATCAAACATCTTTGCATGGCTAACTTAGCATTCCATTTTTCTTAGGTCAGTAAATTGAGGACTATGAAATTGAGTAAGAGTAAACATGGTTATTTTCAACACTTAGAAAAAGGAAAACTGCATTATAAAGCACTATAAAAATAAGGATAAGATATTTTACATTTACTTGTAAATACCACAAAGCACTGCACTAATACAAATCCAAACCAAAAAAAAGGGAATGTGTTAATAAAAAACAATAAATAATGACAAAACTCTGGTGATTGATGTACCTGCTGGAGAGAGATCAAGTTTTGTCTAGTCACTGTTTTGATTCACCATAAAGTAGTGCCTGCTGAAAAATGTGTACCATGCAGATCACAGAATTGTATTTTATATAGCTAGCTCAGTGGGTTACTGCTTTTGTCACAGAGATCAGTTTGTTACTAAGTTAAGATCCTAATGTAGCACAGTGAGCTATGAATTGGCAACAAACAGCTGCATGCAGGACATAGGTTAAAAACGTATAGTTTCCCCTGTCGTTCATTATCCTCCGGTTGCTAAAAAAGGGTGAGTTTGGCTGGAAATAAATTCTTGTTAGTTAAGCCAACCCCAACCACTGGGTTATATTTTAAATCGTGAGTTGCAATTTCTCCTGATCAAGCACGCCTAAAATGTAATGTCTACTAGAATGAATGGCATGTGACTCCTACATCTTGTAGTCCTTACTGTCTTATGGAATATTTCCTATAAGTGTGATGTAAAGTCCTCTGACATCCGACATTGGTATGAGTAGCGCTGATTGCAGAGGACAGAGATGTGGAGGGAAGAATGGGAATTGTAACTGATTTGTGTGATATTAAATAAAAATAATAGCTAACAAGCAGTGGTGAAGCCACTAGGTCTGCCTTGTTTTAGGTGTATGTGTTTGATGTTGTGTGATGTATCTAGATCCGCTAACAGAAACTCAGATAGATGCACAAGCACAGGATTCAAAGTCACCTTTTTTTGGCCACACACATAAGCACACAGGGCACACCTTTTGCAAAAGATTCCTAGGTAACCTTTGTGGCCAAATTCTTTTTAGAGACCCCACCTTTCCCGCCTCACCTGAGGTACTGCAAAGAAGCAAACTGAATGAGTAACCCACACCTGTGGGATGAGGCGAGGGCCCACCTGGGAAAGTAATAATAGTGTAAGAGCAAAGGCAGAGCACGTGACTAAAGGGAGTTTATGATGTTGCAGTAGCAGACCTGCCAACTCATACAGCACTACCATGCATCAAATTATACTGTCTCTCTTCACGCGGTCTCATTTGTAAAGAGCCAGTATCACATGGGGTGCGCAAAGTGAGGTGGAAATCCCAGCAGAGAGATGGTTTCCAGCTGATTCAGTGGATGCTCTGCACAGTCAGCGTCCAATAAGGGTTTTGCAATTTGTTTTTGGGGGAGACTAGGAGGGTCTGCTCGGGCAATGCATGGTTGTAAGCCAGATTCCCTCTAAAACCAGAGTAGGTAAAAGTCCAATCAGATATGAAATATGGTCTCTCATTTCCCATCCATTCATCATCACTGCCCTTATGTGTTTGTTATGTGCAGAGAAGGCTGGGGTCACAGGGTCATGTCAATTCACCGGATATTCTTTTGGGTTTTGTAATTTGTTTCGGTTTTTGGTAACCATTTTGGCCAAGAGAACTATAACTTCTGAAGGCCACGAGAAAATGCTAAGAGGCTGGCTGCCCCGGTGTCCAGTCACCTGGGCTATAATTATGTTCACGTGGTATAAGGACTGCCATGGGGTATGCCCTTGTGATGTGTGCGCTTGGGCTACACCCAAAGGTCATCTTGAAGCAGACTACCTATGCTCACGGTGCATCTCTTGTCCCTAGCAGGTGACCTATGACCTCTTTCACGTCAGTGCCCCTAGAATTGCCCTTCTTTGCAGGCCAGACGTTCAGTAAAGTGGAGGCTTAGCATCTGGAAGGAGAATGACATCCATTGTGAACACGTGTGCCCATGCACTTGGTGCAGGTGTAGGACAACATGTTGCAAGGTCAGACTGGCTCAACTGAGCCTTCGTCTTGGGAAGGCCTTCGCAGGGTGAGGGTCCGAAGAGAAGCTGTGGAAGGTAGCAAAACACACTCGTCTAGACATGGAAGTCAAAAGACACCAGTTGTTTCATTTTTGTGGGTGACGTTCATTGTACCCAGAGGCAGCTACCAACACACAGGTAATCTAACAGACAGGTAAACTAGATTATTCAAGATCACACAGGCAGTTGGCGAGGAGCTGGGTAGCCTCCAAATCAGCACACACGGTGATTCTGTGAGAGCCTGGCATTGACATGAGACAGACAGCTGTTTACCGCACACCATTGTCTCCTCCTTCTCCCCTCCCCGGTACCTGGGGGATTTATGACGATTTATTGCTGACAAACCTATAGACCAGTCATGGAAAATGACATCACGAGAGAACAGTTTTGGCACACATTGGTATTTAATACCACAATGACAACAGCATATATGCGAAGGTACTATTCAGCGTTGAGTCACATGTGCTTAGTTTAGTGCACAAAATCTCATTGCAAACACAAATGGCGGCATGTGTTCTATATGAGCTGAAGACTCAAAAAGCACTCACTGCTGCAGTGTGTCAACGATATCTTGTTGAAAACTGTCTTACAGCCACACAGAATGGAAGGTGTACACAGTCTTCACCCTTTACTCTTTCCTTTCCAGCACGACTGCTCATCCCTGTCTGGTAAAGCTGATATGAAATGGTTCACAATTCCATGCATGCATTCACCATGTTAAAAATAAATGCAAACAATGATAAAATAGCTCAGTTTGAAATACCATGCCCAAGCCTTTGCAGAGTGCTACACATGAACAAATGGCCAGCACTTTTGTTTGGAAAGGGTGGCAACCGTAGTTGAACAAAGGCACCATATTAAACTGCTGCTACAAGAATTAAAACGGAAAGAACACGGAAAATAATCAACATTCCCAAGTCATAAAGCTGCATATTAAACTGCTGCTACAAGTATGAAAACGGAAAAAACACCAAAAAACAACAACATTCCAATGTCACAAAAATGCACATGAAACTGCTGCTACAAGAATGATAACGGAAAGCACACTGGGAATAAACATTTGAAAGTCATAAAAATTAACCGGAGCCTTTGACCCAACCCTGGAGTTTATATTGAAGTACATTTCAGCTTCCAGGCCACATGTGAGACGGAGACATTTGATCTGCACAAATCATCAATTAAAGAAAAGTTATAAATTCGAGCGCTTGTTAAAATTTGCTGTGAGGAGGCCAGTAGGGAGATTCAGTAAGTAAATGTGGTTTATCCTAGTCTGTTCCAAATTAAGACAATTTAGTGGGCAAAATAATAGTGCCATCATAACCCACACCGCTCCATTGTAGTGCTGCTTTTTTGCACAAAGACTGCACAACCAAATGTGTTTAATAATATTGGAGTTGTGTAGGCTTTACCATATAATATTTTGATGCTGTAAAAAATATTTGCTTATTCAATTAATAAAAAAATCTATTCTCTGTTCAGACAAATAACATGAGCATTGACACTTTCATTTAACCATGCTGCCTGAATCTTTCTCTGCAGTGATATTTAAACAAACGTAAAAGCAATGATGTTTCAGACATCAACTTTGTCATCAGCAGTAGTCCATTCACCGCACTTATCTTACAAACAAGCTAGTTCTTAAAGCTTAGTTGAAAAGTTTAAAAAAAAAGTCTTCATTTTGCATAGTTAAATCTTTCCAAGCATTTCATTGTGAATGTCCATGGTCAGCAGCATCAAGCCCCCCCACGGACGCACCATGTTTAAAGACAAACATTCTCTCTTCCTTTTTTTTTTTTGACTCCCACTCTGCCGTTCCTGGTTTTCACGCTGACCGCATCAGCGCTGACGGCAGGGAAAGACGCCGGGAGACGCCGGGGAAGGCTGCAGCGCCGAACCGCTTCACCATCGTTTCACCACCGGCTGAAAATCACGCTGAATACCACACTGAACTGAACTACACGGAAAACGTCGAACCGCCGGCCCCCGGCAGCCGCCACCTTTAGTCCACACGCTGCCTCGGCTGACCCAACACGGCGGGAGGGCCCCGCATAGCAGCGGTAAGCCGGGCCTCCCCCCGCAGCCCTCCCTGCAGCGGTGCTTGTGGCACCCATACCCACAACCATACCAGCGGCAGGGACGGAGTGGGGGCTACGGGGGAGCGTACTCCATACCTCAGCACAGAGCATGCGAGCCTCAGCAACTCCTTGACAGGTAACATCGCAGAAGGGGACACAAAGTAGTGGCAAGCGCGGCTGCCTCTAGGTGGTGGCTGCAGTAAGCGAGTGCCCTCGGCGGGTCTACGGAGGTGGGTCTAGAGAGGCGGCTTGACTAGGTCAGGGGTAGCCCGTGACCTGCCCTGAGAGCCCTGCTTGCCCTAATCGCCCCCCCCCAGACAGTTTTACTGGTTCGCCCTCTCTCTGCCACCTCTGCCTCTGCCTCCACCTTCCCGGTTTAGGTAGGGGACAGGGGGCACCCTGCATCATCAAGGCAGCCTTAAAGGCTTCAATGATACCACTTTCGCTACCAGCGTAAGCATCAACTAAAGGAGCATTTGCAGTTCTCGCATCCTCAGCAAAGTAAGAGCGGAGAGAGTGGTGAAAGTGGAAAGAGACGAAAAGCGGCAAAAGGGCGACAAAAGGGCTATAAGGGACTTGGACTTGGAGCAGTTACTCAGTAGCCGGAAGCTTACCCCAGTGCTACACCAGGCACATGGGGCCCAAAAGGAAGGGCCGATTGCACATGACCCCGGAAGAAATCTTCATGAGCCACCCGCCCAATAAAAGGACAACAAGGATTACGAGGAGCAAATCATTAACAGACCGTTTAAATGAAATGCCGCAAGAGGTCGACCAAAGGGGTTCGATTAGAAATTTCCTTATTAAGAAAAATGACCCCCCCAGTAGTGACCACGGCACTACACAGGACGCTCTCCCCTACGGCCCATGCCCGGCTTAAGACAGCAGCATTAATGAACAGAGCAGACGTCTTCCCGATCACACCTGCACACTTAAGGACGAGACATCCCCCTGCAAGGAACCTAGGACCAAGCAGGAAACGGCCAGTGCAGCCCATGAGCAACTCTACCCAAAGCAATCGGATGGTCTATCTAGGGGTGGAACCCCCCCTCTACTCACAGACAAGGGGCAGGATACCACAATTAGCAAGACTCTCGACATAGCTCTGCCCAAAGGCGTCTCCACAGTAATGACGACGGTGCAAATTCACCAGCCCAATGCCCTCGGTCTAGACCCTCAGACCACGGAGATCAGTGAGTCCCCAGACGAATCTAAAGAGCCAAAACCAACGAACCCCCGGTCTCACTCAGCTCTTTTGGCCCCAGTGTCCCCCGTGGCTGGGGAGCTCACAGCCTCGTTCCTTCACAATCTTGGCCAAAAGATCGAAAGAACCCTTGAACTAACTCCAAATCTGTCGTGGCCTCCAGTGTCCCCATGGGTCCCTAACTCAAAAGTCGACCATCTCGTTTGCAACATCAGCGCCGATGCGGACTTAGAGAAATCACCCTTGATTGAGACAAACAGCGCCACTAACAAAGCCCTCCTGTGGCAATCAACCAAGATGGAAGTGCAAATAGATCTCCTACAAGCAATTGCAGGGCGCCTAGTTGACATAAGCTCCAAGGTGGAGGACCTAGACAACAGGATCTCCCAATATGTGGCTTCCAACCTGGGCGACTGCTCCTGCTGCTGCTCAAACCTCATCGAGAAATGGGCCTCTCTTCCTGAGGTTCTAGCAGACATAGTAGAGATAGCCAAAGGGCGCAGGGAGGCACTGACTTCAAACAACATAGACGATCGGGCGAAGCCCTACAGTCACATCCCGAAGGCGACACAGCCAGCAGGGGTTCCATCAGGGCAGAAGAATACAGTCGAAAACGGCAAAAGTGCAGAGCACACGATCGATAACCCTGTCAGTAGCCCAGAAACAGCCAAAGGCACACAAAGTCCAAACTTCAGGGCCAGTGACGCCATTAGAACAGACTTGCAGGAACACACTTCATGCACAACGGCTACACACGAACCCTCCTTATCAAGGAGAGCAAAAAAGAAGCTGAAGAAGCAACAGAAAAAGACAAAGCTAAAAGGGAGACAATTGCAGTCATTGAAGATCAATCAACTACCACTACAAGGGGACACAAAAGTCACTCAGTTCTACCCAATTTTTACAGACAAAAACTGGGGCAAAAAGGTCCCCCCTCTCTCCCCGCCTTTGGAAACTCAGCAAAAGCCAACCACACCACTAAGCACCTCCAGTGCGAAGGGCCAAAAGTCATTAGCAAGGCCAAATCATCCTATAGACAATGATCCAACGGCCGGAACAAGTCCCTCCCCTGTAGAAACGCCCATCCAGAGAGCCACGGCAATATCAACGCTACAGCCGGACACCCCAAATCCATCACAATTAAGCTTCAGCCTGCTACTAGGAGCAACAACGGCCATAGCAAGCGGCCCCAAGTAGGACCTGCCTCAATCCACCAAGGAAGCACCAGCACAGGATCAACCCCAGTAGAGTCAGCTAGAGAAAGGGGAGAAATGGCCCAAATTGTGGGAGCACCAGCAGTCGTATACGAGGTGGTCCTCACACTGAGATTCCTTAGTACGGGACAGCACGACATCCTGAACCGGAGCAACATTGTACGTCTTTTCAAACATCTGGATACCCTAGACAAGATACAAACAGGGGACCTTGAATGGGTGAAATTCCTGAGCATGAAGAGGGACACACATGGTGACTCAACAGTGGTGGGCCTGAAGAACAAAGAAATACAACAAGTCGTCGTGAACAACTCCACCCTACTCGCCGAATGGGGCATCGACGTTCAGACGTCGCCGCATCCAAAATACCCACATGTCTTGGCCCCAGACACTGGGGGAAAGGCCACCTGGTCGGTCGTGCATGGGACAAACAGCTCAGGGTCCTTGGGCAGAAGTCAGACGGGCCAAAGGGACCTATTGGGGATCAGAATCTCATGTCAAAACAACCATCGGGTTACACGCACTGCCTCCTCTGTCGCTGAACAAAAGGCACTCGCAAGAAGGAGGCCACAGTATTCCTAACTGCGGCAAAATTCAGCCTGGCAGGGGAGAAGCTGGGCTAGGATCAACCCATAAGCAGCAATTTACCATAATCTCCTGGAACATAGCAGGGATCAGTAAAATCTGTGAAAATGAAAACCTGAAGCTGTTCCTGGAAAGCAGGGACATACTCTGTTTCCAAGAAACATGGGCCTTGTCCAGCACTCCTTTGGCAGGGTATTACGAACACCAGGTCCCAGCCATAAAAAGGAATCTTTTCGGCTGTCCAGCTGGCGGTCTATCAGTTTTTATAAAAGCTGTAGATCACCGTGTTGGTTTGGCTGCAGGGGAGGACTGCAGGAACCACGCTGAATCGCGGCAGGAGCCGCGTCAACATCCCGCGCCAGCCGGCGCTTTAAATCCCTGACTTGCCTCCCGCAGTGCGGGAGCTGTAGATCACTGTGTTGGTTTGGCTGCAGGGGAGGACTGCAGGAACCACGCTGAATCGCGGCAGGAGCCGCGTCAACATCCCGCGCCAGCCGGCGCTTTAAATCCCTGACTTGCCTCCCGCAGCGCGGGAGCTGTAGATCACCGTGTTGGTTTGGCTGCAGGGGAGGACTGCAGGAACCACGCTGAATCGCGGCAGGAGCCGCGTCAACATCCCGCGCCAGCCGGCGCTTTAAATCCCTGACTTGCCTCCCGCAGCGCGGGACGTGCGCGGGCGAAGCCCGGGCGAAGGGCGGGCCCGTCTGTTCTCATCCGAGACCGGTCGAGGCTGGGCTGGGCCAGCCCTCTAACTTATGAAAACTGCGGTGAGACTTTTCCACCCATTACTGCTTACGATTGAACGCTTCGGGGGTTGTAAGTGGCAATACTTGCTTGTCACCTTCCCTCAGGAGAGCACGTGCACAATGAGCAAGGCTAAACATCTAACAGGGAAGGGTGTGGTGGGAACACTTGATGCTTTCCTGCAGAGAGCAGAATCTACACTGATGCACGAAATAGCACTGACCGAGCGGAGGTTGTCTCTAGAACCCTTGGCGAGGTCTCCTCAAACGCCTCGGTTACGTGCAACGCTCCACGACCCTATCCCCTCTGACGTACGGCCGGTGGAAGCATCATCACCGACATCCTTGGCTCCGGTGCCTCTGGTGGGGAATGCTCATGTCTGTAGCCCAGGACAACAACCCCCTATTGTGGAAAATCCCATAACTGCAAGGACTCGGGGGCAGAAGTTAAAATACAGCCAGACGAGACCGCATCAACCGCCCGCAAAGAAAAGAAAAGGTCAGGGCTCAGTTAGACAAGGTAATATAGAAGGGAGAAATCAAATAACTGTCTCTGCGCAAGTAATCCCTCACTTGAAGGAAGCTAGTACTCTAACGAATACTCTCCATGACTATGACCATGACCTTGACAACGGAGAACTCTGGAATAAAGTCAAGGAAATCATTACTGAACTATTAAAACCTGTCATAAATAAGTTGGATATCATGGAGAAGCGGTTAGTTAATATAGAGAAAGGACTGCTTACCCAGATAGCGCCATTGAGTACCCATACCCCCCCAAATATCGATTTACATCAGCTGGTAGAGGATCAGACGCCCGTATCTCGGGTGAGCGGGCATAGCGATACGAACCGCAGAAACCGCACTAACATAGGGCTGTACCCCCCGATAATAACAAACGTCTCTGCCGGTCCATCTCATCAGGGAACGGGGAAAGATAGGATGGCAGAACATAGGAAGGGGGGTCTACCGCACCCCCAGATAGAGTCCTTGGGGAAAGCTCATCAAGGTCGTCAAGCAGATGGAGGGGATCAAGTAGCTAAAAAGGAAAATTATACCCTTTTATATCCACAAACACCATCGCAAACACGACCCCCTAAGACTCTACATTTACCACCAGATGCGACTCCGATAACTGTGGTGTTGGTCAATGTCCCGCCTCTCCCATTTGGAGAAGTAGAACATTGGCAGGCACTAAGAAATAAGGCCCTAAACTTTTTGTCGGGGAAAACAGGAATTAATAGCAGACTTTTCTCCGAATTTAAAATGGCTCGGCGAATCGCCTGGGTGGGGAACTCTGCGAAAACCCTGACTGGTGACTGCATAGTATTATCTTTTGCTTCACGACAACTGGTACGAATGATTATGGAAAGCGTGGGTAATTGGCCAGTAAGGAGCACTGGTATTAGTGTGGTTCCGCTGGGTTTCTTTTATTGCCCCCCTAAATTAGTATGACCCAGCAGAGAGGATGGTCTCTCAACTGGTCCCCTGGCATATGCTTACACGGTACCTACTTCTAACCATTTTCAGGCGATAACCTGGAGGAGATAGATTGACTATGTAATATATCTACGTTGAGATCAGGGGAAATAGCAGCTTGTGATAATATCTATACAGGGCACCCGAACAGGGGGAATGACGTATCTTTTCCCCTAACTCTAGGCCAAGTAGCGACTCCACCGAAAATATCTGTCCCAGTAACTCCTACCGCTGAACAGGCGGTGGCGAGTGACCGCAAAATTGATATAGGGGTTCGGATATTAATAATCTTAATTGCGCATTGTGCCCAGGTAAGGAAAGCTGTGTAATTTCCCCCTCTGCTATAACTTGGAACATTTGTGCATGGAATATAGCAGGGTTGCGCCCCAAGATTGATAATAAAGAGTGGGTTGAGTTCATACAAGATCTGGACATCATAAGCCTCCAGGAAACATGGTGCTTAGAACCGATACATATCAATGGCTTTAAAACGTATAATAGTCAGGCCATGAAAGGTGGGGGGGGGAGACCAAAAGGAGGGCTGTGTACCTATGTCTCCAACCGCCTTAGTGTGGACAAAATTATAATCCATCAAGGAGATTGCCATTTCCATATTATTGAAATTGTATGCAGAAGAACCCACTCCTTGATTGTGATAAATTTCTATAATAATGCCCCGATAGAAAATCTTAGCAGTGTGATGAAAGAGTTAAGTGGGAATATAAGTACCATTCTTGAAACAGGCACCAGAGATAATATGATTATAGTTCAGGGAAATTTAAACTGTCCACCCTGCCCAAACAGGGATCCTAAGATGTGTGGTTTGGCCCAGATTGGAGATGAATCTTGTACTCATTTTAGTCACTCAAGGGCAGGAGACTGCTTCAATGAATTCCTGCACATGTTTGATCTCAGTATAGTAAATGATCTTTTAACTCCTTTTTTACCTCTGTCATACACCTTTAACGGTCGAGGCTACCGTTCTATAATAGATTACATGTTAGTCTCTCACCCCCATTCATCAAGGCTCAAAACCTTTAAGGTAGGGGACATAGCAATAAGTGATCATTTTCCCCTTTGTTTATCACTTACGCCCCCCCTGATCATTCACGATGAGCATAAGAGTAACAGAGGCATTATTTTGCCAGGAGATCTAGTATTAAATCAAATAAACGGATATTCTATCCGATGGTCTAAGGTGGACCCCGTGGCTCTGACTAAACAACTGATCTTCACTAGCAAACATGCGATGGATATCTGTCTGAATGAGCATGCCCCCTGCGATCAGATAGTACAATCCTATTTAGAATTATCTAAAGAGGTGAAGAACCTCTTGTGGGTTCAATTAAAAAAAAATAAACAGAATACTGTGGGTTGGTTTGACAAAATTTGCTCGCAAGCCCATTCCAAGCTAAAGACGGCGTTGCATAAAAATCCGAGGTCTATCCCTGAAGTCAAAGCAGCTAGGTTTGATTACAAGAGAGCAGTTAAGGCAAGAAAGAGATGCCTAAGGGAAGAGGCATGGGAAGCACTCCAAACGGCGGCACGGCAGAAAAACAATGTGGCTTTTTGGCGTATAGTTAGATCCCCCTGTTTGACCCCGGCTGAGGGACCCTCTATAGAGATAGCGATCGCAGAAGAGGACTGGGTAACTTTTTCTCTAATGTATATAACGATAACTTGGATGATGACCCTAAATGGTGTGGGAATAAAGGCTTTCAAGAGGCCATCCACCTAGAAGCAATGCAGGTGACATTAGAGGAAGTGACTACGGCTCTGTCACAGAGCAAGGGAGGTAAGGCCCCAGGACCCGATGGGGTCCCAGTTGATTTGTTTAAAGATAATGTCAATCTGTGGGGTCCTGTAGTTACTCAGGTAATTAACGCTAGCCTTAGGTCAAAACCGCCCAACTCCTGGGCAGAATCGACCATAATTCCGATATTCAAGAAGGGGGAGAGAACTAATCCGGGGTGTTATAGACCTATCTCCCTCCTTGATTCAATGGTGAAAGTAGTAGGGCGGATTATATTAGAGCGATTGGAAATATGGGCAGACGAAGCAGGTATCCTCTCGGACCTACAATATGGTTTTAGAAAAGGACTGGGCACGATTGAGCAAAGCCTGAATTTATCAATGCTAGTAGGGAAGTACACAAGGGCAAAAAAGGGCCGTCTGTTTATGGCCTTTGTGGATTTAACGGCCGCATTTGACTCAGTGAGACATTGTAAGTTATGGAAGATCTTAGTCTCACTGGGTGTGGACCAGAACATAGTAAATTTTTTACAGCAATTGTATAGTGATGCGGCAGCTAGGGTCAGATATGGTAAGGGAGGCGAATGTACTAAAGCATTTCCAATTAGGAGGGGGGTCAGGCAGGGTTGTGTCCTGGCCCCCTTCCTTTTTAATTTGTACATTAATGAACTAGGGAACGAACTTCTCAAAAGCGGGCTAGACTTTCCTCAGGTGGGAGGTCGCTCGTTACCTACCTTACTATATGCGGACGACGCAGTATTGATGGCTCGTACGCAGAATGGTCTCCAAAGGGTTTTAGTTAGTTTTAACGATTTTATGAAGAATCTGGGTTTAAATATTAATATTACTAAAACTTTTATAATGAATTCTGGTCATAAGAAATTTAGAGGTAGAGGCAGGGAAATATACCTGGAGGGTAAAAGGGTATCTCAGACTCTAAGTTTCTCATATTTGGGTATATTATTCAATGACGATGATACTTGGGCAAAAACTGTAACTGCAAAAAAATTAGCCTTTATGAGAACCACTAGTGCACTTGTTACTTTTTGTAGGAATCTGGGACGTAGGCCACCAGCTGAAATTATACAAATTTACAAGGCAAAATGTCTCTCGGTGGCTATGTATGGAGCAGGGGTTTGGGGTTTTACGAACACACACGAGTTGCAACTAGTGGAAAATGCTTTTCTACGTTTTCTGTTATCGGCCCCGTAAAGTACTTCCACTTTTGTGTGCCATGAGGAATTGGGTCTTATGTATGTCTCGGATCTAATTAAATTGGAACCCATACTCCTCTGGCACAGAATATGGACTAGGGAGCAGACTGTGTTAAATAGAACCATCATGCAGGACATAATGAGACTGGAGGGGGTTCATTTGATACCGTGGGTGAAGTACGTGAAAACATTTTTATCAACATTAGGCCACCCAGAGTTTTATACAAACCCTGCCTCAATGTCCAGACTCTCTAGAAAAGATTTAAAATTAATGGGCTTAGCATATTTGAGTGATGTAAGATCGGCAGGAGAGCTATTGAAACCTAGTGCCCTGCAACACCAGCTAATACGCACTTCGGAGGGGTTGGAGCCATATTTGTCATTTGTTTCTAGCGGGTTTGATAGAATGATATTATTTAGATTTAGGATGGGTACTATCCACAGACTCCTGTCTTTCCCGAAAATGAATGACTGGTCCCGTACTTTACCCCTCTGTCCGTGTGATTCGCAGTCAACTCAATCTACATCACACGTGATGTTCTTTTGTAAATTTTATATGAAACAAAGAAAAGAGTTACTGATCCCAGTTTTAAAAGCTTATGGCCTTAAACAGTGTCGCCCAGCACTAATCCGCCTGCAATTTTTGGAAAATGTTCATATTGCATGGAGGATTGCATTATATATTAAAAGAGTCCTACGGCTTAGAAAAACTATGATCTGGGATAGCAATGAGATGATGGGTCAGGATCGAGATTCTTGATTAGGACTTTGGATATACATTTTTAAATGTATTAACTGTTATGATTGTACCCAATAAGTGTTATGAACTTGTTTTTATGTGATCTTTTATGTTTCGGGTGATAAGTACATTGGACACATATCTTTTTAACGTATTAGTATTTATGATTGTATGTAATCAGTGACATGAATTTGATTTTATGTACCTTTTATGCTTTTATGATTGTCTTTGTAACAGTCGAATAAAGCTTTTATTGATTAAAAAAAATAAAACATGAATGCGCTCTTGCTGCCACAGCTATCAACTCGAACTCTCCTGGACTGCAAGCCTTACAGATCAGAGGTTTGAGTCTTAATAAACATCCAACGCGCCTGTTGGTAATAAACTGTTACATCAATCCTACGCAGACCCTCATGAAAGATCAGATGGAGGCATTGGCACAGAACTTAGAAGACCTGCTAAACAAATATAAATCATACCAGGTTATTCTAGCCGGGGATTTTAACCTGAAGGATCTCGACAAAACAGAATCACCCTCTCGGGGATTAGGTAGGGCTGCACCCCTGCATGACCTTCTCAACAATAACAAGCTGACATCAACCCACGTACTGAAAAAAGCTCGCTCGGCTTCCTGGCATCCTCCGTTCACCTTTCGGGACGCTTCAAGAATTGATTACATCATGGCCAGCGAAGCGATGGCGGCCACAATGGAAGACTTTGAAGTCGAAGATCGGAGGGAAAGCGATCACATGCCTTTAAGAGCAGTGTTTCAGCTGGATGTTCCGCCAGCTACCATCTACCTACACATTGGGGAGACAAGTGGGGAGGAAGAACATAGCGTCCTGAGGAGGATCAAGTGGTCAAACAAGACCGGGAATACACTTCAAACGTGGTTGGCTCAGAAACAGGAAGGGAGCCTGCCCACAGAGCTCTCACCCATAAAAGGATGGGAGAACATTGCTGAGGACTTACAAACAAAGTTTGGGAACTCCAAATCCCAATGCCCGAGACCGAAAGGGCAATTGAGACCAGGAAGCACCTGTCTAAACAAAGATATACGAGAACGCAAAAGGCTTCTGCGTAAGGCCCTCACAGAAAAGAAAAAAGGGGGCAGACAAATAGAGGGTCCATCAGCTGCATCGCTGAGGGCATCCTTAAGGAAGAAACTATGGGAACACAAAAAAGCTAATACGGAAAGCGAATGGCTTAAAGTCTTTTCCTTGCTTAAACAAAAGAATCCAGCACGACTCTGGAGACATATAAACCAGTTGAGCAATCGAGGAGCCTCAAGAGAAAATGGAGTCGCAGAAAAAGATTGGATGCTACATGTGAAGCAGTTATATGAAACCGCGCCTACTAACAGAGACCCTACAAAGGGGCCAAGTGGTAGGGCGGACCCAGCCGAGCAAGCTAGCATAAAGCCAGGAGCTATGATTCCGAGCCCAGGCAAGGTCTCCATGGGCAACAGAACTCCGGCCGATGTTCATGGCACTCCACCAGCCCGGATAAACACCCAACAGGTCATCAACACTATCAAGAGCATGAAGAATGATGGGGCCCCTGGGTCTAACGGGATCCCAGCACCGGTCTTCAAACTGGCCCCAGAGTTCTGGGCATCACTCCTAACCCCGCTCTTCAATTACACCTTCTCGACTGCCACAACCCCTGAGTCCTGAAGGGGTTCCATATTGGTCCCCATTTTTAAAAAGGAGATTGTCTAAAGCCATCGAATTATAGGCTCATTGTCCTGCTTGATCTGGAAGCCAAGGCATACGCCCGTCTACTATTGAAAGATCTGGAGAAGTGGGTCGAAGAGAGAAGTATAATACCCTTGCACCAGACTGGCTTTAGGTCACAGTCATCAACCATGGACAACGTTCTGGGACTAGCGCACCTTTCAGCCCAGGCAACCCTGAAGAACCATCCTCCACTTTTCTACTGTTTCGTAGATTATAGTACAGCCTTTGACAAAGTAGTTAGAAAAAGACTATGGTGGAAGCTAGAAAACTGGGGCATTCCATCAAACCTTTTGAAGGCAATAAGATCATTATATGAAGACACCTGGGTGCGGGTCAAAAAGAGTGCCTACACAGTATCCCCCAAAATAATCACGGAGAATGGGTTGAAGCAAGGATGTGTGCTGGCCCCCATCCTCTTCAACTTATACACGGCGGATTTGGGGGAGGCCCTAAAAGGAGCTAGTTTAGTAGCCCCAAGATTAGGAAGTGTGAGGCTGCCAGTGTTACAGTATGCTGACGATACAGTCATAATGGACCACACGAAGGTGGGCCTACAAAGAGCCCTAAACGCATTAAACCGTTTTAACATCATTAATAACCTGATAATCAACCAAGGCAAGACCAAGGTCATCATTTTTGGGTCCTACCATCTGAAGAAGAATGCACAGTGGCAATTGGGAAAACGTGCAAATTAATTTGGTGGCCTCATACAACTACCTAGGGGTCTGGCTGACGGAACGGGCCAAGGCGAATGTACACCTAAAACAGCAGAGCTCCAAGGCCAGCAAGGTTACACATTTATTAAAACAACTAAGCCAGCATTTGATCAGTCCGTCCGCCAGCCCAATTCTGACAGTTTTAAGAGCGAAGCTCCTTCCAGCAATCAGCTACAGACACCTTGCCTTCCCCGGGAAACTGGACGCTCTCCTTAATTCAGCACAAGTCAAGGCATACAAGTCAGTGCTATATATATCGAGGTCAGCAAGAAAAACAAGGCTAAGACTGGAGCTAGGCCTGGCGAGGCCAGACCTGACCTGCCAGTGGGAGTTCATAAAGTTATATTTAAGGATACTAAGGGCACCGGCTAACTCCCTAAAAACATTATTTGAGATCTATCTTTGAGGGGCCAGGCTCGGCCTGGCACACCAGGCTAGGAAACGCAATCAAAGCATTGAAGATCAAGGAAGAAAGCATTCCGTGGCTGGACATCCCCTTGAATGCCTGGAAGAGAGCTGTTAACAAACAAGTGCGCAAAATCTCCTTTGATCTCGACCTTAAATCTCTCCGTCGAAGCTCTCACCTAGATCCGATGAACAATTCCTACACGGTAGGAAAAGCACAACCCTACCTATGTGAGGCCCTCACTATACAGGCCCGAAGCAAAATCTTATTTATGAGGCTGATTACATTAGGGATTGCGGAATTCAACCCTGCATGGGCCCGAAGGGTGGAATCCATAAACTGTAGACTGTGCCCCTACAAGAGGGAATCCTGGTTGCATCTTCTATGTTGCTGTCCCAACCTCAACAACGAACGCCGGCGACTTCTATGCCCGATCTGTATCAATAATGGTATAAAGTCGTGTAGCGAAGCATCAGCCTTGTGTTTGTCAACCACTAACACAATGGCTCTAGCGAGACTGGCGAAATACATCCATCAAATCAGGATTGCCTTAAAAGTTGCCAACAAATGCAATAAAACACCAGGGAAGAGCACGGTAAACCCCGCGGATGAAAGCTGATGGGGTCTCTTAACGATGCATCAATGACTGTGCCCCTTTTGCACACCCTTCAAGAGAGCGTTTCCCCTTGAGAGACACCCATTGCGCCAATGCTGGGGAAGGCCCACTACGCGGGACTCGGGGAGGGGTGTTAAATTCTACCCATCACAAACTGAAGTTTGAAATCACTGTTTTTAGCTTCTATATGCTGATTGTTTTTACTGTAATGATTTTAATTAATTATACAGTTAAGAAAAAATACGTTGCTATCTATCTCTTCCATGGTGTTTCTCTGGAGCAAAAAATGAAATCGAGTGTGGAGTTCAGGCAGCATAAATAAATACACACACATGCAGAAAAGAATAAAAATGGATAGAACATCGGAAATAAAAATGAACCGGAGCCTTTGCCCCAACCCCCTTCATGGCTCAATCAGGGAAACAAATAAGAATCTGTGTCTGTGTGTGCGTGCGTGCAAGATAGTTTCAGTGTATGTTTGCAGACAGGAAGGAAGAGGCAGCTTACCTAATTATTCTGGGAAGCTTCGGGTTGCCTTGGAAATCAGCCGGAAGTAACAAGGAGATTATAATGCAGAGGCAGCAACGAGCCACAAAGCAGGACACGAGGTGAAAGCAGCGATGGCCAGGAAAGACAACTGGATCCAGTGGAAGGCAGCAGTGACGGCGTGGAATATGCAGAACTCCCTCGAAGTACAGGCTGCATTGCAAAGGTGCTGGTCCATCTTTATGTACAAAATTCGCGGGCATTTCTTGGTATGCATGCTGCAGTCTCTCTGATTGGAGGACAGGTATTGATGACATGGCCACATTATGATTGGCTTATTTTACCTTGACCTCCAATCAGACAGCCTCCTGAGAGGCAAGCATTTCGAATGCAAAACGAAGAGGAAACGTTTTGGATTTGAGGCTGAAGTGAGGCTTGTAAATGCGCGACCCCCTTCTGATGACTCCACGCCCCCCCTGGGGGTCGCACCCCATTGATTGAAGACCTCTGCTCTAGCAGGACTGAGCTAAGGATCTGTTAGTGTGAATCCAAGGACCATTTTGGGGTTTGTGATAGTATTGCATGGTGGAGTTTAACCAACATCACCACATAATACTCTACCTTCCTAGAATGGCCAGTGTGGGTCAGACAGGAAATACTTGCTGTTAGAATATGAGTTACTGGTTGAAAGAGGAGTTACCCCTGGTCAAGCAGCAACCACAATCCTAGTCATGGCAATATACAAGCAAACCCCAAATTAACCAGTGCTCAACTCCCCTGTAACTTGGTACAGACCAGTCATTCTTAACTTAGGAGCCATGTGTAAAGTATTTGTGCAACACTTCAAACAGCAAAACAGTGAAAACACCACACAAAAAGTATCCCATACCAGGTTAGAATAATAGAGTCGAAATGAATAAATAAAACAAGACCAAAATGACAAAAATCCAAAATTCAATCAGTAAAATAGGAGTTACGAATTTTTAAAGAATAAACTGAAAAATAGCACCAAAAAGCACAAAGTATCTCGTTGTGCTGGACCGGCTCAAAGTGAAACGTTCAGGCTGACCGTCATGGAATGCAGGTCAGATACAGTCCCAGATCAGTCCCGCTAAAGTTTTACCTTCTCAGGTTTTGTGCCAAGAGCCCTGTTTTCATTGGAGATGGTCGCAGGGAGCAAGGAGAGCGTCTCGGGCAGTGTGGCGCAAAGTGCAGGCCGGGCGTCGGGGGCGGGTGGACTGGAGGTCCACAGTGGCATGTCTCTGCAGGCGGTCGATGCTTGCTGTGCCAAGAGACAGGATGGTGGCTGCTCGTACTGATTTTTGGTGTGAGTGTCATGGTTCCGGTGTAAACTGGTCGTGAAGAGAGCAAAAGCTTGATATCAAGATCCTTTGAGCCACGGCAAGGGCTGAGGACCTGAGAAGCACCACTTGGGGGTCAAGAACTCACTGCAGCCAGGTCCAGGGCTTGTTGGGGAGCCTTTTATGTCCCTAAGGCAAAGATCAGGAGGCCAGCAGACTAGCCCTTTGAGTCACTCTGGGGTACTGGGTTCAAGATGAAGTTGTAGGTCCAAATTGTTCTTCCCCAGGCAAGAGGGCAGCAGGAAGCAGGTCAGCACACCAGGTCAGCATCTTCTTTAGAGCAGCAGCCCAGCAGAGTGGCAGTCCTTGTAGCAGCACAGCAGTTCTTCTTCCTGGCAGAGTATCCACATGTCCAGAAGTGTACTGAAGAGTTGGTGTCTAAGTTCTTTCATTTACACCCTGGTTCTGAAAGGTAAAAGAAGCTTCTAAACAGTGGCTTTGAATGGCATGGAATTCTCTGCTTCCCTGGCTCCAGGCAGGCTGAAGTGACACTGCAGGGTCGTTAGGCTCTTTGTGTGAAGGCAGAGAACAGGCTATTCAGTTGTAAGTGTGACTGTGCTCTGCTCCGTCCCGTCATCCTGCCAGCAGATGGCCTATCCAGGCATTCCTAATCAATCTATTGTGTGCCTGTCGGGGAGGAATTCACAAAGCCTAACTGCCAGTTACACCCAGTCATGTGACTCAGGCCAGGCTATATGCACCAAAGGGCTAAGAGCAGAAAAATGCAGACTTTCTAAAAGTGGAATTTTTATAATTGTGATCAAAATCCCAACTTTTCCAATAAATAGGGCTCTTCACCACAATTCCAAAGACACCAAAAATGACATAGCCACCAGCTCCCACATGGAATTTGTTTCTAAAATGTCTTTAATTCCCTTTTTGATTGGAAGCCGGATTATGGTTTCAAAACATTGCTGCATCTGATACCAATTCGCAATTCAGAAGTAATGTCTTCAACACAGTTCTTTCAACATGCAAATCGGTTTCCATTCACAATCTAATTTTAAGAGTTGGTAAAAAGTTCACCAACTGCTAAAACGGGATTGCTACACACTAAAAACATATTTTCCGGTTGGAAATGCACCTATTTTGCTTGGGACTGCAAAATAGGTTTTCCATCAGGCCCTTAGTTTTGGGAGGGGATTGAAAATCTGATCTCCCCAGAGTCTAAAACTTTCCCCAATATGGCTTATTTGGAGTGCGAATAGAAAATCTTACCTCCCCAAAGTCCAACACTTTCTCCAAAGTGGCTTCGTTTAGGTTGGGAATAGTTAATATGAACTCTTCAGAGTCTAAAACTTTCACCAAAGTGTCTTAGAGGCCGATTACGACTTTGGCGGTGCTGCTCCGACTCTGCGCCAGCTCAGCACCTTCAAAGCCATGCAGGGACTACCCGCCAGATTACGAGTTGAACTCATGTCTGGCTGACGTTTCCAGATTTTTCTTTTGCTGTTCCCATGGCAGTGCCCTGAAAATGAGGCCCCTTAGTCCCCTTTCTGACAACCTTTTCATGGCAGGGTTCCCACCAGGAAAAGGTTGTCAGAAATGGACATCGTAATACCGATGGCGGTGCCTGCCTCAGATCCGCCGCCATTCCCCGGCGCTCAAACCTTCACCACACAGTTGGGATCCAGGTGATGTTGGCAGTGTGGCATCGGACTGATGTCTGTCCGACTGTCACCATCCAAATACGGCAGTCGGACTGAAGGGCAGTTGGCGGTTGGACCACCACTAACGGGATGTCAATGGTCCGACCGCCAGCATCATCATCAGGCCCTTAGTTTGGAGTGGGAAAACTAAATCTGATTGCTCCAACACTTTCCTAACATGCCTTCATTTGAAGTGGAAATATTAAATGTGAACACCCCAAAGTGCAAAATGAATCTAATATGGTTAAGTTTAGACTTATGTTTGTATGTTTGACACCCACAAGAGTTTAACACCTACCTTAGTTTACTCAGTTTTTAGAGGTGCAGTAAATATATTATTTTAAAGTCAGAATTTCATTTTAGGATTTTTTATCAGAGGTATATTATTTAATCTTTAACATTTCATTTTGACATTTTTTATTAAGTTATGCAAAGTATATTAAAACTTTAGCTCATTTGTTTCATAAACCTGTATCCAATGTGTCATAATAACATTTTTGTAATATTTATTTACTACTTCATCAGTCGGTTAATTAATAATTTAGGAGTCACTGTATTTTAATACCTTCTTATTTACAATTTAAACAGTTAACAACAAAATGCAATGGACTTTTACGTTTGTATAATTAAAAAAGATGTTAATTAAGTGTACATCAATATTGGTGCATATTGTCATACATCTTTGCGCATTGTATTAGTAACATTTTTCACAGTTTGTTCGATAGTTTTGCAATACATATTTCTTGTATTATAATAGATTAATACTGTAAAATTAAATTCAATGTATCAGTATTTTTAATATATATTTACATTAATATTTACCAAATATTGTACATTTTTAGTTTTCCCCCCCATTTTATTAACAAAACGTAGAGTTTATATTAAATCTAACCTCTACTCTTTTCACTGGTGAATGCATTTTTAGTCTGTCTTCTTCTTTACATTTCAGTGGTTGGCATTTACCAGCTCAGATAGGAGCATTTTTAACTAACTTCTAAGGTATGTTCGTTGATGGGGTTGAGACGGGGAAGAAGACTATTAGCTAGTGTAGATGTGTAGGTTAGTATAGAGTTACTTTTTCAGTTAGTTAGTTTAGGGCACTGTTATCATTTTGTATTATGCATGCAGTAGGCCCAATTGTCTATTGTTTGTTACGCATCTGTAAATTAGGTGTATATTTACTTGGAGTTCATATTTATAAGACTATGTTACGTTTTATGTTTTTGTTTGGTTTCTGTTTGTTTTAAGGGTGGGTTTGTGTGATTTCTTTTTTCAGGGTTATTATTGTCATGGATACATTATATTTTTTGTTTACTGCTTTAGTTATTTTTGTCTTGATTTTTGTGGATTTCAAAGGGTGTTTTTTCTATTTCTTTTTTTCGGGTTTTGCGAGGAGTCAGTGGATTTGATAAATCTCTATTTTCAGATTTTTTGACTATTAATATTGCATATTTGGGGATATATTTAATTGTTTTTGGTGGATTTGTGCTTTGAATTTGGGGATTCTACTCTGGACCAAAGATTATATTTTATTATTTCTAGGTTGGATCAGAATATTGTTTTTGCATATTTATTTATTTATTTTGTATTATTATGTGTTTTTTATGCTTTAATAAGATTTCAAATTATTAAAATGAGTGTAGCATACATTCGATCTTGTGTTTTTTTATTTTGTATACTACTATGTTTAGATTTATAATATTGCACGTTTTAATGCTGTGTTTTTTGTACTGTTTTATAGTTGAAAGTAATCACACTTTGTATTTATCATTCTGAATTTATTTATAGTATTTAAAATGTAACTTTTTTTCAGAGAAATAAAATACCTTATAATTTTGTATCCTGAAATAGTTTGGGAAGCTATGTTTTAGCATTTGAGTTTAATCCCACTTGTTATTTTAGGCTGTGTTTGCATGATATACATTTATTATGTTAGTGTTCTGGCTATTGTTTTGAGGCGGCGTATTCCTCGATAGTTTGGGAATGAAAACACTTTGCTTGCTAGCATTTCATTCATATGCTTGGTATGTTTTTTTGGTTTAATTTGAATTAGGGATTAGGTTATTCTAGGAGCTGGGTAGAGGTGTTCTTTTTCAAAAATTGCAATTCAATTTGCATATTATTAATCTAATTTATTTCTAAGATAAAAATTTCGTAGAAATACATTACAAATCTTAAACATAATTTTGAAACAATTTTCAATCCCTAAATCCTCTCCCTGATGGACAAAACAACCGCCTCCAGAACTAACTTCACCAAATGCATTACCATGGTAGCAGACTGGATGTGAACCAACTGTCTGCAGCTCAACTCTGACAAGACCAAAGTACTGGTCTTCGGCAACAAGACCTCTCAATGGGACTCCACCTGGTGGCCATCGGAGCTAGGACCAACACCCACAGACCACGCAAGAAATCTAGGGATCATCCTAGATGACAAGCTCAACATGACGAGTCAATGCAGTGTGCTCATCCTACTTCCACATACTCCGCATGCTGTGAAAAATCTTCAAATGGTCACCTCAGAACATCAGACAGACTGTCATGCAGCACTTATCACCAGTAGGCTGGACTACCGCAACACTCTCTAAGCCGGAATATCCAAACAACTCCTACAGAGACTCCAGAACACCGTTGCAAGACTCATACTCGACCTCCCATGCCACACCTACATCACACCACACCTCAGGAAGCTTCACTGGCACCCCATTCACAACACAGCCAGTTCAAACTTCTCAAGCACATATACAAAGCCCTACACAACACAGGACCAGAATACCTGAACATCCATATACACTTTCACCACCCACCAGACACCTACGTTCTGCCTCACTCGCACACATTCTCCACAACTGCAAAACTGGAGGTCACTCATTCTCCTACATTGCACCCAAGACATGGAACAACCACCCTCAACACATCAGAGCCTCCTCCTCAGTTCTTGAGTTCTGCAAGAAGCTGAAGCTGAAGATCTAGCTCTTTATATAAGCACCTTTGGAACAATGTTCCCTCTAATTTTTTTCCTCTGTGTGCGGCAGTGGAGGGTCTCTGTGCGCTGCAACCATGGCTATGTGCGCCAGGAAGCAGACTGCGCGCGTGTGCAGCGCCAAATGTCACTCCAAACGTTTACTTAAAAAAGTGAAAAGATGGTGCATTTTCACACATACAGGGCCACGTTAAGGGTCTTAAGGCCTGTTTGCAAATTGGATAAACACGCCATGACATGAATTGGTTACACAGGCAAGTACACTTCAGGTTTAGAAAAGCACAAGACTCCAACGGTGGTACCATCATAAGATTTTACTAAATATTCTTAACTGGAGCACTGATCATTGGGTGGGGAAATGTTGAGAGCCTATACAATATCACAAGTTACAAAATTACATAACATATTTACAATTTGATGTGAAAGCTACTGAGTAATGTTGGGCTATCCCACTAGAGATAGTTTGTAAAACTCTGACATCCAGGCAAACATGGACTGTGGAAGAGGGCTGTTCAGACACGTCAAGTGGCATCACTAGATGGGTGGCAGGGTTGCTTCTCACGGCGATCCTTGCCATTTTTCCAGTGCTGATAAACTCTATCGAGGTCAACTTTCCCATTCAGGAGGTAGGCCTTTGTCCTCATCAGCATATCCAAATGCTTCTGCTCTAGTCTATTCCTCAATTTACTCTTGATAGTATTCATGAGGCTGAATCCTCGTTCACAATCTGCACTAGATGCTTGAAATGTTGTGCAGACATCAACAAGCTGAGACACCACACTATACTGAGCAGCATTGCGTACAGTGAAATTCACCATGTCTTGAAAGGTGGTAAATAACCCACCCTTTACATGTTCTGCCACCACATATTTATAGTCTCTGTATTGTTGAACAACATCTTCTGGTGTTTCACAATCACCCAGGACCAAGACATTTTTATACTTTTCAACAAGTCTTTGTATATTCTCAGTCCCAAAATCAAAATGTGATTGTGTTGCTATTGCCTGGATTTCAAAGCTTGCCCATTCTTTCAGTTCATCTTCAGGGAACCTTTTTTGCATGTGCTCACAAAGAAGGGACACAAAAGACAAAATAGGCCCACTGTCAAACTCTTGCCTTTCCTTGTACAACACCATCAGGTCTCTTACATTGCTGCTCCAAAAGACAGTGTTCTCCAAATACTGTTCCTTAATTTGTCCAATCTTTGCTCTTGCATACTGTACAGCTTTAACAGTAGTCAAAGAACTTTTTTGGAACAGTTTGCACAAAGATGCAAATTCACTCAGAATGTCATTAAGTACTGCAAGGGAAATATGGTAGTTTGAGTCAGATAGCTTTTTGTGACAATATTTAGCAACTGGATCATTCTCCTCAACTTTCTCATGCTCAAAGTACTTAAGAACAGCCTCGTAATTCCGAATTAGTGCACCAACTGCAAAATGCCTTGAAAGCCACCGGACTTCATTCAATGGTCGAAAAGAGACCACTTCACAATTAGTGACCAATGCCATTTCATCCAGCTTGGACTTCCTTGCAGGAGATCTGGAGAACACAGTGTAGACAGTCCTCAATAATGTCTCCATCTCTTTAATCATTGGAACCCTCTTCCAGGCATCATCAACTCCCAAATCTTCTCGATGAGCGACACAATGCTGCTCAACTAGATGGGGAATGGATTGTTTAAGGCGAGTAGCAACACCATTATTTTTACCCAGCATCACAGACGCACCATCGGATGTGAACATAACCATTTTCGTGAGGTCCAGTTCATTGGCACTGTAGAATTCTTTCACAGCAGTAGTGATAGCCTCAGCATTACAACTAGTCAGCTTCACTATGCCCCCAAACAGTGTTTTGTGCTCTGTTGAGGTTACAGGCTGGAACTTGAAGTACAGGATGAGCATTTTTGTTACAGAAATATCTGTGCTCTCATCAATTATCAATGTGTGATACAAAGCGTTACGAAGTTCTGCCATACCTTCACAGTGTATCACGCTATTGATGGCCTCAAGGAACTCGAAGGCAAAGTTCTTGCTCCTCCAGCTGTCTGGTATCTTCACATACAAAGCTAGGTGGTCATGGATGTCTTGCACAGATAACATTGAAGTATTCATCTTGACTGCCAGCAACACGTTGTTGATGAGAATCTTTATCTCTTCAGGCAGGGATCTTTGTCGTTCAACTACTTCCATTCTATTTGCTTTGTCAGTGGCAGTTTCTGTCAGCATTGCCCGCACTCCAAAACCAAACCTGGCAGCAGCACTTCTGTTTCTCAATATCACCATGGCAGACTCGTGAACTTTGCTAATTAGATGGCGTTTCAGGTAATCCAGTTTCCAACCATCACTCCATTTCTTCCCTGTAGAAAAGTCCCCAACAATCTTGGCTTCGGCACATGCTTTGCAAATCAAGCCCACGTCTGGACTGTATTGAAATAGTTCCCCAAGTTGCACGCGAACCTTGCTTCGTGATTTCTGTGACTCAGCCTCCACAATTTCTTTCATCCACTCTTCCTTGAATACAAGGCAACATTTCTTCCTTTGTGGTGAAGCATCGCACTCTGCAGAAGGTACAGCTTTGCGCTTGAACATATTTGTGATAACTGGGTTTAGCCTGCTATGCCACAAAGCCTGCAAAATAAAGGAACATGGCTAAAGTTGATGCGTATGCTCATGATTGCAATCTGTCACATAGTACTGAGGCATCGCCAGCAAAACGTACAGTGTAATTACCTGGATTTTTCTGTTCACTGCCCTGCCCTTTCAAACTTAAATGTAGCACTGTCCGTAGAGCCTACAATAGAAGTAAAGATTGTTACAGCACATTGTGAATTTGTGATACAGCAATATACCATGTGCACCATAAGGGAACTCTACCAAACAATTACCTGCTCTGCTTGTACTCACGTATGCCCGTTCAAATGTGTGGGCTACTGTTCACGAAACCTGCAACAGAAGAAAACATAGGTAAGATATGTTGTTATACTACAATGTACAAGATGCACCACAGTTTAACTCTACCAAACAATTACCTGTACTGCTTGAACTCACGTACACCCGTTCAAATGTGTGGGGTACTGTCTGTGAAACCTGCAACAGAAGAAAACATGGGTAAGGTGTGTTGTTATACTACAATGTACAAGATGCACCACAGTTTAACTCTACCAAACAATTACCTGTACTGCTTGAACTCACGTACACCCGTTCAAATGTGTGGGGCACTGTCTGCGAAACCTGCAACAGAAGAAAACATAGGTAAGGTATGTTGTTATACTACAATGTACAAGATGCACCCTTTTAACTCTACCAAACAATTACCTGTTTGTTCTGCCTGTACTCACGTCTGCCTGTACAACTGTATGGGCCTGATTCACAGAACTAACTTACGTCGTAAACGTAAAGTTAGTACTTTTTAGGTATTCACAGAATACACTTACTCATTTTGGTATTCACAGAATGAACTTACTCATTTCGATATTCGCAGAAGTTAGTAGTCCTAAAGTTAGGACTACTAACTTCTGTGAATACCGAAATGAGTAAGTTCATTCTGTGAATACCAAAATGAGTAAGTGTATTCTGTGAATACCTAAAAAGTACTAACTTTACGTTTATGTTTACGTTTTTGACGTAAGTTAGTTCTGTGAATCAGGCCCTATTTGTAGCACGGTCTCACAAACCTGAAATTAAGTTACTTCTCTAACACTTCTATTTACTTGTATCACCTTTACTACACCAACCTCCCCACAACTCCTACAACTTGAAGTCCTCTGTCTGATGTAACATTTCCTATACATTGATTTACACACTATGATTCAGTGTCTCTGTGTAATGTGCATGCAATGTAAAGTGGGGTTAGGTAGATTGGGGTGGAGTGGGGTAGATTGGGTGGATTGGAGTATAATATATTGGGGTAGAGTGGGGTAAGTGGTGTGGAGGGGAGTGGAGTGTCATGGCATGTTGTGGAGTGCCTTGGAGTGGAGTAGCATGTTGCACAGTGGAGTGGCGTGTCAGAGTGGAAGGGCATAGAGCGAAGTGGAGTGGTGTAAAGTGGAGTATGCATGGTGTGGTAGCGCACTACCATTACAGACAACACATTTTCAATTGAAATGAGCATTACATTTATAACAAAATAGGGTAAAACTCCACACAAACAATAATGTGTGCATAAGTCATCACCTAGTGTATTGATGTGTTTTTATCATATTCAAATATTTGTTTCCAGCACACTTTAGAATTACAAAAAAAAAATTGCTTCATTTGTACTGATATTAATCTATTTTGAAAAATCAGCACAGTTCATTTTTTTATGTGCTAGGAAAAAAAATCCTACACCCTCTCCTCTTACATGGATGCTCAGCAGGATTGTCGCATACATTCTCTCACTTTGAAGTTAGAAAAAGAAAAGTAAACACCAAGCCCCCTCTGAAGAGAGAGCTTGACATTTGACCTCTGTCTTTGAATGCAAAGCAAACGTGATAAGATAAGACCAAGATGTAAAGGCCTGTTTACAGAAAGTGAGTTTGTGGAAGAATACAGTAATCAAAGTTTGGGAAACGGGAGGGACGAACTCAAGCTGGACAGCCTAAAGCAAATAAAGCCAGCCATGCATATTGAGTTCCTTTGAACACTGAGCTCTCAGGAAACTGAAGAAAGGGCCGAGAGGGATTTGCTTCTGCGCCTTTCAGTAGGGAAGCTAAAGCGTCGAGTTCGCGAAAGAATGGGTGCGGACAGAGCGTCATTCGTGCGCGACCGATAGGCTTATGAGAGTCCATCGGGGGTGAGGGGGTTAGAACGGGTTCAAGAGAGGAAAGGTAAAGCTGCTCGCGTCCTCTCAGAACTCACTCGTATTGGACCAAAGTGCGCCTCTGCTTTAAATCGTTAAGATAAGTCGCACATTTTAAGTAGTGAAATATTGCGGTGACTTGCCCCCTCATTACAACTGGCTCTACACCAGGTGCGTCCAGAAGGGCTGGATGCTTGCCAGATGTTAGGTTAACCACGATGTAAAGGACAGCCGTGTGCAATATTATATGTACAACCTTTGGGGAAAAGCCTGAAAATCTAATATTTAGTTCTGGGCCATCCGGACCTGCGACGGACTCTCCTGGTCGGTACTGCACCCCGATGGAAACAGCCCCTTGTGATTGTTAGTAACACTGCTGCAGGTGTGCTGAAGCCGATGCTCTGAAGAGTGAGGACCTTAATCAGGCTCCGTGGAGGGATGGGATGAGCACCCGCCCTCCCTCTGCACCTCTTCATTATCTTCTGCGCTCCTCGCACTACTCATACTTTCCTGCCCCTCCCTGTCCTTGTCACTGAATGCGAGTGAGACGTGAGCCTCTATAAAGCTCTCTTCCCCCTCCAGCGGATGCCACTCCTTGGGTCGCCTTTACTTCCTTAACCCGAGCTTTTTCACTGCTATCTGCAGCAGCGTGCTTAGTGACCAAGAAAAATAGTGCTCTGGGTATGGGTGTGCACGTACGCATGTATTGAGAATTTAGGTGTTCTGTGATAAAATGCCCAAATATTCCCCTGGTTGGACAAAAGTACTTAACACGGCTCGACCAATTGAACAATAAGAAGTGGTACATGCACCCTCCAAGAAGCCGACCCCACCCCTTCCACCTCCAAACCTTGGTTGTAAAAGTCATATTCACGCCTGGCTGTCTGAAATATGTGAAAATTAACAAAACGTACTAAAAGTAAAACTTGATAACTCTATAGCCTGTGTTAGATAGTGCTTGCTACTTCTATCCTGCCATTTTATAGCACTGCAAAGACTGAGTGTTAATATAACCCAGCTCAGGAAACAACTTAATTGACCTGGGAATGATGAAAGGCTGAGACGGCCCCCCACCCCCAACCCCCTTTCAACCTGTGGCAAGCAGTGAGTAATTAGATCACGGATTGGACAAAATAAGTCCCAGGCAGCTGCTTGACCAGGTGTAGCTCCCACCTCTTGGTGATGCCTGGGTTTTCAAACCTAACCTTGTAACCGAACAGGGTATTCAGGGAACGGTTCCGGTACTGGGCACAGCCTCGTCTTCTGTGTGAGGGCATTGATGCTGCTGCTTAGAAAGCAGGAAATGCCTAATCCTCGAGTGCCTCTACCATAAATAACCCATGCCCAAATCAAACTCTCCACCCTCGAATACGTGGCAGCCTGTGACTACAGGGCCAGCATAGCACAAATCGCCATGCTTGCCTCACACAGCCAATAAATGCAACTATCTATTAGGGAGTGTATCTTCTCTGCTCTCTCTTTTCAGGAAACCTGTCATGGGCACGCGCAGTGCGGGGCTTAAAGAAGTGCATTCTCTAAAGCTGTAAATACTTTGCCTTAAAGTGGCAGTGCCCATACTAAAATCAGGGCCACAGGAATCATGCGATTCTGCGACCGTGGCAATTCCCGCATAATTATGGTTAATAAGCACATTTTATGTGTTTGTGCTCAAAGGGATTAAAAGTTTAAAAAAATATTGCAATTCAAGTTCCTGTGCCCCGAAGGTTGTGTGCTTTTATTTAAGTATTCATGTTAATCACAGCTCGTGAAGGGCGCTGCAATTAACATGAATACTTAAATAAAAGCACACAATCTCCCCTGCAGCCTCGCTTTACTAACAAAATAATACAGCAAGTCTGCAAACAAGGCAGATTAACCCAAAAAGCACACGCCGTGGTGTAAACGTGCTGCATTTCCTTTCTAAATAGATCAGGGCTGCGGGGTGATTGTGTGCCTTTGGTAAAGTTTTCAGGTTAATTGCAGCTCATGGCGGGCACTGTGACTAACCTGAAAACGTTATCAAAGGTACGCAATCACCCCGCAGCCTCGATCTATTTGGAAAGGAAATGCAGCACGTTTACAACACGGCGTGTATTTTTAGGTTAATCTGCCTTTTTTGCAGACTTGCTGTATTGTTTTGTTAGTAAAGCGAGGCTGCGAGGGAGATTGTGTGCTTTTATTTAAGTATTCATGTTAATTGCAGCGCCCTTCACGAGCTGTGATTAACATGAATACTTAAATAAAAGCACACAATCTCCCCCGCAGCCTCGCTTTACTAACACCACAATACAGCAAGTCTGCAAACAAGGCAGATTAACCTGAAAATACACGCAGTGTTGACAGCAAAGATGAAGATGTCCGAGCAACCGGCTGTGATTTAGGATCGTTTTCTGCGGGGTTGGTGGGCAAACTCCTCAGTTGCTGGCCTTCGTCTTTCTCATGCCTTGCATGTGGCCCTTAAGGTTTTTCTCTGCCTTTTTTTTAACAGTTTTGGACCCACCCGGCCTAAAAATGAACCATCCACAGCTGATAACCTTCACTCGTGCCAAAGATGGCTCAGACTGCTGGAGAAATGGGCGTCATCACAAGGAGAGGGCCCATCATGCAGAAGGCGGCACTCTGCAGGGGGATGAAGCAAGAAGCTTCTCTGAAAGCCTCCTTGCAGTAGCTGAGGGGAATGGTTCACAGAGGCCACCCAGAAAACGGACAGTACTGCGACGGCAGCTCAGAGCTAATAGTGCTGCCCTTCCACCTACATCTGCTTTCTCGCCAGCAGACGGGTCTTCAGCTAGCAGTGGTCACCGAATGCTGATGTGTGCTCAGGATGGAGATTTGAAAGCTCTGCAGGAACTGGTGGAGTAAGGCGCGTGTGATGTGAATTTCCGGGATAGATACTACTGGACAACTACTATGTGCGCGGCTTATGCCGGACACACAGAGATTGTGCTATCTTCTGAAATGTGGGGCTGCCTGGGTAGGAGTGTGTGAAACACGGAGCAGAGACAATACAGCAAGTTTAAAAACACTGCGTGTATTTCGAAGTTAATCTGCCTTGTTTGCAGACTTGCTGTATTGTTTTGGTAGTATAAAGCGAGGCTTCGGGGGAGATTGTGTGCTTTTATTTAAGTATCCATGTTAATTGCAGCCCCTTCACGAGCTGCGATTAACATGGATACTTAAACAAAAGCACTCAATCTGTCCCGCAGCCTCGCGTTACTACCAAAACAATACAGCAAGTCTGCAAACAAGGCAGATTAGCCTAAAAAACGCACGCCGTGTTTTTAAACTTGCTGTATTGTTTTGTTAGTAAAGAGAGGCTGCAGGGGAGATTGTGTGCTTTTATTTAAGTATTCATGTTAATCGCAGCTCGTGAAGGGGCTGCAATTAACATGAATACTTAAATAAACGCACACAATCTCCCCCGCAGCCTCGCTCTACTAATAAAACAATACAGCAAACAAACAGTGCGTGCGCTTCAGGGCAATCAAAAAGCACACGCGGCTGAAACAAAAGTACAGCAAGTGGCCACATTATAACACTTACCTCCGCTTTTTTCGCCGCCGTACTCCGCAATCTGGAAATGCCCGTTTTTCGCGCCGCACGCCTTTTAAACGCGGGGGCGCGAATACTCTCGCGGGATGTGCCGTCTGTGCACGCTCCACACATGGCACTGCGCGCTCGGGGGTAGAGTAGTGCGCGCGCGCGCGGGCGCGCGCCTTATTGGGAACAGTGCTTGGGAACCACAAACCTACATATCTGCCCAAGCGCCTGGATACCCGATTGGGTGATTAGTGTGCTATATAAATCAAAATAACATAACACAACATAACATCCATAGTCACAAAAAAATTGCATTGGCATTGGCATTTGGGGTTACCCATTAAAATCACAACAAACATTCTCCTAAAAATGCAGATCCAAGACAATAAATACAATACCAATGACAAATGCTTAGGGCAGATGCATTAAGGTGTATTAGTAGTGAGTGATGAAGTATCTAATTGTATTTTTATTAGCTTAATTTACACATGTCAATTGCAACCATACATTTATTTAATATGAAAACGATTAAAAGCAGTTCATATCAACTACATAGCAATCAGGGACAAATGATACACAATCACCATGGGACGAGATTAGCATTCATTAAGGAAAATGTCTTAAGAGACACCTTTACAAATATACCAATGTCAAATGTTATTCCACAGAAGAAAGTGCAAAGATTAGATTTAAAGGCTTGTCATGATCTAGACATCTGCTTTTCAGAAAGAGAGGGCACATCATCCTCTTCCTCTCTACCAACAAGAAGAGACAGACTAGTAGAAGATGAATTATGGAGTATTTAACATTTAGGTTACATGGGCATAGGCCTTTTTTAAACAATTTTATGGCAAACAAACCCAATGCACCAGGATAAATCCACTCTATTGCACAGTCTAAAAATCACGTCCCTTTTACGTCTCTTTGAATCCTCATAATATGTAGATGTATATATCTTTGCATCCTATCCACTGTACACACTTTTTTGCAGAGCTCTTGGGGGGCTAAGGAGTTGGTATTGAGCTTATGGCTTACTAGCTGCATCTTCTCTTTCAATGACTGTTTTAATTTAAATACGTTTGGTGGGCTACACTTATCTCATAAAGGGGAATCCAAGTCAAGGCTTGAAGCCAATTAACATTGTTGCTGCCAGTTTAATTCCATTACTCAAATAAGTGCCTCCTGAGGTAGATATGATATTAGTCTTTACTAGGGGTGTGGTGCATCTGGTAAAAATACTGTTCGAGCATTGGCTAATAGGTTCCATGAATCAAGATGACATTCTAACTGGATGGCATGGACCATTGTATATGAAAAGAATGCCAGAAATCTCTTCATGCACAAACCTTCAAGAGGCCACAATTGCTTCTCTGGTCAAGTGAAAACAATTCTGCTCCATATAGGCCTTGAGGTATTAATTTCCCACAGGCTGTTGTTAAGAGCAGCTCAAGAGTATAACTTCCATAAGTACCGTCAAATCTTCTCCAGGCATTGACAGTTCACATTAAGGAACTTCTCAGGGAAAAGTGTCTCATCCATTTCAGCCTAGAAGTAAAATTAAGACTCAGCTTTTATATAAATGGACCTGTTCAAGTAGTTGGTTGTCATATACCACTGGAACATGGCCTGTTTTGCAGAGAAGATCAGTGTTTCATTGTATCCACATTTATATTCAGGTTGCTCTGCCTACAATAGTGCCCCAAAATGTGGATATTTCTTTGCAGGCCAACCAGGGTATAGTCTAACACAATTAGATCATCATAAATTAAGCATGGGACATGGCAATGGCCATTTTATGTGAAAACGAATGACTGGTTATAGTAGCCACTGGGAATTCTGCCAAAAATAAATTGAACAAAAGATGGGCAAGGGCACAGTCTTGGCGTAGGCAGTTTTCAATAGAGAATTTCCTGCTCAGAATCCCCTTCCCATTTAGGACTACCTTCATGCAATTTTGGGAGTATAACTGCTGGATCATGTGCAGAAGGCCCACGGGTATGTTCAAGGATAGAAGATTGCTCCACAGAATGCTATGGCCGACCCGGTCAAAAGCGGAGCAAAAGTCTACAAAGCAACAACAAGGTCAGTCAGAAGACTCCATCTCATTATTCGCTAATGACCACAAGAACATGCTACAGTGAATTGTAGAGTGATTTGCGTGAAAACCTCCATGCTCCACGGGGATAAGATTTTCTTTTTTATGCAACAGGTTAAAGGTTTTAAAACAGCCTTTGTATTTATTTTAGATATGGCATTGAGCAGGGAGATCAATCTATAGTTGTATGGTAGCAACTTGTCAGTCAGCTTCAAAATTTGTTTAAGTCCACAACATGAGACAGGAAGACTCCCTTTAACAGTGACCCATTTAAAAAAATGCTTTGCAATAGAAGTGCACCAGTTAGTGTCAGCCTTGAAAATGAGAGCAGGTAGGCACTCAGTGCCACCTTCCCAAGATGCTTTTAAATCCTCAACTATTTTTGCCAAGGGGCTCGCTACCAATAATTCAAGGTGCTCAGTTTTGGGCTGATAGCTTCCTTCGGCCATGAGAGGCATTTTTTTCTGGATTTATTTGGTATTGCTCCTTCATGTAATCTTTGCACATTTCTTCCAGAATAACACTCTTAAAAAACAACAGGCAGGCTTCATTCTTCCTATTTACTAAAAGTCAAAATGCCTTGAATTACCTGCTTCAAGTGAGGACTGCATCACTTCCCATCAATCTTTAAAATATTACATTCTCTTATGAAGGAGGAGTTTTCTACGCCTATTTTTTCACTGATTCAGAGTTGTGAAAGAGGAAGCCCTTTCATAATTTTCAGCTGCCTCAGAATCCTGTTAAGGCTTTTTGCCACTTTCTGACAGACTTTCTCAAACCATCCTCTGATTGGTTCCCGTTTTTAGGCTCATATTTGCCTTACCCAGTAATATTATTGTTAAAATGCTTTGCAATATAATCAATAAACTCTTTATACCACAAACGTCCTGTTATCCCGGATATCTAATTTGCCAATTTTAAAACTTAAAGCTCATAGAAGATTCAAGATTAGATTTGTTTAGATTCTTCATGCACAAACCTTCAAGAGGCCACAATTCCATCTCTGGTCAAGTGAAAACATTTCTGCTCCATATAGGCCTTGAGGTATTAATTTCCCACAGGCTGTTGTTAAGAGCAGCTCAAGAGTATAACTTCCATAAGTCCCGCAAATCTTCTCAAGGAATTGACAGTTTCCATTAAGGAACTTCTCAGGGAAAAGTGTCTCATCCATTTCAGCTTAGAAGTAAGATTAAGACCACAGCTTTTATATAAATGGACCTGTTCAAGTAGTTGGTTGTCATATACCACTGGAACATGGCCTGTTTTGCAGAGAAGATCAATGTATTAATTGTATCCACATTTATATTCAGGTTGCTCTGCCTACAATAGTGCTCCAAAATGTGGATATTTCTTTGCAGGCCAACCAGGGTATAGTCTAACACAATTAGATCATCATAAATTAGGCATGGGACATGGCAAAGTTAGGAATCCTAACTTTACTACTCCTAAATGCCTTTTGTGAATACCGAAAGTTGTAAAGTTAGGATTTTGTCTCAGATTACTTTTGTGAATCGGGTATGGGTGGGCGGAGATCGCGTAGTCGCGCTACGCAGAGTTCCGCGAAGTTGTAAAAAAACTCTGCAAGCTACGCGGAATTCCGCTAGCACGCGGAGTTGCTTGTTCCGCCCGCTCGCGATGCGTTTTTCCTGTTCGGGAACGCGTATTGCGTGTTCGGGATGCTGTTTGCATGCTCGGGGGAAATATCTTGCGAACTTGCCCATGCGGTCGCCAATGGGGGCGGCCATCTTGTTTTTCACTTGTCCCGCCAGTTCGCGATGCGTATTTCCTGTTCCAGAACGCGTATAGCGTGCTTCCCGCCCATTCGTGATGCGTATTTCCAGTTCGGGAACGCGTATTGCGTGTTCGCGACGCTTTTTGCGTGCTCTGGGCGGAAATATCGCGCAAACTTGCCCATGCGGTCGCAATGGGTGCGGCCATCTTGTTTTTCACTTGTTTGCTATGGTTCTGGTCCTGCTTTTCAATCCTCCCTCTATCTTTTCAATCCTTTGTTTCTGCAAACTTTTTTTCGATCTTTTTTATTTATTATCTATCTCTCTATTTTCCTGATTCTATATTTTGAGTTTTTTTCTACTTTTTGTGTGTTTTTCCACTACTTTTTCACTCTTTTTCTATTACTTGCTTTTTTCATTTCTTTTACTTACTTTTTTAATTCCTACCTTGTCTTTTCCGCCACCCCCCCGAGTACCAGAACCATGGCCAAGGGCAAGGCTCGCAGGAGTCATAGCCAGAGCCGCAACCGCCTTCCTTGTGGAAGGCGGCGCCCACAAGGGGTGCAGGCGCGGTCCTTATTTGGCTAGGCGGAGGTGGCCGCACTTGTTTTTTTTGTCCAGCGCCACCTCCCCTTAACCCTGGCAGCAGGCGGCAGGTCTGGGCCCGGGTACGGGCTCCGGGAGCGTCACAAGCGGTGGGGAAGGGTGCGCCGGGCAGTGTTTCGCTGCTCTGGGGTCCGGCGCACCCATAACCAGCTTACGCACCAGTGGTCCGATATCCTGGACCGGGAGCAGGACCTGTTGGACCTGCTAGGAGTTGAGGTCCCGGGGCTTGGTGAGTAGCTATTTAATATTACTACTTTGTGTTCGTCTGCTCTGTGTTATATATTGCGAATATAATTTTTTTCCGAATAGCAAGAATGCTGCTGCTTACATTGCAGGTAAATTACGTTTAAAAATCTTCTGTGATTGTTATGCCACAGGTGCTCGGCGCTACTAATCTTACTTGTTTGCAACTTTGCGCTCGCTTGGGCTGATTATGTAAGAGTTTACTTTAGAGAACTTAAGTTAGGTAATGCTAGAGAGACTCGAGTCCTTCCTTTGTCCTCCTGTCACTAAGAGATAGTGGTGGATTGATAGGTTTAGTTACTTATTAGTTGTTAATTTTTTAGCGGTCTGCGTGACGCATCCTCTGTTACGTCACGTGCTGCTGAGTGCTGCTTACCCCAGTCCTTAGTAGAACCTTTTGTAGTTTGTTTAGTGAGTGGTAATAGGCTTAGCACTAGCAGAACATCAGCAGCAACCAACCAACAATTTGGTGTATGCAAAAATGTATGCATGTGTCCTCCATCTATGCATTTTTTTGAGGACTAAAATAAATGGAAATGCAGACTTAGTGAACAATTGGCCCATCTGGAATAGGTGGGCTAGGTCAGGTGGTACTTAGGCTTAGTTAGTATTCTGGAATCAGAATGGAACACTGGATTAGTGTTCATGAATATAACTAGACGGTCCGCATATCCCGCAATACTACTAGTCGACCAGATTAGATAGGTCCATTTTATTGCAATTGTTGTTTCCATAAATTTTTTTGGAGCGTTTTTTTAAAATTTATATTTGTTTCACACCAATCATCAATGTTTGTCTCTTTCTTTCTTATATCTTTCATGATCAGCAGCACCCAGGGGCAAGAAGACGGGGTCAGAGTCGGCGGGAGCAGCATCAGAAGTCGGCCAGGACCGCTCCTCTACCGAGGGCTCTACTGCTGGCCCCAGTAAGTCCTCCTGTTGTTAATATTAATAATTATACTTCCCTAACTTTTACTGCACCTTATTTTTTCAGAACTATTATTTCCGTATCCTAATTCCTAAAAAGCCTCTAACTGCCTCTGCTGTGACTCTCTGTACTACTACTATTAGTCTGTCTGTAGCTAAGCTTGCCCAGTTGGCCACTGTTTATTTAAAAGGTTTTAAAACTCAGATTCACCAATAGCTGTAGCCACTGAGTCCAGTCCTTTGGGTTGTCCTCTTCTAGTCTTCTTAATCTTGAGGCTATTCAACAATTCCCACCAACAAAATGCCCAACCAGATATTTTACTTTTTTTGATAGGATACGACATACTACTACTAGTCTACTCTAGTACCCGATTTGTACTAGTGATGTATGTTGTATATGTATGTATTAACGTTTTTTCCAATCTTGCTAGTGAAAAAGAATAAATAGGGGGAGGTGTATATGGCATCTAAAAAATGTGTAATGTTTTTTCTAGGCGTACCGACCACCAGTGCCGGGGCCAGCAGCGAAGGCGACGCGGCCAGTAAGGAGGGAGCAGAAGATGTGGCAGCTGAAGAGGGTGAGCCAGCAGCAGTGGCGGGCGGTGGTAAGTTATATTCCTCACTTATTGACATTACACTCGCTGCAAGGGTGTACACTGTACTGTTGAGAGAGACTAAGTTGTTGTGAACAACGGTTGAAGAAGACACCCTTTACTTAGCATTAGCAATAGCATTAGCGGCGGGAGTTGAGTAACTAATGGCCTCTTCTATCTGACTTCAACTCAGCTGTGAAAGTTTTATGGAGAAGACTAAGGGGTCGATTCCGATCTCGGTCGGAGACGCACCCAACGCCATTCGGTCGGGAAAAAAGCCATGCGAATGCCTGTTTCCCGACCGATCCGCACATGAATCCGAACGAACAAGTACGATGCGCACAACAGCACAGATTCCGACCCAGTCGTACTCACCCAATCCAGGTCCTGATCCCCGACCGAGCCGAATCCGTAAACGCAGATACGAGTCGCCCGGAAGCCAAAAAGCAGCCCCGTCCGGCCGGACAAGTACGATGCACTTCCCGTACGCGCCGAACCCGTCGCTACGCACGGCACGTCAAAGCATCCGGGAGAGGCGCACATAAGCTCCGATTCGCGCCAGAACATGATCCACGACTACGAGACGAACACGCAAGCGACGAGGACGAGGCGAAGCAACGACAAAGACGAACGAGACGAACCAACAATGAATCCCATCGTTCCGATCCTACCAATATTCTACATCTACTACCGGAACAGGCACGGACGCGTACGGCGCAGAAGGTAGGTCAGACACCAACCACAAACACAAACTACACGTACCCGACATATCACACACACACACAGGGATGCAGAAATTACTTACTCCAGAAACAGCAGCACCATAGGGGCGGGATGCCCATCACCAATGCCACATATACACATAGGGGCCCGGATGCCTGTCACTACTACCACCCTTACCCAGGGGGTGCCAGGTGCCTACCACTACTGCCACCTCTACCCAGGGGGTGCCAGGTGCCTACCACTACTACCACCTCTACCCATGGGGGTGCCAGGTGCCTACCACTACTACCACCCTTACCCAGGGGGTGCCAGGTGCCTACCACTACTACCAACTCTACCCATGGGGGTGCCAGGTGCCTACCACTACTACCACCTCTACCCAGGGGGTGCCAGGTGCCTACCACTACTGCCACCTCTACCCAGGGGGTGCCAGGTGCCTACCACTACTACCACCCTTACCCAGGGGGTGCCAGGTGCCTACCACTACTACCACCTCTACCCATGTGGGTGCCAGGTGCCTACCACTACTACCACCCATACCCAGGGGGTGCCAGGTGCCTACCACTACTACCACCTCTACACAGGGGGTGCCAGGTGCCTACCACTACTGCCACCTCTACCCAGGGGGTGCCAGGTGCCTACCACTACTACCACCTCTACCCATGGGGGTGCCAGGTGCCTACCACTACTACCACCTCTACCCATGGGGGTGCCAGGTGCCTACCACTACTGCCACCTCTACCCAGGGGGTGCCAGGTGCCTACCACTACTACCACCTCTACCCATGGGGGTGCCAGGTGCCTACCACTACTACCACCCTTACCATGGGGGTGCCAGGTGCCTACCACTACTACCACCTCTACCCATGGGGGTACCAGGTGCCTACCACTACTACCACCTCTACCCAGGGGGTGCCAGGTGCCTACCACTACTGCCACCTCTACCCACGGGGTGCCAGGTGCCTACCACTACTACCACCTCTACCCATGGGGGTGCCAGGTGCCTACCACTACTGCCACCTCTACCCAGGGGGTGCCAGGTGCCAACCACTACTACCACCTCTACCCAGGGGGTGCCAGGTGCCTACCACTACTGCCACCTCTACCCAGGGGGTGCCAGGTGCCTACCACTACTACCACCCTTACCCAGGGGTGCCAGGTGCCTACCACTACTACCACCTCTACCCATGGGGGTGCCAGGTGCCTACCACTACTACCACCTCTACCCAGGGGTGCCAGGTGCCTACCACTACTGCCACCTCTACCCAGGGGTGCCAGGTGCCTACCACTACTGCCACCTCTACCCAGGGGGTGCCAGATGCCCACCACTACTACCACCTCTACCCATGGGGGCTGGATACCTGTCACTACTACCACCCTTACCCAGGGGGTGCCAGGTGCCTACCACTACTGCCACCTCTACCCAGGGGGTGCCAGGTGCCTACCACTACTACCACCTCTACCCATGGGGGTGCCAGGTGCCTACCACTACTACCACCTCTACCCAGGGGGTGCCAGGTGCCTACCACTACTGCCACCTCTACCCAGGGGGTACCAGATGCCCACCACTACTACCACCTCTACCCAGGGGGTGCCAGGTGCCTACCACTACTACCACCTCTACCCATGGGGGGCTGGATGCCTGTCACTACTACCACCTCTACCCATGGGGGTGCCAGGTGCCTACCACTACTACCACCCTTACCCAGGGGGTGCCAGGTGCCTACCACTACTACCACCTCTACCCATGGGGGTGCCAGGTGCCTACCACTACTACCACCTCTACCCAGGGGGTGCCAGGTGCCTACCACTACTACCACCTCTACCCAGGGGGTGCCAGGTGCCTACCACTACTGCCACCTCTACCCAGGGGGGGCCAGATGCCTACCACTACAACCACCTCTACCCATGGGGGGCTGGATGCCTGTCACTACTACCACCCTTACCCAGGGGGTGCCAGGTGCCTACCACTACTGCCACCTCTACCCAGGGGGGCCAGATGCCTACCACTACAACCACCTCTACCCATGGGGGCTGGATGCCTGTCACTACTACCACCCTTACCCAGGGGGTGCCAGGTGCCTACCACTACTGCCACCTCTACCCAGGGGTGCCAGGTGCCTACCACTACTACCACCTCTACCCATGGGGGTGCCAGGTTCCTACCACTACTGCCACCTCTACCCATGGGGGTCCAGATGCCCACCACTACTACCACCTCTACCCATGGTGGTGCCAGGTGCCTACCACTACTGCCACCTCTACCCAGGGGGTGCCAGGTGCCTACCACTACTACCACCTCTACCCATGGGGGGCTGGATGCCTACCACTACTACCACCTCTACCCATGGGGGTGCCAGGTGCCTACCACTACTACCACCCTTACCCAGGGGGTGCCAGGTGCCTACCACTACTACCACCTCTACCCAGGGGGTGCCAGGTGCCTACCACTACTGCCACTTCTACCCAGGGGGTGCCAGGTGCCTACCACTACTACCACCTCTACCCATGGGGGTGCCAGGTGCCTAACACTACTACCACCTCTACCCATGGGGGTGCCACGTGCCTACCACTACTGCCACCTCTACCCAGGGGGTGCCAGGTGCCTACCACTACTACCACCTCTACCCATGGGGGTGCCAGGTGCCTACCACTACTACCACTCTTACCCAGGGGGTGCCAGGTGCCTACCACTACTACCACCTCTACCCAGGGGGTGCCAGGTGCCTACCACTACTGCCACCTCTACCCAGGGGGTGCCAGGTGCCTACCACTACTGCCACCTCTACCCAGGGGTGCCAGGTGCCTACCACTACTACCACCTCTACCCATGGGGGTGCCAGGTGCCTACCACTACTGCCACCTCTACTCAGGGGTGCCAGGTGCCTACCACTACTACCACCTCTACCCATGGGGGTGCCAGGTGCCTACCACTACTACCACCCTTACCCAGGGGTGCCAGGTGCCTACCACTACTACCACCTCTACCCATGGGGGTGCCAGGTGCCTACCACTACTACCACCTCTACCCAGGGGGTGCCAGGTGCCTACCACTACTGCCACCTCTACCCAGGGGTGCCAGGTGCCTACCACTACTGCCACCTCTACCCAGGGGTGCCAGATGCCCACCACTACTACCACCTCTACCCAGGGGTGTCAGGTGCCTACCACTACTACCACCTCTACCCATGGGGGCTGGATGCCTGTCACTACTACCACCTCTACCCATGGGGTGCCAGGTGCCTACCACTACTACCACCTCTACCCAGGGGTTGCCAGGTGCCTACCACTACTGCCACCTCTACCCAGGGGTGCCAGGTGCCTACCACTACTACCACCTCTACCCATGGGGTGCCAGGTGCCTACCACTACTACCACCTCTACCCATGGGGGTGCCAGGTGCCTACCACTACTGCCACCTCTACCCAGGGGTGCCAGGTGCCTACCACTACTACCACCTCTACCCATGGGGGTGCCAGGTGCCTACCACTACTACCACCTCTACCCATGGGGGTGCCACGTGCCTACCACTACTGCCACCTCTACCCAGGGGTGCCAGGTGCCTACCACTACTACCACCTCTACCCATGGGGGTGCCAGGTGCCTACCACTACTACCACTCTTACCCAGGGGTGCCAGGTGCCTACCACTACTACCACCTCTACCCAGGGGGTGCCAGGTGCCTACCACTACTGCCACCTCTACCCAGGGGTGCCAGGTGCCTACCACTACTACCACCTCTACCCATGGGGTGCCAGGTGCCTACCACTACTACCACCTCTACCCATGGGGGTGCCAGGTGCCTACCACTACTGCCACCTCTACTCAGGGGGTGCCAGGTGCCTACCACTACTACCACCTCTACCCATGGGGGTGCCAGGTGCCTACCACTACTACCACCCTTACCCAGGGGTGCCAGGTGCCTACCACTACTACCACCTCTACCCATGGGGGTGCCAGGTGCCTACCACTACTACCACCTCTACCCAGGGGTGCCAGGTGCCTACCACTACTGCCACCTCTACCCAGGGGTGCCAGGTGCCTACCACTACTGCCACCTCTACCCAGGGGTGCCAGATGCCCACCACTACTACCACCTCTACCCAGGGGGTGTCAGGTGCCTACCACTACTACCACCTCTACCCATGGGGGGCTGGATGCCTGTCACTACTACCACCTCTACCCATGGGGTGCCAGGTGCCTACCACTACTACCACCTCTACCCAGGGGGTGCCAGGTGCCTACCACTACTGCCACCTCTACCCAGGGGGTGCCAGATGCCCACCACTACTACCACCTCTACCCAGGGCGTGCCAGGTGCCTACCACTACTACCACCTCTACCCATGGGGGCTGGATGCCTGTCACTACTACCACCTCTACCCATGGGGGTGCCAGGTGCCTACCACTACTACCACCCTTACCCAGGGGTGCCAGGTGCCTACCACTACTACCACCTCTACCCATGGGGGTGCCAGGTGCCTACCACTACTACCACCTCTACCCAGGGGTGCCAGGTGCCTACCACTACTGCCACCTCTACCCAGGGGGCCAGATGCCTACCACTACAACCACCTCTACCCATGGGGGCTGGATGCCTGTCACTACTACCACCCTTACCCAGGGGTGCCAGGTGCCTACCACTACTGCCACCTCTACCCAGGGGTGCCAGGGGCCTACCACTACTACCACCTCTACCCATGGGGGTGCCAGGTGCCTACCACTACTACCACCTCTACCCAGGGGGTGCAAGGTGCCTACCACTACTGCCACCTCTACCCAGGGGGGCCAGATGCCTACCACTACAACCACCTCTACCCATGGGGGGCTGGATGCCTGTCACTACTACCACCCTTACCCAGGGGGTGCCAGGTGCCTACCACTACTGCCACCTCTACCCAGGGGGTGCCAGGTGCCTACCACTACTACCACCTCTACCCATGGGGGTGCCAGGTTCCTACCACTACTGCCACCTCTACCCATGGGGGTCCAGATGCCCACCACTACTACCACCTCTACCCATGGTGGTGCCAGGTGCCTACCACTACTGCCATCTCTACCCAGGGGGTGCCAGGTGCCTACCACTACTACCACCTCTACCCAGGGGTGCCAGGTGCCTACCACTACTACTACCTCTACCCATGGGGGCTGGATGCCTGTCACTACTACCACCCTTAACCAGGGGTGCCAGGTGCCCACCACTACTGCCACCTCTACCCAGGGGTGCCAGGTGCCTACCACTACTACCACCTCTACCCAGGGGGTGCCAGGTGCCTACCACTACTGCCACCTCTACCCAGGGGGTGCCAGGTGCCTACCACTACTACCACCCTTACCCAGGGGTGCCAGGTGCCTACCACTACTACCACCTCTACCCATGGGGGTGCCAGGTGCCTACCACTACTACCACCCTTACCCAGGGGTGCCAGGTGCCTACCACTACTACCACCTCTACCCAGGGGTGCCAGGTGCCTACCACTACTGCCACCTCTACCCAGGGGTGCCAGGTGCCTACCACTACTACCACCTCTACCCATGGGGGTGCCAGGTGCCTACCACTACTACCACCTCTACCCATGGGGGTGCCACGTGCCTACCACTACTGCCACCTCTACCCAGGGGGTGCCAGGTGCCTACCACTACTACCACCTCTACCCATGGGGGTGCCAGGTGCCTACCACTACTACCACCCTTACCCAGGGGGTGCCAGGTGCCTACCACTACTACCACCTCTACCCATGGGTGTGCCAGGTGCCTACCACTACTAGCACCTCTACCCAGGGGGTGCCAGGTTTCTACCACTACTGCCACCTCTACCCAGGGGTGCCAGGTGCCTACCACTACTACCACCTCTACCCATGGGGTGCCAGGTGCCTACCACTACTACCACCTCTACCCATGGGGGTGCCAGGTGCCTACCACTACTGCCACCTCTACCCAGGGGTGCCAGGTGCCTACCACTACTACCACCTCTACCCATGGGGGTGCCAGGTGCCTACCACTACTACCACCCTTACCCAGGGGTGCCAGGTGCCTACCACTAATACCACCTCTACCCATGGGGGTGCCAGGTGCCTACCACTACTACCACCTCTACCCAGGGGGTGCCAGGTGCCTACCACTACTGCCACCTCTACCCAGGGGGTGCCAGGTGCCTACCACTACTGCCACCTCTACCCAGGGGGTGCCAGATGCCCAGCACTACTACCACCTCTACCCAGGGGGTGTCAGGTGCCTACCACTACTACCACCTCTACCCATGGGGGGCTGGATGCCTGTCACTACTACCACCCTTACCCAGGGGGTGCCAGGTGCCTACCACTACTGCCACCTCTACCCAGGGGGTGCCAGGTGCCTACCACTACTACCACCTCTACCCATGGGGGTGCCAGGTGCCTACCACTACTACCACCTCTACCCATGGGGGTGCCAGGTGCCTACCACTACTACCACCTCTACCCAGGGGGTGCCAGGTGCCTACCACTACTGCCACCTCTACCCAGGGGGTGCCAGATGCCTACCACTACTACCACCTCTACCCAGGGGTGCCAGGTGCCTACCACTACTACCACCTCTACCCATGGGGAGCTGGATGCCTGTCACTACTACCACCTCTACCCATGGGGGTGCCAGGTGCCTACCACTACTACCACCCTTACCCAGGGGTGCCAGGTGCCTACCACTACTACCACCTCTACCCATGGGGGTGCCAGGTGCCTACCACTACTACCACCTCTACCCAGGGGTGCCAGGTACCTACCACTACTGCCACCTCTACCCAGGGGTGCCAGATGCCTACCACTACTACCACCTCTACCCATGGGGGCTGGATGCCTGTCACTACTACCACCCTTACCCAGGGGTGCCAGGTGCCTACCACTACTGCCACCTCTACCCAGGGGTGCCAGGTGCCTACCACTACTACCACCTCTACCCATGGGGGTGCCAGGTGCCTACCACTACTGCCACCTCTACCCATGGGGGTGCCAGATGCCCACCACTACTACCACCTCTACCCATGGGGGTGCCAGGTGCCTACCACTACTGCCACCTCTACCCAGGGGGTGCCAGGTGCCTACCACTACTACCACCTCTACCCAGGGGGTGCCAGGTGCCTACCACTACTACCACCTCTACCCATGGGGGCTGGATGCCTGTCACTACTACCACCCTTACCCAGGGGTGCCAGGTGCCTACCACTACTGCCACCTCTACCCAGGGGTGCCAGGTGCCTACCACTACTACCACCTCTACCCATGGGGGTGCCAGGTGCCTACCACTACTACCACCTCTACCCATGGGGGTGCCAGGTGCCTACCACTACTACCACCTCTACCCAGGGGTGCCAGGTGCCTACCACTACTGCCACCTCTACCCAGGGGTGCCAGATGCCTACCACTACTACCACCTCTACCCATGGGGGCTGGATGCCTGTCACTACTACCACCCTTACCCAGGGGTGCCAGGTGCCTACCACTACTGCCACCTCTACCCAGGGGGTGCCAGGTGCCTACCACTACTACCACCTCTACCCATGGGGGTGCCAGGTGCCTACCACTACTGCCACCTCTACCCATGGGGGTGCCAGATGCCCACCACTACTACCACCTCTACCCATGGGGGTGCCAGGTGCCTACCACTACTGCCACCTCTACCCAGGGGGTGCCAGGTGCCTACCACTACTACCACCTCTACCCAGGGATTGCCAGGTGCCTACCACCTCTACCCATGGGGGGCTGGATGCCTGTCACTACTACCACCCTTACCCAGGGGGTGCCAGGTGCCTACCACTACTGCCACCTCTACCCAGGGGTGCCAGGTGCCTACCACTACTAACACCTCTACCCATGGGGGTGCCAGGTGCCTACCACTACTACCACCTCTACCCATGGGGGCTGGATGCCTGTCACTACTACCACCCTTACCCAGGGGTGCCAGGTGCCTACCACTACTGCCACCTCTACCCAGGGGGTGCCAGGTGCCTACCACTACTACCACCACCTCTACCCATGGGGGTGCCAGGTGCCTAACACTACTACCACCTCTACCCATGGGGGGCTGGATGCCTGTCACTACTACCACCCTTACCCAGGGGGTGCCAGGTGCATACCACTACTACCACCCATACCCTGGGGGTGCCAGGTGCCTACCACTACTACCACCTCTACCCATGGGGGTGCCAGGTGCCTACCACTACTACCACCTCTACCCATGGGGGGCTGGATGCCTACTACTACCACCCCCACTCACAGGATGGCAAATACATGCCACAAGAAGCACACACCAGCAGAAAGAATGCAACACAAAGACATCCCCCAACACCATGACAAGCGTGTGTAGACTGTGTCAAATGCCTACAACACTGAACAGGACTGTGGACATACAATGTGACCCCCTATCACAAGTGCCACACATAAATGTGTGTGGCACCCACAATGCAAGCAGGCCATGACCATTGTGGCAATGGGGTCCAAACCCCCATCATCACAGTGCCCAAAATGTAAGTGTGGGGTCCATAGCTGAAGCACATATTGAACATTGTGGCAGTGGGGTCCAGACCCCCATCATCACAGTGACCAAAATGTGAGTGTGGGGTCCATAGCTGAAGCACATATTGAACATTGTGGCAATGGGGTCCAAACCCCCATCATCACAGTGACCAAAATGTATGTGTTGACAAAGAATAAGCTGCAACTGCCAAACTGCATGGATGATTCCTGGTCACAGAACAACAAACACATCAGTGGCAAAGTAGTGCTTGTGTCCCATAGCAACATAGAATGGGGGAGGCAAACAGTGCAGTGCAAACAAGACATACCTTTGGCCATGTGCAGACAAACACCCATGGGGGCTGACACTGTCAACATTCATCAATGACTCAATGACAGAAGTGACCATCAGAATGCAGACCCACATATTTGCACCAATGGGCACACAAATGCAGATACCCAGTGGAGACTGTAGAAGGGAGGTGAACAGATACCATACCATGGCAGCAATGGGACACACACACAATGATCATTGTGCTGACTGATGACCTAGGAGTCCCAGGGACAGCAGGGCAAACACACCAAACAACATACAGCCAATGGCACACCTAAGATATGCCAATGCAGTGGTGCCGATGCACATACACAAACAGGCAGACCCACACTGCACATCAAACACAACAGGTGAGGGGGTACCAGTGTCCCCAGGCAACCACACAACACATGAGGAGGCCTGAATACCAATTACACAGATGTGCATACAGTGCCACACAAAGGTAACTCATGGATCCAAATCCCCTATGTGGGCAATTAGGCATTGTCAGATGAGAGGGAGCACAAATCACACATGTCACACAAGCATGTAGGAACAGCAACTGACACAGCAAGACACACAGACACCACAGCACCACACCCATTAGCCCCCACAATGTGGTGACCCTGGGCTGCATTACAATCCCACTGTGATGACAAAGCTAGATGTCGTTCACACTGTGAACCACAGTCATGTGTCCTGAGCAACAAACTACCATCACACCTACACAAGCACAAATCAACCCTCACGGCCTGTCAGCCAAGGCCAACATGGAGGCAGGGGTCTAGCCGGGCAACAACTCTCATCTGCACACACTCAACACCACACACCTCGACCTCCAACAATGTGCAGCAGTGAAGCTCACATGCACTGGTGACATTGCACATGCACCCATGACAATCCCAGGGGGGGTGGTGGGAACCAAGGTGCAGAAACACATCACACATGGCCACTCTACCAGACTCCTGAATGTCTGACACTGCACACTACGCTGTACATGGACATGATGGCAATACCACACCAACCAATGGGATCCCAGCCACAGTCACACACCTATGAAGAAGCCAAGGTCACCCACAAAGAACACACATAGACAACTACCAACATTGCAGCCCTGAGGAGTGCCAGCAGTCACACACACAACGTGTCACAACCAATGAAAGCTAACACAAACCAGAAATCACATGACAGGTGTAAACAACAAGTGCAAAGGGGAATCCGGACTGTGACACATCAGCGTCTGCCCACAAACTCAGCCCTGACAGCAAACACACCTATGGGTGACACCCTGATGACCAGTAATGTGCCATGCACCCACATCACAGAGAACCCAGGGAGAAGACTTTGGGGGAACATAGCTCAACTCAGCAAGCATCACAAACAGGAACATCACTAGGGATCCCAGCATGCACAGCAACATGGAAGTGAACACACACACATGCTCATACAACACACACCTTGGGCGCACGAGATGTCACAGGAGTACACACTGCCATGAGGGGACTCCACTCCTGTGTGAGGAAAGCTGTGCCATATGTCGCATCAGTAGGGCTCCATCATGTCAGCAGAACACTTGGTCACACAGTCAACAATTAGCACCAAATGAAGGCTCCCGTCACATCAGCCTGGTCATGGGAATGTCAACGAAATCAACAGCACAGATCCAACACACATGTATAGCAAGTTGCACTGACAACACAGATGAGTCCTTCCCCATTGATGCCCAAACCTGCATGTCCAGTGGAGATGGCCACACGGTCAGGGAACTAGACTAATTGAACAATGGCAAACACAACAGATGTGCATGGGTGGAACCCACAGATGTGACATTGCTAATGTAAGTAGGAAATCCCATTGCCAAATATTGAATACATGACACCCTCAGATGCTGCTAAGGACGACATGGATTCACCACAGGATAGGACACTGTCCCCCTGGAACACATGGGTTCCTGCACAGTAACACTTCATTTTCATGAGTCCAAATATCACCATCACTGCAGCAAGGGCATGGTTTGCGTCATCAACATCATGTACATCAGAAGTAAAAGCACTAGAGAACAAAAAGTTGCTTTATTCAGCATGTGGGTTCAACACTTGGAAGAACTGCAAGGTATCAACAAAGGCCAATGGCCAGTCCATCAAGGAAGTCTATAGAGGGTGACAGTGGCAGATGTCACCCTACGCATGCCTGCACTGATCACAACCGGGGACAATCCCCTAGGAGGGGCATACGGGGAGACAGGCCAGGCACCACAGGGACAGGATCAGGGCTCACCAGTAGGAGGCAGGGAAGGGGTGGTGGGTGCTGGAGAGCCACTGACAACTGCAGTGGAGGTGTCTGACATGGTGTGTGCCGGCACAACTGGGGGGCATGACTCAGATGTTGTGGGTGCCGGCACAACTGCAGTGGACCCTGCAGATGGAGTGGACAGGTCCGCCACTGCAGCGCCCAAGTCAGACAGGGTGATAGTGGACTCCACTGCAGTGCCCACCTCCAGGGGAGGAGAATGGGGATCAGGTAAGGTGGGCAGGACAGAGGGGAGGACACCCTCACCACATCAGTGGTACAGACAAGCGCAGCGGGGGTGTGGGGCCGGAAGAGCAAGTGGCAGGGGAGAAGGCCTGACCCTTCTGGGGATGGTGTACCTGTGGGTGGGGGAACCTGGGGCAGGGTGTGGTGGGGGCACCTGTGGAGTGGGGACCTGAGGGATGGAGGAAGGAGACTTGGTGCCTGAGCTGCAGGGCGGCAGCGGGGTCTTGCTCTTCCGGGATCGGGGGGACTTGCGGGTGGGGGCCTCAGTCGGTCTGCGCCTGGGGGATGGTGTCCGGGGGCCAGGGGCACTCCGCTCCATGTGGGTGGGCTTCCTCTTCCCCCTGAATGCTGGATCAGCTGGGTCGGAGGGGGAGAGGCCAAGGTCACAGAGGAAGAGCCGCTGTGTCTTTGGGGTTGCAGCTGAGGCAAGGGAGGGGTCTTTGGAGGGAGAGGCAACTGAGGACTGCGCAGTGCTTGTGGATGCGTGTGTTTGTGCCTGTGCCCCATCCCCTGTGAGTGTGGTTGCAGTCCCCTGACGGTGCGTGCGTGTGCGTCTTGTTTGTGGCGTGTGTGTACGTGTGCTGCATGTGTCTGTCTGGTGTGTGCCTGTGGCAGTGTGTGTGTGCTTGGGACGGGTAAGGTGCTGGGGAGTGTGGATGGGGCAGAGGCAGGAGGGGTGAGGGACTGTCGGAGGAGGGACACTGCTCAGGGAGGAGTCCATGGACCTATTGCCCCTCTGTAGGTCAGACATGCCCGATGAGATGCCCTCCATGAATGACACCAGCTGAGTCAACAGACTGGTGTGTGCATGGAGGACACTCAGCATCGCTGTCTGTCCTACATGGAGCTGGCGGAGGAGGTACACAGACTCCTCACTCAGGGCAGCAGGGGACACAGGGGCAGGGGGTGCGGTGCCTGGCCCGAAGGAGACACGCTCCCGAACATGGGAGCCTCCACGGACCTCGGGAATGGGAGCCAACGGGAGGGCGGTGGTGGTGGTGGTGGTGGCGGGGACAGCAACACTAGCTGGGGTGTGGTGGCTGCTGACACCCGCCTCCATAAGGGAGTCATCGTCCGAGTTGCTCTGGTCCTCAGCTGAGGTGGATGGTGCTGAGGACTCCTCGGTGTGGCTCCCTCGCCCTCCGTGCCACTGGGTCCCTCCGACCACTCCTCGGCTGATTACCCAGTCTGGCTCTGCGGCTCCTCCTGGTCCGTGGAGCTGTCCCCTCCTGTGGCCGTGGATGTATCTGCAATCAATAGGGACACAGACAGACATCAGTCACCTGCACCGAACGCACACACCACAGTAAGTCCAGCACATTACAGAGCAAGCCCTGGCATCCTTAGTTGAACTTGCTAAAACTGCACAAACAGAACAGGAGAAGTCAATTGTCAGTCTGATGGTCAACCATGGCACTCACATCCCACCTGGCCTTGCACCCATCTGTCTGGTGTCTGTTGGATGGCAATTCCCCAGTGTGGACACATGCACCACCTACACAGTATTTGGACAGTGCAGAGAACCCGGTGAAGCATGTGGACATGCACACATCACAACTCTTGCCACTGAGTCAGTGCAGGTGTCCGGATGAAAGGGATGCCCAGAGTCAAATAGGAAATGCATGTGATGCATACCAGCGACAGACACCATGATGCACCCATGTCCTGATATCCATTGCCACAATGGTGTGCATGTAGCACATGTCACTCCCCTGCAGGATCACTAATAGGAAGTCACATGCCATGGCACAGCCATGCCTGCTAAGTCATACATCACTGTCTCCAGTCACATGGGCAGGGCAGCCAGACAACAACACTCTGCACTGTGTCACAATAGTAGATCATGGGGAATGCAAGTCCTGGAGCTGAACAAGTGCACATGTACATCCCCCACACACCACATCATCTGTACCCTCATCTGTCCAGGTCATACCCATTGGACATATGGGAGACCTGTAACACTACCCTCTGCACCTGAGCACATCACAATCTGCTGTGAATGGGAAACAGCTGCCTGAACCTCATATTCGCATACCCCAGTCTGCACGGTCAGGTAATCAAACACCTATGTGTCACACATGTATCATCTCCTATGGTCACATCTCCGGTGGCATGCGGAGCCCCAACCGAGGAACACCCCAGCAGACCTGACAACGAAGCCACAGCACACTGACACAGAGGCAGACACCTGAGGGGACAAATCACTGAGCAAAACGTGTCAGCTGATACACGGCAGTGGGAGTACAGAGTGTATTGTATGGCCTGGAGTAGGCATGACTGTCCTGTCCCACATGAATGAGGGATGAGCCCTGGACAGTAGGCAGCTGGCTAAGTATGTGTGACACACGTTATATACACACTCCTGGGGCACAAACATTGTTCCCACCCGCAGCATGGGTGTGTGCCAGATACCCCAGGCACATATGGTGGATCAGCTCAGCAATTGGGCCACATATCAAAATGACACGCAGAACACATGTCAGAACACAGGCAATGTGTAAGCAATGGACCCACCCATGATGCCCACCACAGAGTCAGGGAAACAGATGCTGTCCCCCACCTTGAGTCAAGCAAACTGCAAGGACACAGTACCCAAGTGACACAATACCCTGACTGTAAGGGCCACACCTGGGTATCAGATGAGGAGTGGGCAGTGCACAATAGAGGGACATGGGTCCTGGACCACAAGACTGATGTACTGTGGAAGTTTAACCAGGCCAGAGGAGGGCACATAGCATGGCAGACAAAGTTCACAATGCAGACATGGACTCACCCCTCCTTGCTGCTCTCTGTCCTTCAGCTGCCCATCCAGATCAGGGAAGACCACCGCCAGGATCCTCAGCATGTGGGGGGTCAGGGTCCGGTGTCCGCCCCTCCTGCGAGGAGGCGACAGCTTCAGCTGGACCCGTGCGATCCTCCGGGTCCAGCCCCGAAGGTCCTGCCACCTCTTCTGGCAGTTGCGGATCCGGCGCTTGTAGACCCCCACGGATCTCACTGCCCGGACGATGGTCAGCCATATCTTCTGCTTCTGGTGGGCATCAACCTGTGAGGATAACAAAGTGAGAATGCCATTACTACACATGCAACATATCCGTGCATTACACAGTTGGATATACATGTCTCAATCACAGGGGCACATGATGTACACAGGCAGTGCAACGATGGCTATGGACAGTATGCCAGCAGTTACTACATGGTATCATTGCCTGGGAAGTAAAACCTTGTTTAAATGCACTGTCACTGCACTATACCTGTCCAGTGCATGTAACTACACACTATGGGGGGTGACAACTACTCAGTGAGCCTGCTAGCCAGTGGCGTGCAGACTGTTAGCCTTGCTAGTCAGACAACATGCACATTTAGAAAGGCAGTGGACAGAACACTCACCTGCTCCCCTGCTTTCCCATACAGCTTGCTGTACTGTGGAAGGAGGCCATCCAGCAGGGCCTGGTTCTCCTCAGTGCTGAAGGCTGGGGCTCTCTCCACAGTACGTGCCATTGCAGGGTCCAGAGGGTGCAGATACAGAAGCAGTGTAGTGGCAGATGTCGTCCTGGAGCATGTAGTGCAGGCAAGTGAGCTCTCAGGGGAACAACCATCATTATATGTGTGCTGCAGAGGCAGATACTGTCCCATGTGTCCAAAGTGATAGGTCCAAGTCGTTTGCATCATCTGAATCTGGCCAATCCATGGAATTGCACCACTTACACACGCCCCCAGCATCCTTCAAATGTTCAACTTCATGACACCCATGAAATTGCAACATTGTTGTGGGTGACCAACTGAATTTACAGCATCAGACTCGTTCAAATTTTGAAAACGCGTCCGTTGCCAGGCCAGGCCATAGCCAATGGGTGCGCACCGATCGGACCATTGCTGTTCAACGCGTACATGGGATACAACGCGTACCCGCACACATTGAATGCAATGGGCCGGCCGGGAACACCGATCGGACCATTGCTGTTCAACGCGTACATAGGATACAACACGTACCCGCACACATTGAATGCAATGGGCCGGCCGGGAACACCGATCGGACCATTGCTGTTCAACGCGTACATAGGATACAATGCGTACCCGTACACATTGAATGCAATGGGCCGGCCGGGCACACCGATCGGACCATTGCTGTTCAACGCGTACATAGGATACAACGCGTACCCGCACACATTGAATGCAATGGGCCGGCCGGGAACACCGATCGGACCATTGCTGTTCAACGCATACATGGGATACAACGCGTACCCGCACACATTGAATGTAATGGGCCGGCCGGGAACACCGATCGGACCATTGCTGTTCAACGCGTACATAGGATACAACGCGTGCACCGCACACATTGAATGCAATGGCCAATGTGTGCGCACTGATCGGTCCATTGCTGTCCAAGGCGTATTGCCAATACAACGCTGTACCAGCGCATATTGAATGCAATGGCCAATGTGAGCGCACTGATCGGTCCATTGCTGTCCAAGGCGTATTGCCAATACAACGCGTACCAGCGCACATTGAATGCAATGACCAATGTGTGCGCACTGATCGGTCCATTGCTGTCCAACGCGTATTGCCAATACAACGCTGTACTCAGCGCACATTGAATGCAATGGCCAATGTGTGTGCACTGATCGGTCCATTGCTGTCCAAGGCGTATTGCCAATACAATGCGTACCAGCGCACATTGAATGCAATGACCAATGTGTGCGCACTGATCGGTCCATTGCTGTCCAAGGCGTATTGCCAATACAACGCGTACCAGCGCACATTGAATGCAGTGGCCAATGTGTGCGCACTGATCGGTCCATTGCTGTCCAAGGCGTATTGCCAATACAACGCGTACCAGCGCACATTGAATGCAATGGCCAATGTGTGCGCACTGATCGGTCCATTGCTGTCCAAGGCGTATTGCCAATACAACGCTGTACCAGCGCACATTGAATGCAATGGCCAATGTGTGCGCACTGATCGGTCCATTGCTGTCCAACGCGTATTGCCAATACAACGCGTACCAGCGCACATTGAATGCAATGGCCAATGTGTGCGCACTGATCGGTCCATTGCTGTCCAAGGCGTATTGCCAATACAACGCGTACCAGCGCACATTGAATGCAATGGCCAATGTGTGCGCACTGATCGGTCCATTGCTGTCCAAGGTGTATTGCCAATACAACGCGTACCAGCGCACATTGAATGCAATGGCCATTGTGTGTGCACTGATCGGTCCATTGCTGTCCAACGTGTATTGCCAATACAACGCGTACCAGCGCACATTGAATGCAATGGCCAATGTGTGCGCACTGATCGGTCCATTGCTGTCCAACGCATCCCTGTACAAGTCACTGGCATATGTCACCATGCCTGTCACAGGTGAACATATGCCAGCCACATATACTTCCCAGGCAGTGAGGGGCACACCTACAACACCACAGCCTGTCCAAACTGTATCCTAGGGCATGTAAGGCTGCATTACCTATTCCGTGTATGGGGGTGAACATGTTGTTCTGTGGGTGTCACTTGGGGGCAGCCACCCCCAGGCTGTGCACGTGTTTATGGGGACAGAATCCTTGGTGTTTCGTGTACATGACCACTGTGATGTGCAACTGTTCATATCTGAGCATGTGGCATGGTCACAGTTCACGGTGGTGTATGTGTATGTCATGTCACATACCCCCTGAGTCCCATGTGGGACGTTATGTTCAATCCAGGGTGACCCATTGGCACAATGGTGATGGTCCTCCACAGTCTGTGTGCATGTTGTGATTAAAATGTCTCTGATTTCATGTGCACAATGGGAGACAGTCTCCACAGCCACGTTGTTTGTGCATGGACTTTGATGTTGTGCGTGTGTGTGTCACAGACGTCCATGTCTGTCCTGCCGAGGCAACAGGGACCACTACCTGTGGGGCTCATAGTTGTTTTGCTGTGGTGTATACATGATACACCATGTCATGCCAGTGTCCATGTGGCAATACAGGGTCCCTGGGAATCTACCTGTCGTTGAGCGGTGATGCCTGGGGCACATCAGTCCTCACATGTCACTGTGGCGTGTGTTTGTTATTTGGCAGCAGGAGATGGGTACTGGGACACGGCCTCATGGTATCCAATGGCACGACCTGGGACTTATTGATGCCACTTGTTGGACTGTGATGTTAGATATTGGCCATGTATGTGCCATACATATCCGTACGGAACTGCACACATCATGTACTTGTGCCTCATTATGATGTATCATGTGATGTTGAGTGTGTTCAATGCCACATATGTGGGGTGACTGACAATCTTGCTTTCTTCACCTATGCACTGCAGGGCACCAGCTGTCCATAGACCATTCCCTGACCTGGCAACGATGGTGGAACGTGACAGCATCCGACGGTACCGCTTCACCAGGCAGCTGATTGAGGATTTGGCAGTGCGCTTGGCACCACATTTGCAACCTGGCCGTCCGTACCCTACAGCGCTGACCCCCAAGGTGAAGGTGATGGCAGCCCTACACTTCTTTGCCACTGGTACCTTTCAACACACTCTGGCGACTGCTGGTGGGATGTCACAGACCATGTTCAGCCGTGTGCTCCGGGATGTTTTGGAGGCTATGTTGATATACCTGAACCAGTACATCTATTTCCCTAGACTCCAACGACTCACTGGCGTGAAGAGTGACTTCTATGCCCTGGGGAGGATGCCGCATGTCATTGGCTCCATTGATGGGACACATGTGGCGTTGGTACCACCACAGGCCCAAGAGCAGGCCTACCGTAACCGCAAACACTACCACTCGGTCAATGCACTGGTGGTCTGTCTTGCAGATATGAGCATCACACACGTGTGTGCCCGTTTCCCTGGTTCTGCACACGATGCCTACGTGATGAGGAGTAGTCGCATCCAGAGGATGATGGCACAGATGCGGAACCAGCGTGCCTGGCTTGTAGGTGTGTACTGACTTTGTACCATTGTGTGTGTTCTGCTATGTAGTGTTCCACCCTCTTTTCCAACTCTGCTAATGTGCAATTGTCTGTATGTAGGTGACTCCGGATACCCCAACATGCCGTGGTTGCTGACGCCCCTCAGGAACCCTGTGACACCAGCCCAGATGCGCTACAATGAGGCACATGGTCGGACCAGGAGAGTGATTGAGCGGACATTTGGTCTCCTGAAGAGCCGCTTCCGCTGCCTCGACAAGACAGGAGGGTCCCTCCCATATGCCCCAGCAAAGGTGTGCAAGATTATCATCGTCTGCTGCATGCTCCACAACCTGGCAGTGCGGAAGGAGTTGCCTCTCATCCTGGATGACGATGACCAACGTTCGCCACCTGTGGAGGATCCTGGCCTGGACCACGATGCCAGTGATGATGATGATGATGTTGAGGGTGATGTCCGCACACAGCTCATCACCAACTTCTTCAGCTGAATGTGAGTATCCAGAGATGGCATGTCAATGATGTGAGTTTGCATGATATGTGTTGGTGGTGCTCTGGTGCTGTTTGAGTGTGTCCATGGGCTACATGTCTGTATGCGTGTATCGATGTGTCCTTGCAGGTAGTCTGTACTCCCCAACAGTGTTGACATGCTAACTTGGTTCTGGGTGGGTATCTTGTAACATGTATTGTGCATGAGTATTGCAGTTCTGTCCTGTTCTTCAGTACTTTTGACTGTGTGTCATTTCTGTCCTTCACAGGGTACTTTCTGAGTCGTTTGGTCAACTGTGATCCCCAACACCGTGATTCGACTTCCCGGGTGGTAGCTGTTGTGTCCCTACAGGTGATGTGCACCACACCCATGGACTTCCTTCCTTCTACACTTGTTGACTGTGTGCCCGCTGCCAGGTGGGATTACCTTGCATTTGTGGTGGTTACAACATGTTGCAAATGTGTAATAAACCTGTGCTTCACTTTGTGATGTGCGTTGTCTGTGGTCACACATCTGACTGACATTTGCTTACTGCACCAGTGGGCTAGTTAACACAGACTGTGAATAGGTGTTGGGTCTGTGCAATGCAACGTATTTCCTGGCAACACCAGTGTAGGCGATGAGTCAGATGTCCATGGTGTGTATGTGTTGTGTAGCCCTGGTGGTGTGCCTCCCCCATATGTGTGAAGTCGCCATGACTCACATGCCGGTGTTGTAATTGCTGTAGCAGTTAGCATGCACAGTGTCATTTCCCCGATCATCATCGCAACTTCTGAGACAACATAGGAATCACAACAGAGGCAAGTATGGTGTATAAGTAGTTTATTGACATACATGTGTGAGTATAGTGCACAGGTTGTTGGGTGCTGTACATTGTGATTGTGATCCAAAGTTCCTAGATAATTTGGAAGTCCTGGTAGCAGAAATGTCCAGAGTAAAGTCCACAGTAATCAGAGACATTGGTCCAACTTGAGCTCCCCATGTCATGTGGGAGAGTTGTGTTGCAGTCAACAGGGTGAACAGTTTGCGCACAAAGGTTATTCTCCAGAACAGGTTTTGGCTTCCTGGGGGTTGCACATGGCCATCGACCTCTCACTTGCCCCTCCTCGGACGGCCCCTCTTCTTTGGGGGGGGACCCTCAAGTGCAGGTTGCTGCGGTGCAGGGGACTCTCCGCCAGAGTCATCCTGCCTCCCTGTGGCAGTTGCAGTTGTTTCAGCAGCAGATGTTGTGGGCACACAGGGAGGTGTTGACTGGTTGCTGCTCATCTGGCGGAGGCATTGTAATATGTCCCTATGCACCGCCGTCATCTCTTGCAGTGTGTCCCACTTGGACTCCACGCGGGACATGTGTGAGTCCAAGCGGGCATGATGGGCAGCCTGCTGCTGTTTAATGTCCCTGAGGAGCCCCACTACCTGGCTGAACTCTCCGGTGCTGGACTGGTACGCATCGGCTATGCGTGCCAGTTGTGGGTCATCATGCAGTCCAGACCCCTCTGTGAGCAGCGACCTATGTCTCCCACCCCTCCCACCACCCCTGGCGACACGTGCAGTACCTGAGGTGGCAGGCACAGGTGACCCTGGGCCACCTTGTGGGTTGGTGGTGGTGGTGGATGTCCATGGCCCCACGTTGGTCCAGGGTCCCTGTGCTGGTGGTGGTGCTGCTCCTTGGTCTGTCCATGTCGGCAGGGGTGGTATGTGTGTTGACAGTCGTTGGAGCGGTGGGTGCAGGGGGTGCAGCTGGTGGTCCTGCTGGTGCTGCATGATGACTTGCTCCGGAGGTGCCAGGTAGGTCTTCTTCATCCGAGGAGGGCAGAGGCTGTTCCACACCAGTGAGCTCCGTATCCTCTTGAGCCTGGGACGAGGACTCCTCAGCATCTGCTGCTGTGTCCCCATCATCACCTGTTTTTGGGAGACACACACAATGTATGTTATGTTTCTGCAGGGATCAATGGTTGACACACCTGACAGTTGTGACTGTGCCTCTGGATGCGGGCCTGTACAATGCATTGTCCTAAGTTGTCACAGTCAGGGGTTGATATTGGTGTAGCACATTGTCCTGCATTATTTGAGCATTTCTATGTGAATGTTGGGGTGTGTACATGGTCTGCATTGGTTGTATTTGGTTGTCATCCGCTCCTCCTTCCCACCCAGCCAGATATCCCACCATGGACCGTGCTTCCATTGCAGGGAGTGCAAGTTGTCTTTCAGGATGTCAGTCAGTGGTGTCCTGCTGTTGGTTGTTGCACAGTTGCCAGCAGGGCCTTGTGCTCCCCACAGCAGTAGCCAGTGTCAGCCATCTTGTGAGTCCTTTTCCACTCCCTGTGATGTGAGCATGGTTGAGTGTGGTGTTGATGGGCCAATTGTGAGGGTGAGCAATATCTGTGCCTACAACTCCCATCATGCTATTGCCTCCACCCCCCTTCCCAGCATGCCCATACTTCCTTCCTTTTGACTCTGCTTCCCTGTGGGGTGGGCTGCCTGTGCTGACAGGATGGCTGGGAGTGTTGTCCGGGCAGTTGTTTGGCTAAATGTTCCAGGAGTGTCCCTGTGCTTCACACAGCATGACCCAGGGTGGTGGTTCTTTGTGGGACCTTGAGTTAGGATGTGAGGCATTGCATTCCACCAGGTGGCTTCTGTGGAGTATGTGTTGAGGGGGGGTGTGAGGGGAGGTGCTTGTGACTATGGTCAGTGCTGTGAGTCCTCCTTCCTACCCAGCCAGATATCCCACCATGGACCGTGCTTCCATTGCAGGGAGTGCAAGTTGTCTTTCAGGATGTCAGTCAGTGGTGTCCTGCTGTTGGTTGTTGCACAGTTGCCAGCAGGGCCTTGTGCTCCCCACAGCAGTAGCCTGTGTCAGCCATCTTGTGAGTCCTTTTCCACTCCCTGTGATGTGAGCATGGTTGAGTGTGGTGTTGATGGGCCAATTGTGAGGGTGAGCAATATCTGTGCCTACAACTCCCATCATGCTATTGCCTCCACCCCTTCCCAGCATGCCCATACTTCCTTCCTTTTGACTCTGCTTCCCTGTGGGGTGGGCTGCCTGTGCTGACAGGATGGCTGGGAGTGTTGTCCAGGCAGTTGTTTGGCTAAATGTCCCAGTAGTGTCCCTGTGCTTCACACAGCATGACCCAGGGTGGTGGTTCTTTGTGGGACCTTGAGTTAGGATGTGAGGCATTGCATTCCACCAGGTGGCTTCTGTGGAGTATGTGTTGAGGGGGGGTGTGAGGGGAGGTGCTTGTGACTATGGTCAGTGCTGTGAGTCCTCCTTCCCACCCAGCCAGATATCCCACCATGGACCGTGCTTCCATTGCAGGGAGTGCAAGTTGTCTTTCAGGATGTCAGTCAGTGGTGTCCTGCTGTTGGTTGTTGCACAGTTGCCAGCAGGGCCTTATGCTCCCCACAGCAGTAGCCAGTGTCAGCCATCTTGTGAGTCCTTTTCCACTCCCTGTGATGTGAGCATGGTTGAGTGTGGTGTTGATGGGCCAATTGTGAGGGTGAGCAATATCTGTGCCTACCACTCCCATCATGCTATTGCCTCCACCCCACTTCCCAGCATGCCCATACTTCCTTCCTTTTGACTCTGCTTCCCTGTGGGGTGGGCTGCCTGTGCTGACAGGATGGCTGGGAGTGTTGTCCGGGCAGTTGTTTGGCTAAATGTCCCAGGAGTGTCCCTGTGCTTCACACAGCATGACCCAGGGTGGTGGTTCTTTGTGGGACCTTGAGTTAGGATGTGAGGCATTGCATTCCGCCAGGTGGCTTCTGTGGAGTATGTGTTGAGGGGGGGTGTGAGGGGAGGTGCTTGTGACTATGGTCAGTGCTGTGAGTCCTCCTTCCCACCCAGCCAGATATCCCACCATGGACCGTGCTTCCATTGCAAGGAGTGCAAGTTGTCTTTCAGGATGTCAGTCAGTGGTGTCTTGCTATTGGTTGTTGCACAGTTGCCAGCAGGGCCTTGTGCTCCCCACAGCAGTAGCCAGTGTCAGCCATCTTGTGAGTCCTTTTCCACTCCCTGTGATGTGAGCATGGTTGAGTGTGGTGTTGATGGGCCAATTGTGAGGGTGAGCAATATCTGTGCCTACCACTCCCATCATGCTATTGCCTCCACCCCACATCCCAGCATGCCCATACTTCCTTCCTTTTGACTCTGCTTCCCTGTGGGGTGGGCTGCCTGTGCTGACCGGATGGCTGGGAGTGTTGTCCGGGCAGTTGTTTGGCTAAATGTCCCAGGAGTGTCCCTGTGCTTCACACAGCATGACCCAGGGTGGTGGTTCTTTGTGGGACCTTGAGTTAGGATGTGAGGCATTGCATTCTGCCAAGTGGCTTCTGTGGAGTATGTGTTATGGGGGGGGTGAGGGGAGGTGCTTGTGACTATGGTCAGTGCTGTGAGTCCTCCTTCCCACCCAGCCAGATATCCCACCATGGACCGTGCTTCCATTGCAGGGAGTGCAAGTTGTCTTTCAGGATGTCAGTCAGTGGTGTCCTGCTGTTGGTTGTTGCACAGTTGCCAGCAGGGCCTTGTGCTCCCCACAGCAGTAGCCAGTGTCAGCCATCTTGTGAGTCCTTTTCCACTCCCTGTGATGTGAGCATGGTTGAGTGTGGTGTTGATGGGCCAATTGTGAGGGTGAGCAATATCTGTGCCTACAACTCCCATCATGCTATTGCCTCCACCCCCCTTCCCAGCATGCCCATACTTCCTTCCTTTTGACTCTGCTTCCCTGTGGGGTGGGCTGCCTGTGCTGACAGGATGGCTGGGAGTGTTGTCCGGGCAGTTGTTTGGCTAAATGTCCCAGGAGTGTCCCTGTGCTTCACACAGCATGACCCAGGGTGGTGGTTCTTTGTGGGACCTTGAGTTAGGATGTGAGGCATTGCATTCCGCCAGGTGGCTTCTGTGGAGTATGTGTTGAGGGGGGGTGTGAGGGGAGGTGCTTGTGACTATGGTCAGTGCTGTGAGTCCTCCTTCCTACCCAGCCAGATATCCCACCATGGACCGTGCTTCCATTGCAGGGAGTGCAAGTTGTCTTTCAGGATGTCAGTCAGTGGTGTCCTGCTGTTGGTTGTTGCACAGTTGCCAGCAGGGCCTTGTGCTCCCCACAGCAGTAGCCTGTGTCAGCCATCTTGTGAGTCCTTTTCCACTCCCTGTGATGTGAGCATGGTTGAGTGTGGTGTTGATGGGCCAATTGTGAGGGTGAGCAATATCTGTGCCTACAACTCCCATCATGCTATTGCCTCCACCCCCTTCCCAGCATGCCCATACTTCCTTCCTTTTGACTCTGCTTCCCTGTGGGGTGGGCTGCCTGTGCTGACAGGATGGCTGGGAGTGTTGTCCGGGCAGTTGTTTGGCTAAATGTCCCAGGAGTGTCCCTGTGCTTCACACAGCATGACCCAGGGTGGTGGTTCTTTGTGGGACCTTGAGTTAGGATGTGAGGCATTGCATTCCGCCAGGTGGCTTCTGTGGAGTATGTGTTGAGGGGGTGTGAGGGGAGGTGCTTGTGACTATGGTCAGTGCTGTGAGTCCTCCTTCCCACCCAGCCAGATATCCCACCATGGACCGTGCTTCCATTGCAGGGAGTGCAAGTTGTCTTTCAGGATGTCAGTCAGTGGTGTCCTGCTGTTGGTTGTTGCACAGTTGCCAGCAGGGCCTTATGCTCCCCACAGCAGTAGCCAGTGTCAGCCATCTTGTGAGTCCTTTTCCACTCCCTGTGATGTGAGCATGGTTGAGTGTGGTGTTGATGGGCCAATTGTGAGGGTGAGCAATATCTGTGCCTACCACTCCCATCATGCTATTGCCTCCACCCCACTTCCCAGCATGCCCATACTTCCTTCCTTTTGACTCTGCTTCCCTGTGGGGTGGGCTGCCTGTGCTGACAGGATGGCTGGGAGTGTTGTCCGGGCAGTTGTTTGGCTAAATGTCCCAGGAGTGTCCCTGTGCTTCACACAGCATGACCCAGGGTGGTGGTTCTTTGTGGGACCTTGAGTTAGGATGTGAGGCATTGCATTCCGCCAGGTGGCTTCTGTGGAGTATGTGTTGAGGGGGGGTGTGAGGGGAGGTGCTTGTGACTATGGTCAGTGCTGTGAGTCCTCCTTCCCACCCAGCCAGATATCCCACCATGGACCGTGCTTCCATTGCAAGGAGTGCAAGTTGTCTTTCAGGATGTCAGTCAGTGGTGTCCTGCTATTGGTTGTTGCACAGTTGCCAGCAGGGCCTTGTGCTCCCCACAGCAGTAGCCAGTGTCAGCCATCTTGTGAGTCCTTTTCCACTCCCTGTGATGTGAGCATGGTTGAGTGTGGTGTTGATGGGCCAATTGTGAGGGTGAGCAATATCTGTGCCTACCACTCCCATCATGCTATTGCCTCCACCCCACATCCCAGCATGCCCATACTTCCTTCCTTTTGACTCTGCTTCCCTGTGGGGTGGGCTGCCTGTGCTGACAGGATGGCTGGGAGTGTTGTCCGGGCAGTTGTTTGGCTAAATGTCCCAGGAGTGTCCCTGTGCTTCACACAGCATGACCCAGGGTGGTGGTTCTTTGTGGGACCTTGAGTTAGGATGTGAGGCATTGCATTCTGCCAGGTGGCTTCTGTGGAGTATGTGTTATGGGGGGGGGTGAGGGGAGGTGCTTGTGACTATGGTCAGTGCTGTGAGTCCTCCTTCCCACCCAGCCAGATATCCCACCATGGACCGTGCTTCCATTGCAAGGAGTGCAAGTTGTCTTTCAGGATGTCAGTCAGTGGTGTCCTGCTATTGGTTGTTGCACAGTTGCCAGCAGGGCCTTGTGCTCCCCACAGCAGTAGCCAGTGTCAGCCATCTTGTGAGTCCTTTTCCACTCCCTGTGATGTGAGCATGGTTGAGTGTGGTGTTGATGGGCCAATTGTGAGGGTGAGCAATATCTGTGCCTACCACTCCCATCATGCTATTGCCTCCACCCCACATCCCAGCATGCCCATACTTCCTTCCTTTTGACTCTGCTTCCCTGTGGGGTGGGCTGCCTGTGCTGACAGGATGGCTGGGAGTGTTGTCCGGGCAGTTGTTTGGCTAAATGTCCCAGGAGTGTCCCTGTGCTTCACACAGCATGACCCAGGGTGGTGGTTCTTTGTGGGACCTTGAGTTAGGATGTGAGGCATTGCATTCTGCCAGGTGGCTTCTGTGGAGTATGTGTTATGGGGGGGGGTGAGGGGAGGTGCTTGTGACTATGGTCAGTGCTGTGAGTCCTCCTTCCCACCCAGCCAGATATCCCACCATGGACCGTGCTTCCATTGCAGGGAGTGCAAGTTGTCTTTCAGGATGTCAGTCAGTGGTGTCCTGCTGTTGGTTGTTGCACAGTTGCCAGCAGGGCCTTGTGCTCCCCACAGCAGTAGCCAGTGTCAGCCATCTTGTGAGTCCTTTTCCACTCCCTGTGATGTGAGCATGGTTGAGTGTGGTGTTGATGGGCCAATTGTGAGGGTGAGCAATATCTGTGCCTACAACTCCCATCATGCTATTGCCTCCACCCCCTTCCCAGCATGCCCATACTTACTTCCTTTTGACTCTGCTTCCCTGTGGGGTGGGCTGCCTGTGCTGACAGGATGACTGGGAGTGTTGTCCGGGCAGTTGTTTGGCTAAATGTCCCAGGAGTGTCCCTGTGCTTCACACAGCATGACCCAGGGTGGTGGTTCTTTGTGGGACCTTGAGTTAGGATGTGAGGCATTGCATTCCGCCAGGTGGCTTCTGTGGAGTATGTGTTGAGGGGGGTGAGGGGAGGTGCTTGTGACTATGGTCAGTGCTGTGAGTCCTCCTTCCCACCCAGCCAGATATCCCACCATGGACCGTGCTTCCATTGCAGGGAGTGCAAGTTGTCTTTCAGGATGTCAGTCAGTGGTGTCCTGCTGTTGGTTGTTGCACAGTTGCCAGCAGGGCCTTGTGCTCCCCACAGCAGTAGCCAGTGTCAGCCATCTTGTCAGTTGTTTTCCACTCCCTGTGATGTGCGCATGGTTCAGGGTGGTGTTGATGGGACAGTTGTGGGGGTGACCAATATCTGTGACTACCACTCCCATCATGCTATTGCCTCCACCCCACTTCCCAGCATGCCCATACTTACTTGCTTTTGGGTGGACTTCAGTGTGTGTGAGTGTGAGAGCAATGGCAAGATGGCTGGCAGTGGTGTCCTGCTGTTGGTTGTTGCACAGTTGCCAGCAGGGCCTTGTGCTCCCCACAGCAGTGCCCAGTGTCAGCCATCTTGTCAGTTGTTTTCCACTCCCTGTGATGTGCGCATGGTTCAGGGTGGTGTTGATGGGACAGTTGTGGGGGTGAGCAATATCTGTGACTACCACTCCCATCATGCTATTGCCTCCACCCCACTTCCCAGCATGCCCATACTTACTTGCTTTTGGGTGGACTTCACTGTGTGTGAGTGTGAGAGCAATGGCAAGATGGCTGGCAGTGGTGTACTGATGTTAGTTGGTGGCCAGTTCCCAGCATGGCCTTGTGCTCCCACAACAGAGCACCAGTGTCAGACATCTTTGATGGGGCTTTCCACTCTCTGTGGGGTGTGCATGCTTGAGTGTGAGCTTGCTGGGCCATGTGGGTGGGGGATGTTGAGCTGTGACTACCACTCCCATCATGCTATTGCCTCCACCCCACTTCCCAGCATGCCCATACTTACTTGCTTTTGGGTGGACTTCACTGTGTGTGAGTGTGAGAGCAATGGCAAGATGGCTGACAGTGGTGTCCTGCTGTTGGTTGGTGGCCAGTTCCCAGCATGGCCTTGTGCTCCCCACAACAGAGCACCAGTGTCAGACATCTTTGATGGGGCTTTCCACTCTCTGTGGGGTGTGCTTGCTTGAGTGTGAGCTTGCTGGGCCATGTGGGTGGGGGATGTTGAGCTGTGACTACCACTCCCATCATGCTATTGCCTCCACCCCCTTCCCAGCATGCCCATGCTTCCTTCCCTTTGACTCTGCTTCCCTGTGGGGTTGTGTGCCTGTGCTGACAACATGGCTGACAGTGTTATCCTGGGGTTAGTTTTGCTACAAGTCCCATGTGTGTCCCTGTGCTTCACTCAGCATGACCCAGGGTTGTGGTTCTTTGTGGGACATTTGATTGGAGTGTGAGGCAATGCATTCTCCCAGGTGAGTTTTGTGGAGTTTGTGTAAGGGGTGTGTGTGAGAAATGCTGCTGGTAACTATGGTCAGGGCTGTGAGTCCTCCTTCCCACCCAGCCAGATATCCCACCATGGAACGTGCTTCCATTGCAGGGAGTGCAAGTTGTCTTTCAGGATGTCAGTCAGTGGTGTCCTGCTGTTGGTTGGTGCACAGTTGCCAGCAGGGCCTTGTGCTCCCCACAGCAGTAGCCAGTGTCAGCCATCTTGTAAGTTGTTTTCCACTCCCTGTGATGTGCGCATGGTTCAGGGTGGTGTTGATGGGACAGTTGTTGGGGTGAGCAATATCTGTGCCTACAACTCCCATCATGCTACTGGCTACACTGACTTGCCCAGCATACACATATTTCCTTTCTTTCAGTGGGCTTCACTGTGTGCTGGTGTTGTAGTGGTGGCTACTTGTCTGGATGTGTTTGTCAGTTATATTTGTGCCACTGCCTAGCTGTAGTTGTAGTTGTGTTTGTACAGGTGATGACACAGTTAAATGTCACTTTGTGATGGTATGTGTTGTGTTTCTCTGAGTGACATACACATTTTGGGATGATTCTGTTCTGGTTGCTGTGTATTTGCTAAGAGTGCATTGTTTGACTCTCCCTTGACAGTGATGTGTGTGTGTAGTCGCAGAATATTGTGTACATTTGTTGTGTACTCACCAGGCTCTGGGATGTTTTCTAGTCCATAGACGCTCACTGGTGGTAGGATGGCCGGCACCTTCTCCTCCCAGGGCCTGAGGTATACTGGCTTGGCAGGAGGGCCACTGCCGGTGTATTGGCTCAAGATGTAGTCCTTCTTCAGCAGCTCCTTCACCCTCCTGCACACGTCATACCACCTGTTCTGGATGTCTGTCTTTGTGCGCAAACATGGTGATTGTGCGTTCACCCTGTCGACGATCCTCTCCCACATCTTTGTTTTCTGTGACATGGGTGTCTGTTGGACCAGTGTACCAAAGAGCTGTGGCCCTACCCTGAGGATCTCATCTACCAGGACTTCCAATTCACTATCTAGGAACTTGTGATTCTTCTTTGGGGGCATGGTGATGGGTGGTGATGGTGAGTGATGTGTGTGTTGGTGTGCAGGTGAAGGTGTGTGAGTGTGTGTTTTGCTAGGTGTATGTGAGGTTTCTATTTGTTGTGGTGCTGATGGTGTGTGGCTTATGTGATGGATGAGCTGTGGGTGTGTGGTTGCTGTCTGTTGAGTGCTGGCAGGTAATTTGAATTTGCAAAGGATCATGGTAGGGATTTGTGTCCTTTATATGGGTGGAGTTGTGGGTGTGTCTTTGTTCCCTGCCCTCCCCCAGTATTTATTGGCTTTGTAATTGCTTGTTTGGCCTTTTTTGTGTATTTTCCCTTTGTACTTTTCGTGCATGTAGGAGACGTTCTTGTGACCGAGTCGGACCCTGCAGTTGTCTCGTACGGGCTCGTCCGTTTCGTTCACGCTGTGTTTGTGCTGTTTTCTATGCTGCGTACGCGTCGGTCGCGGTGTTTTGGGTTGCTTCGGCTCGCAGTTTTGTATGCGTGTCGGTCGTACGGCTTGTCCTCCGTGCGACTCGGTTGTGTTTTCCACGCCTTGCATCGTACTTGGCGGGTGGGAGTCCGCGGGTACATCTCGTTCGGTATTGTTCCGGGTGCGAGTCGGTCGGTTCGAATCGCGTGTTTTTCCGGCCGGATTGCTGTTTTCCACGCGGCTCGGTCCTTCGGCTTGTGTTCCGTACGAGTCGGTCGGGTTTTGCTCGCTTCTCATCGTACTTGGCGGGTCGGGCTGCACCGGTACGTGTCGGTCGGAATTAATTCCGGCTCCGAGTCGGTCGGTACGTTTTCCGGCCGGAATCGGAATCGGCCCCTAAGAGTCAGGTCAGATGACCTTGATGGATGGGTTGAACGAAAAGGGAAAGAAGGGTGGAAGCCAAGGAGGAAGGACGGGCGAGATGCAATATTTATGACTGGCAGAGAAGGATACGCGGGATGCATGCATAGGTGGCTGATAGGAATCAGATGCATGGGTGGTTGAAGGATGGGTGGAAGGTGAAAGAAAAGATGCTTGCCTGGGTGGGTGAAACTGTATGGATGGATAGCAAGAATCCTCCGGGGTGTTTCATGGGTCAAACTCACAGCCAAGGCAAGCAAGGAAGGAAGGACGCATGGATGGTGGGTTAAAAAAAAAAAAACTAAATGTTTGTTGTTGGTGAAACAAACTAAGGTTTGTTGAGAGATTAAGAAGAATGATAGACATGTTTACTTTCAATGGATGGATGCCTGGATGGTATTCATCATAGATAGCATAGGTGGATACTGTCACTGGATGAAGAGTCTTAGTTTGAAGAGAATGTAAAAGAAACCGCACCAGAATAGCAAAGCCAAGGAGAATAGAAGTTGTATTTTCAGAATACACCCTTGACTCACGGTAGTTTGCAAGCACAGCTTATATATTGTGTATGTATGTTGTTATCAAGCGCCTCCCTCCGACTCCGTGGCCCACTCCCTACCTATGTTAATTTATTTTCGACTGTGTCAGCCTTCCATGGGTGGACTATCGGCTGCATGTTTATTGTTTACACAATCAATCAAAACAAAGTACCTCATGTCGTCCCATATATAAGCAATGATCATTTGGATCATATATCATCTGCCTCTTTGGAATAGTCAGGGCAGGGTGAAAGTGAAATTGAGCAGTTGCCCTTGATGTAACAGAGTATGGCCAGTGCCACCCGTAATAGAAAAATACGATGATTGTGTAGTCACTCAGCTTCCCCACCTGCAGACAGTAGTAAATAAAACTAACGTGAGTCTGCCTCACGAGTATGTTTATCTTGGGCGCAAGCTGACTGAGCTGGCGTGCCGGCTACAACAAGGTTATGTAATTTCGCTAAACAAGAGAGAAGAAGAAGACTGGTGTACTGTGTACTCGAGTCCATAGTGCTAGTATAATGCCTGAAACTCCCACAAATGTTAGAGGCCGAGGAAGTGGGAGAATAAATACATACCACAAATGTTATGTACTGTGCTTGCTAGTGCTACTGAGCCACTATGTGTAGAATTAATTTGTCTTACTGTTTTGCTAAGAGTATATTGTTACAATAGTCTTTTTTTTCTTCTTGATATAGCTACTCCTTCCCAACCAAAATCATCGAAACCGGACAGGAAGGAGTTGGCAGCTATGGCCCGGCGACGGAAGCTGGAGGCCATACAAAAAGAATACCGGCGGCTGGTGGTTCTGGCGGAGGAGGAGGAGGAGGCGACAGCAGCTGCAGCCTCCTCCAATGCCCCAGGCCCCAGCCAGGCCCAGGCCCCTCCAGTGGTACGGCATCGCGGTCAGGCAGCCGCCCGCCGCACTACAACATCCAACACTGCTGCCCCCCCTGTGGATGCAATTGTCGTGCATTCAAGCGCCGCATGCTCCTCCGAATGGCACGCCTAGAGGAGCACCTAGAGGAGCGGGTTAAGATCCTGGTGGACAAGCACCTGAGAGCCCACCAAATCCATTAGGAAACCAAAGACCCTGTTGGATTGCCCCTTTTTTATTCCTTTTTTTGGTGGGTGGGAATTGGGCGTTGGGGTTTTATATTTATTCACCAGACATTGGTTGGACTTTTTCTTGTTGGACATTGGTTGGGGTTAGGGAGAGGGGTGGGTCAGGTGTTGTGGGATTTTTTACATAGTTTATTTTTGTTAGGGGATTAAATTATATTTATACTTAAACTTTACATACAATGTCAATGTTTTGTGGGGGGGTTACTGTTTTACGTCACACGATTTCCTTGCTGCTGCAGGGCCGCAGCCAGTGTTTGATTTAAATAATCTGCCGATTTTGTAACACACAAACAGATAGATTCAGTGCCCCTCACTGAGTGACTTGTCCTACAAGTACTGTCAGTCTCTCCTCCTAGTCTATGCATTCAGCACCAGGAGGACTCAAGGGGTGTGTGAATTAATTAATTAATATTATTAATTATACCTCCCCCAAACTTCTTCTCTTACCTGTGATTGATGTTTAACTTAGCAAAACCAAAGGTATCGCTTTGATGTTTAACTTAGGCATAGCGATGGCTGCATGGTGATGATGGTTTGGTTTCCCAAGATGCCATGGTTGTGGTGGTAGTAGTAGACACTGGCAGTAGCATTTGTAAAAAAAGAAAATGAGACAGTCAGTCGTCTGAGAGAGACTCTGGGAGGAGTAGTAGAACAAAGTACAGTAAAGTACACAAGAAGACTGCCAAACAATAATAATAATGCTGATTAGCAATGCTAAAGTAAAATAAAACATAATGGTGGCGGGAATAGCCTAGTACAACAAGTTACAAACTGTAGTTGTGTCGAGTCACTCGACACAAGCATAACCTTTAGTGCTATTTAGGAGGATGATGAATCCAATCGATGCCAGCAATTAATTATGATGGATTAGGTTCCTTAGGGAAAAAAATTGACTTGCATATATTCTGAGCATGGGTGGGCAAGCAGAAGAAGATCCTCGCCCTGCCTTGAAATTGAATTAGTGTTGCTTTCACCACATCCGTCCCAGCAAGCGTGTGATCAATTATTGGTGTACATTAAATTTAGTCACACCTCAATATAAATCACACAGCCCGGGGGAAGAGGGTTAGGGTTTGATGAATGGTTGGGAAGGGGGGTTTGGGGAACGGTTTGACAAAGAAAAACACTACGCATGGACAAAACAACACAAAACACAATCTTGGCAGACGACCATCATATCCATAAATCTGTTAAGGGAGAAAAAGGAAATGCATGCATGATGATGATGATGACTTGATGGTTAATGATAAGTAGTACTTACTAACTAGACTAGTAGACAGTACAGGGCAGCAGTATTAATTATTTTGCAAAGTGCCATGCCTGTCTGCCCTCAGAGAGACCCAAATTACATACATTTTTACTTCTGTTGTACCGGGCTTACTTTTTAAAGCTAGCAAAGAAAATTAAAAAATAGCTGTAGGGATCAATTATAGGCAGAGAGCAAACAACAACAACACACAGTCGTAATGATTGAAGAGAAAAAATTAATCAAATCATTTAAAAGATGATGAATGTTGATACTAAAGTGTTACTGTATGTTATCCTGGTCAAATTGGGGAGTTGCATCTCAGCATTCCTCTTGGTCCTCCCTTCCATGGACGCTGCGTCCGTCAATCTTGGGGGGCACTGCCTGCCTGGCGGATGCAGATTGGTAGGTGAGTGTGAGTTGTTTTTCTCTGTTTAGCACAGGGTAAAGGCTGGTCTGTAAGTGTAGATGGAAAAACAAAAGGGATATTTAAAAATCAAGGAGAAAAAAAGCATAAATTACGGAGGAGTGCAAACACTTTCAGAGCGGCATGGCTAAATCATGTCTAGTCTGTTGTCTGTTTCCAGCATTAACCTACAACAGCAACAGGACAAAGCAGGCCCACGGCACCCACCCAACCTCCACTTAGCTTAGATTTTGACTGAGCCAGACAGAGTAGACATGTCACATATACAGCAACATAGCATTTTCCCAAGGAAGTAACTAAATCAATGGCATGCACAGCTGTCAGTCATTCCACCACTACTACACTCGTAACTCGACTGACTCCACCACTACACAGACATGTAGGTCTGCTGTGGTTGTTGTTGACTTGATTACCTTTTATGCCACTCATGAAACGCCCTAAGTTATTCCATCAATCATCTCCGATCCTTCTGACTGACTGCGAAGATATTTGTCACTGTGGTCATCATCAGGGTGTTGTCCAACTCAGTCTGCAGTGTACTGAGTGAGTCCAGATTCCATATTCAAAAATGCAATGGATCGGCCTGCAGTAGAAGTACAATTTTGTTATTAAACAAGAAGGGAAACATTGACTTGAGTCACTTTTAGTGTGTAGATTAAATAATAGTACACAATGAATTCACTTCATGCACAACAAACAACAATAACACAAACAACAATCACTCAGAGTCAGCGTCCAATGAATGGCATCATTACCTGTTCCTTCTCATCTTCAGTGAAGGGGCAGTCTCTCTTGGCTCGGAAACGAGGATAGCTATAGTAGTCATCATGTTCCACTTCTTTTGGAGGGACTCGCAGAGGCAACATTTTCTTGTACTAGTATTCTCCATCCAATCATCATCATCTGGCTTGAGGGTAATGGATTTAGGGCGAGTCAGGAGGATGGAGGAGCAGGAGTCGGAGGAGTGGACTTAAGTTAAATGCACACAGCTTTAATTAACTCCAATATGGTAATAATAAAAAGAAAGAGTAGAAGACGGTGGTGATGGATTTGTTGTTATTCGAAGTTTAACTTTCGACCCAGAAAGACAGAGACACAGACAAATAAAAGTAAATAAGGAAGAAAGAAAGTAAGAAGTTCAAAGCCTAGTTGTCATGGAAGTATAGCTTGTCCTCAAACTCTGGTGGTTCAACCAGAAGTAGGGAATCATCTAACACACTACTTCGGTCACCTAAGTTGCTGTCCTCATATTCCTGCATTGATTCACGTACTTTGTAATTCGGTGGTATAAAGTGTTGATTCATTTTGATCATGGTTAACCTCTCCACGTTTTTGGGCGAGAGACTGGTCCTTTTCACTTCTACAATGGCACCAGCAGCACTGAAAACACGCTCAGAAGAGACACTTGTGACATGGCAAGACAGATAGTTTATCGCCAGCCTGCTGAGCACTGGCCATTGGCCCCTTTTCCCATACCAATACAGCAATGGGTTTTGATCAATGTAGACCTCTGTTGGGTCATCCAGATAGGCCTGGACCATCCGCTCAATGTTCAGGGGTGCTCCACTTTGCTTAGCCTCTTTTGTCTTTGCATCAGCACTGGACCTAGCAAGCCCTTGCTGTAAATACCAATCCCATGCTGATTTTACTGGGGCTGATGATCCGGTTCTTGCTGTTGTCGATAGTGCTGGTGACAGCTCTGAGCCAAATGCACTGCCCTCAGGTTCTGAAGTTGAAGCCGGATGCCCTGCTGCAGTACTTGTTGTGGGTTTGAGTAGCGGGCCTTTAATTATCAGCCGTTCATTTTCCAAAGCTCTGGCTGCCTCAGCTATCCAAGTTTTGTACTCTGCAACATCCACTTCTGAAAAAGGAATTAATGTCTTTGTGTTCAGTGCCGATTTGTACCGTGGATCCAGAATTGTGGCACAAATGAAATGTTTTTCTGAAGCAATGTGAGCTTGCACCCTTTTATTTTCAGCTAATTGACGGGATAAGCTCTCCACCAACTCATATGCTTCATTTTTTTCCTCCACACCTGTGTACGTGTCAGACACCTCCTTCAGCTGTTGCTCTAGCATGTGCAACAATGGGATAGCTTGGCCCATAGTACCGTCCTCCTTGCTGACTTCACGTGTGAAGAGCTCGAAAGGAAGTAGCATCTCTGTCAGGCATTTAACTAGGCCCCATTGGTCCATCTGTAGGGTCATGCCTTTCACTGTCGCATCCGTTATTCTTTGCATGACATACTCATTGATTGGTCTGTACTGATCAAACAGACGATCAAGCATGTAATAAGTTGAGTTCCAACGTGTTGGCACCTCCTGGATGAGTGCTCTGACTTGCATTCTATGCTCACGTTGAATGATCCTCAGCTGCTTCCGGGCTTTAAAAGAATGGCTGAAATGTGTGCATATTCTTCTGCAGGTGATCAGTAAGTTGCTGACTCGGGCTTCTTTTTTCAGAAAGTCTTGAACAATAATGTTAATGCAGTGCGCCAAACACAGGACCCTGAAATAGCCACCAACCTTCATGGCCTTAACTATATTACTGCCATTATCCGTGGCAACAATACCAATGTTAAGCCCTCTTGGGCGCAGCCATTCAAAGACCTTGCTGTTAAACTCTTCCAAAATGTTTTCAGCAGTATGAGATTTCTCCATGGCGAACATGGCTACAGTTGCATGTTTATGAGTAGCATTAAAAATCTCAGCAGTGTCAACAACACCTGCTTCAGATATCTTTTCTCTAACCCCCACAAAAGAGATCCAGTGTGCAGTGATGCACATGTAATCAGTGGCTTGGCAACTGGTCCACATGTCTGTTGTCAAGTGGATATTGTGAGCAGCACTCTGCTGCATAGCTTGTCCAAGCAATTCCAGCACATCGTGATGTAGGGCTGGAACAGCAACTCTGGCGAAATAGGACCGGCTGGGAACCTTCCATTTTGGGCAGATGGCTGTCACAAATTCAAGGAAACCCACCCCTTCCACAAAAGAAAAAGGGAGAAGGTCCAGCGCTAACATTTTAGCCAGCTTCGCATTGTACAAGCGTGCCGTTGGGTGGTTGCGTTCGTACTGCCCCTCCGACCTAAGCATGCTGAAAATGGTAGGCTGGATTGTTTTCCTTTCTGGTGCAGCTGATGCATGCGACTTCTTGAACGCAGTTAGGCTCAACGACGCACTTTTTTTCATTGCGGTACTCTGTTGCCTTGGTGTCTGACACTCAGCCTGACTCTTACTACGGTGCCACTGAGATGTTGCTGAGGATATGGGCAGTACCACTTCACTGCTGGGGACAGGGCTAATTTGTCTACCAGAGAAAGTGTCTCCCTCTTGTTCACCTTCCACCGCGATCATATCTTCTTCTACTTCTTCATCCCCACCAACAGCAATGGGTGCAGTTTTACCTTTTTGTGTGCTAAGTAGGTGCGCCTCCCACTGGATCATGTGGTGTTTTTTCAGATGGGTTGTTTGGCCTCCGGTACCATAGTTTGTACCAAGCTTACCCCGACTAACACTTTATCAACAAATTGAGCATATAGCAACGTTCTCCTCCTTACTGCTAACTGAAAAGAAGTCCCAAACTGGGGAGGTGTACTTTCTTGTGCTGCTGGAGGTGCCACTTGCAATGCCGGATGAACTGGAGGGTATGCCTGAAATTTGATTCTGTGCAGTACCACCACTACCTACTGAGGTGGTGGTTGTGCTGGATGTAGGTCCCTACCGGGCCTTTGCAAATGCAAATATCGAAGCTGGAGGTGGTGTTGGTATTACCTGTGTTGGTGGTATCTGTGCCACATCCCTCACAGCAATTTGGGATGGGGTAATAATAATGTTGGTCTCCACCTCCACTGGGGCGGGAGTGATCTTCATGATGACTGGCTCGTCATCATCCTCCTCTTCTACATCTTCCTCCATAACTCTAAGGCTTTCTGGAACCTTCCTTTTCCTTAGCCTTGTCGTGTGGCGTGCCTCACTCTCAGACTCAGCTGGTGGGTTCCAAGTGGTATCTAGATCATCCGAAGGGGGGCTTGAAGAATAAGTTGATGGACTAACCCTCCTTCTCCTTGCTGGGGATCTGGAAGACAATGGATCTTCTGAAAGAGTGGCTTGCTCTTCTTCCTCTGCAGGAAGCTCGATTTCCTGAACTGCCCCTACTTCGGGAGAAACAACTACTATTGTGGGCTGTTGTTGCAGCTGCTGTTCCGGCTGCTGTTCCACTTCCGGCTGCTGTTGTGGCTGCTGTTCCGGCTGCTGTTCCACTTCCAGCTGCTGTTCCGGCTGCTGTTCCGGCTGCTTTGCGGCTGATGTTGCGGCTGTTGTTGCCCACTTATCTGCTGAGTTTCCGCCTGTGTGGATTGTGTACTACTTTGCGATAATGATATTTCAACATCACTGCTCGTTGGCGTTTGCACACCTCTGCGACACTCATGGGCTTGGGCCTAGGTTGGTGGGGTGGGTCCGCGAATGCGGAGGTGCTGCTCCCAGCTTGGTCCCCGGACACCGCTGATGCAGGTGTAATTTTTTGTTTCCCAAAAAACATTGTGGGCGGCACACCAGTCTTGGTAAGTGGCTGTGCCACTTCCTTCTTCTGTTCCTTCTTCTCACTGGCAACTTTCTTGGTACTGGAGGACCTGGTACATTTCTTTGGGGCTATCTTCTTCTGAAGTCAGCAGGACGCAGCTGCACAAGTTGCAGAGATGTCTGTGGTCACACGTCACGTGACATCGTGCGCAGCAGAAATTCTGTCTGGCAGTACAACGGGTGATGATGACACCTCCTTCTCCGTCTTTTTGTGCACCTAAAAGCAAAGAAGCCAGAAGAACATCAGTGAAATGTTGCATTTGTTGTTGTGGTTCAGTTAATACTAGTACAAACAAATATAATATATAACTTAGTGTTTGGTGATCACACTTGTTAGTGTTATATTATTACATTTTATTAACTCAGTTTAAGTTATAAAAAAAACATAACAGTGTAGCCATTTGTGAGACTTTGACAACAAGGACTTTCATGGTATACTGTGTACAATCAGGAAGGATAGGAAAGAAGACGAACTAAAACAAAAATACAAATGTAATGGAAGTGGAACCTGTTTGGCATTCATTTGCGCATCACGTCATTCAGGGAGCTGCAGCTGGCAAAGGGGATGTAAGCAGTAAGCCAAGAGGAACAAAAAGGAAAGACATGCAGGCCTATATCTATGGCAAAAGCAGCACACTACTAAACTACCATCATAAAATAGGTGGCCACCAGCCACATGGTCACTCACAGTCACAACAAGCATGAGGCCTGGAAAACAATGAACTCAAGCAGGCCTATAGTGGCCAGGCAAAGGAGGCATGCTAAACACAGCTTTAATGCAATAGTGCAAAAATGAAAATCCACAGGGCTAAACAAGGTTTGCAAGTTACACAACAACCACACCACACACACACACACATCCAACAAAGGCATTTATTTAACACACACCAACAAACTGAAATATCCCCCCAAAAAACACATTTTGCAATTCAATCCAATGCCATCCATGCCCTAAATGATGTTTAAATTCAACAGACACCACAGAAACTGTTGTTAGTTACATGCACCCATCATGAGTAGCTCTGGGCCTACTGGCTACCCAGAATAACTTTTTTTTTTAAAAGATGAAAAGTACAAAAATGTAGTTGCAGCAACTGCAATGCCCCAATCAAACAAACAGCACCAACTTACTTGTAAAATCTCAAATCCAAAAATCCTCAAATACAAAAGTCCTCAAATCCAATAATATATGATGATGCAGAAGACACAAAGAGTGATCCTTCCAGCTCCAAATCCAAATGAAAAGTGAACAGGACATGGACAAAGCACTGGGAGGAGCCTGCTGGACAGGAACAGGAAGTTGGAGACTCTGGGGCACTTCCTTCCTCTCCAAAAAAAAGAAAAAGTACTCCTTGCACAAAAAAGTACAGCCAAATGTCAATCTGAGGAATTTTTTTCATCCAAATCATCATTTTAGAGAAGGTTTTATGCTGCTCGAGAGATATTATTCTCCAGATTGCAAATTTTGCGTGTTCAGCATTGCGAGCTTCACCAAACTTCCGCCGGAAGTCCGATGGCGCGTCCGAATGACGTGTTCGCGATCGCACACTCTCGTGGGATCACGCAGCCAGCTACCAAAATCTCATGGTGCACGGGAACGGATAGGAAAACTCGTCGGCGAATGCAGGGATCCCGGTAAGTCGCTACTGCACGCGCAAAAACGCATTTTGAAAGCGCGACCAAGAAAAAAACTCCGCTACGCCGCGGACCTCGGAGTTTTCGACAATTCCGCATTCTACGCGGAACGCGGAGTTGCCGAAAATCCGCACACTCCGTAAGGATTTTTACGCCCAGGGTTAGAATCGGGCCCTCAGAGGCTAAGTTTAGAGACATCAAATTGACTGTTGCAGCCTATTTACATTTAAGCCCAGAGGATTCTCCTACTAGCTATCGGTGGAATATTAGAGTGAGATGGAAAAGCTTGCAATTGTTTTGTTTCAGGGCAGATATGATAAAATACCTGCTCTGTTTCCCATCAGGTTATCAGTGTAATCTCAAATCTCAACCTTACACATGCAATGATGTTTCTGGTCAATCAATATTACATTTTGTCTTCTTCTGAAGTTTTTGTAAAAGATTCACTAAAATGTTTTTAATCCCTTTTATGAAATCTAGAAACATTAGGCAATGCACCCAAGCTTATCACCATCTATAACAGCTATCTGACGAGGAGACTTGCTTTTAAGCAAGTTCTTTCTTGTGCACCGCTTTGCGATCTTGGGGCACAATCGACTTTGATTAAATCTCTTTTTCTTGTTTTATTCTTTGACATATTTTCATATTGACTATTTATGTGCCATTATATTTGTATGTCGTTAGCCCATGTAATATGTTAAGGAGAGGTTGGATATGCACGTTTGCTTTTATTGCACTTACGCACTTTTTTAGGCATATTGTTGGCCCATGGAAAATGTCAAGGAGAAGATCGATATGTATGCTTGTTTTTATGAACTAATGCACTTTTATGGCTGCTTCACAACTGAATAGAGTTTCTTGATTCATTCATTAATTCAGAAACTTTCCTATTTGTGAGGTAGTATACATTGCAATTTCAGTCATTATATCTGTGGGTTATAGAAATGTGAAATTATATGTTAAATTGTTTGATAGTTAATAATTCATGTTATACATGTAGTTGCATGTTTTAACATATTTTGTATTATATACTTGTATTTTTGTCTTTTCTTCCATTTTTCTGGAGTGTTGATTCTTCTGTTTCTTTAAGGGTTTCTTTTCTACCTCGGTTAATTTTTCGTATTTTTTAATTTTAACTGTAGAAAAGTGTTTACTTATAATTTTTTGTTTAAAGTTACTAATATAATTTGATGCAATATTTTGATGTTTGTGATAGATTTCTTTGGTATTTTTCAGTCTTGGTATCTGTATTTTGGAGTTTATCTGAAAGTTAGATTACTTTTATCTACTTATGGTGTTGAGATCATTTCAGTTTTTGTAGTTGTTATATTTTGCCTTTTGGTTGAGCAGGGGGATGCTCTCTTGCTATGGTTGCTTCATATGCAGCAGTTTCTTGTGCATTTTTTTTCCCTCAATTTATAGTGCTTTTTTAATTAAGTATGTGTTCCTATTTGCCGCTGTTATTTTGAATTTAATTGATTACATTTTTTGTTAATATTCTTTTTGTACCTTATGTGATGGATGCTAATTAAGGTTTATTTTTGTTTATTTTCATAATTGTGTATATTGTTTATTTATCTATGTATTTGGTTATAATACGTATTTTGTATGTATACGTATATATATATATATATATAAACACAAACACACAGACACACAAACACATATTTTAATCCATCTTATTGATCTTCGGGCACCAATATTTTGTTATTGTATTTAGATAGTGTTTCATTGTTTTTATTGTGTACTTGATATTTTTGGTTTCTATATTTTTATTTTCAATATTATATGTTCCTAATTATTTTTAAAGGTTATATTATTTAGCATCAAAATAATAATACTTTCCATTTGGTGTACAAAAATCGATAATAGGATTCTCAATATTTGTTTCAACAATATTTTTTGCTTGCTGACATTTTTGTGTCCAATATTATGTTTTAGATCCATTTATAGTTGTTGCAATTTACGTTGGCAGTTACAACTGCAAGGGGACCTGAATAGGGATAGCTTTCCCAGGATCACAAAATGTGGTCAAGCAGGTAAGCAGGAATTATCTCTTAGACCCATGGATTGAGGATGACATGTAAGCTTATGTCCACACTAACATCTCACACTGTGCATTGCAAGTAATTTCTATTGATTTGTTCATATGGACAAATCAGTGCTTGCATTGTGCTCTGGCACCCGGCAGCCTCACCCTCTTTAGAGTTTTAGTGAGACCAACATTAAGACCAGAATAAAATAGAGGTCACAAATCGGAGTTGTGGGTCGGATGGGATATGTGTTGTTTTCTTTAAGTACGTGTCTGCTGTCTTAACCAAAAATATAATACCTAGTTACAGATTGCCACTTTGCAAGATACTAGCATCATCCTCATGCCAGGTTACCCTTCTTAACACCTGGGAAGAAAGAAACTAATAATATAGCCATAAATTTGCTGCTGCCAACTGGGTTACCAAGACCTCAAAAGAGTGCAAGGCAGGAATACTACATCTATGCTCTCCAGGAAACACCCTGGCACAAGTGCTTAATTTGTGCCGGTGCTTTCCGGTGCTCAGCACCGGCACTTATATCACAGGGCGGGGTCTATTAAATCTCATGACACTGGTTGAGATTGGAAGACAAAAGAGGTACGGTGTTCCTGGGTGGCAAGTTGGCCACCTGGTTAGTACTCAGAGTGGTGGGGAGGTGGGGAATACCTCCTTTCGGAACTAGGACCCTCACACACCCAGCAAGCTAGGTGTCATGCTTCATCATATGGGTCTGCTCCTCGTCGAGCCGGCGCTGCAATGCTCGACGGGCACCCATAAAGGGGCTCTTTATCGGAGATCTTTTGTTCCTTGCCGTATAGGTGCCGTGGGTGTGAGGGGCCTGGTAAGATGTAGATGTGGTGTGTGGGTTAAAACAGGTAAGGGAATCCTCTATAATTATTTTTATTCTGGAGAGGTCACAACCTGATTAAAAAGTAAAAGAAGAAGGAGGGCGGCTATTTTGTTTTAATCTGACAAAAATTACGCTCTACCCCTTAGTGGTCAACATGTTTCTCGCCTATAAAATGTCTCTAATAGATCAGTTGGCGATTCCTCAGGACCTAGTGACTAAATGAAAACTATCTACAGTGTATGGTGTGGTTCTACATACCACTTCTTCTCTCGGTAGGACGTTGCCCCGGAGAAAAGCAGCCAACCTAGAGTACAAACAAAAGGATCAAAAACCAAATGGAAATATTGGTACATGGTCCTATTGATTCAAGTGGGTGTGTTTCACCGTACACAACCTCTTTGAATCTATACAAGTGATAAAAACAACGTGATTTCATGCATATCACATTCTATGTGTGCCTTCATTTGTATTTAGAATATAAAACCTCTGTGTAACCAGTTAGAGTAATTGAACAACATGGTGAGTGAGTATCAGCTCACCTCTTAAGAGATTCAAGTGCTGCTTCATCAGACCGCAGCGGAGTATATGGACACTCAACGTAGTGTCGCTGTTGTATTAAAAGGAAAAAACAAACAACAAAATATGTTGGGTGTGGGCTTGTAGGCACAACGTTTAGTTGCTAAGGCCATGACTCTAGAGCATTAAAAGTGAAAGTGGGCATGGTTCAGGTTAAAGTAAGCCCATAGTCGTGAAATTGGTATCATTGACAAGGTTATTCAACAGACTCAAAAGTGCCCCAGACCTGCCTGCGTAGCTGCTGGCGCCTTCACCATGCGCTCCGACATTATGCCAATCGTGCGGTGTGTTAAGAGCGCCTACAGCGCCCAAGCTATGTCTTAGTGCAGAGCTCTACAGAACATCAGAGTCAGCGTACCCTTCCCAAAGACCAGCGGTAACTTGTCAGCAATTCCCAGCACCTTTTACCTCTCTTAAAAGCTTGTGACCAGGCATAGTCTCAACGTGTAATCCATACTCACCTGCTCCCGCTCAGAGCAGTCCGGCTCACCTACCCGCTCCGCTGCATCAGGAAGGAAAAGACAGGTTGTCGGTTCCTGTCTTAAATACCCTCTCCTGGTGCCATTAAGCATGGTAAATCAGCCGCACCTGGTGTGTGGTGTGATGGTGTCGGCATGACATCATCTACAGTGTAACCATGGAGGCCAACTTTGAATGTGGTGAAGGTCTATAGTTCTGGCTATTACCTTGATGTGGACGCGCATCAAGGGCTTCAAATTTGGCATTGAGTGGCGCGGTTTTATCAACAATGTGAACAAGAATTTATACAGTGCAAAAGTGCTCACGTCACTGCGCCAAATTTGTGCATAAGTTGCTGGCGACTGCCGATTGGGTGATTCGTATGTCGGCCATCTTAGAGTGTAGTATTGTACTCTATTGTTAGTTGTTAGATATATCGTCCTAACATAGCCTAATCTCCATATCTGACTAGCCTGATGTTGATATCATGTGGCAGAGATGTATAAAGAGGTGAGAGACTAGCGTGGAGTCTTAAGCTGATATATTCATTCGTTAAAGTTGCGGATAATGGTTGTATATATCAGATTAATTAATGGTGCTCCAGGGTATGGCATCGTTCAGGCCGTCATTTGCTAAGTCAAGACGGAACACCCACCTTTGTTCAATCCTGTACAAAGCAGTCTGTGTTATTTGTTGGTGGGATTCTAGGATGACCCAGCGTAGACTCTCTGGGGGTGTCCGAGTTCAGAGAAGTGGGTGTATAGTTTGGTGGTAGTTTTATGGCAACGAATATTGCTCTTATGCTCAGTGATTCTGACCTTAACGGGCCTCATGGTCATGCCAACATACCTCTTGTCACAAGGGCAGGTCAGCATGTACACACAACGTGGGGTGTTACAGTTAGTGTGTTTGATTAGCGTCCATGTAAATGTGTCTGATAGAACCAATTGTTTGGTGTGTCTGGTCTGTGGGCACACGATACAAGAGCCGCAGGGATAGTGTCCTGTCACGGGTGGGAGATCCCACAGTTGCCTCTGGTTAGGGATGTTGCTCTTCTTGGGTCTAGTGTGCACCAACATATCTTTCAAATTGTTGGTACGTTTAAACGCAAACCTTGGTTTGGGTATTGACAGCGTACCCGTGTTCAGAATTGCCCAGTGTTTGTTCACTGCCTTCTTTATTAGATTGGATCTAGGTGTGTACGTGGTCACACAGGTCAAAATGTCAGTGGGTTCTTTCTCATGTACCTCTAGGAGGCTTTCACGATTATTATTTCTTGCTCGTTTCATGCAAGAGTGAACCTGTTTCTTAGGGTATTGTCTCTTCAGCAGATTGTCAGCCAGTATCTCTGCTTCAATTTTGTAGTCCTCTGTAGAACTACAATTTCTTCTAATTCTTAGAAATTGGCTGAAGGGAAGGTTATTTCTCAGTGTAGCAGGATGATAGCTGCTGTACAGTAGCAAGCTGTTTCTGTCGGTAGGCTTTTTGTATAGGGATGTCTTTATTCTACCCTCTTGTAATCTGATGGTGAGATCTAGGAAGGCAATGTTCGTGGCAGATATAGTGTGGGTGAATTTCAAGTGCTGGTTTTTGTGTTAATCCACTCGCAAAATTCAGCACATCTCTGTATGTCACCCTGCCAAAAGATGAGGATGTCATCTATGTACCTCTTCCACAGTCTCAGGTTAGCTCCGAAGGGGTTACTCGCATGTTGGATGGTCTCTTGTTCAAACGCCGCCATATACAAACATGCCACACTGGGGGCAAAGGTACTCCCCATCGAAGTACCCTGAGACTGATGGAAGAGTTGGCTGTCAAAATCAAAAAAGTTTTCTGTTAAGGCCAGGGTGGCACATTGCATGATGAACGAAATGGGTGTTGCTGCTGTCCATTCACTCCCACTTAGTGCAGATTCTATTACTGCCAATGTCTCTCTCTGTGGGATATTGGTATACAGTTGTTCCACATCCAAGGTGACCAGGAGGTCAATATCGCCTGTGTTTTCTATTTCACCTATAACACAGAGGATATCTGTTGTGTCCCTGATGTATGATGGTGTCTGTTTGACCAAAGGTTGTAGGTAATGGTCGCAGAATTTTGAGAGCGGCTCTAAGAGTGAGCCGATTCCTGAAACTATAGGTCTGCCCGGAACAGGGGTGGTCCCCTTATGTATTTTCGGCAGAGTGTAAAAATAGGGTGTTTTGGGAAGTTTGGTAATCAAGAAATCAGCTTCTTTACCACTGATCCACCCATTACTCTCTGCCTCATAGACCATGGTGGTTATCTCGGTCGTTAATCGAGTCGTGGGGTTTGTTGTTATCGGAGTATAGAATTTACTATTCCGTAGTTGGCGTTGGCACTCGGTGTTGTAATCCGAAGTGGATTGTATGACCGTGGCGCCCCCTTTGTCAGCTTGCTTTATTGTAATGCTTTTGTCCTCAGTCAATGATCTAATCGCTGCATGTTCTTGATTAGAGAGATTATGGAAAGGAACTCTGGTATCCTGGTTCTTCAGTTCTTTTAAGACAGCTTTCTCAAAGGTCACTACCTCCACAGGTACCATGCCAACGGTAGGTGTGACGGTCGAGGGATTGCGAAGGCCTGAATCCAGTTTGTCTGGTTCCTCAGTACCATCGAAGTGGGCTTTAAGGCGTATTTTTCTAAACAGGTTCTGGATTTCGCATTGTTCCCGAAAACTGTCTTCTTTGGGGGTGGGGACATAGCCAAGGCCTTTCTCAAGTACTGTTTGTTCTGTAGGTGTCAGTTGTCTATGTGACAAATTAACCACTAGACTCTCCTGCCCTGTGTTTTGCTCCTGGTTTCCATCATATTCGGTTCCTGGTCCTGCCACTGGACTTGTTTTTGTCCTCCTCTTTTGCGCCCTCTTCCTCTGCCCCAGCCTCTGCCTAAAAAAGGTGGATTGCTGGCAGGGAGGTATTGCGGTTGGCCCTGGGGATACATCGGGAAAGACCAAAAAGGAGGCTGCGGCCCTTGAAAATTCTGTACAGGGTAGTGGGGGTTTTGTGGATAATTCTTTCTCCTCTGATTCGAACCCTTCCAGCTCCCATTGCTGGAGTCACTGCTAGCCGACTCTCTTCTGTCGGATTCACTATTTTCATCAGAAGAGTAGCTAGTTTTGCTGTTGGTATAGTCTGCTTTCAGATAGGGGTATATTTTTTCTTTGTTAAATCTGCGTATATCCTTCTGAAGCTTGCTAACCTTCTGCTTCATCAGAAATTCCTTGTGCTCAGCAATCTCATGGTTGAGTTCTGTCAATTTGGTTTTAAATACAGTGCCATGTATGGTAGTCTTTATGGCCCCTTCAGCAACCTGTATTCTAATAAGGAGGGCATCAGCTATCCTCTTTGCTGAATTAATAATGAGGATAAGTAAGTCCCTGGTGCATTTCCATGCTACCAGGGACCATTCCTTTTAAAGACAGCGTCATCCAGGAAAAGTCTAGGGAAGTTCTTGACTATTAGGCCGTTTGGTGCAATATTGGCCCTCAAGTACTCCGTCATCATTGCACCATGGAGCGTTATTTTCACCCAGTCTCTTTTCATATTGGTAAGGGAGGTCCAGTCCTCAGATGGTGATCCAGAGGCTGATGAACCTTCACCTCCCAGGATAGATGGTGTATTCCTGAGAATTTCTGCAGCCATTGAATCATCAAAGCTAAGTCCGGGATTGTCATACATGATGACTGGTATGTCAGAGGATTTGGGGGAAGGCAAAATAGAAGGGGCAGGACTAAATAATAAGTCCCAGAAAATGGGCCAATGAAGGATATTATCCTTCTGGTAACCTGAACAGTCCCACGGGAGATCCCGTGCAGTACTTAGTAAACAACAAGGGGGACAATGAGGGCTTGATAAAGGTCCACCGTACTTGCCCTGGGTAGAACTAGAAGACAAAAGAGGTACGGTGTTCCTGGGTGGCAAGTTGGCCACCTGGTTAGTACTCAGAGTGGTGGGGAGGTGGGGAATACCTCCTTTCGGAACTAGGACCCTCACACACCCAGCAAGCTAGGTGTCATGCTTCATCATATGGGTCTGCTCCTCGTCGAGCCGGCGCTGCAATGCTCGACGGGCACCCATAAAGGGGCTCTTTATCGGAGATCTTTTGTTCCTTGCCGTATATGTGCTGTGGGTGTGAGGGCCTGGTAAGATGTAGATGTGGTGTGTGGGTTAAAACAGGTAAGGGAATCCTCTATAATTATTTTTATTCTGGAGAGGTCACAACCTGATTAAAAAGTAAAAAGAAGAAGGAGGGCGACTATTTTGTTTTAATCTGACAAAAATTACGCTCTACCCCTTAGTGGTCAACATGTTTCTCGCCTATAAAATGTCTCTAATAGATCAGTTGGCGATTCCTCAGGACCTAGTGACTAAATGAAAACTATCTACAGTGTATGGTGTGGTTCTACATACCACTTCTTCTCTCGGTAGGACGTTGCCCCGGAGAAAAGCAGCCAACCTAGAGTACAAACAAAAAGGATCAAAAAACCAAATGGAAATATTGGTACATGGTCCTATTGATTCAAGTGGGTGTGTTTCACCGTACACAACCTCTTTGAATCTATACAAGTGATAAAAACAACGTGATTTCATGCATATCACATTCTATGTGTGCCTTCATTTGTATTTAGAATATAAAACCTCTGTGTAACCAGTTAGAGTAATTGAACAACATGGTGAGTGAGTATCAGCTCACCTCTTAAGGATTCAAGTGCTGCTTCATCAGACCGCAGCGGAGTATATGGACACTCAACGTAGTGTCGCTGTTGTATTAAAAGGAAAAGACAAACAACAAAATATGTTGGGTGTGGGCTTGTAGGCACAACGTTTAGTTGCTAAGGCCATGACTCTAGAGCATTAAAAGTGAAAGTGGGCATGGTTCAGGTTAAAGTAAGCCCATAGTCGTGAAATTGGTATCATTGACAAGGTTATTCAACAGACTCAAAAGTGCCCCAGACCTGCCTGCGTAGCTGCTGGCGCCTTCACCATGCGCTCCGACATTATGCCAATCGTGCGGTGTGTTAAGAGCGCCTACAGCGCCCAAGCTATGTCTTAGTGCAGAGCTCTACAGAACATCAGAGTCAGCGTACCCTTCCCAAAGACCAGCGGTAACTTGTCAGCAATTCCCAGCACCTTTTACCTCTCTTAAAAGCTTGTGACTAGGCATAGTCTCAACGTGTAATCCATACTCACCTGCTCCCACTCAGAGCAGTCCGGCTCACCTACCCGCTCCGCTGCATCAGGAAGGAAAAGACAGGTTGTCGGTTCCTGTCTTAAATACCCTCTCCTGGTGCCATTAAGCATGGTAAATCAGCCGCACCTGGTGTGTGGTGTGATGGTGTCGGCATGACATCATCTACAGTGTAACCATGGAGGCCATCTTTGAATGTGGTGAAGGTCTATAGTTCTGGCTATTACCTTGATGTGGACGCGCATCAAGGGCTTCAAATTTGGCATTGAGTGGCGCGGTTTTATCAACAATGTGAACAAGAATTTATACAGTGCAAAAGTGCTCACGTCACTGCGCCAAATTTGTGCATAAGTTGCTGGCGACTGCTGATTGGGTGATATGTATGTCGGCCATCTTAGAGTGTAGTATTGTACTCTATTGTTAGTTGTTAGATATATCGTCCTAACATAGCCTAATCTCCATATCTGACTAGCCTGATGTCGATATCATGTGGCAGAGATGTATAAAGAGGTGAGAGACTAGCGTGGAGTCTTAAGCTGATATATTCATTCGTTAAAGTTGCGGATAATGGTTGTATATATCAGATTAATTAATGGTGCTCCAGGGTATGGCATCGTTCAGGCCGTCATTTGCTAAGTCAAGACGGAACACCCACCTTTGTTCAATCCTGTACAAAGCAGTCTGTGTTATTTGTTGGTGGGATTCTAGGATGACCCAGCGTAGACTCTCTGGGGGGTGTCCGAGTTCAGAGAAGTGGGTGTATAGTTTGGTGGTAGTTTTATGGCAACGAATATTGCTCTTATGCTCAGTGATTCTGACCTTAACGGGCCTCATGGTCATGCCAACACACCTCTTGTCACAAGGGCAGGTCAGCATGTACACACAACGTGGGGTGTTACAGTTAGTGTGTTTGATTAGCGTCCATGTAAATGTGTCTGATAGAACCAATTGTTTGGTGTGTCTGGTCTGTGGGCACACGATACAAGAGCCGCAGGGATAGTGTCCTGTCACGGGTGGGAGATCCCACAGTTGCCTCTGGTTAGGGATGTTGCTCTTCTTGGGTCTAGTGTGCACCAACATATCTTTCAAATTGTTGGTACGTTTAAACGCAAACCTTGGTTTGGGTATTGACAGCGTACCCGTGTTCAGAATTGCCCAGTGTTTGTTCACTGCCTTCTTTATTAGATTGGATCTAGGTGTGTACGTGGTCACACAGATGTCAGTGGGTTCTTTCTCATGTACCTCTAGGAGGCTTTCACGATTATTATTTCTTGCTCGTTTCATGCAAGAGTGAACCTGTTTCTTAGGGTATTGTCTCTTCAGCAGATTGTCAGCCAGTATCTCTGCTTCAATTTTGTAGTCCTCTGTAGAACTACAATTTCTTCTAATTCTTAGAAATTGGCTGAAGGGAAGGTTATTTCTCAGTGTAGCAGGATGATAGCTGCTGTACAGTAGCAAGCTGTTTCTGTCGGTAGGCTTTTTGTATAGGGATGTCGCTATTCTACCCTCTTGTAATCTGATGGTGAGATCTAGGAAGGCAATGTTCGTGGCAGATATAGTGTGGGTGAATTTCAAGTGCTGGTTTTTTGTGTTAATCCACTCGCAAAATTCAGCGCATCTCTGTATGTCACCCTGCCAAAAGATGAGGATGTCATCTATATGTCATCTTCCACAGTCTCAGGTTAGCTCCGAAGGGGTTACTCGCATGTTGGATGGTCTCTTGTTCAAACGCCGCCATATACAAACATGCCACACTGGGGCAAAGGTACTCCCCATCGAAGTACCCTGAGACTGATGGAAGAGTTGGCTGTCAAACTCAAAAAAGTTTTCTGTTAAGGCCAGGGTGGCACATTGCATGATGAACGAAATGGGTGTTGCTGCTGTCCATTCACTCCCACTTAGTGCAGATTCTATTACTGCCAATGTCTCTCTCTGTGGGATATTGGTATACAGTTGTTCCACATCCAAGGTGACCAGGAGGTCAATATCGCCTGTGTTTCATATTTCACCTATAACACAGAGGATATCTGTTGTGTCCCTGATGTATGATGGTGTCTGTTTGACCAAAGGTTGTAGGTAATGGTCGCAGAATTTTGAGAGCGGCTCTAAGAGTGAGCTGATTCCTGAAACTATAGGTCTGCCCGGAACAGGGGTGGTCCCCTTATGTATTTTCGGCAGAGTGTAAAAATAGGGTGTTTTGGGAAGTTTGGTAATCAAGAAATCAGCTTCTTTACCACTGATCCACCCATTACTCTCTGCCTCATAGACCATGGTGGTTATCTCGGTAGTTAATCGAGTCGTGGGGTTTGTTGTTATCGGAGTATAGAATTTACTATTCCGTAGTTGGCGTTGGCACTCGGTGTTGTAATCCGAAGTGGATTGTATGACCGTGACGCCCCCTTTGTCAGCTTGCTTTATTGTAATGCTTTTGTCCTCAGTCAATGATCTAATCGCTGCATGTTCTTGATTAGAGAGATTATGGAAAGGAACTCTGGTATCCTGGTTCTTCAGTTCTTTTAAGACAGCTTTCTCAAAGGTCACTACCTCCACAGGTACCATGCCAACGGTAGGTGTGAAGGTCGAGGATTGCGAAGGCCTGAATCCAGTTTGTCTGGTTCCTCAGTACCATCGAAGTGGGCTTTAAGGCGTATTTTTCTAAACAGGTTCTGGATTTCGCATTGTTCCCGAAAACTGTCCTCTTTGGGGTGGGGACATAGCCAAGGCCTTTCTCAAGTACTGTTTGTTCTGTAGGTGTCAGTTGTCTATGTGACAAATTAACCACTAGACTCTCCTGCCCTGTGTTTTGCTCCTGGTTTCCATCATATTCGGTTCCTGGTCCTGCCACTGGACTTGTTTTTGTCCTCCTCTTTTGCGCCCTCTTCCTCTTCCCCAGCCTCTGCCTAAAAAAGGTGGATTGCTGGCAGGGAAGTATTGCGGTTGGCCCTGGGGATACATCGGGAAAGGCCAAAAAGGAGGCTGCGGCCCTTGAAAATTCTGTACAGGGTAGTGGGGGTTTTGTGGATAATTCTTTCTCCTCTGATTCAAGCCCTTCCAGCTCCCATTGCTGGAGTCACTGCTAGCCGAGTCTCTTCTGTCGGATTCACTATTTTCATCAGAAGAGTAGCTAGTTTTGCTGTTGGTATAGTCTGCTTTCAGATAGGGGTATATTTTTCTTTGTTAAATCTGCTTATATCCTTCTGAAGCTTGCTAACCTTCTGCTTCATCAGAAATTCCTTGTGCTCAGCAATCTCATGGTTGAGTTCTGTCAATTTGGTTTTAAATACAGTGCCATGTATGGTAGTCTTTATGGCCCCTTCAGCAACCTGTATTCTAATAAGGAGGGCATCAGCTATCCTCTTTGCTGAATTAATAATGAGGATAAGTAAGTCCCTGGTGCATTTCCATGCTACCAGGGACCATTCCTTTTCAAAGACAGCGTCATCCAGGAAAAGTCTAGGGAAGTTCTTGACTATTAGGCCGTTTGGTGCAATATTGGCCCTCAAGTACTCCGTCATCATTGCACCATGGAGCGTTATTTTCACCCAGTCTCTTTTCATATTGGTAAGGAGGTCCAGTCCTCAGATGGTGATCCAGAGGCTGATGAACCTTCACCTCCCAGGATAGATGGTGTATTCCTGAGAATTTCTGCAGCCATTGCATCATCAAAGCTAAGTCCGGGATTGTCATCCATGATGACTGGTATGTCAGAGGATTTGGGGGAAGGCAAAATAGAAGGGGCAGGTCTAAATAATAAGTCCCAGAAAATGGGCCAATGAAGGATGTTATCCTTCTGGTAACCTGAAGAGTCCCACGGGAGATCCCGTGCAGTACTTAGTAAACAACAAGGGGGACAATGAGGGCTTGATAAAGGTCCACCGTACTTGCCCTGGGTAGAACTAGAAGACAAAAGAGGTACGGTGTTCCTGGGTGGCAAGTTGGCCACCTGGTTAGTACTCAGAGTGGTGGGGAGGTGGGGAATACCTCCTTTCGGAACTAGGACCCTCACACACCCAGCAAGCTAGGTGTCATGCTTCATCATATGGGTCTGCTCCTCGTCGAGCCGGCGCTGCAATGCTCGACGGGCACCCATAAAGGGGCTCTTTATCGGAGATCTTTTGTTCCTTGCCGTATAGGTGCCGTGTGTGTGAGGGGCCTGGTAAGATGTAGATGTGGTGTGTGGGTTAAAACAGGTAAGGGAATCCTCTATAATTATTTTTATTCTGGAGAGGTCACAACCTGATTAAAAAGTAAAAAGAAGAAGGAGGGCGACTATTTTGTTTTAATCTGACAAAAATTACGCTCTACCCCTTAGTGGTCAACATGTTTCTCGCCTATAAAATGTCTCTAATAGATCAGTTGGCGATTCCTCAGGACCTAGTGACTAAATGAAAACTATCTACAGTGTATGGTGTGGTTCTACATACCACTTCTTCTCTCGGTAGGACGTTGCCCCGGAGAAAAGCAGCCAACCTAGAGTACAAACAAAAAGGATCAAAAAACCAAATGGAAATATTGGTACATGGTCCTATTGATTCAAGTGGGTGTGTTTCACCGTACACAACCTCTTTGAATCTATACAAGTGATAAAAACAACGTGATTTCATGCATATCACATTCTATGTGTGCCTTCATTTGTATTTAGAATATAAAACCTCTGTGTAACCAGTTAGAGTAATTGAACAACATAGTGAGTGAGTATCAGCTCACCTCTTAAGGATTCAAGTGCTGCTTCATCAGACCGCAGCGGAGTATATGGACACTCAACGTAGTGTCGCTGTTGTATTAAAAGGAAAAAACAAACAACAAAATATGTTGGGTGTGGGCTTGTAGGCACAACGTTTAGTTGCTAAGGCCATGACTCTAGAGCATTAAAAGTGAAAGTGGGCATGGTTCAGGTTAAAGTAAGCTTAAAAATGATTTTCTTTTACTTTTGAAGCACGAAAGAGATAGCCTAGAGTTGGCAAAAAAAAGAGTTGTTGAGCATTCATTGTTAATCAGCTCCCCACGAATTGAATCCTATCTTTCTTTCTATTTTAACCAAGCAAAGATGTTTTATCTGATCAGGTTCAGGATGGGTATAGCTCATTTATTGGCCTCATACCCACGCGATGCATATTGTGACGCCAAATTAGATCTGTGCCCATGTAACTCAACTTCTGCACAAAGCACCTTGCACTTTATGTTTTTCTGTAAATTGTATTTTAACCCCAGACGCATTTTTTAAAACCATTATTAAGATTTTTAAATATTAGAAAGTGTCAATCAGCATTATGTCATTTACTTCTTTTAAACAATGAATTCTCTTGCCTCATGGTTTATAAGTATATTTCTGCTGCAGTTCGACTTCGTAAAATTGTTGGGAAATGAATTCATGGGTAACATCTGAGTCGGTTAAAATCTTATTATGTGTATTATTGGTAAAGTTTTATCTGTTCTTTCATGGCTGTCATTGAGCCGAATAAAGATTTTTGACTGACTGACTGTACCTGTCTTCATGGAGAGGTAGAAATAACCCCCTTTGAATTAGAGTGCATGAATAGGGGACAGGGGGGTCTTCATTTGAACAAATGGATTGCTACATTTCCAAGAGTAAAATACCGACCATTTGTTGTTGTTTTAAGAGTCTGCAAAAATCCGGACGTGATACTAAATAGAACTTTAGGGAAGAGGATGTAGCCTTACGGCTAGAACGGCGACCTCACAGCTGGGGAACCGGGTTCGAGTCTCGGCAACGACGCTCAATATCCTGTGATTCTGGGCAAATCACTTAATCTCCCCGTGCCTAATAAAAACGGATGTGTCCTTGTGTAACAAAACTGGTGCTCATGTAGAGCGCTCTGATACCCAATATCTTCGGGTCTAGTTCGTGCTATATAAAACTCTAAAAAAATAAAAAATTTAAACTTGACACTAAATTGTATTTATTCATTTGTAACATGACTCTTATCTTTTATTACTTAATTATTAGTCAAGGATCCTTAACTCAGCGCTCAACTCTTAAAGTATGTACAAATAAGGGCTAAAAATACTGGCTTTAGGCGATTCTGTTTATTTATGTAACGGCCAGAACATTAAAATAGCATTGGTGCCATTAGAAACCGATCCGATGGCAACCCTAGAAAGTGCAGCGAATGTGGCAATTACATTTGGGGTGGAGGTTTGAGGGGAGGGTGGTATATGCTCACATCTCAACAACAGCAGGGCAGACTTCATTGAATTTTGTGCTTTATTAGTTCAAAAGTGCATGTGGAAGCCTCTCTGAATGGAGTTGAGTGTTTGACTTAATTTTGAAATAGGTGGCAGTGGGCTGTTGTGACTTATAGCCTGATTGTGTGATACAACTATTTGTTTGAAGCATGAGAGCCTGATATTCCATCAAAGCTTAATCCTGATGGTATAACTGACACTTTATTATCTTTTATCAAGAATACCTATTGTGATGCCACAAAACATCTTTTGATGTCATAAAATCTTAACACAGTTAAAAAACCGCTATTGTGTGTCTTGGACAGCACAGCTATGCATTGATGAGACAGGCCCAAGAATGATACAGCCCTGTCACCCCTCAACTTTACAAAATTAATTACTGTATATTTAATAAAGCAGAGGTGTACTTTTTTCTTGCTCTCCCTCAGTATCTGCTTTTCTTCCTCCCCTTCACATCTCACTCCTTCCCTTGTTTCCATTCTCCTTTCATTTACTGCCCTATGTCCGCGTTTCCTCTTAATTGCTGCCTCCCCAAACTAACTGCTTTTCATTTTCTACCTTCTCATCTTTCCCTTCCACTCTCCTTTCATGTGCTCCCAGCTGTCTGATCTTCTTCCCTTGCCTTTCTCCTCTTTCCACTTTTAATTCTCATCATGTTCCACTCCAATCTTGCACTCCCAATCTCTGCTTTCCCAACTTCTCTTCACATTCCTTGTCTATCATATTTATCTTTGCCTTCAGACCTTTCCTACTTCCTCACTCTACCTTTTATGTTTTTCCTTCTTGCACATATCTTTATATCCACTCCAGGAATCCATGTTTGAGCTCTGGATCATAAATTTAAATCCTGGTGTGGCCACTCAGTCTTTCATCTTTCTGAGGTCGATAAAAGTAGTGCCATTGAGTTGGATAAGAAGATATTTAATTTGGTGTCAAGACCCTCTCTTGTAAATATGTGCTTTACAAACATACATGGTGTGTTAAGGACACAGATATGTATTTTAATCTTTTGTTTTTCAATTTCTTTGCAATATTACACTGTCATTATTCCCTCTGCCCCTCCCAGTACCTCGATGCCTCCTTTCTTCTTTCCATTCTCGTTTCCTTCCATCCGCATTCATTCTCCACTCTTCCTCCCTTGGTGCATTATTTCCTTCTTCCTTCATTCATTTTTTACTTTCTTTTTTTCCTGCTCCTTCCTTCACCCCTTCTTTAATTTCTTCCTTTCTTATTTTTAACCCTTCCTTTTGCTTTTCTTCCTCCATTCGTCTTTCTATTCATCCATCACACATCGTTCACTTCCTTTCTCCCTCTATCCCATCATTTCTTCCTTTCACATTCTTTTCTTGTTTCCTTGTTTTTTTCATCAATTACTTAATTATTTCCTCACTCCAGTACTCTCCTTCCTGCCTGCATTTGTTTCTTACTTCTTTAATGTATTCCTTCCTTCATCCCTTCCTTTCTTTTAAACAGCACAGTAAAAGCACATTTTCTTTAGTTTTCAAAGCTGCCTCAAGTCCTCAAATGACCTTTCCAAAAGCTGCATATTGAGATGTACACACATTCTCTAATTTGAGTTAACTTTTGAGTTGTTGTCATAGGCTTTCCATATGTTATATTATGATATGTTATATTGATATGTATAGTGCACTAATCACCCGAGAGGGTATCCAAGTGCTTGGATAGATGTGCAAGTGGGAGGTCCCAAGGTGCTTATCTGAAGAGCCATGTCTTCAGCTTCTTGCAGAACTCAAGAAGTGAGGAGGTGGCTCTGATGTGTTGAGGTTTGTGGATGTGGGTGGAGCCATTAAAGTAGATGGGTGGAGCCTGGGAAGTGGGTGCGGCCTCCTAAAAAAATGTGAGCACCTGCACTTAATATTTTACAAATTAAGCACTACACAAAACCCAATGCTTCAGCTGATTAAGGAATAAGATGCAATGTGTAGGGTGTGTAACACTGACTTGACCACATTTGGTCACCTCTATCCCAGAGGTAAATTTCTTTCCATTGACCAATACAAGGGTACGCAAAATACTACGCCCTTAGATGTATGTACATGTATGAGGCTGAGGGAAACAATAAGGGAGATGACACCAGAGTTCCCAAGCGAACCTATAGATTTCATACCACTGACTCAGATAATGAGATGGGTGTAAAAACTCTTCATAGCGATGACCACTATCAATGTCACTGATACTGATTACAGTAGACTTGCCTGGGAGAAAGAATTGAAGATGGAAATCAGTATGGCTAAATGGCACTACTATTGTTCCTATTTGCAGAACGTATCTATGAACCATTAGCATAAACTGCTTCATTTTAATAACTAGCATACTAATTTTACACCAGAAAAACACTATAAGATCGACCCTAAATAGCCACGCAATTGCCCTAGATGTCACTATGAACTAGTGGGGTTCACACACCTGGCATGGTCATGCCCTCCCACCTATAACATTTGGCAGGAGATATTCTCGACAATCACAGATATGACAGACAACAGATTAGAGATAAATCTAATTTTAGCATTACTGGGATACTTTCAACTGGTACCATAGGATGTTTGACAGTATACAGCAACAGCATTGCTGTTAGCAAGACGAAGAATAGCCATACTCTGGTGCAGACTCATAGCACCTAAAAAAGAAGAGAGATCGAAAGATGTCACTGTTTCCAACGACAGATCTGAAACAAGCTAGCCTTCACCAGTCCATTCAGGTCCGGGGAATAGGCACCAATTATGTCTCTTAGACCAACGTGGTGACTACTGACTTCATGGTGAGAGATTTCCACCTCAGATCACAAGTAGAACAAGGAATTTGTTCATTGCTCCCAGACAAACCTCATATACTGTGAAGAAACTATATTCACAATGCAGATGTTTGTTGATATCATGTTTTTAGATGATTATGGATGGAAAACATGTGAGGCGAGAGATACACACTCCTCCATTTGCATTGTAGACAATTATGTGCGTGATTACTCTGATGCAGCGACACTATTTGATGAATAAAAATAAAAACATTAAAAAAAAACATTTTACAATGTAGGAAAGGTGGAAAGCATTTAGGGCCTTACTACGAGTTTGGCGGTTCTCCTGCAGCACCACCACCGCTGCGCTTGCAGGAAGACCGCCAAGCCTGTGGTGCGCCAGCCTGCCGGATTCTGAGTTGAGTCCAGGGCGGGCGGTGCTGCGGTGGTCTCACAGCAGCGGATGTGTTCGGCTCATAGGAGAGCCTTAACAGCAGATTGCCGCCGTGACAGCACCTTCAGCACGTTCCTGCATGGTGTGGCATGAACACGAACAGGAACGGTGTGCAATTCCAGGTGGACACAACATGTGCCCCTCCGCATGCACTCCCAGGCCCAGAAATGGCAGGGGTCCCTGTTAGGGCCCCCTTAGTTTCACGCACCACCCTTTTCATGGCAGGCTCACCACCATAAAATGAGCAGTGGAAATCCAACTCAGAATATGCTCAGCAGTAATGCAGCGACACGGTCAGCATATTGCTGTCCCTTTCCGCTGAGCCACCACCACAGGATCCTGGATCCTAGCAGAGGTGACGGTCCTGTGGCAATCTGACCACCGCACTCAAAATATGGCGGGCAGACCAGTAGTGGTGGCAGCAGTTGGACAGCCACCGCAAGTGCTCCTAGGACAACCATACTCGTAATAAGTCCCTTAATCACTTTTATTTACCTAAACGATGCATCCTATTTGCTATTGAAGATCTAGCAAGCTGTGTCTTCTCTGGAAAACAGTAACAGATCCGCTGCTGAACAAGGGATTGAAACAGGATTACAATGGACAATAGAAAAGGAGGTAAGTGGCTCTGTCTGACCCTTACCAGCTTGCTGGTCTTTACCTCATACGCTCACAATGTTTCCTGCCCACAGAAGCTGACCGGGACAGCCATGAGCGTCCGCAGAAATTTTTCCAGGGGGGCAAAATGTTAACGTCATCACCATTCTCCGACATGATGTGTGCCAGGTGGGGCACAAGAAACACTGGGGCGCAGGAGGAGCCATGGGGGGCAGGAAGCAGGCCGCATATGTTCTCATACACCACAGGGTTGTTGTGCCACAGCCATCTCTTTCTTTTGTGGCACCCCAAAATCCATACCCGCCCTGGTCCCTAAAATTACCCCCTAGCACCCCAAAACCCATACCCACCCTGAACCCTAAAATTACCCCTGCCCCCCCCAAAACTCATACCCGCCCTGAACCCTAAAATTATGCCCCTGGCACCCCAAAACCCATACCCACCCTGAACCCTAAAATTACCCCCTAGCACCCCAAAACCCATACCCACCCTGAACCCTAAAATGACCCCTGCCCCCCAAAACTCATACCCGCCCTGAACCCTAAAATTACCCCCTGGCACCCATAACCCATACCCGCCCTGACCCCTAAAATTGTCCCCCTGGCACCCCAAAACCCATACCCACCCTGAACCCTAAAATTACCCCCTGGCACCCCACAACCCATACCCGCCCTGACCCCTAAAATTGTCCCCCTGGCACCCCAAAACCCATACCCGCCCTGAACTCTAAAATTTCCCCCCTTTGCACCCCAAAACCCCTACCCGCCCTGAACCCTATAATTACCCCCTGGTACCCCAAAACCCATACCCACCCTGAACCCTAAAATTATCCCCCTGGCACCCCAATCCCTAACCCACCCTGAACCTTAAAATTACTCCCTGGCACCCTAAAACCCACACCCACCCTGAACCCTAAAGTTACCCCCTGGCACCCCAAAAGCTGAACACTACATTCTGATTGTGTATCGCGCCGTCTCCCTGCTCAGGAGGATCTGCTGGTCCGGATCTGCTCGCCCTGGTCCGGTTCTGCTCGTCCTTCTCTGGAGCTGTTCTGCCTGCCCTGTCCCTCTTCCGGACCCACCGAGCCTGCCTCCGTGCACACTGCCTGGACCTACTCTGTCTGGCCTGGTTCTTGCTCCTTTGGACCCACTGTCTTCACTGGCGGAGTTAGGACACAGGTCTCACTTCTCTGAAGCTGCTCTCCCTCACCCAGGTCCCCCCCACCCCCCCCTCCACTTGCTCTCTCATCCTCCTTCCTCCCTACTTCTCAGTCTCTCTTTCCCCACTGCTTCTCTCTCTCTTTCTCTCCCCCCTCTTCCTTCACTCTCACCCCCCACCGTATTCGTCTCCCCGACCCCACCAAGTCTTCCTCTGTCCCCCCTCTCTCTTCCTCCTCCTCATGTCGGTGATAGGGAGCCTGGGGCCCTCTCTGAAAATGCGAGCTGGAGGTGACGTTAAGTGTGAAAGCACTAAGGTGTGAACCGGGAGAAGAGGTGGGGGAGGGGGTGGGCGGCAGGTAGAGGGTCAAAGGGGGCACTGGCTCTCAGAGAGGTGAGAAGGGGCGGGGAGCAGCCTGAGGACAAAAACAACACCAGAGCAAGAGGCAGACGCTCCGCGGGGAGCCTGGTGTTGTAAATGAAGAAACGCACACTTCTTAGCACAACAAAGCAGCCGAAGGGCGCCTTTCACTAGAGCCAAGAACCAGACCCATCGCGAACAAACAGCAGCCACCTGAGAAACCAGCGGTGTCATGAAAACAACAAAAGGACAGAGACAGACGACTGCCGCCGAAACCTGGAAGTACAACTTACACCTTCAACAAAAGGCAATTCCTTTTGCAAGCACCACACGCCAGAACATTATAAATATATAAATCTCCCATCAATGCACACCTGAGAGTGAATAAAAAGATGAGCAGCAAATTAAGGCAGTGACTGACAGACACTAAGCATGGGCGTCCGCAGGGGGGGCAAGGAGGGGCGCTCCAGGGGGGGGCAAGCGCCCCTCCTTGCCCCCCCCTGCGGACGCCCATGGGGACAGCACAAAATGTGATGGATGGAAATGCTTGAATTACTTTCAACCACTTGCAGCTACTCTGTGCTGCATACCATCCCATCATGTTTAGTTCATCTGTACCATTGTAGTTAGGGCATAACTACCTGCAAATCAGTCTTCCCTGGCACCAGAAGACACAGTACAGCCTGAACTCCTTGAAAGGAAGTGCAAGCAACAGCTTATGCGACTGCACATCTCTCGGTATGACATAGCATCTGCTCACAAGGCGCTGCATCAAATGCCTGGGGGAAGCAACACATGCGAAGGGTTGAATGTATTATTCAGCAGGGTATCTCAGTCTGTCAGGAAGTCTCTGCTGCGTTCAGAACGAAGCATTAATATTAAATTAAATGTTTTCATGTCTTTATAAACCGGCAAGTTAGTTTAGGTGTTGGGGCTGCATTACAGAAAAAAATGTGCACTGTTATAAATCAACAGAATCAAATCAATCAGGAAAAATATTGTTTCGTTGTATTAAATCATAAGTAGCATTAAGAGCGCATAGTTATTTCGCTCATTTCTTTTATGTTAAAGATTATTTCCGGGTTCGAATTGCAACAACTCTATTCTACAAATTACATGATTGGTAAGCAGTAAGTGTGCTAAGGAAGTTTATTAATGGTCACTAAACACATTGACTCTATTTATGCAAAGGTGTAATAATCTTTAATTCATATGGGCTGAAGTTAACTGTTTTTTCTGTATTCTTTATTACAAGTGAGAGTAAAATATTGAAAAATAGACTTGCCTGCTGTTTATTAATGTTTCTGTATTATATCCCCCAGAGCTTTAGAGGCAAAAGAAAACTAGAGGCTCACGTATGTAGCATGACGTGCGGGCCCATTTGGCTTCCCGGTGAGCGGAGGTGACAGAGAACTGCCTACTTGAATTAGAGATCCCCACTTGCGCCAAAGACAAAAGCAGTGAAATTGGCATACAGGACGTAGATGTGTATCACAGGAATACCATGACTGTTATCTGCTGAGACTAGATTCACAATTGACCCAACTGCAGAGGTCAAATCTGCCATACTTTCGTAAGTTACAGAATGTCAATACTGGCGAGGACCCCTAGTAAGAGAACGGGCTCTGATGCTAGCCCATCACTCGCCTCCAATTGACAGCTATATATTGAGGAATCGGTAGTCTCCATCCTAGAGGTTCATGAAAGGGAAAGTTGGGATAGCTAGGAGGGAGACACATAAACAGTGGCGGCTGGTGGAATTTGAAACTAGTGGGGCGTAAGCGCAATTAATGAACTTTGGTGCACGTGAGCAACCTGGAATTCGTTTTAGGAAAGTTTCACCACCAGAGAACCTTTTTTGAAAAGTGGTGTAAAAAGGTGGATTTTCCAGCACAATTTCTATAATAAATTAACCAAAACGCATATTTCTTATAGGCATTCTTAATTTTGTTTTTAGTACTAGGTTTATGGGCATAAAAATACCATCATTCAAAGTGTCCTTGGTTTAGCGTGACGCACATTTCATGAGGCTAGTTGGTAGCTGTGTCCCATTTCTTTTACTACTACATATGGGATGACTCTTGCTACTCCAGAAGTGCCGATTTCTGCACCCAGTAGTTAAGTTTCCTGCCCCTCCAGCTGATGAGTCTTGCCCTCCAGATGTTCTGCTTTTTGCCCTTTGGGTGTAATGCTTTCTTTCTTTCCAGTTGTGCTGCCTTCTGCCCCTCCAGCTGTTCAGTTTTGGGCTTTTTGTCCATTCATACGCTCTGACCTTTGACCTCCAAACGTGCTGTTGTCTGTCCCTGCCATCGTGCTGCCTTGCTCTTCCAGGTGTGCTGTCTCCCTTCTTCCCAGGTATTTTGCTTTCTACTCCACCAGGTATCCTCTCTGCCCTCCAGGGGGTGAATGCGTGTGGTCTGTCCCTTCCGCATTGCTGCGTTTTGAACCTCTAGTGAATCTGCTCTCTTTACCTCCAACTGTTTCGCTTTCTGCCCAAACCAAAGCAATGGAAATGAAGTTCGGGGAGTTCAACACTCGCTGCTGACATCTGCTTTGCTCTGTAGTTCCCCAGATTGCATTCAGACAATGCCACCTTAGCGGGATCGGTAAATTGGGTATTAGCTCGGGCAGTAGTAGAACCTGATACTTAAAACTTTTAGAAACCACAGAAGTGAAGCGCAAAGTGCTAAGACAATGCATTATCTGACAGTGCGGCTTCCTCCTCATCCAGTGTCCGTGTCTCGGTTGGTGTGCCTCAAGGACGAGGCAGCAGTTGGCCTATCATACCTTCATAGACTGGGTTCTCATGTTACCTCCCTAGTTTCCTTGATGTCTACAACAATGCCGAGACCTCTACAGACAGCGCCTGGCGTCAGCTCCTAGACCGGGCCTGCGGTCGGTGCTGTGTCTCTTCAGGGCCTCCGTCCAGCACTCCTCCGCGCGCTGCTGGTTGATCCCACGGCGCTTCGGGGAAGACCCGGCTCCTGGCCTCCCCCCGCTTCCATCCTCTGACCCCCCAGAGACAGCCGATTTTACTGATCAGATGAAGAGATCTGGGGGAGGCTCCTAATGGGAGGCAGACGTCTAATCTGCAGTACGCAGTGAGTGGCACACGCTGACAGGCTCCCGCCTCCCCACCCTCTGAGGCTCTGTGACAAATGAGGCCTTTACGGGCTCTGGATGGTCGGTTCAGGCCATTAACCCAGGACTGGCTACACCTGGGTTCACTGGGCCTGCCCTGCTGCTCTCAACACCCCTCAAAATAAGCAACCCGTGTCATGACCTGAGAGGCTCAGCGGGGGTACTTTGGAGTGCCTCCTTGGTTCCTAATCCCACGCCTGTCACTGATTCACTGTGTGGTTTTTGACAAGTCACTCTGCCTGCGACTGCGTAATTATCCTTCTGATGATTATAGCTGAGCTAAACTTTGAATAAAATGGACAGATTGAATGTGACTCATGCTTTTACTCAGTAGCGGGCGGCATGACGGGTGAGTGGGGGGATCGCGTGGGGGGGTTGCGCGTGGTGGGGGTAGGGGGGAAGGCGGGAGGGGTTTAATTAAAAAATAAAACTTACCTTCAACCGGGTCCCGCGTTTTCCTGATGCCGCAGCTCTCCAACTCTTCAGGAAGCTGCCGCCCACAGGCAGCCTCCCTCCCTCCCCTCCGCAACAATCACAACGCTGCAATAGCAGCGTTGTGATTGGTGCAGTGCAGGCGCACAGAGCCCCAGCCGTGAGCCTAATTGGAGGCCCTTTTCTCTATGTAGGCTGCATGCAGCCTACATAGAGAAAAGGGAGAGTGTGCATGACTGCTTTGGTCGGCCCCAGGCCGACCAAAGCAGTCAGGGCCCACAACATTGGGCAAGCCACTCCCCCCTGCCCTCGAGCAGGACCGCCCACCCGCCCTCCCACAACCAGGCACTCCAGGCACTTCTCCTTTCTCGCAGTGCGAGAAGCAGAAACATAAAATGGTAGTTTTACCATTTTATGTTTCTGCTTCTCGAACTGCGAGAAAGCAGGGGGGCGACGCCCCTATGGAGGAGCCGCCACTGCTCAACTGGTTTCCGCCATAGCACACCCTTGGCCCTACGCTCGCTACTCTATATCTAATTTTATTTTATTATCCTTTTAATTGGACTCTTCCTTCTGGCAAAACTTTCGCCTTTCTCGTAATCCTCTATCGCAGCATGTACCAAATGTTTGAATTTATGCCTTGCTTAATTTTGTTTTCTTAAATATCAGGTTGTTGTGACCTATATATACATAATTGTCCTTGCCTTCCACTAATCCATACCCTATTCTCCCTTTTTCCTACCTTCCCTTTCCTCTCTACTTATACCTACCCAGGCAAACTTCCCAGGCACTCGTTCTATCGCCTTTTCCTGATGAGATCCCACTATCTCATAGGGATCGAAACGTCGTCGACACACGTCTCTAACTCTATACTATAATTTGTATCGTATTGTTGAGTATGAGATGCTAATCAATTGTGACTTTTTTATTTACATTTCTAATCACTCAAAAGTCACTTTTTAAGTCACTTGCCTGTGGTAAGGAAATCGGCTGATTTCCTTTTACCTCGTCACGGTCTGCTCACTCACCTTTTTGTATAATTTGGGCCTCTAATTCATTAATAATAAATTGTTTCTAATCTTAGAATACACGTATAATTCCAATTTTTGATTGTAAAAATTGTGATACTTTACCTATCCTACATGTATGGGACCATTGTTGCTCTTAATATCTATAGTTTAGTGACCTGGCCAATGCCTTGACCATCCGGCAGCAAATGGGAGGCTTTAGGGTGTTGAAGGGTGGTACAGAGGCTCATCCTGTGATGTCAACAATGCTTCAAGGGAATGTGACGTCACTTCCACCACTCATGGAATTTCAAAGAATCAACAGTCATACTGAAAGCATGAAAACATGTTCAGCTTACCATCACCTACGCTTCTTACATAGACAGGGTCACTGGAATTATGCATCAGGGAGGGTCAAAATTTTGTGGCAGGACCGAGTATGTGGCATGAAAAGACAGATTATGCAGAACATTTTGTGGTAGTATTACTTCATTATGTTGTCATTTTTACACTTGTTGATACTGCCTGGGCACTGGTTGCACCTCATTAGTACTAGTTTAACACACAAACATAGCAATGAGCTACAGAAAGGATGACCAGTCAGCCTTTGCAAAGGGCCTTACACTGCGCTGCAGCACGTGCCGCTGAGTTTTTACTAACTTTTGAACCGTTTGAACTAGAAACATTTTGTTGGGTTAAAATCTGCAGATTATGCGGCAGATGGAAAATGTGGAAAATCTACAATTATGCAAAAATCAATGCACAAATGCATAATTCCAGTGGCCATGTACATAGATGACTACCTTTGTTGTCAAATTAGTTTCCCAACCTATGAGGTTAAATATGAATGTTCAACACATATGCTCTACACTTATGCAGTTATCTTGTCTCGCCACTCAGAATTGTGAGCCATTTGCTTATTTCCATGTGAGTGGCCCTTGAACAGGTTCTCATTTACTGAGAAGTAGAGGTTGGGCAGGGCTTCCAAATGAATACACACAAATACGATATTGAGGTACTTGTTAATAATGTAGATTTTGATTATTGCTTCCATCTTGTTTTTTTTTATTTGCTTACGATTTTTATTCAGTGCTACTAACCACCTAAGAGTGGCCTCAGTGGTGTTCTGGGAGTGGGTACATATAAAGGTATGCAGAGTGAAAGATAGCGAGCGTTTTGTGGAGCATACCGCCAAGGACCAGGTGATCAAGAACTAGGAAGTCAATCTTATAAGGGAAGGGCCTTCAAATATGTCCTAAAAAGATGGCAAAAGCTTAATACCTTATGGTGAAGAACACATGGTGGTCTTCGGTGTCTGACCAGCCAGGTTGCTTGAAAAGTCCAGCAAGCTGCAGTAAGGCAGCATGAGGTGCCAGATAAGTACAAATAAGTGTAGTGCAATTGTGAAAGAGTGCATCAACAGTCAGACCAGAAAACCATGCTAGAGCTACTAATTAGCATCCATTTAAAGCACAGTGCCATTGCACTGTACCACCGCCCACCCCTGTTGGCACTCCGTCTAGAGACACCACATGATTTGTACCAGCCTGGTTTCCAAAAGCTGACAAACCGTAGCCAGGCTGTGTGCAAACACCGCAGGTGAGCCAGGAGAAACTATTTATATACGCTGGCTTCCTGATAAATACACACCCTTTGGGCTGCAGGACAGAGACAGAAGGGTGTTGGAGAGACAAGAGGAATCAATGAAAGAAAAGAACACAACTAAGGTGAGGCAGCGGAAAAAAAATCGAAGTACTGGTGGCAAAATTGGACGGTAGGAGGGAGGTAATGATGTGTGGAGGGATGATAAAAGCCAAAGAGGAAATGCGAGATTTGAAGACTTCGAGCAACCACAAAACGGCAGGCCAAATCCCGGATCCAGCACACCACAGTTAGCACCACCACCAGGCACAACGTAGGAGAGGAAACAAGTGCAAAAACAAGCTGCAAGCGGTTGTGTTTTCAGGCAATCCTCGTAAGTTTGAAGCAATTAAAGAGGATCAGCTGAAAACACAAGCACTAATTAAACACACACACACATGTTTTAACCCCATCTACACTCATATTGGGGAATGACTTCCATACCTGAGCCCTGGGGATATTCACGGTGACTGATCCTTCCTTTTCCTCCTCCCCCTCGTCCATTGCCGGGCTGCTAGGTAAAAGTGGCGAAGCCGGTCTTGGGAAGCTGCTGGGAGAGTCAGCGCGGAGTGTGTGGCAGAGGTGGGGGACGGAGTAAGGGAGGGTGAGGGTTGGCATTTTCTTGGCCGGCAACTCCGTTTCTATAGATGCGGCTCGTCTAAATAAAGGGGTGCGGCAGGTATTGAAGGGAAAGTGTGAATGGGGCACTTTAAAAAAAAAACATTTGTTTCTGTAGTTGACAAAGAAAAGTTTTTTTAAGTAAAAGTGCCCCATTCGCGCTTTCACTTTAATAGCGGCCAAGCCCCTTTCTTTAGACGAGCTGCGTCTAAAGAAAGGGGCACAGTCGCCATTAAAGGTAAAGCGCAGAATGGGACGCTTGTTAAAAAAATAAATAGGTCCTAAACAAAAAGATAATAAAAACCTCCAACCTCCAGTGTAAAAAGACATCGGGAGCACCGGCCAATAATGAGCCAGGAAACAAACACAAAATCATTTTCAACCAATGGCAAGCAGCAGCTGTTTTTACACTCAATAGAGTGATTACAGCAGGTCTTGCAGACAGCGCATGCCTTGATGCTCGACCTAAAAAGGGGTTATGTGAAGTGGCAAGGTATGGCGGTTTTCAAATTCACAGATTAAAAAAATGCCAGTTTTGCTAAGTACTAAAATGACAAAGTATATTTAATAATAAATAAATGAAGGTGTCATTTACTGCAGTGGAAAAGTTCTCGCTGTGTGGGATGCAGGGAACAGCAGACACTCATCTGTTTCGTTGGTGGAGCAGCCCTCTCTAAATCAAGTGCCTTAGGGCAGACTTCTGGGAAAGAGCTGAAGACGTAGCTGAGGGCAGCCATTATGTTTCCCCGCTTCCATTTACGTTACATAGAGGGAACCCAGATCTCTACAACCTGAAGTCCCATCCATGTTGGGCTGAATATCTGGCTACAGGAACTAGACAAAGTTATGCCAACCTCTGGCACATTGTCTTCACTCCAAAGTAGACCAAAAGTGCTCAGCTCTAAAGTGTCTTCGAATTACCATGTATAAGTTATTTCAGGATACTTAAAAAATAATGATTTGACGGGACAATGCCTTACAGACAATAATAGCCTGATACTTAGTAGCATTTAGCATTTCCACACTCGAAATGCTGGATTCTCCTAACTCTCACAGTAGCTATAATAATATCTACAATAAAACAGAGCGGTTAGTCATGGTCTTTATAGTGAATGGCACAAATATCGGATCCTAAAGGTTATGTGACACAAATATTGTGTTAAAGATATTGTGACTAGTAAAATATAGTGGACCAAATCATCGAAGGTAAGGATATTGCTTTTTTCGTTTATAATAATGTTTTTAGAATATCATTATATATATATATATATATATATATATATATATATATATATATATATATCCGTTTCAATAAATATATATTTATATTACTTTAATATATATTAGTATATTAATTTCAGGTGTTAGTATTGTTCGTACAATTGTTATTAATTTGTAAAATATTGTTTGATATTTTAAACATTTAAATTAATTTTATTTAATTAGGAGTTTATAATGTAGTAGCAGATAGTTGTGTTTGCATGGGAATAGTGTGGGAAGATAATTACATTAACATTATTTCAATGTTAAAGTAAATTATGTTTTTATTGTTAATTAAAGAGTTTGTTGATTATTTCTTATGTATTTTGTTTAATTGTTTACTTGGCCTTTTATTTATTATTACTTTTTTTAAATTTATGTAAGTAAATTATATTTCAGTGGAGTGTTGATGTGTCTATAGAGGAAGACTCGAGAAGTTCATTAAGTTAAAATTAATTGAATCTAAATGCTAACTCATTTTCTATTATGAATAGCTAATTGGGTAATATTTTTTAAATTGTTTAATTATTTTACTGCTATTTTACTTATTTAAGTTTATGTAATAACTTACAGTGTATATACTTTTGTTAGTAATTTATATTTTAGTAGCAGATTGTTGGGATTGTAGGGGAATAGGGTGGAAAGATACTAAAATTATATTAGTTTTTAATTAATTATTAATCTTGACCTTTTAACAGATAAGTATGTATTTGTTAACTGTTTATTTATTACATGCATTATTTGTTTTATTTGAACTATTTATCAATTTATTGATACATGCGTTTCTTAATAATATCTGTAAGAAGTATTTTTATATACGTTGTATTTTATTCAATTAATAATCTCATTTAATTATTTTTAATTTATTATTTTTTAGGGATGTTTGTGGTTTTTGTGTGCTATAGGGAGGGAAGTTAATTTAATTTTACATGTATTTATTTTGTTTTTATTTTTAAATTTATAACGTATGCATGTTTATAAACATCATGATTTAAAATGTATTGTTGTTAGGCATTAAAATGTTTTTTAGAAAATATTACTGAGATGGGATAGTATATTCAATCCTTCCAAAGTTCAACAATTTCCCCATTGTGGTAATAGTAAAGTTAACAGATCCGATGTCCAACAATCTGCCTACTGTTGTTTAGACTGGAGTTGAAATAGTAAATCCAACACCTCCAAAGCCCAACACTTTCCATACTGTCACATACATTAGAGTGGGAATGGTAAATGTCCAACACTTTCTCTTCTGCTGCTTAAACTGGAGTGAGAATGCTAAATCTACCCCCCTGAAGTCCAAAGCTTTCCCTGCGGTTGCTTAGACATTACTGGGAATAAAACGTGTCACCCCTCCGAACTTCAACACTTTCGCAACTGTTAATAAGATTGGAGTGGGAATAGTAAATCTAACCACACTGAAGTTCAACGCTTTTCCTACTGTTGCATAAATTGAAGTGGGAATAGTAAATCCTACCCCTCCAATGTCCAACAGTTTCCCTAATGTTGGTTAGCCTGGATTTATATTTTTTATATTGCTGTTTTATGTTATTAGTTTTTTAAATATTTTTGTTTTTTAAATGTTTGTATTATTTAAATAAAAATGTTTTTTAATAAATAATGTTATATTTAATATATTACATATATATTTTATAATACATACTTTTTGGTTCTGTTAATTAGTAAATTTACTAATTAGTAAAAATTTTAAATTGTTAAAATATTGTTCTTTTTGTAAAAAAAAAAATATTTATTGATTTTATTAACCAAGTACAGCAGTACAGTCATACTTCCATGAGCACACATCATTTGATATCCAGACAATGCAGTATTACTCATATAGGATGTCGAACACACTACCGGACTCTTGGAGAGGATCAATTATCTCACTAATTCACAAGTCATGTGAAAAGTCAACACCACAAAATTATCGGCTAGTGGCCCTAATGGACAATGAGGCAAAATTCTTTGCTGGAACGCTACTAGAGGAGCTTCAGGCATGGGCTAAAGAGAAATACGCAATCTGATTAAACCAGACTGGATTTGCAAAATCAGTTGGGACAATCACAAGCATACTAACTATGGCAACGCTTATGGATAAGGCTGAAGCTGCAAGGATGCCCCTTTATCTATGTTTTATTGATTATAAAGCAGCCTTCGACCATGTCAATGGCAACAGACTATGGTCCAAATTGCACAGTTGGGGGCTGCCACAGCCCCTATTAAACTTGCTGATAAATCTGCACACGGATACATGGGTTCAGATAAAGCTGCGCGATGGGGCATTTTTCTTGAGACGTATACCAACGGAAAAAGGGCTTAAACAAGGATGTGTTTTAGCACCTACACTTTTTAACTTGTTTATAGCTGACCTCGTCCCGCTACTAAATACTTGTAATTCACACGCCCCAAAATTTGGAGACATCTTATTGCCATGTCTCCTATATGCGGACGATATAGTCCTGATCAGCCAAACGAAAGTAGGCTTACAGCATCTTCTAAATGCTACACAGGACTTTTCTAGAGCAAATGGTCTAACGATAAATCTGGACAAAACAAGAACCATGACGGTAAGCAAAAAAACGAAAAAATCAGCAGCTTGGCTCTGGGGGGAGACCCGAATTGAGGACGCACTGGAATACAAATATCTTGGCGTGAAACTTGACAAAGGTGGTCGATTTTTGGCACAAAAAAACAGCATCAGGCAAAAAGGCCTTGCCCTGGCAATTTCTTTAAAAACATTAAACTCCAAACTAAACGGGCCATTGATTCTGCCCCTGGTACAGGTGGTTCTTGCAAAGTTACTGCCAACAATTACCTATGGCAGTGAGGCGCAGAAAGGAAGAGATGCTAAAATACTTGACACTACAGTAACAACTACATACAGGGTCATATTCGGGCTGCCCAAATATACCTCGCCTGCGCAAATCAGACTCGAGTTTGGTATACAGAAACAATTCCTTGCAAGACAAGGGGCATACATCATCACCTGGGACAAAGTGAGGAAAGCCCCTCAGGGAACTCTAAATGAACAGCTATGGAAGGAGCTACAACAACATACCGCTTCACCTGCTGCGAATTATCTTAAAAGGAGCTTACATAATATGGGGCTGAATCAGCTTTGGGAAACACCAACAACTACCACCATGTTTAAAAAACTGGTTTGGAAGACAGTCAAACATCTCTCATGGTTGGAGGATAAGGCATCTCTTTCGGAAAGGGCTCACGGATGGATGACTCTGAATACCTACACGGAGCCAGCTGCTCAAAATTACTTTAACCTGGGATATGCCAAAAATATAAAGATTAGTTTCTTGAAGTATAGACTTGGTCTATTACCTTGCATACAGCATCTTCCACCCTGGCAAAAGGAGAAAGCGGGCTTTACATGCCGCTTATGTGGTTCAGCTCCAGAAGACCTGCTGCATTTACTATGTTCTTGTAAAGAACTTTTACAAGAACGGAAACAACTGTTAAAACGTATATTTAATCAGCGAGGGGTACGCACCAGGAGTCAAGCAGTCCTGGCATGTTTTGCATCTAACGACCCACAATTGAATTGCTCCTTGGTAAAGTTCCTGAGGCTATGCGAAAAGAAAATGCCAGCAACGTAGTTACTAACCAACCTGGTCGTATGGAACAAATGCAAGATCACGAGGAGGTCTAGAAGAGGTCCTTTCCATATACCTTCTCTTTCTGGCACCAAAGCATTTTTTCCTTTTGAAGTTTAAAGTACTTCTAACTGAACATGGGCATAATTAAGGAAAGGAATTAAGGACTGGAATTAAGTTTTGTTGCTTTTAATGAACTACAACCGAGCTGTCGGCCAGTATAGTTGCTGCGGCTATGTTAAAAGGAACTGCCAGTATAATAGCTTTCAATGATTACAGTTGGTTATAAACAGTTGCAACCTTAAATATGAAGCCCTGAAGAGAATGCTTCCTGTTTGGCACTAATGTATTTTACTCAAGCTCGAAAGCACTTTATCCGCACGTATAGAACAATGATACAGTCAATGAAGAAAAGCAAGGACTGGAATTTAAGTACTTTATCCTATAAATGATATGTGCAAAGTCGAAAACAATATAGTTAAGTAATTTGCCCCCTGACATGTTTAATTATAGCACAGTTTTAGGAAAGAATTTTAACCACAAAATGTTTGAAGTATGGAGTTTTATATGTATATTTTGATTTTAAACGAAGTATTTTTGTATTGCAATGGTTTTAACGAACTATGCAAATAAATAAACTTGAACTTGTGTACACCATTTGATAAGCACCTTACGGCACGCAGCAGAAACTAACGCATATATATCAGTTACAGGCACATTTTACATTAGTTAGTGGCTGGGGTGGTCTCTCATAGAGGCCAATGTGTACATTAAGCCAGTGGGGAGTTCAGCTCTGTGACCCATTATTAGACAATCAACAACTAGGTTCGGTGTGTTAGTCCAATGAATAAGTTCTGGCAGCGCTATAATATTCACTAGTCCAGCAAATCCCGATTGGGTTCTGTATGTTCTTTCAGGCTGTGTAATCGCGCAGGTAGGCCAGAAGGGGGTCCCAGATGTCCCGAGGGCGCAACGACGGTGGCAGAAGTTCCGCATAAGTGGTAAGTTGATATTTGCAGAATATTAAGTCATCGAGCCAGTCCTTGAATTTGGGATTTGGGGGCGTGCTCCCGGCCCCACCTGCATGCCACTCTCCTCTTTGCTAGTAACAGTCTCAGCGCATTAAATTTTCTATGCGTTGCTGGCAGATGCTCTGTGTACCCCATCAGAGCCACCACTTGCGATGCGGGGACGGGGGAGCCAACCATCTTGGACAAGACCTCCAGTACTTCCACCCAGTATTTACGCACCCCCTCACACTGCCAGGCTAGGTGAAGAAAGCCCGCTCCCTCTTGCCTACATCTATCGCAGCGGTCATCTGTCCTCAGCTTGTATCTGTGTAAGCGTACGGGTGTGTAGTAAATACGATGTAAAAATTTAAAATGTATTATCCACAGGCGGCTGCTCGCCATAATGGCCCTTGTTTGCATGCAGCAATAGCCCCATTGTTTATCAGTTAGTGGGGCTTCTAACTCAAGATCCCAGCCTTTTCTCGCTTCATGTTGTGCGCCCGGGCGTTCTAGTGTGGCAGTGCGGTAAAGTCTAGACGCCGTGTGTGCTGGTCCAGCCATCTGCAAGAGGGTATGCAAGGTATCACATGTTGGCGGTTCTAGGGGGAATGTGTGAGTACTGGCTTTCACCTCGTGTCGGATCCTAATATATAGAAAGATTTCCAGAGGCGTGGCGTCTTCCCCACCCAAGAGTGTCTGCCTGTCTTTGAACATTCCCTTATGCCCGGCTCGTGAAGATAGAGAGTGATGTTGTCAGCGTAAAGCGAGACTAGGATATGCCTCGAGGGGTATGGTATAGTGTATTCTCTGTGATGCTGACGGAGTTTAGCAGCCAGCGATTCAACAGCCAGCGCGATAAGTAATGGCAAAAGGGGGTAACTCTGTCGGGTGCCCCTTGAGACGGGGAAAGGGGTGGAATAGAGGTCATTTACTTGAGCAACAGCAAGAGGTTGACTTTAGAGTAGCGCAATCCAGAAAAGGAAGGCAGGGGAGGCCTATTCTGCGCAATATCGCGAACATGTAGTCCCATTCTAGCGAATCGAAAGCCTTCATGGCGTCCAGAATCACCGTTGCTGTGTTCGATTCAGGGTCAATGTCCTGCAACAGGGCAAATATAGTATGCAAATTGTGTGAGGTTGTCCTCCCAGGTATAAAATCTGCCTGGTCAGGCAGCACCAACCCCTCAATCAACAGATTCAACCTGTTGGCTAGTACTTTAGCCAAGATCTTGGTGTCATAATTTATTAATGATAAAGGTCTGTAGACTTCGCACTTAGCAGCATCTTTGCCCAGTTTAAGGAGTGATATAATCATGGCTTGTCCCATGGACGGTGGAAGAGTGCTGGTGTCCTGAGCTTCCTCATATACCTGTTTGAGAATGGGAGCTAGTTCATCGATATAGCATTTATAGAAGTCAGCCAACAGCTCATCGGACCAGGGGCTCTACCAGACCTTAATTGCATTATGGCCGCCCGCACTTCATCTTCTTCGATGTCGGCAGCCAGAAACTTTCTGCGAGAGTCATTAATCCAGCCAAGGGCTGTATCCTCAAAATACGCAGCCACATCAATCTGCCCAGTTCTGTGCGTGCTATAGAGATGCGAGTAATAATCAGCAAAGGTGTTGAGTATGGCCTTGGGGTCTGTTTGTAGCGTTCCTGTGTCGTTCTCTAAGCGAAAGATATTGTTGGCGAATCTAGGGGCTCTCGTTATCTCTGCCAATGCTTTGCCAGGTCTCGCCCCCTCCCCGTATGTTCAGGCCCGATGATACCTGGAGCGAAATAGGGATTCTCTTTCCGCAGTATCTGAATAGTCTATCAATAGCTCTTTGAGCTGTGTACATAACTGCGGCGTGGGAGCTTCGGCAGTGGAATTTCTGCAGCCTTAAAGTCACGTTCCTGTTTTCGCAGGGTTCCCCTAATGTCTCGGAGGATTCCTCCACCTTTAGCCATGCACGAGCCGTGGATGGTGACCTTGAAACTCTCCCATACGCAGGCTAGTGATTGGACACTTCCTATATTTCGAGGAAAGAACTCAAGGACCTCCTGCCGCAGCTCCTCGCGAAAGCTATCATCTAGTAACATAGTGGGTTGTAGCCTCCATGAGCGGTGTGGGGACTCATTAGCAGGAGGACATAGTTTCAGCAACACGGGGGAGTGGTCTGAATATGTTCGTGCTAGATGTCTAGCCTCCTTCAGCCACTTACAGAGACCAGCCGAGAGTACCCAGTAGTCAATGCGAGACCAGCTGGAGTGCACATTAGAGTAAAAAGTAAACTCCCTGAGCGTAGGGTGTAGGGATCTCCAAGCATCCAACAGGTGGTGGTCTACGATGATGGTGTTTAGGTGCCTACCTGCTTTCGTGTGGGGGACAGTGGTGCTGTGGGAGCGGTCCATGCTGGCGTTTAGTTCAAGATTAAAATCTCCCCCCCATATTAAATGTGTGGACCCTACGTCCAGTATAAGGCCCCAGAGTTTATAGAAGAACTGTGAGTCGTCGACATTGGGTGCATAACAATTGACCAGTGTAACAGATTGTTCAGCGAGCCTGCCCCACAACATACAATATCTCCCCTGAGGGTCCAGGTATGCACCCTCAGGGCAATATCGCACCCCCGCACTAATCAAAATAGCAGTGCCCTTGGAATAGGTTGCGTAGGATGAGAAACATCTACGGGCAGCCCATTTGCCTGCAAAGCCGGGCGCTATCCCAGGGTCTAGGTGTGTTTCCTGCAACATTGCCACTTGGACGTGGTGCCTATCTAGGTAGCTCAGTATGTGTCTTCTTTCGGGGATCCCGCAAACCTCATACATTCCATGTTAAGAGAAGCAGAGTATAGTCCGCAGTAGTCTTAGATGTACACATGTTACCAGATATATCATTGACTGTGTGATGTCTATTTCGTTACATAAGTGATCGTTTTCTTCGATGTGTGTACCCATATTGTCCACGCCATTATCATACCCTTTACATTCAGTACTGCTGAATTAAGGAAAGAGAAACAACCCCCCTCCTCCCTCCACCCACACCAGCGGCCCAATCCCGCAGGCGAATGCATGACCCCCCAGAGCCCCAACAGTATCTCCAACACAAAATGGAGAGGGAAAAGTGACAGCTAAAGAAGGAGCTGTGGCCTTTGAAGAGGTGGGAGAAATAGAAGATCTTTAAGCAGTCTGTTCCAGAATATAGAAGACAGAGGTGAGAAGAAAGTAAAACAAGCCATAACATAGTCTGGGGTTTCCCATCGGGGGGTGTACGTCAGAGAGCCAGGCCTCTCACCTTGCTCATACGAGGGTGCCTGGGAGAAAGTTATTGTGCGGCAGTTCTCCTGGTCATATCAGTACTGCAACCAAAAGTGGTAGGGGGACATTCAGGAGGCATATGTAGAGTGCTAGTTTCGCCACAGCAACATTGGAGTAATGGGATCAGCAGGTGTGTGAAGTGTGCCTGCATGATAGGCACAGAGCCCATAGTTACTCCTCTTCCAACACCGGAGGTGGTGACTGAGGTCCAGGGCCTCCTCCCTGGTTCGTGGGTGAGCTGTGGTTTATGGTTTTTAGAAATTCTTGCGCCATATGAGGAGTGGTGAAGATATGCGTTTTCGCCTGGTAGGAAACCCTGAGTTTGGCCAGGTACAGCATAGCGTAAGGGATGCTGGCCTGCTGCAGTCTACGCTTCACCTGCACGAACTTCTTTCGCGCTTCTTGTACGGCAATGGTGAAATCCGGATAAATCGAGACAGCATTCCCTTCATAGACCAAGTCACATTTTTCTCTGGCAAGTCTTAAAATCACGTCTCGATCTGTATAATTGAGTAAGCGCGCTATTATCGGTCGTGGAGTTGCCCCCGGCCGAGGCCTGGGGGATAGGGATCGATGGGCTCTCTCGATCACTAAGAGCTTTGATAGGGCCTCCGCCCCAAAGAGGCCCAACAGCAGGCGCTCGATGTAATATTCCATGCGGCCAGGGGATGTGGATTCTGGAATCCCCAAGATGCGCACGTTGTTCTTGAGAGTGCGCACTTTGAAATCTTCATTTTTGGCCGAGATGAGTCTGAGGAGTCTCCATATCCTGTAGTCGCTCCCCTCCCGTCATTGAGGTGTCTTCCAGTGCTGATATCTTTTGTTCTATTTCAGCAATGCAGCTTTCGTGTTTGTCTAGGCGTTGCGCTATAAAGTCCATGCGCATACTCATTGAGTCCATTTTGGATTCGATAGATGTGAGGCTCTGCCACATGGTCAGTAGTAGGGTTTTCTGGTCAGCATCAGACAGGGATGATGTGGATGATAACTCCTCTGCCCCATTGGATTCAGTGTCCTCAGCAGGGGTGCACGAGGATTTGCGCGCCTCAAATTGCAGTTTTGTTTGCTTGCCCTAAGTGCAAAAGTAGTGTGAACAGAGTATGCCGCAATTCAGCAGCCCGAGCTCCAGTTGCCACTGGGCCAGGGAGGTGTAATAGTTGTGGCCTCCGCCCCTAGAGATCTCGATTTCGAAGGTGAAGGGTAGGAGTTGCTGTCCTGCGGGCCACAATGCCAGCGTTCAATCAGTGATGCTCAGTCCGGTCAACCACTTGGTCATATGGCAGTCAGGGGCCGCACAGGAGCCGTCCTCCCTCCTCGCTGTCCAAGCCGTACACCATGCCGCCCAGGACTCGCCTTCTTCTGGTGCAAAAGGGCCGCATCACTCCGCACAGCTGCCCCCTCGCGGGCTTCCCACAACAGGCCTCGAGGGTCCGCCGGCTCGCTCCCCCGCCGAGCAGCCCCTGCGCCGGTGGCAGACCCAGCAGCGTGGCGGCCCCAGCTCACCGTGCGATGTCTTCACAATCCATGGGCGCAGGCCCCCAGCACTCCGGCCTCGGGTCAGCAGGCCTGGAGATCCAGCCCCGGCACATCGCACAGGCCGCAGCGCTCCGCCCAGGTCGCGTCCGTCAGACCCCCGAAGCAGCTAGGCTCACCTTATTACAGCGGCGGCCTAGTCAGCAAGTACCCGCAGCTCGCTCCAGGGAGTCAGCGCGGAGACAGCCGCGGGATGCCCGGCTCCAGCGGGGCGATGGACGTTCGTGTGTCCCCCCGCAGCAGGGCCTCTCAGTGCAGTGGCAGCCCAAACTGCCGATCAGAGAGGCAGGCAGTCATTTTCTCTCAGCAGCAGCTCTCGGCTCGCATCAGCAATGCGTGTTTCTTCGGTCCGTTCACCGCAGCGTAAGGAACGACTCAGCGTCACTGCGTGTTGGGTGAGCTTGTGGTGCAGTTTCCAGGCTGCAAAATGCTCCGTTACTTCAGGATAATGACATTTAATACTCCCGGGCTGCAGGAACCTCACGTGAGTGCGGCCATCTTGTTCGCCGTCTCTCTAGCGCCCCCAAAATATTGTTCTTTTAAAAATAAATATGTGTATATTTAGTATAAAGAATTAAATAAATCTATTTTATAGGTTTTAATATTTAAATTAGGTTACACATTTTTGTTGGCTTTATACATGTTTGCTTATTTTACTGTTACTAATTAAAATTACAAAATGACTTGTATTTAAAAATCATCTAGTTATATATATATATACATATATATATATCACAGCTCCAACAGTCCACCTTAAGGCAATGTATGCACTCTTTCAGACGGGTGCAGCAAGTATGGAGGTGGGTCCATACAAATATAAACGCTCCAGTTTCAGGAAAGAAACACGCTGCACTCACGGGGCCCCTTTGAAGATACTTTAATAACAAGGACGCGTTTCGGTGTTCTGCCTTCATCTGCTTGTTTCAAAGATAGCGCAGCCTGTCATGATGACATTTTAAACAAGTAAGTGTGATTTCATTGGATATAGCAGTTTAACATCAAAAGAGGACTTATTTCCTCGGAACAAATATTCTTTCCCCTTTGATGAATTCTGGGATTTGAAGTCCGAGAGTGTTCATGCGGGCTATTCAATCGTCCCTCTCCCATCTCCATGGTCGATATTGTTCTTACACATAAAGCCTCTGTATGGCTGAGCCCCAGACGCACAATTGTTCCACCTTTCAGAGTAAATATTTACCATCCTCTTTGAAGTGCACTGCGAGTTCGAAAAACTATGCCCAACTGCGCCGTTGATCACATCTCCTCTGGGGGGCCCCTCGTCCAACCACAGGGCCTCACAGCACTCGGCGCAGGAGTCGGTCAAATGGCCGAGTCTCCAACAGCAATGATGGCTGTCGACATAGGTCGGCGGCGGTGCACAGATTCCTTGTTGGCGGTGCAATTGCCTACATTAAATCACAGCTCCAACAGTCCACCTTAAGGCAATGTATGCACTCTTTCAGACGGGTGCAGCAAGTATGGAGGTGGGTCCATACAAATATAAACGCTCCAGTTTCAGGAAAGAAACACGCTGCACTCACGGGGCCCCTTTGAAGATACTTTAATAACAAGGACGCGTTTCGGCGTTCTGCCTTCATCTGCTTGTTTCAAAGATAGCGCAGCCTGTCATGATGTCCTCTTTTGATGTTAAACTGCTATATCCAATGAAATCACACTTACCTGTTTAAAATGTCATCATGACAGGCTGCGCTATCTTTGAAACAAGCAGATGAAGGCAGAACGCCGAAACGCGTCCTTGTTATTAAAGTATCTTCAAAGGGGCCCCGTGAGTGCAGCGTGTTTCTTTCCTGAAACTGGAGCGTTATATATATATATATATATATATATATATATATATATATATATATATATATATATATATATATATGTCTGTGTGTGTATATATATATATATATATATATATATTCACTGAAAAAACCATAGGTTTTAGGGACAGTTTTAGTTACTTGGACATTGCACTCGTACAAAACCCGTGAAATTCCCCCGTTATAGTTAGTTCAGCTAACTATAACTCGCGCCCGCAATGCACTGCTGATGACGTCACATATTACATCACTCATGACATGGTCAGTGACATCACTGATGACATCACTGATGACATCTCAAATGACATCACTGATGACATCATCCAGTGACTGTGTGTTTCTGTAAAGTTTAAATATTTTTAATATATATAGGAAAAGACGTATTGAAGAATGAGTGGGTGTGTAAGTGTCTGTATGGATGATTTAGTAGGTGCGTGACTGACTCTATAAGTGAGTGATTTAATGTATCTTACTGAATGCATGGGTTAGTGACTAAACTGGGTGAATGTCTGTATCCGTCTGTCTGTTGCTGTGTAAGTGGCTGCATGTGTTTGTGAATAGCTAAATGAGTGTCTATATGAGTTATTGAATGCTTGTCTGAGTATCTGTATGGGTGCCTGAGTGTTTGTGTGGGAGGGGTGTGTGCAACTCTGTGCATAGATGTGTGAGTGGGTGATTCACTGGGTGGATGGTTTCAAGAGTGCATCTGTGATAGACTGTATGGGTGGGTAAGTGTGTGTAAGAGTGTGTTAGTGAGTGAATGTATGTCCCAGTGGTACATGTGTGAGTAACTACATATGTGAAAGGCAGTATATATGTGTGTTGGAGTATATAAATAGCTATAAGCAAGAGTGAGTGATTGTGATAGTGGCTGTATGGATGAGTGTGTGCTTGTATCTGTGATTGTATAAGAGCGTAACAATGTGCTACTATTTGTATGAGTAAGTGAGCTGGTGTGTGTATAACTGTATAGGTGAGTAAATGGCAGTGTGTTTAATTATTTGCATGACTGACTAGGTGTGTGAGTATCTCTATGGATGAGTGGCGTTGTTTGAGTGTCTATATAGGAGTAAGAGTGCATATGATAGTCCTGTACTGAGTGACCGTAAGTATGAGTGACTGTACGGGTGAGTGAGTGGATGTGTGTGTGTAGACCTAAGAATCAGTGAGTGGGTATGTAGTTATTGGTGTTGGAGTGTCTATGGTTTTGCGAATGGCAGTCTGTAATTTAGAGTGGGTGAATCAAAGGTTATATTAGGGTGTGAGGAGGTGCATCAGATTATCACGTGGATGATGTCATCAGTGATGTCATTTGAGATGTCATCAGTGATGTCATCAGTGATGTCACTGACCATGTCATGAGTGATGTAATATGTGACGTCATCAGCAGTGCATTGCGAGGCGCGAGTTATAGTTAGCTGAACTAACTATAACGGGGAATTTCACGGGTTTTGTTCGAGTGCAATGTCCAAGTAACTAAAACTGTCCCTAAAACCTATGGTTTTTCAGTGAATTTCAAAGGTTTTTAAATGCTAATTTGTAACTATAACGTGTCTGAAACCTATGGTTTTTTCAGTGAATTTCAAAGGTTTTTTAAATGCTAATTTGTAACTATAACGTGTCTGAAACCTATGGGTTTTTCAGAGAATTTAAAAGGTTTTTTAAATGCTAATTTCTAACTATAACGTGCCTGAAACCTACGGTTTTTTCAGTGAATTTCAAAGGTTTTGTAAATGACAATTTTTAAATGTATTAATTGTTATATTAATTTTTTTCATACTGATTTACTACATTTTTAGAAACAATTTTTTTTACATATTTTATTTTTTAAATTACATTGTAATTACATTATACATTACATTACAAAAAATACTTTCTCAGAATGAATTACTTTAGTTTAAATACTTTGCAGATAGGCAATAGACTTTTAAGTACAGTAGTTACAGTTGTTGCAATGGGCAACACATTTTCAAACACAATGCAACATTCAGCTCAATGTGAATTTCTAGTTAAATGCAATTAGTTACTTTATGGATTACTTTTGTAACCACAGGACTGGATCCTAGATTCAGTCCTGGTACATCTCCTGTAAACAGTTGAGTAAAAGCGTTTTGGTTACAGTCGTGATTTTTAAGGAATATTATTGTATTTTAAAAGTTGACACTTAGAAACTTTTTCTCATAGAATCACCAATGTTATCCTATGGAAGGAAATTCACTTAGCAGGTAAAAACTGTTATCGTTACTTTATCTTACTCAGTGTTGGATCCTGGATCCAGCACTGGTGCATCTCCTGTAAACAGTTGAATGAATGCGTTTAAGTCATACAGGCGATTTTTAAGGAATATTTGTAGTTTGTGAAAATCGACACTTTGAAAGTTTTCTGCTGAAAACCAGACAATGGATTCCTATGTTAGAAAATATAAGTTACTGGTAAGTACGGTTAAAATTACTTTTCAGGGTCAGTGCTGGGCTAAAAGATGCAGCACTGGGTTCTCTCCTGATAACAGGTGAGTAAATTGGAATTCGTACTTTGGTTGATTTTAGAGGAATATTATAAAGTTCCATAACTCCACACTTAGAAGAATTTCCAAGTGAAACCAGTCAATGTTAGCCTATGAAGGAAAATCAAGTTACCGGTAAGTACGGTTAAAATTAATTTTGAGTATCAGTACTTGGCTGAAAGATGCAGCACTGAGGTCTCTCCTGATAACAGGTGAGTAAATCAGAATTCGGATTTCGGCTGATTTTAGAGGAATATTTTAAAGTTCCAAAAATCAACACTTAGAAACTTTTTCAGCAAAAAGCAGGCAATGATATCCTATGCAAGGAAATTCAAGTTACTGGTAAGTACGGCTAAAATTACTTTTGAGGATTAGTACTGGGCTGAAAGATGCAGCACTGAGGTCTCTCCTGATAACAGGTGAGTAAATCGGAATTCGTATTTCGGCTGATTTTAGAGGAATATTTTAAAGTTCCAAAATTCCACACTTAGAAGAATTTCCAAGTGAAACCAGTCAATGTTAGCCTATGAAGGAAATTCAAGTTACCGGTAAGTATGGTTAAAATTACTTTTCAGGACCAGTACTGGGCTGAAAGATGCAGCACTGAGGTCTCTCCTGATAACAGGTGAGTAAATCGGAATTCGTATTTCGGCTGATTTTAGAGGAATATTTTAAAGTTCCAAAACTCCACACTTAGAAGAATTTCCAAGTGAAACCAGTCAATGTTAGCCTATGGAAGGAAATTCAAGTTACTGGTAAGTACGGTTAAAATTACTTTTCAGGACCAGTACTGGGCTGAAAGATGCAGCACTGAGGTCTCTCCTGATAACAGGTGAGTAAATCGGAATTCGTATTTCGGCTGATTTTAGAGGAATATTTTAAAGTTCCAAAACTCCACACTTAGAAGAATTTCCAAGTGAAACCAGTCAATGTTAGCCTATGAAGGAAATTCAAGTTACCGGTAAGTACGGTTAAAATTACTTTTCAGGACCAGTACTGGGCTGAAAGATGCAGCACTGAGGTCTCTCCTGATAACAGGTGAGTAAATCGGAATTCATATTTCGGCTGATTTTAGAGGAATATTTTAAAGTTCCAAAACTCCACACTTAGAAGAATTTCCAAGTGAAACCAGTCAATGTTAGCCTATGGAAGGAAATTCAAGTTACTGGTAAGTACGGTTAAAATTACTTTTCAGGACCAGTACTGGGCTGAAAGATGCAGCACTGAGGTCTCTCCTGATAACAGGTGAGTAAATCGGAATTCGTATTTCGGCTGATTTTAGAGGAATATTTTAAAGTTCCAAAACTCCACACTTAGAAGAATTTCCAAGTGAAACCAGTCAATGTTAGCCTATGAAGGAAATTCAAGTTACCGGTAAGTACGGTTAAAATTACTTTTCAGGACCAGTACTGGGCTGAAAGATGCAGCACTGAGGTCTCTCCTGATAACAGGTGAGTAAATCGGAATTCATATTTCGGCTGATTTTAGAGGAATATTTGCACAATGGTGAAGGGAGGGGCGGGGCCTCAGGTGACATCTGTGCAAACGCGCCCCGTTGCGCGTTTTAAGTTGGGGGATTAAGTCCCCTTGAATCCTGAGGGTCCCTAGGGGCCAACTAGCCCACCAGGAACCTCCAATATGCGCCAGGGGCTGCGTTGCAGAGACTGTAGAGAGGCCACACCCCTTTTTACACCTCTCTGCAACGCAGCTCTGTGGCGCTTTCTGGATGTACCTGTTGGGCTAGTTGGCCCCCAGGGACCCTCAGGATTGAAGGGATTTAATTCCCCATCTTAAAACGCGCCACGGGGCCTGTTTGCACACATGTCACCTGAAGCCCCGCCCCTCCCTTCACCACTGTGCAAACGCGCCCCGTGGCGCGTTTTAAGTTGGGGGATTAAGTCCCCTTGAATCCTGAGGGTCCCCGGAGTCCAACTAGCCCACCATATACCTCCAAAGCGCCACAGAGCTGCGTTGCAGAGAGGTGTAAAAGGGGCGTGGCCTCTGTACACCTCTCTGCAAGGCAGCCCCTGGCGCATACTGGAGGTACCTGGTGGGCTAGTTGGCCCCAGGGACCCCCAGTATTCAAGGGGTCGTTCCCCCTCTGCAAACGCGCCAGGGCGCGTTTGCAGAGTGGTGAAGGAAGGGGCGGGGCCTGCGGGCCCGATCGTTTAAAAAAAAAAAAAAAAAATTCTCCCCTGAAGGGGGGCTGTGTAGCCCCCCTTCCTTTTTCTTTTTTTGGGCCCTGGGGACCCCATCCCCAGGGCCTTACCCCTTTTTTAAATTACCTTTAAAAAAAAAAAAACGGGAAGGGGCCGCGTGGCCCCCTTCCCTTGGTCTGTATTGGCCCCGGGGACCCCATCCCCCGGGGCATGGCCTCTATATTTATTTTTTTGAGGGGGCAGCGTGGCCCCCTCCTCTGGCCATTTTAAGGCCCCGGGGACCCCATCCCCCGGGGCCGGCCTTTCCTTTTTAAAAAAAATTTTTTGCTCTTTTTTGGGGAGGGTGGCCGCGTGGCCCCCTCCCGGGCCACTACTTGCCCCGGGGACCCCATCCCCCGGGGCTGGCCCTCTCCGTTGGGGACTGTGGGGGGTCCCCAATGCCCCCACAGTCCCGCCGGCTCCCCAAGTCCCTTGGGAGCCGGCATTGCTGTTCCACATGGGGAGCAGCTGACATGCTGCTCCCCATGTGGAAAAGCAATCGGCTTTGGATATTGGTAGAGAGGCAGGTTTCCTGCTCTCTCTTCCAATATCCAAAGCAGTTTGCTATGGCAGGACGGGAGCCGCGAGGCTCCCGTCCTGCCATAGCAAACTACAGTGTCCCGAGGGTAGGCACCCCGGGACACTGCAGGAGCCGGCCCTGGGGGTTGCGGTCCCCAGGGCCATCAAGGGCTCCAGGAGGGGGCCGCGCGGCCCCCTCCCTACATCAGCACAGCCCGGGGAGGTGGTGGTCCCCGGGGCTTCGGGGGTCCAAAACGGACCCCCATTTTAATTTGTTAGTGCCCCGGGGTGGTGGCGGTCCCCGGGCGTGTGGGGGCTGGAGCCCCCACACAGGTTGTTTAATTTAAAAAAAAAAGCCCCGGGGAGGTGGTGGTCCCCGGGGCTGCGGGAGGGCTCAGAGCCCTCCCGCACCGACTTACAAAGAAAGCCCCGGGGGGTGGCGGTCCCCGGGGCTTGGGGGTCCTTTGAGGCCCCCACACATAAATTAAACCCCCCACCATGCCCCCGGGACTTGGGCCACCCGGGGCAAAATACAATCGAAGCGCGGGAGACCGCGCTTCGATTTTCGGCAGGATTCGCGCACCCTGAGCGCATCCTGCCGATTTTTTTTAAAAATGCTTTTTTTTGCCCAGGGGGTCCTTGTGGGACCCCTGAGCAGGCCTAGGGGGTTAGGGTGTTTCTACCCTGCCCCCTTTGTGCGTTTGCACACTTGTTTCTTTTTTTTCTCGGCGGGATACGCGCACCCTAAGCGCATCCCGCCGATTTTAAAAAAATAATCTTTTCTGCCCAGGGGGTCCTTGTGGGACCCCTGAGCAGACCTAGGGGTCAGGGTGTTTCTACCCTGCCCCCTTTTGCGCTTTGCGCACTTGTTTCTGTCCCTCGGTTCTACCGAGGGACAAAATGGCTGCCAACACTTCCTGAATCGGAATGTTGACAGCCAGCTGACAACCAATTAGCATGCAGCTCGTGATCGGGACGGTGCGCGCAGGGTGCGCTGAGGGTACGCGTATCCGACGCGCCCATAGATATATATGTACTTTTACTTTTGATTTTCTCAGGAACTACTGAACGGATTTACACCATTTAAGCAAAAGGCACCAGTCTGAACCAAGGACTACCTCTTTGCCAAATTTGGTGTAATTCCGTTCAGCAGTTCGAGCTGTAGCTGCGACTAAAGGTTCCTATGGAAAAATGAATGGGGAAAACGCGTTTTGGGACCCCCTTTTTTCTCGGCCCCCGCTTCACGTATCACCCCGAGACTTTCAGGGTAGGAGCGGAGCGGAGCGCCCCAACAAGTTGGAAACTTTCACGAAGATTCGTCAACCGGCGCCAACGTTATTTCAAATAGAATGTCGCGGATTTCCTATGGATAATAGGTTGTAACTATAACTATCTACTGGCGACCGCCAGTAGATAATATATATATATATATGTCTGTGTGTGTGAGAGTGCATATATATATATATATATATCTACCAATCCAAAGGTGTAATACTCTGCCTGGAGTGATAAATGGCTTTTGTCATTTCACAGCTCAGCATTTATAGCACTGTGCTAATCCTATGCCTAAAGACTTTGCTGTAGAAATGGCAAAAGACTTTGCCCCTTTCTATCTCGGCGTGGATAAAACTGTGCTAATCCTATGCTTAAAAACTTTGATAGAAAAGCAGACATTTGAGGTGAACAAAATTTAGAGTGTCGCTGGTGTTGAGGGTGCTCTATGCAGGAGCTGCCTTCCACCTAAACTTTGGAACTACCCAGAGTTCTCTGCTTCTTTTTTGCATATATATATATATATATATATAGATGTTTTTGGTACAGCGGGGCAGGACATGAATTAACCGGCTTTCCCGGCTCGAACGCCCACTGTGGTGATTTATATGGACAAACTTTTGCAGATCATTCTGAACCCACTTGGGGGATATTAAGCTCGAAGATGGAAACTACAACTACAGGTTCCAGCATGCCTTGCATAGAAAACTCACCTGTGAGTCCACTTAGTATTAATTGAGAGGCAGTGAGTGGTGCCTGCGAGCAAGTTTGTCAGTTGACTGCAAGCCTTTGATGAAGGAGCATTGTTGCTCTGAAACGCGTCAGAAGCGAAACTATTATTTGACTGAGAACGCTGGTTTCCAATAAAGATATGGTTGTACCATCCCGCTGTCGGCATATCCTTACCTCAGGGCGAATTTTTGGATGGGATATATATATATATATATATATTTCACCAAACAAGAGAAAGTTCCTCCTGGGATCGAGCCCATAGTCAGGTGATGCGCAAAGCCGGTGGAACCACAGCCGGACAAGTTAATCCACAGAGAAATCCAGTAATGCGCACACTCGGAATGATGTTTTACTCGTGCAAAAAACTTTATTGATCAGTTGCTATGCATTTTGATAGTAACACTGTCTTGATCACACACCGAGTGCTTGCATGAGAGTGCATTACATAGAATAAGGTAACACAAAGAAAGGACTTCTGGCACACCATGTTTCAAATCAATACAGAATGGAAGTGCAAAACTGGCGGCCATCTTGTAACATGCACATTAAGTTAAACATACTGTATAGATGTAGTAATATTGCTTCTCAATGCCGGTGGCACATCTTGTGCATACAGTTATCTGGCCAAAGTGCGATACAGAACTAAACACAGTGTTGGTCATGAACAAAAGAGGGAATTAAAAAGGTGGAGATGCCGTGAGTGGTATTCACCCCATTGTGCCTGAAGCAAACCCTGAGCTAATAAAAGTGTCAAGGCAGTGTCCTAAACAAAGTGAGCAGACCAGTGTCCGCCAATAAGGCAGTGTGTTCAACAAAGTGTACAGACCAGTGTCCGCCCCGCATAACCATCTGTGATTGTACGAGATGGCTGTCCTTGCGTCAGAGTGGTGAGAAATCCCACATAGTACAGGACAAGAAAGATTACTCGTATAGAAAGAGTAATCATATACCCGAGGTATCAACCAAAGCGCCCTATGGCCGGCAGGCAAAATACTGTTCGCCAATTGGCAAAACAATGTGTTGGGAAACTCATATTTCGCTTAGGGACGTGTATGCATGCACTTGTGTATATGAATGCCAAATAACATGCTGACATCTCGCAACTCCCAAATGTTAATTTTACTCGCCAAGTGGCAAAGAGACATGAGGAGAAGTCCTTGTTACCACAGAGAAAATTCGTATATACGTGAAAGAACAGAAATTCTTATCTTTAGCCGATGTGCACACCCGAGGTCGGGGAAGAAAAAGATAGGGAACCCGTGAAGTGTTCGTCAGCGTGAGGTGGGTCCCTTCCTTTCCTCCTGTGAAAAGAAAGCATAAACATGTAATTGTGTAAGTATACATTAAAATACCAGTGTAAATATGGTATATACAAGTACACATTAAAATCATGTACATTCTGTTCGTGGCACAGAAACAAGGAAGAAACTTCGGACTTCATGGTACACAGTGAGCGGGCAACATTAATCGTCATGTAAATGAGGTGCTAGCTCCTCGTCCAGGTTATGTCCCCCAGGGAATTTAGTCTCTAGCTCAAGTATCCATTTGGATTCCTTTTTGCGCAGTGCTAGTACCTTGTTCCCACCTGTGGGGCCAATGTGTATCTGCTCAATGGCAAAGAAGCGTAAAAGAGAGTTGTTCGACAGATGGTATTCCTGGAAATGCCTAGCTATTGGTGATGGCCCTGAGATGTTCTAATATCCTTTTTTTGACCATCAAGGTCGTGCTACCCACATATCTCATCTTGCATGGGCATTCCAGAATGCATATGACGAAACTGAAACTGCAAGTCAGAAACTGAGTAATGCTTCTGTTGCAGCTCATACCTGGTACACTAAATTCCTTAACCATGTGGCTGTACCGGCAGGCTTTGCAATGCCCGCACTGGAAGTAACCTTTGAGATTGTGTGCACCCCCAGTCTGGGGTTCCGTTATGTCACCATGTACTAGGGTGTCCCTGAGACTCCTTCCCTTCCTATATGTGATCATGGGTCTATCACTGATGGCAGGACCCACTGTAGGGCCACTCCTCAAGATCTCCCAATTGTCAGCCAGAATCTTATGGATTTTTGGGGAGTTCCTATTGAAAGTCATGATAACCCTGGTATTGGTAGTGTTCAATTCTTTCTTCTGGGTACCAAGAGTTTGCTGCCTACTTACTGCGCTCATCTTTTTGATTGCTCGGTTGAGTACCCATTCGGGATACCCCCGAGCTCTGAATCTAGAAATCTTGTTCTCTTGTTTGGTTTGGTAGGCTTCGTCAGTACTGTAGTTTCTTCTTGCCCTCAGCAGTTCCCCGTAGGGGATGCTTCATTTGAGAGCATCTGGGTGGCTGCTGAGGGCATGAAGAAGACTGTTACCTGCCTTGTCTTTGCGATACAGACTTGTCACAAGAGTGCCTTCTCGTACTTCGATCCTGACATCAAGGAACTCTATACATTCCCTGCTCATGTTCTGACTCAGGACTATGATGTATGGGTTGCTGTTCAGTTTCTCGATAAAATGAATGGCTTCCTGTTCGCTGCCCCTTCAAATGATAAACAAATCATCTATGTACCGCAGCCATGATACAACTCTCTCAAAGTCCTGGCAAAGCATTTCCTCATTACGTATTTCCTCCTCACACAGGCCCAGGAAGAGATTGGCGAAACTAGGCGTAAAGCATGTGCCCATGGCTGTACCTAGTACTTGCATATACAGATCTCTATTGAACATGAAAATGTTTTTCTTCAAACATAAGTTCTTCATTTCAAAAAGCATTTCTGTGTATTCTAGGTAGCCTATATGCTTGTTACTCAAAAAGTAGGAGCATGCTTTTATCCCTTGATCGTGTTCTATTATGGTGTACAGATAATTCACGTCAAGAGTGATGAGGATGTACTTATCATCCCAGATGGTGCCCTCAAGTTTGCATAGGAAATCTTTAGTGTCTTTAACATGGGAAGGTAAAGTGGTTACATATTCTCTCAAAAAGAGGTCCACATATTTTGAAATGTTTTCAAACACGCTCCCTTGGGATGACACGATGGGTCTGCCTGGTGGAACCACAGGATTCTTATGTACTTTTGGGAGAAGGTACAAGATGGGCAGCTTAGGATAGTCTCTCTTTAAGAAACAGTATTCTTCCCACGTAATGATCCCCAATTGCTGCCATTCTGTAAGCTTCTCCCATGTGGTTGTAATGCTCTCATTTCATATGGTTGTGTTGCATGGGCAATAGAATCTGCCATCGTCAAGTTGTCTGCGTGCTTCCGCAATGTACATTTGCCTGCTCATGAGCACAATGTTACCGCCCTTATCGGATCACAATCTCTTTGTCTTTGGATAGAGAGGCAATGATGTTCCTTTGTCTACTTGATAAGTTATGTGCTTGAGCACTTCTAGGTGTACTCGGTGTGTGATCAAGACAGCGTTACTGTCGAAACGTGTAGCAACTGAGCAATAAAGTTTTTTTCATGAGCAAAACATCATTCCGAGTGTGCGCAATACTGGATTTCTCTGTGGATATATCGATCAGACGCTTGTAAAAAATTCTCCAAAGAGAAACGGAGCCAACTTCAATTGCGATTCAAATTCCTTATTTTATTTTAAGCACGTCAGCCATGACGCGTTTCAGCCGACACAGTGGCCTTGGTCACACAGATTTACGACATCATCATGTGCTTGAATGGCCAAGAGGACAGACTCACGTAAGTTTTACTTCACTTACTTTTTTAAAACAAACAATATGTCCTGTCGAGTTAAATAATCACTCGAGCTGTTGTGGGTGGTTATTTGGAATGTGACTGAACTGTGAGTGAGTGGCGCTTATTGCACTTTTACTACACTTTGTTACGCGCGGTTATTCTATGGTCGCGCTAACACTGTTACCTCTTCAACTACTGTCATTATGCTTCCGCTGATACATTTCTCCTGGCAATAAAGGTGCACTCCACATTGAAAACTCATAAATGTTTTGCGACAAGTGTCTTATTACTGTTTACTGTGCATGCGTGCATCCTGATTGCAAGTCTCATTTCATAAAGGCAAGTGCCTAACAGTCACACCACTATTTATTATGCAAACCTCCCATCACTTCAATAACCGCAAGTGCCAGAATAAATGCCATTGTCAAAGTTTTACATGATGTGTGCCAGCTCTACAAGGAGTCATTTTTCTCAAGTTTTTACAACACAATTGTTTGAGCAATTTTTTGAAAGATCAGCACAGATACACAATATTATTTCAACCCCACTCATTTTCTCTAGCCATTGAAAGTTCACAGGCAAGAATGGAGTTCTTCGTCATAGTTGAACCCTTCGGGTGTCTTACTGTCGAGCAGAAGGATATACCTCGTCTCGAGTTCACGGAGTGCCTTGACCCGGTCCCCCCCTCTTTTGTTAGGAGCAATGGCATCTACTACATAATAGGAGATTTGTGTAGGATCTTTTTTTTTGTCAAACTTATTTTTATTAGCATTTGGTATATATTCTTTGTAACGGTACAGCAAAAGTGGTGTCAAAGCAGTTGTACAAAGTATAGCATATTAAGTTGTGCTGCGGGTGAGCCTCGACATATAGCGCAAACCCAGGCCTTTCCTTGTGAGGTACATATATTAACAAGTACAGTTTCAAGTAGTGTAAAGGCACTAGGCATTCCGTAAAAAGGAAACTTACACGCTCAACCCGTCTTTCTTTTGTGACAGGTTTTAAGTCAAACCTTCCAACCGGGAAGGTGCCTCTTATATAAAAACCCACCCCCTCCCAACAAACAAATTAAGTGGTGGTGGTGACAAATCCCTAATGTATTCTGTAGTCTAGTTGTGTGCGAGGTGCTAGAACTGAAAGAGGTGTATATCCCTAAGAGAGGGCAGACACACCGCCAGGGGCAGGCCCTGTGTGAGATAAGTGACTAGTGGTACCCATTTGTATTCAAAAATGTTATAATCGTCCCGGAAAATGTCCGTCATTCTCTCGAGACAGAGTAGTTTCCAGAGCCGAGAGTGCCATACTGAAAGAGTGGGAGCTGCTCTCTTCTTCCATGCTGCAGCAATCGTGACTTTCGCAGCCCCTATGCATGTCCACATGATGGCCTTGTCCGCTTTGGTTTGGTGTTCTAGGGACGGATCTCTAATGCCCAGGAGTACCCCCTCTAAAGATGTCGGTATGGGATAGCCAAATATGCATTTAATTTGTGCGAGTATCTCCTCCCAAAAGGGCCTTATTGTAGGGCAATCCCACCAAAAATGTTGGAAATCGCCAAGCAGTCCACGGCCTCTCCAGCATTTATCTGATGTATTCGGGAAGATTCGTTTAAGTTTAGTAGGGTAGAGATACCAATCCATCAGTGTTTTTAAGTGGGCCTCCCGGAGCTCTAGGGAGTGATTAAATTTGGCGATGTCTGACCACAGCCCGGCCCATTCCTTGTCGGATATGTCTCTTTGCACTACTCCCTCCCACATAGCCATGTACCTAGGCCTCGGAGAGCGGGTGGCGGCAAGCAGGGAAGTGTACAGGAACGAAATTACCCCCCTCATAGAGCCCACCTTTTGTACAAATTTTTCAAAACCCATTCTCTCTCTCGTGGCCGCGTCATGAATGTGGGAGTGAGAGCCCAGTGTTTGAGTTGAAGATAATGAAAGTGTTCGTCAGGCTCTAAGTGAAACTCCCTTCTGCAGTTCTCGATAGTTAAGATATCGTAGTTATGAAAGAGATCAGACAACATGAGGCATCCGCCCTCTTTCCAGGGGGTAAAGGGGCCGTCGTGAAGAGCAGGGGGGAAGGCCGGATTGAAATGTATCGGTGTATAGGGTGAGGGGAACGTAGGCCATACCTCTTCCTCGGATACAGAGTCCCAAACCTTCAGGGTGGTGCGTGTGGGGGTACTAATGTAAGCGTTCATGGGTCTCTCCTTCTTAGGCTTCCATATGAGGTCCTAAATTGTCCTCCCCGCAATGGCTCGATCCATGTGAAGCCAATGCTTCTCCGATTCCCTATTAGACCATTCCGCCACTATCCGCAATTGAGCTGCTTTATAATAAAGGCCGAAGTCAGGTAAACCCAGTCCTCCCTCCGCTCTTGGTCGTCTCAGTACATGAAAGGATAGCCGTGCCCTACCGCCTTGCCAAATAAAGCGAGTGAGTAGTGACCTGATTTTAGGAAGGAACTCTCTATCAAGCTCAATAGGTAATGCTTGAAAGAGATACAAAAATTTGGGGAGCACCGTCATTTTGATCGCATGTATGCGACCTAGCCAAGAGATAAAAAGGGGTTTCCAACGCTTAAGATCATTTTGGAGCTGGAGAAGGGAGGAAGGAAAGTTGGCCTTATAAAGCCCTTCCAGACGGGGTGTCAGTTGGATCCCCAAATACTGTAAAGAGTGTTTAGCCCATTGAAGTGGTATATGAGTCCGCAGCTCGCCAGCCTCACTCTCCGGAACCGTGAGATTAAGTATATACGATTAATCTAAGCTAACTTTGAAACCCCCCACATTTTCGAAACCTGGCTAGTTCTGCCTGTAGAGCCGGGAGAGAGAGCGAAGGCTCTGTAAGAGATAAAATAACATCATCTGCAAATAGCGAGATTTTGTGGGTATCATCTCCGAAGAGGATCCCTTTGATCGCTGGAGCTTCCTGAATACACATCGCCAACGGCTCAATGCTAAGAGCAAACAGTAGGGGTGACAATGGGCACCCCTGTCTAGTCCCTCTCGTAAGGGAAAATGGGGCAGACAAGGTCCCATTCACCTGTACCCTAGAGCGAGGTTGTATGTAATTAGCCTTGACCATGTTGATAAATTTATCCGCGAAGCCGAAGTGTGTCAGTGTGTTAAAAAGGAATGACCAGTCCACCCAGTCAAAGGCCTTTTCGGCATCCAGTCCACGAGAACAGCCGGAATCTTTCATTTAGTGACTTTCTCGATGAGGTGCCCCGTTCGCCTAATGTTGTCATGTGTCTGTCGGCCTTTTATGAAGCCTGATTGATCAGGGTGGACAAGATCTGGCATCAAGTCATTCATCCTTTCGGCTAATATAGCCGAATAGAGCTTTGCGTCTAAATTTAAGAGTGCAATAGGTTGGTAGGAAGCGCACAGGTGTGTATTTTTCCCCGGCCTAGGGATTACCGTGATCACCGCATCGGCCATCGAGGGGGTCACCCCTCCGTCTTCTGCCATTTTGTTAAAAAGACGCGTGAGGTGTGGTATGAGATCGGGCGCAAAGGCCTTATAAAATTGAGCCGTCAAGCCATCCGGGCCCGGGGCCTTGTTGAGTTTAAGGGATTTAATAGCTGTGCCTACCTCTTCTTGTGTTATGGGGGCAGTGAGTTTGTTGTTCCAGTCCTGTGAGACCTTAGGGAACCTCAGTGTCTGGAGATATCTATTTTGCGCATCAGTGTCCCGTGTCTCCCCAGTGTATAGTGTCTCGTAAAAGGTCCCAAATATATCGGCCTTCCCTTTATCAGTGAATACTAACTGACCCTGTCCGTCCTGTATACTGCCAATGTATTCCCTTACTTGTTTCTCCTTTAGCTGTCTAGCCAAGTGTTTGCCTATTTTGTTCCCATGTGTGTAGGAAAGCTGACGTAGCTTCAATAACATGTATTCTGCCCGATTATTATAGATCGCCTTAAGCTTCCTGCGGAGTGCAGTGAGTGTACATAAGGAACCCCTAGTGGGCTTGCTCTTGTGCTCTTTCTCCGCCAGCTCCAATACCGCCTCTAGGTTCTCTCTCTCTTTTGCTCTCTGTTTGTTCAGGATGGTGTTAAGTTCTATACATTTCCCCCTTATGACCGCTTTGAAGGCATCCCAGTTATTAAACACCAACATATCTCGGGGCAAGTTCAGATTGAAAAAGTCCGTAATCGCTTCCCTCAACTCAGTCCTTAACAGTTTGTCCCTTGTAAGTGAGATCAGAAAATACCACTTGGATGTCTTAGGTGTGACGCCACTCCAGTCAAGACAAATCGAGACGGGACAGTGGTCTGAGATGGAGAGTGGGAAAATCTTGGCCTCCCGGAGAGAGCCTAACAGGTTTTGGCTAAGAAAGAGATAATCAAGCCTAGAGTAGGTACGATGCACATGGGAGTAAAACGTGTAGTCTCTAGTCAAGGGGTAAAGCGTACGCCAAGCGTCTCTGAGGCCCAAATCGTGTATTGTCTATTTAACGTCTGTAGAAAAGGAGCTGGCCCCTGTTCTATGAGGTTGAGTGCTATCTAGTTCCACTTGCCAGGTGAGGTTAAAATCACCCAATAAAATTGTTGGTCCCTCCGCAAAGCTACCCACCTAGTCTAGGAGTGTTGCTAGAAAGGCCGGTTGGCTTACATTCGGCGCGTAGGCCACAATAAAAGTGCATAGTCTACCCCTCAGTGTACCCTTCACCATGATCATCCAACCCTCCTTATCTGCTTGAACGGCCTCCGGCTTAAACTTCGTCGAGCTGTGAAAGAGCAGTGCTACCCCACGGTGTTTGGTGAGCGCTGAGGACCTATATATAAGGGGGTATTGTTTATGGCGAAGTCTCGACTCTTCGGCCCTTTGTAAATGCGTCTCTTGAAGAGCCACAATATCAAAATGATGGTCCGTAAGGTATTTCCAGACTTTTTGTCGTTTTTGGGGCGAATTGAGATCTTTAATGTTCCATGATACTATGGAAAGCACCATTGTTCTATTGTTATCCTCCCCATCGCCCTCTCGCTTCCGGAATCCGCATATAAACCCTCGACCCTTTGGTCCAGAGTTATTGGTCCCCCCAATTGTACCCTTCTCGTGGAATGCACCCGAACTAGGACATGTATCTGGCAGATACATAGTGTAAGCCACCACCACCCCCTAAAACTCCTCCCTCCCAACAAACAAAAAAATGCAAACCCCAACAATACCAACAGCAATGTATGTTGGATCAGTGACATATCTCCGACTGAGGGTGTTACCACCCTTTTGGGCATGTTGGTGGATGGCGCAACAGAAGTCCCCAGCCGCACCGCTCTCGAGCGTTCAGAGAGTTCGCCATCGTTAGGAAGTCGATGATGAGCAAGTCCAGCCTATCCTCGTCATATTCAGGAGTAGCTGACCTTGGTCCCTGGGCGAATTTCGGTCAAACGCATCTGTCCTCTGCCTGGGACACCTTGTCTCCTGAACATCTGTGATTTCTTGGTGCAAGACCCCTCGGTAAAGTCATCATTTATGGCCCCCCTTTGAGCTTGTGGTCCACTGCGGTTTTTTCATGACGCCTCGATCCGCTCCCTTTGACATTTCCTGTGCGTTCTCGGGCTCAGCAGGGGGGAGGCCTAGCAGTTTCAGCCCCTCATTCAACTCAGTGACATGACGCAGCTTATTGTTATGCTCAAAACTCAGGCCAAATGGATAGGTCCATCTATATTTTACATGATCTTCACGTAATTTCGTAGTAATAGGCCTGAATTGTTGTCTTCTCGCCAGAGTTGCAGGCGCTAGATCCTGATAGAGGCTGCATTTGTATCCTTGGAATGAGATTTCGCTTTTTTTCCTGGCCTCCTGTAGAACCGCTTCCTTCATCTTAAAGGAGTGGAATTTAGCGAGAACACACCTATTCAGTAATTCCAAGATCTACACACACATCCACTCATTCACCAACAGTCCCTATACAGTCACTCATACATGTACTCACTCATCATATGTACTCATACATCTATACATCCTGTTACACACCGCCACTCATCCATAGAGTTACTCACACACATAGTCACACATGCAAACAAAGTATCAAACATCCATTTACTTGCATATACAGTTATACACACACTACCACACTTACTTCTACAGAAACTTACACATACTTACTCTCTTAAACAATCACTTATAGAAACATCTACTTATTTGTAAAAGGAACTCTTCCAATCTCTCACTCTCACATATACTCACTTATATACACCAATACTCACATATACTAGTTTAAAACATATGTAGTTACTCATAAAGACACTATTGAGACAGTCATTCACTCACTAACACACCCATACACGTACTCATCCACCTATACAGTCCTGCACACATGCTGTCTTCAACACATACAAACAGTGAGTCACTCATTCATGCATCTATGCACTAAGTAATACCCCTCACCGAACCATACAGACACTCAGACACTCATACTGATACTCAAAAAAACAACTAATAACCCATATAGACACTCATGTAGCTACTCACCAACCCATGCAGCCACTTATACACAAAGTGAGAGACTGATACAGATATTTTCATATTTAAACATTACTCACTAACCCATGTATTCACTAAGATACACTTAGTCAGTTATACAATCAATTTTACAAAAAAAAATCATCCATTTAGACACTTATATACCCATTTATTCTTCCATCGACCTTGAGATATACATATATAAAACATATTTAATTTTCAGAAAAACACACATTCACTGGATGATGTCATCAGTGATGTCATCAGTGATGTCATTTGAGATGTCTTCAGTGATGTCATGGGTTATGTCACAAACCATGTCATGAGTGATGTCATATGTGACATCATCAGCAGTGCATTGCGGGCGCGCGAGTTATAGTTAGCTGAACTAACTATAACGGGGGAATTTCTATGGTTTTGTACGAGTGAAATGTCCAACTAACTATAACACCCCTGAAACCTATGGTTTTTTCAGTGAATTTCTAAGGTTTTTTAAATGCTAATTTCTAACTATAACGTGCCTGAAACCTATGGTTTTTTCAGTGAATTTCTAAGGTTTTTTAAATGCTAATTTCTAACTATAACGTGCCTGAAACCTATGGTTTTTTCAGTGAATATATATATATTTATTATACTATGTATACATGTGAAAATGTCTCGGTCCCCTGTTTGCCTCGGTGGCACGGAAAAAATGGGTGGAACTGACGTCAGCACGCCGACAAGGTCCTCTTATGGCTCCGATGACGTCATACGGTGTCGCGAGAGGAGCCGTGCTCGTTGACGTGGGAGAGCTAGGAAAGAATTTCCGTGGAATGCTGGTGCAGGGGATATTCACCTAAGTGTTCAGGCTAGTCCTTTGGGAGCAACTGTTTATGTTGCCACTCCAGAAACCGAAACCAGTGATCCGAGGGCAGAGGCCCTGCAGATGGCACACGAGGTGGTGTGCCCAGTCGTGTGCACCGGCGGGGCAGCGAAGTGACAAGCACCACAACCCACAAAAAAGGTAACAAGGGCACTGAATAACACAGGATCTTCTCTTTCTATCTGGCAGGAACAACGAAGTTAAAATGCCCTAGTACCAAAATGTAGAATTAGTGCTACAACAGTCTTCAAGAGGACCTGCGATGCCGCTTCTGCCTCCCGTACCCTGGAGGCGGCACATGGGTCATGCGGTACGGTCATACTGCGGTGGGACGCACACTCGTTGACCTCTCATGGCACTGCTCCACACTTCAGGGAGGACGCTTTCCATTAGCAATGTTTTCTGATGACATGTCGCGCTGGCCCCGTCCAACAACAGAACTCCTTTAGATCTAAACAGACTCTTCCACTCTCTCACCGGAAGTGAAACCAGGCCACGTGGACACTTTCACAATAGAACAGCCGGAAATGCACTTTTTGGTAAAAAAACCACATTCCTTCCTCCTAATTAATCAAATAAACGTCTCACTGAAGAACAGGGGCCAGCTTCGATCGGTAAACAGCCGTTACAACGACTTTTTTACTTTGCGATACCATTACAACGCATGCATTACCACGCATGCGTTGTACATCACGAAGTCATTACTACGCATTTTTTAGAATGCATGGTCATTTACCACGCATGCCTTTACAACGAATTTTGTTGTAAAGGTATGTATGGTAAATGACCATGCGTTCTAAAAACATGTAGACGATCCATGTCGTTGTAAGGAAACAGAGGCTGTTCCGTTTCCTCACAACGACGTGCACCGCCCTCAGAGATGACGTGAAGCAGGAACCACGAGGAGAGAGGAACCATGAGGAGTGAGAGGTAAGGGGATTGGGCATGGGGTGGGGGTTTCTTTTCTAGGGTTTAGGGTAGTGCAGTGGTGTTTGGGTGGTGTAGGGGGTCGTGCTGGGGTAGTGTTTTAGGGTTTAGGGTAGTGCAGTGGTGTTTGGGTAGTGTAGGGGTCGTGCTGGGGGTAGTGTTTTAGGGTTTAGGGTAGTGCAGTAGTGTAGGGGGTCGTGCTGGGGGTAGTGTTTTAGGGTTTAGGGTAGTGCAGTGGTGTATGGGTAGTGTAGGGGGTCGTGCTGGGGTAGTGTTTTAGGGTTTAGGGTAGTGCAGTGGTGTTTGAGTAGTGTAGGGGGTCATGCTGGTGGTAGTGTTTTAGGGTTTAGGGTAGTGCAGTGGTGTTTGAGTAGTGTAGGGGGTCATGCTGGGGGTAGTGTTTTATGGTTTAGGGTAGTGCAGTGGTGTTTGGGTAGTGTAGGGGGTCATGCTGGGGGTAGATTTAGGGTTTAGGGTAGTGCAGTGGTGTTTGGGTAGTGTAGGGAGTCATGCTGGGGGTAGTGTTTTAGGGTTTAGGGTAGTGCAGTGGTGTTTGGGTAGTGTAGGGGGTTGTGCTGGGGTAGTGTTTTAGGGTTTATGTTAGTGCAGTGGTGTTTGGGTAGTGTAGGGGGTAGTGCTGGGGTAGTGTTTTAGGGTTTAGGGCAGTGCAGTGGTGTTTGTGTAGTGAAGGGGTCATGCTTTGGGTAGTGTTTTAGGGTTTAGGGTAGTGCAGTCGTGTTTGTGTAGTGTAGGGGGTCATGTTTTAGGGTATAGGGTAGTGCAGTGGTGTTTGGGTAGTGTAGGGGGTCATGCTGGGGTTAGTGTTTTAGGGTTTAGGGTAGTTCAGTGGTGTTTGGGTAGTGTAGGGGGTCGTGCTGGGGGTAGTGTTTTAGGGTTTAGGGTAGTGCAGTAGTATTTGTGTAGTGTGGGAGGTCATGCTGGGGGTATATTTAGGGTTTAGTGTAGTGCAGTGGTGTTTGGGTAGTGTAGGGAGTCGTGCTGAGGGTAGTGTTTTAGGGTTTAGGGTAGTGCAGTGGTGTTTGGGTAGTGTAGGGAGTCGTGCTGGTGGTAGTGTTTTAGGGTTTAGGGTAGTGCAGTTATGTTTGGGTAGTGTAGGGTGTCATGCTGGGGGTAGTGTTTTAGGGTTTAGGGTAGTGCAGTGGTGTTTGGGTAGTGGAGGGGGTAGTGTTTTAGGGTTTAGGGTAGTGCGCCCAACCAGCCACAATATCCGTGGACAAAAGGGATCCTGACTCTTTTGAATGCTCCGTCAATTGAATAATTTGGGTCAAGGGCCCTACCACGTCCAAGACCTATCAATTCCTTTCTTGGGATCCCTCATATACTTGGAGAAAAAGGTACATAGTTTCTCATCAATTTCAGGCGTGTGTGCCACCTTCCCCTTCAGTGAGGGCCTGGGGCATTCTCCCCTCATCCTATTCCTGACCTCCCTTTCAAGGGGTTGATGGATTTTCCCCACCACATACTCTGTCACTTTGGCGTCAGGTGTCCACTCTGCTGACCTAGGATGGTAAATTTGGGTAGGCTCGAACATGTCCGAGTGTACCCCGTCCCCAACCGGGGACTGAGAGGAGTGGGACTCTGGACTCCAGGGACGCCCCGAGTCCTTATCCTCATCGGAGGAGAAATCGTCCTCCGATACACCCTCTCCCTCTAAGGGAAACCCGCCGTCGGGGTCTACAATAGTGGTGACAGTGTCGCAATTTTCTCCGGGCCCCTCCTCCTCCCGGCAGGGTGCATGTTTTAGCGTTCGCGCACTCTTGAGGAAGGTCTCCGTAAGTTTATCAAATCCTTCCAAGTGCCCCACGTTATGCTTAACGGCCCTTTTATTCCCCATCTGGGAGCTACTTGGACCCGCCACCACCAGATCTGGGTCACTGAACACCCCAGGGATGCTTTTCGCCAGCTTATCAACCTGATCCCTAAGAGGAGCCAGCGCCTAGAAATAGCCAGAGAGAGGGCTTGGTCCACTGCTGGAGGGAGAAGTTGGGGGCCATTCCTCCTCCACTTCCTGGTAGGAGGAGTAAAAATGGTCTTCTGGAGAAGACATGATAGCAGAGGGTGTGAGCACAGAACAAATGCCCTTAAAATCCTTAAGACAGCCCCCTCGCCGGTGCTCCAACAGCTGGGCTTTCCCCGAAGCTGTTATAAGAATAGACTGAGGCGCAATACCAATTACCACCACCAGGTGGCGCTGGTCACTAACGTGGCCGTGTGGGGAAATCACTGCATAGTGGTGTCAAAATTAGGCGAGGGTTGGTCGAGAATCAAGCGGACACTAAAGGAGTGACCGGATTCCCAAACGCGCGTAAAGACCAGCGGGAGCGCTCGACGGAGCTGCCTCGCTCGGACCAGACGCGCGTGACAGGATCTCACCGCGCGCAGAGCACACAGTGGGAGATCACACTTGAAACATGTTCTAATTTTTCTTTCTACAGCACTAACCATAATTTCTATGACAAAATGAATCCCCTCATTTTGTTCCTTTTTAAATTAAATGTTTTAAGTGTTACCAGTTTATTCCAATCAAGATGGCTTCAGGTGTGCCATACTTTTGTCATAAGTAAGACTGTTAGCGCTCTAGTTGTTCTTTAGAACACTCTGGGAAGCTGCAGTAGAACACAAAGGCATCAACTGACAGGCTGCTCCTGTTGAAATATAACAGGAAGATATTTGAGATCTCACTTAAAACATGTCCTAATTTTTCTTTCTACAGCACTAACCATAATTTCTATGACAAAATGAACCCCCTCATTTTGTTCCTTTTTAAATTAAATGTTTTAAGAGTTACCAGTTTATTCCAATCAAGATGGCTTCAGGTGTGCCATAATTTTGTCATAAGTAAGACTGTTAGCGCTCTAGTTGTTCTTTAGAACACTCTGGGAAGCTGCAGTAGAACACAAAGGCATCAACTGACAGGCTGCTCCTGTTGAAATATAACAGGAAGATATTTGAGATCACACTTGAAACATGTTCTAATTTTTCTTTCTACAGCACTAACCATCATTTCTATGACAAAATGAACCCCCTCATTTTGTTCCTTTTTAAATTAAATGTTTTAAGAGTTACCAGTTTATTCCAATCAAGATGGCTTCAGGTGTGCCATAATTTTGTCATAAGTAAGACTGTTTGCGCTCTAGTTGTTCTTTAGAACACTCTGGGAAGCTGCAGTAGAACACAAAGGCATCAACTGACAGGCTGCTCCTGTTGAAATATAACAGGAAGATATTTGAGATCACACTTGAAACATGTCCTAATTTTTCTTTCTACAGCACTAACCATAATTTCTATGACAAAATGAACCCCATCATTTTGTTCCTTTTTATATTAAATGTTTTAAGTGTTACCAGTTTATTCCAATCAAGATGGCTTCAGGTGTGCCATACTTTTGTCATAAGTAAGGCTGTTAGCACTCTAGTTGTTCTTTAGAACACTCTGGGAAGCTGCAGTAGAACACAAAGGAATCAATTGACAGTCTCTACCCTTGTTGGATGTACATGTTTTCCTGAGAATGTCAGACTTCATTCTCACATGACTGAGAAAGATAATGTGAATTTACAGAAAATATGCTCTCATTTTAGCTTTTGGAGCACCTTCCAAAACTGTATGGGACAAGCATGTGAAAATAGTTTTCTCTCAAGCATGATTCATGATATCCCAGCAGAAGGTTTTTCACAGGGTAAAATCACCTTAGAACACACCACAATTCCTGAAATTAGTATGGTACCATCAACAAATGAATTCTAATGTAACTAAAGTCTGTTATCACCCTTTATAGTTCTCCTTTTGGTAACCCTCAAAATCTTCGATTCACTACAATGCATTTCAATGGGGTACTATCATTTATATTGGTCCCAAGATGGCTGCCAGCAATTCCAGGATGAAGTGCTGACAGCCAATCAGATCTCACGATGACATGTGTGGTTAGGCTCCGCCCAGATATATATGTGTTTTCTTTTTCAAATTTCTCAGGAACTACTGAACGGATTTACACCATTTAACCAAAAGGCACGACTCTGAACCAAGCGCTACCTTTATGCCAAATTTGGTGTAATTCCGTTCAGCAGTTCGGGCTGTAGCTGCGACTAAAGGTTCCTATGGAAAATTGCATGGGGACCCCCCTTTTTTCTTGGCCCCCACTTGACGAATCACCCAGAGACTTTCAGGATAGGAGCGGACCGGAGCGCCCCAGAAGTTTTGAAAATTTCGCGAAGATTCATCAACCGGCGCCAAAGTTATTGGAAATAGAATGTTGTGAATTTCCTATGGAAAATAGGTCCTAACTATAACTACCTACTGGCGACCACCAGTAGGTAATGTATATATATATATATATATATATATATATATACATATATACTCCAGTCCGGAACTTGCAAGGGGCTGAGAAGTGGCAAGATGTTGGGCATGTGAGACTGTCAGCGCGGTGCTTGGGCCATCGGTAAAAGCGTGGGGAACAGTGAGCGCCACCCACCTGGGGGAAGAGGTACTCACCTGAGGTGCTCACACCCACGAACCCGGAGTGCTGAAATCGGGGACTCTGCCACGCCTACCTTTGGGTCTCCGCCTATCACAGCGAAGCCAGTGCCATTGAAAAGAGTGAACATTGTGCAACACTGGTTGTTTCACGCATTAGAGAAAGGCATCAATGCCGAAACGCGTCATGCTCGTTCAATAAAGCTACCGGTATCCCATGCCTGTGTGTGCTCAGATCTTTCTTTTGGGAGGTCATGGTTTGGATATTGGTGTGCGGCCACGACACACATCGATCGCCCAGCCTACAAGTAGTGCGGCAGGCAGAGTTGCATTTGTGTAGACTTTCAACGTTCTTGGAGAACTGTCGCAACGCCGCAGCCCGTGGTGAGAGACTGTAACAACACTTGTTGGGACTGACTCCAGTCCGGAATTTACAAGGGGCTGAGAAGCGGCAGGATGTTGGGCATGTGAGACTGTCAGCGCGGTGCTTGGGCCATCAGTAAAAGCGTGGGGAACAGTGAGCGCCACCCACCTGCGGGAAGAGGTACTCACCTGAGGTGCTCGCACCCACGAAACCGGAGTGCTGGGATCAGGGACTCTGCCACGCCTACCTTTGGGTCTCCGCCTATCACAGCGAAGCCAGTGCCGTTGAAAAGAGTGAACATTGTGCAACACTGGTTGTTTCAGAGCATTAGAGAAAGGCATCAACGCCGAAACGCGTCATGCTCGTTCAATAAAGCTGCCGGTCTCCCATGCCTGTGTGTGCTCGGATCTTTCTTTTGGGAGGTCATGGTTTGGATATTGGTGTGCGGCCACGACACACATCGATCGCCCATCCTACAAGTAGTGCGGCAGGCAGAGTGGCATTTGTGTAGACTTTCAACATTCTTGGAGAACTGTCGCACCGCCACAGCCCGTGGTGAGAGACTGCAACAACACTTCTTGGGACTGACTCCAGTCCGGAATTTGCAAGGGGATTGAGAAGCGGCAGGATGTTGGGCATGTGAGACTGTCAGCGCGGTGCTTGGGCCATCGGTAAAAGCATGGGGAACAGTGAGCGCCACCCACCTGGGGGAAGAGGTACTCACCTGAGGCGCTCGCACCCACGAACCCGGAGTGCTGGGATCAGGGACTCTTCCATGCCTACGTTTGGGTCTCTGCCTATCACAGCGAAGCCAGTGCAGTTGAAAAGAGTGAACATTGTGCAACACTGGTTGTTTCAGGGCATTAGAGAAAGGCATCAACGCCGAAACGCGTCATGCTCGTTCAATAAAGCTGCCGGTCTCCCATGCCTGTGTGTGCTCGGATCTTTCTTTTGGGAGGTCATGGTATGGAATGTTTCAGACAGCGGCACATAACAAAGGCACACACTACAAGACCCACAAACCAACGCAGACTCATTTGAGTCGCCCATTGGAGGGCTCATATCATAAGTGGGAGGTGTGGCCTTTATGCCAAATTGACTGTTGCGCCTCTGAAGAGTGCAATGAGCACGAAACGCGTCAGGCGTGAATCGACAGGCATGCTGTAAACTGGAACCGCCCGCCGATCCGGCTTTTACCTCATGAAGGTTGCTGTAGTGGATGTCAGAGTGCGTCTCAAACTGGTGGGAACCTTGGAGCTTTGATTTACAATGCGGCCTCCCAGCTGCGGGAGATGCACCACCCGGAAATTTGGGGCCACGGGGCTCCGAATCATGGAGTCTTAATGTGGAGGCAGCCATTGAGGATTGACAAGCCAGAGGAGCGAGTGGAGGCCCATTGGTGGGCTTGGAATGTTTCAGACAGCGGCACATAACTAAGGCACACACTACAAGACCCACAAACCAATGCAGACTCATTTGAGTCGCCCATTGGAGGGCTCATATCATAAGTGGGAGGTGTGGCCTTTATGCCAAATTGACTGTCGCGCCTCTGAAGAGTGCAATGAGCACGAAACGCGTCAGGCGTGAATCGACAGGCATGCTGTAAACTGGATCCGCCCGCCGATCCGGCTTTTACCTCATGAAGGTTGCCTTAGTGGATGTCAGAGTGCGTCTCAAACTGGTGGGAACCTTGGAGCTTTGATTTACAACACGGCCTCCCAGCCGCGGGAGACGCCCCACCCGGACATTTGGGGCCACGGGGCTCCGAATCACGGAGTCTTAATGTGGAGGCATTCATTGAGGATTGACAAGCCGGAGGAGCAAGTGGAGGCCCATTGGTGGGCTTGGAATGCTTCAGACAGCGGCACATAACTAAGGCACACACTACAAGACCCACAAACCAACGCAGACTCATTTGAGTCGCCCATTGGAGGGCTCATATCATAAGTGGGAGGTGTGGCCTTCATGCCAATTTGACTGTCGCACCTCTGAAGAGTGCAATGAGCACAAAACGCGTCAGGCGTGAATCGACACGCATGCTGTAAACTGGATCCGCCCGCCGATCCGGCTTTTACCTCATGAAGGTTGCTGTAGTGGATGTCAGAGCGCGTCTCAAACTGGTGGGAACCTTGGAGCTTTGATATATATATATATATATATATATATATATATATATATATATATATATATATAAAACACACAACACTCCGTGTCGGAGCCCTGACCACAACAGGGTGGCCTCGGCGAGCGGGGACGGAGTTCCCCACGTGTATCAAAACACCCTTCCTTGATCCAAACAAAGAGCTGGAGTCAAAACACGTCAGGAAAGATTTAAGGACCTGAAGGCCATTGCTAAATTGCTGAAATAAATACCTGTATCCTGAAGGTCTGGTGTGCGGCGTGCTTCTTTGCTTGGATCAAGGAAGGGTGTTTTGATACATGTGGGAAACTCGGTCCCCGCTCGCTGAGGCCGCCCTGTTGTGGTCGGGGCTCCGACACGGAGTGTTGTGTGTTGGACATTAAAATGAGGGAGCCTGACCTGCCCACTGAAAGCAACAGGTCTGAATCGTACGTGAAGGACCCAACGTGTAATTGGAAGGTGCAGCGAGGCAGGTACATATATATATATATATATTTTTGAGGCAGGAAGATCAGGACATTCTGAGATTCACCCATTTTGCACTGTGTTGAACTTTCCCCAGCACTCACTATGACATTTCAAGGTCGACATGAGTAACTTACCTACCTGGCCGAGATGGTGCCTTCTGGGTACTGTAGTCTGTGGAGAAAGGCTGCAGTGACGTGCTCAGTATCAACTCAACCCAGCTGGACTCCCGCCAATCGGGAGTGAGATGGAACATTCAAATAGTGATTGGTGCATTCTACTGATTCGCAACTGGCATATAATTAAGGCACATCGCCGAAACGCGTCATGCCGATCCTGCAGCAAATAAGCGAATCTTCTTGACTCCCCTGCTGTGTCCCTCCGGTTTCTTCTTGCCGAAGCAATCTTTTTGTATATATATATATATATATATATATATATATATATATATATATATATATATATATATATATATATATATACATGTTTATTTGTCTGTGTGTATAGCAAATACAACAAAATAATGAAACACTCACCCCCAGTCAAGAGATCTGGGTTCAATCCATAATTCTTTTGCTCACCATGCCACCCCGGTTTGGACCCAGCCATATGCAAACCATGCTCCCCATGGGAACAGTCCAACCCAAACTGCCAGGCCAGGTCCTCTGTGGACTGGAAACAAGCATCCTGGGACCAGTTTCAGGGTATCACCCCTCCTCAGCCAGGCTAGCTTGAATCCAGTGGCACAGCATACCCTTGGGCGAACATATCAAACACAAACAAATGATGTATGGAGTGTTGCAACTTTTCGAGCACTCACCCCCAGTCAAGAAATCTGGGTTAAATTCATTGTTCTATTGCTCATCATGCCACCCCAGTTAGGACCCAGCCATATGCAAATCAGTCTTGACCCTGATCCCCTTGGGAACAGTCCAGCCTGAACTGCCAGGCCAGGTCTTCCCTGGACTGGAAACAGGCACCCTGGAACTGGCCAGAGCCTGCGGCCAATGCTGTCGCATTCACCCAACTCCAAGCTGTGCGCGGCCTTTGGTGGCAGCATGGGGTTGGATGTAGTGGGTGGTTGTATTTTACATTTTTCTCTGGATCCGTGGATCCATGGGGGGATCTTCAGATCCATGGACAGGGCGAAAAAAAAGAAATTGGGCAATTTTGTGCTCTCCAGGGGTCCCGAGGGGGTCAGGATACCTGAATTCTGACCCCTTATATGTTTTTGTACTCATCTGTGTCCACCCCTCAGCCGATGTGACAAACAAAATGGTGGCTGCAACTTTTCTGTCATGTGCAACCAGCCAATCAGGGCCTTGCCCTGATTCGTGGATCCGCCTGATGATCCGCGTCCCTAGATATCTATATTTTATAACCTTTAATATCTTTCAAACTACTGGATGATTTTACTCCAAATTACTGAAAGAGCAATCTCCGTAACCAAATCTAGCTTTCTGCCAAATTTGGTAGAATTCCATTCAGCGGTTCGGGCTGTAGTCATATTCAAAGAATGCAAAATCCCCATAGACATAACATTGGGAAAAAGCATTATGGGGCCCCCTCTTTTTCTCGGCCCCCACTTGACGTATTGACAGATCACCCCGAAACTTTCAACACAGCAGCTGAAGTGGCTAAAGTATAAGTTCGTATATGTGATGTGTGTGTGTATATATATATATATATATATATATATATATATATATTCACTGAAAAAACCATAGGTTTTAGGGACAGTTATAGTTAGAAATTAGCATTTAAAAAACCTTTGAAATTCACTGAAAAAACCATAGGTTTCAGAAACGTTATAGTTAGAAATTAGCATTTAAAAAACCTTTGAAATTCACTGAAAAAACCATAGGTTTTAGGGACAGTTATAGTTAGTTGGACATTGCACTCGTACAAAACCCGTGAAATTCCCCCGTTATAGTTAGTTCAGCTAACTATAACTCGCGCCCCGTAATTCACTGCTGATGACGTCACATATTACATCACTCATGACATGGTCAGTGACATCACTGATGACATCACTGATGACATCTCAAATGACATCACTGATGACATCATCTAGTGACTGTGTTTCTGTAAAGTTTAAATATTTTTAATGTATATAGGGAAAGGCGTATTGAAGAATGAGTGGGTGTATAAGTGTCTGTATGGATGATTTAGTAGGTGCGTGACTAACTGTATAAGTGAGTGATTAAACGTATCTTACTGAATGCATGGCTTAGTGACTAAACTGGGTGAATGTCTGTATCCGTCTGTCTGTTGCTATGTAAGTGGCTGCATGGGTTTGTGAATAGCTACATGAGTGTCTATATGAGTTATTGATTGGTTGTCTGAGTATCTGTATGGGTGCCTGAGTGTTTGTGTGGGTGGGATGTGTGCGACTCTGTACATAGATGTGTGAGTGGGTGATTCACTGGGTGCATGATTTGAAGAGTGCGTCTGTGATAGACTGCTTGGGTGGGTGAGTGTGTGTATGGGTGTGTTAGTGAGTGAATGTATATCTCAGTGGTACATGTGCGAGTAACTACATATGTAAAAGGCAGTATATATGTGTGTTAGAGTATTTAAAAGGCTATAAGTGAGAGTGGGTGATTGTGAGAGTGGCTGTATGGATGCGTGTGTGCTTGTATCAGTTATTGTATAAGAGCGTAAGAATGTGCTAGTATTTGTATGAGTAAGTGAGCTGGTGTGTGTATAACTGTATAGGTGAGTAAATGGGTGTGTGATTAATTTTTTGCATGACTGACTAGGTGTGTGAGTACCTCTATGGATGAGTGGCGGTGTGTGAGTGTTTATATAGGTGTATGAGTGCATATGATAGTCCAGTACTGAGTGACTGTAAGTATGAGTGAGTGTACGGGTGAGTGAGTGGATGTGTGTGTAGACCTAAGAATCAGTGAGTGGGTATGTAGTTTTTGGTGTTGGAGTGTCTATGGTTTTGAGAATAGCAGTCTGTAAAGAAGAGTGGGTGTATCAAAAGTTATATTAGGGTGTGAGATGATGCATGAAATTATCACATGGATGATGTCATCAGTGATGTCATTTGAGATGTCATCAGTGATGTCATCAGTGATGTCACTGACCATGTCATGAGTGATGTAATATGTGACGTCATCAGCAGTGAATTGCGGGGGCGCGAGTTATATTTAGCTGAACAAACTATAACGGGGGAATTTCACGGGTTTTGTACGAGTGCAATGTCCAACTAACTATAACTGTCCCTAAAACCTATGGTTTTTTCAGTGAATTTCAAAGGTTTTTTAAATGCTAATTTCTAACTATAACGTGTCTGAAACCTATGGTTTTTTCAGTGAATTTCAAAGGTTTTTTAAATGCTAATTTCTAACTATAACTGTCACTAAAACCTATGGTTTTTTCAGTGAATTTCAAAGGTTTTTTAAATGCTAATTCCTAACTATAACATGTCTGAAACCTATGTTTTTTTCAGTGAATTTCAAAGGTTTTGTAAATGACAATTTTTAAATGTATTAATTGTTATATTTATTTTTTGGATACTGATTTACTACATTTTTTAAAACTATTTATTTTTAGATATTTTATTTTTTAAATTACATTGTAATTACATTATACATTACATTACAAAATATACTTTCTCAGAATGAATTACTTTAGTTTAAATAGTTTGCAAATAGGCAATAGAGTTTTAAGTACAGTAGTTACAGTTGTTGCAATGGGCAACACAATTTCAAACACAATGCAACATTGACCTCAATGTGAATTTCTAGTTAAATGCAATTAGTTACTTTATGGATTACTTTTTCTAACCACAGGACTGGATCCTAGATTCAGTCCTGGGACATCTCCTGTAAACAGTTGAGTAAAAGCGTTTTGGTTACAGTAGTGATTTTTAAGGAATATTATTGTATTTTAAAAGTTGACACTTAGAAACTTTTTCACATAGAATCACCAATGTTATCCTATGGGAGGAAATTCACTTAGCAGGTAAGTAGTGTTATCGTTACTTTTTCTTACTCAGTGTTGGATCCTGGTTCCAGCACTGGTGCATCTCCTGTAAACAGTTGAAAGAATGCGTTTAAGTCATACAGGCGAATTTTAAAGAATATTTGTAGTTTGAGAAAATCGACACTTTGAAACTTTTCTGCTGAAAACCAGACAATGGATTCCTATGGAAGGAAATATAAGTTATTGGTAAGTACGGTTAGAATTACTTTTCAGGGTCAGTGCTGGGCTAAAAGATGCAGCACTGGGTTCTCTCCTGATAACAGGTGAGTAAATCGGAATTCGTAGTTCGGTTGATTTTAGAGGAATATTATGAAGTTCCAAAACTCCACACTTAGAAGAATTTCCAAGTGAAACCAGTCAATGTTAGCCTATGGAAGGAAATTCAAGTTAATGGTAAGTACGGTTAAAATTACTTTTCAGGATTAGTACTGGGCTGAAAGATGCAGCACTGAGGTCTCTCCTGATAACAGGTGAGTAAATCGGAATTCGTATTTCGGCTGATTTTATAGGAATATTATAAAGTTCCAAAACTCCACACTTAGAAGAATTTCCAAGTGAAACCAGTCAATGTTAGCCTATGGAAGGAAATTCAAGTTACTGGTAAGTATGGTTAGAATTACTTTTCAGGATCAGTACTGGGCTGAAAGATGCAGCACTGAGGTCTCTCCTGATAACAGGTGAGTAAATCGGAATTCGTATTTCGGCTGATTTTAGAGGAATATTTGTATGTTTCAAAAATCGACACTTAGAAACTTTTTCAGCAAAAAGCAGGCAATGATATCCTATGGAAGGAAATTCAAGTTACTGGTAAGTACGGTTAAAATTACTTTTCAGGATCAGTACTGGGCTGAAAGATGCAGCACTGAGGTTTCTCCTGATAACAGGTGAGTAAATCGGAATTCGTATTTCTGCTGATTTTATAGGAATATTATAAAGTTCCAAAACTCCACACTTAGAAGAATTTCCAAGTGAAACCAGTCAATGATATCCTATGGAAGGAAATTCAAGTTACTGGTAAGTACGGTTAAAATTACTTTTCAGGATCAGTACTGGGCTCAAAGGTGCAGCACTGAGGTCTCTCCTGATAACAGGTGAGTAAATCGGAATTCGTAGTTCGGCTGATTTTAGAGGAATATTTGCACAATGGTGAAGGAAGGAGGTGGGGCCTGAGGTGACATGTCTGCAAACACACCCAGTGGCGCGTTTTAAGTTGGAGAATTAATTCCTCCTCAATCCCGAGGGTCCCTAGGGGCCAACTAGCCCACCAGATACCTCCAGTATGCGCCAGAGAGCTGCGTTGCAAAGAGGTGTTCAGAGGCCATGCCCCTTTTACAACACTCTGCAACGCAGCTCCGTGGCGCTTACTGGAGGTACCTGGTGGGCTAGTTGGCCCACAGGGACCCTCAGGATTGAAGGGGATTTAATTCCCCATCTTAAAACGCGCCACGGGGCCTGTTTGCACATGTCACCTGAAGCCCCGCCCCTCCCTTCACCACTGTGCAAACGCGCCCGTGGCACGTTTTAAGTTGGGGGATTAAGTCCCCTTGAATCCTGAGGGTCCCTGGGGGCCAACTAGCTCACCATGTACCTCCAAAAAGCGCAACAGAGCTGCGTTGCAGAGAGGTGTAAAAAGGGGCGTGGCCTCTGTACACCTCTCTGCAACGCAATCCCCTGGCGCATACTGGAGGTTCCTGGTGGGCTAGTTGGCCCCCAGGGACCCCCAGTATTCAAGGGGAATTCGTTCCCCATCTGCAAACGCGCCAGGGGGCGCGTTTGCAGAGTGCTCCAAGGAGGGGGCGTGGCCTCCGGCGCGATGCCGGTATTTTTTTTAATTTGTTTTTTAAGAAGGGGGGCTGTGTGGCCCCCCTTCTTTTCTAATTTTTGGCCCTGGGGACCCCATCCCCCAGGGCCTGCCCCTAATATTTTGTTTTAATTTTAAAAAAATTGAAGGGGGCCGCGTGGCCCCCTCCCCAGGCCTTAATCGGCCCCGGGGACCCCATCCCCCGGGGCATGGCCTTCTTTTTTTTTTTTTTTTTTAACTTATGAAGGGGGGCTGCGTTGCCTCCCTACTCAGGCCACTTATGGCCCCGGGGACCCCATCCCCCGGGGCCCGGCCTTTTTTTTTTGTAAATTTTTTTTTCATTTTGGGGAGGGGGGCCACGTGGCCCCCCTCCCGGGCCCCTACTTGCCCCGGGGACCCCATCCCCCGGGGCTGGCCCTCTCCGTTGGGGACTGTGGGGGGGTCCCCAATACCCCCACAGTCCCGCCGGCTCCCCGCGTCCCTTGGGAGCCGGCATTGCTTTTCCACATGGGGAGCTGCTAACATGCAGCTCCCCGTGTGGAAAAGCAATCTGCTTTGAATTTTGGAAGCGAGAGCAGGTTTCCTGCTCTCTCTTCCAATATCCAAAGCAGTTTGCTATGGCAGGACGGGAGCCGCGAACTACAGTGGCACCCCGGGACACTGCAGGAGCCGGCCCTGGGGGGTGGCGGTCCCCAGGGCCATTACAGGCTCCAGGAGGGGGGCCGCGCAGCCCCCCTCCCCACATCTGCAAAGCCCCGGGGAGGTGGTGGTCCCCGGGGCTTCGGGGTCCAAACGGACCCCCATTTTCAAATTTTTAGTGCCCCGGGGAGGTGGCGGTCCCCGGGGCGTGTGGGGGGGCTGGAGCCCCCCCACACAGGTATTTAAAAATTTAAAAAAGAAGCCCCGGGGGGTGGCGGTCCCCGGGGCTGCGGGAGGGCTCAGAGCCCTCCCGCACCATTTTTATTAGAAAGCCCCGGGGGTGGCGGTCCCCGGGGCTTGGGGGGCCTTAGAGGCCCCCCCATAAACAATAAACCCACCCCCACATGCCCCCGGGACTTGGGCCACCCGGGGGCAAATTTGCATCGAAGCGCGATTTTTTTTTTCCGGCAGGATCCGCGCACCCTGAGCGCATCCTGCCGATTTAAAAAAAAAAAATGCTTTTTTCTGCCCAGGGGGTTTTTGTGGGACCCCCTGAGCAGACCTAGGGGGTCAGGGTGTTTCTACCCTGCCCCCTTTTTGTGCTTTGTGCACTTGTTTCTGTCCCTCGGTTCTACCGAGGGACAAAATGGCTGCCAACACTTCCTGATTTGGAGTGTTGACAGCCACTTGACAGCCAATTAGCATGCAGCTCGTGGTCGGGAGGGTACGCGGACCCTACTCGGCCATAGATATATATGTGACTTAACTTTTGATTTTCTCAGGAACTACTGAACGGATTTACACCATTTAACTAAAAGGGTTCTTTCTGAACCAAGAACTACCTCTTTGCCAAATTTGGTGTAATTCCGTTTAGCAGTTCGGGCTGTAGCCGTATCTAAAGTTTCCTATGGGAAAATGAATGGGGAAAGCACGTTTTGGGACCCCCTTTTTTCTCGGCCCCCGCTTGACGAATCACCCTGATACTTTCAGGGTAGGAGCGGACCGGAGCGGGCCATAAAGTTTGAAAATTTCGCGAAGATTCGTCAACCGACGCAAGAGTTATTTCAAATAGAATGTCGCGGATTTCCTATGGAAAATAGGTCCTAACTATAACTATCTACTGGCGACCGCCAGTAGATAATATATATATATATATATATATATATATATATATATATATATATATATATATATATATATTACCTACTGGCAGTCGCCAGTAGGTAGTTATAGTTAGGACCTAGTTTCCATAGGAAAAGCGTTTTTTTCTTTTGCCAATATCTTTGGCGCCGTTTGACGAATCTTCGCAAAATTTTCAAAACTAATGGCCCGCTCAGGTCAGCTCCTGTCTTGAAAGTTTCGGGGTGATTCGTCAAGAAGACTTTTTTCTTCAGGACTATGTAGAAACATTACCTTCCTTTGTACAGGACTCGAGTGACCTTTTTGAGACAATTGAATGAATTTGTATGGGACCCAAGCTATTTACTTATGTGTCTGGATGTAACGTCCCTCTATACGAGCATCCACCATCAGGATGGAATGAGGGCTATTGAATTTTATTTAAATTCGAGACCACTACATCTAGCACATCACAACAAAATGCTCAGTGCGATGATTCTATATTGTCTACATAATAACTACTTTCTGTTTGCCAACCAAATTTTTCAACAGATAAGAGGAGTAGCTATGGGGGCTTGTTTTTCCCCTAGCTACTCCTGCCTCCACATGGGCTGGTGGGAGGAGATGATGTTAAACAGAGATCACAAGGCAGATATAGATAATCATGTAAGGATTTGGTTACGCTATATTGATGATTTATTCGTAATATGGCAAGGTACAAAAGAATCGGCACAGAATTTTGTAAATAGCATTAATCAGAATAACGTCAATCTTCATTTTACTTCCAATATCAGCAACACCAGTGTATGTTTCCTAGATGTGGAGGTATATATCAAGAATCAACAAATTGAGACCAGACTCCACAGAAAACCAACTGCAGGAAACAGCATACTGCATGCGTCCAGCCACCATCCACGACATCTCATCCATAGCATACCATATAAAGAGATGTTGAGGATAGGCCGTACGTGCAGTCGTGATGATGATCTCATAGAAGCTCAACAAATGAGCAAAACAAGATTCCTGGAGCGAGGATATAATGAAAATATCTTAAACATAGCTATTGACAAAGCCAATAAAATCAATAGAAAGGAACTATTAGTTGAGAAGACTCCGCGAGAGTCTAGTTCTATCCAGAAGATTGACACTGAAACTAGACTTATTCTAACTTTTAGCAAAGAACAAAATACCTTGCGCAGAATAATCAGCAAAAATTGGCCAGTCGCCAAAAGCGACCCCATTATTGGAAAATTGTTGCCAAAAAATCCAAGTATTACATTTTGTAAATCGAAATCCATGAGGGACTACTTGGTAAAAAGCAGCCCAGAATTGATCAAAACAACAAACTGGCTTAGTGCACGTAAGGGATTTGCAAAATGCCAAACATGTAGGGCATGTAAATATGGGACTAATAAAACATCGTATAACACCCCGTTTTCTGATGTTCCCATAAAAATCACCAAATTCCTCACATGCCGTACTGAATATGTGGTCTATGTGTTGGTTTGCTCTTGTGGGCTGCAGTATGTGGGTAGTACCAAATTACAGGCCCACAAGCCTATACTGCAGCACATGAGAGCAATAACCAACAATGACCATACATACCCCATTGCACGCCACTTCAAGGAGATGCATGCCAGTAACCTAGATCACCTCTCGTATTATTTGATTGATTCCATCCCAATGCCCAGGAGAGGGGGTAACAGAGAAGCAAAATTGAGACGCTTGGAAACTCAGTACATTATAGAACTAGATACCAAGACCCCCAACGGACATAATTCTAGTGAGGATTTCCACACTTGGTTATATTAAATATATTAATATTAGAACCACTCCTCATTTGATGACTAGTCTATATCAAACCTCTGGCACATGCATATTATCACAAACTATTCTGATGGTACTTCCATCAAACCATCTAGCTTGATGCCTAAATAGCATTTATGCTTTAATGTAACCTGGAACTGTTTTTTTAAATCTATACAGTTTTTAAATTTAGTTAGTAATGGACCATGGAACAGGGGCTGTTCCAGGTAAACACATGTTAGTTCTTAAGGCACTAAGCACTTTAGACAACACAGAAGATAATTCTCGCGTAAGAGATAGGTTGGTCAAATCCTAATTATTTGGGCCAGGTTAAACTCTTGTGATCAGCATTGGGACATGTTTTATCAATGTAGGTATTGTTTGAACAATAATTCGTGTATTTAACAAACATTGTCAATGGTTTTTATATTATCATATTAACCAATTGAAATTGAAACACTAAGGGGGTCATTAGGATAGTGGGCGGATCGCCACCGCCCGTATGGCGGTGGCGATCCGCCCGCTATTTTCCACCGCCCGCCTAACATTTCCCCACCGCCATATTAGTATGGTGGTGGGGACCCAGGCGGATGGAAAGACTGTCCGCCGGTTTTCCGCCGGTCGACCAGTCGACTGTGCGGAAAAGGGGCTGGATATGGTGGCGGTGTCTGCTAGACACCACCATCCATATTAGAATAGGCAGCGGTGCAGGGCTTTCCATGGCGGAGACCCCGCCATGGAAAGCCAGGCGGAGTTTGCTTTCGGGGGCCTGTTGCGGGCCCCCAGGGTATTGGGGGGTGGGAGGTGCACATGGGGGTACCTATGGTACCTCCTGCATTGTCATGGACATGGTGGCAAGCACCTCGCGGTGCCAGTCACCTTGTGCATGACAATGCACACAGTGCATTCCCAGCATTGTGGCGGGCGGTGCTGTGAGCACCGCCCGCCACAATGCTGGGAATGGAGGATGCCACCGCCACAGTGGCGGTGGCATCCTAATCGCTGGTGCGGGACCGCCGCACCACTGGCGGCCGGTCCCAGCACCGCTAGGGTGGCAGGCGGATGAAAGTCCACCCGCCATCCTAATGGGCCCCTAAGTTTTTAACATGTTTTATTATTAATACTATTTATACCAAAATAACCTTTTATGTATTGTATATATGCAAATTGGTTTTAGTATGTGCATTGATATATGCAAACATCAACCCTTTCGAACGTTTTTAATTTAATGACGTTTTTTGCTGAATTTGCACAGTCCTATTCAAGGACATATGTAAGGATTTGAAGTATTTCTTCTTTGTCTATCTCCTCATTTTTTGCACTAGTGTGGCACCTTGCACTTTAAAAGAGATTGCGTAACTTCTAGAGCGCGTCATGTGATCAAGGCCGAGTGAGGCCGAAACGCGTCATTGCGGTCGTGGTGAATGGGCAAATAAACTGAAAAATTAATGAACAAAGACTGGGTTTGCCTCCGTTTGTTCCCAAGGAGAAGGGAAGTGGCAGAGAACGGTGGAGAAAAACATATATATATATATTCACAGTTATTTTGCTCCTTCAGACCGCTGGGGACCCGTGAGAAAGTGGCGCACACGCCGGCGGAGCGCGCCGGCAATTTAATCTTTCACTCAAATCCACAGATGTCGTGCGCTCTCAGTAAAACAAACTCCGCATCGATGAAGTAATCCACAAAGGTGTTTAATTCCACTACGCGTTTCAGCTTACTGCGAAGCCTTGTTCACGTGAAACGTGCACACATACAGGGTAACTGATAAAGTATTGACTGAGACATAAACAGTAAAGAGGGACCAATGTACGCTGATTCACATTGACGCCAAGGTGGCGGACATGTTGGAATGGTAACAGTTCACAGTACGTATAGGATACTATTGAACAAAAGATATATATCTCGCAAAAACTCACAAAATCAATGCTATGGTGAGTAGTGAAAAGGAGAAGCATGAGGACACAAAGAAAAAGTTCTAAACAAGCCTAAGGCTGTCTAAAATACCTATGCATCTGATACATGCAAAAAGTATCCAACTTTATCGATCAACGCAACGGACAAGCACAGCGCAGCAGTGCACTCTCATGCGTGGCCAGTGCCTGAGAGTAGTTAATGTTCTCACGCTGAGGATGGCGAATCCGAGATAGAAATTCTAAGTTAATGATATCGCCATAATGAAAAAATACAAATACAGGAGATCATACAAGACCTTAACAAACATATAGAGGCTGAGATCTTGGAAAAGGCATTTACTTCAATGAAGGAGCACCTAAAGAAACACGAGGAAGACATCAAAGCCAGGAAGCAGAGAAAACTTAACCGAGACTATGGAGACTACGAAAGTGGTAGGATCCTTACTTTCAGTCGTAAATACGACCACCTGTACAACCAACAAAACATCCCAGAGACGGCAAATGGAGGCACTGAGGAGAACCCTACATCTACGGTCTCAACAGCCAGTGAGACTGAATCTGATGTTTCAGTGGACAATGCCCCAACGGAAGAACGCAATCCCCGCCCTATTACTTTTTTAGACGAGTACCGGCACCTACGCCGAGGCAGGCAAACGACGAGGGACACTCCGGCGCCAAAGACACGGGGCCAAAGAGGTCGAGGACGTGGCAGAGGGCGAGGAAACACCTCAACAGACGGAAACGAATCCAGCAATGATGGCAAAAGAGGCAGAGGACGGGGCGGCATGGGAAGCAACAAGACACGCTCCAGAAAGGCATTCTGATGGATCACGATATGGTTAATAAAACTGTGATTAATCTTTCTAAAAGACTTATGAACGACACTGAAAAACAGACACTTTGCCTAGGATTATCTTTTTGCCCGACTTATCCATTCAATTACACTGATACTAGAATAGATTTATTTAGATTCGTTAGGAAACTGAAATTGAAAAAGTGGCACAAACTAAAGAGACTGGGTGAGAGCAGTAGAACAAATAGAACACAGACCCTGAGCAGGCAGGATGATCTTAATATAGGGGATATAGACACTCTCATCACCATGATACAACTAGAGCAGGGCAATACTGACACCACCTCTGATATCAGTACTACACAAGCACTTGAAATACTAGACATAACCACTGACGCCTCAGCTCCTACCGAGTTTAGACCCAGATCCACCTTCCTACCAAATTTACCGCATGATAATATAGAAACTTTTCATGATTGCGTTAGCAAGGCACTTTGCACTTACAGGAATAAGAACAAAGGTCTCAGAAGGGATGGTAACAATCTTACATATCATCAGAGACAGGCACTGAAATCCCTCACTGAAGATGCTAGCATTGTCATCCGACCGGCGGACAAAGGCGGCAATGTTGTCATACTAGACAGGGTACAATATATCACTGAGGCCGCGAGACAGCTAGATGACACCAAGTTTTACCTTCCCATTGCCATGGAGGTTTATAACAACAGCATTATCAACATCTTGGATAAGCTTACCACATGGAGGGAAAAAGGGATTTTAGAATGGGAGGAGTATTCCTATCTAAAAAAGACCATCCCATACTTCTAGTCCTTTATCTACTACCGAAGTTGCACAAAGACCCCATCAATCCACCAGGGCGTCCTATTGTCTCCTCCAAGGGCAGTGTGGCGGAACATATCTCCAAGTACGTAGATCACTTCCTCAGGGATTTTGTTACCACACTTCCCAGTTACATCAGGGACACCAAAGACTTCCTGAATAAAATACAGGACATACAGTGGGATCAAGACTCCCTGTTGATCACACTCGATGTACATTCATTGTACACCATAATTGACCACAAACAGGGCTTAGACGCTTGCGGCCATTACCTCAAGACCAGACCAGCCAGGTTCCGTGAACACAGCCGGATGATACTAGATATGATAGAGTACTGCCTGACTAACAACATCTTCCTGTTTAATGGTGTCCTGTACAGGCAAATCACTGGCACATCGATGGGTTCGTGCTTCGCTCCCAGCTTTGCCAACCTCTTTATGGGACGCTGGGAGGAGACACTATCTGCCAACCCTGACTGTGCTGGATACCTTGAACATGTGTCGGTGTGGATGAGATACATCGATGATTTATTCATTGTCTGGAGAGGTTCTGAACAAAGGGACAATGAATTCATCGAGAAGCTCAATGACAATGAATACAACATCATCCTCTCAGGCACCATTAGCAAAACTAGAGCAGAGTACCTTGATGTCAGGCTTGATATCATAAATAATCAGATTCAGACTGTCCTGTTCAGGAAATCCACTGCCGGTAACAGCCTTCTACATGCCCTCAGCAGCCACCCAGAGGCGCTCAAATAGAGCATTCCTTATGGGGAGCTGTTGAGGGCAAAAAGAAACTGTAACACCGAGGAATCATACCAAATAGAGAGCAAAATCATGATGGATCGGTTCAGGACCAGAGGCTATCCCAATTGGGTTCTTCGCAGAGCCAAAGAAAAGGCCGATGGTGTGACTAGAACTCAGACCATCTCTGAGAATACCACAGAACCTACAGATATTCTGGAGAACAGCACGAGGCTAATCATGACATATAACTCAGATTCCAAAAACATCAAACACATTTTGTCCAAAAACTGGGATATCCTCAAACATGATAACATCATAGGTAACAGCATTCCAGGAAGACCTAGCATCACTTATAGGAGGGGCAGAAATGTCAGGGATCTATTGGTACACAGTGACATTACCATAAATCCCAATAGACAACAGCATGGGTTAAGGGGTTTTTTCCCTTGCGGACACTGCAAGGCGTGCAGAAACAGTAAATTTTGTAACAGGGTTACACACAATGGTGTGAGTAGAGACATTGTCCAGTTTCTAATGTGCAGCACCACTTTTGTTATCTATGCCATCGAATGCCCATGCAAGCTTTGGTATATTGGGAGCACCACCCATATGGCGAAGAATCGCATATTAGAGCATAGCAGAGCCATCACTAATTATGATGAAAAATATCCTGTGGCTCGGCACTTTCATGAGAAACATTTTTCCAACTCTTCCCTGTTGGTATTCTTTATCTTGGAACAGATTGTTAGAAATCCCAGGGGAGGTAACAGGGTTTTGAAACTCAGGCAGAGAGAGTCCAAACTGATTGTGGACTTTCAGACCAAGAGTCCTGGGGGGCTCAATCAAGATGAGGAGCTGGCCATCCATTTAAAAGATGACTAGGATTGGTTTCTAACATGCTTTTTATCCTGTTCTGATTATGCACTGCTATGACTGTTCTTCGACCTAGTCATATGATATGGCTTTGTCAGGATTTTTTCCTGCCTGCTCTCTCTCCTTCTCTTCCTCGAACTGTGTAATTGTAGAAAAGAATTACTGCATTGTTTTTAATCTTGGACCTATCAATGTTATTGTGTCACTAATATTCTGTTCTTTTCTTTTTCTTTACAGGAGGAAAGGAAGGGGCCCTTTCACCGTAATCACTTTCATGGGCCACCTACCCTTTCCCCCTCACTTTCACCATCACGGTCCACAGATAGGTAACTATGATAACAACGAGTATGCTTCTGACTTTGACAGGGCAGGACACCTTTTGACTTGTTGCAAGTTACACAGATTTTCTGAACTATGTGCATTGGAGTCTTGCCTGTTCTGTCCATCTTCACCTGGAGGGACGCTTGGGCACTTGCCCTGTATTTCAGCACTGCATCAGCAGCGGGTGCTTTATTTCATAATAGGACACCATGTCATTTTATATATTTTTTCATTATGGCAATATCATTACCTTAGAATTTCTATCTCGGATTTGCCTTCCTCAGCGTGAGAACATTAACTACTCTCAGGCACTGGCCACGCATGAGAGTGCACTGCTGCGCTGTGCTTGTCCGTTGCGTTGATCGATAAAGTTGGATACTTTTTGCATGTATCAGATGCATAGGTATTTTAGACAGCCTTAGGCTTGTTTAGAACTTTTTCTTTGTGTCCTCATGCTTCTCCTTTTCACTACTCACCATAGCATTGATTTTGTGAATTTTTGCGAGATATATATCTTTTGTTCAATAGTATCCTATACGTACTGTGAACTGTTACCATTCCAACATGTCCGCCACCTTGGCATCAATGTGAATCAGCGTACATTGGTCCCTCTTTACTGTTTATGTCTCAGTCAATACTTTATCAGTTACCCTGTATGTGTGCACGTTTCACGTGAACAAGGCTTCGCAGTAAGCTGAAACGCGTAGTGGAATTAAACACCTTTGTGGATTACTTCATCGATGCAGAGTTTGTTTTACTGAGAGCGCACGACATCTGTGGATTTGAGTGAAATCTATATATATATATATATATATATATATATATATATATGTATATATATATATATATATATATATATATATATATTACCTACTGGTGGTCGCCAGTAGGTAGTTATAGTTAGGACCTAGTTTCCATAGGAAAAGCATTTTTTCTTTTGCCAATATCTTTGGCGCCGTTTGACGAATCATCGCAAAATTTTCAAAACTAATGGCCCGCTCAGGTCTTGAATGTTTCGGGGTGATTCGTCAAGTGGGGGCCGAGAAAAAAGGGGGGTCCCAAAACGCGTTTTCCCCATGTTAATTTCCATAGGAAAAATTGGAACAGTCTACAGCCCGAACTGCTGAATGGAATTACACCAAATTTGGCAAAAAGGTAGCCCTTGGTTCAGAAAGAGACCTTTTTTTTAAATGGTGTAAATCCGTTAAGTAGTTCCTGAGAAATAAAAAAAAGAAAAATATTGATATCTGAGGACCGAGGAGGGTTCGCGAACCCTCCCGGGCACGAGCTTCACTCTGATTGGCTGCCAACACTCTAATCCAGAATGCGTTTTTTTAAAAACGGCCGAATTCGCACAGGGGCCGCGAATCCGGCCGAGAAAATAATAAAAAAACAAAGCGCTGGCTTCCGCGCTTCGTTTTTAAAGCCCCCGGGTGGGCCAGGTCCCGGGGGCACTCACCAAATTAATTTGCGGGGGCCCGTGGGGGCCCCTGCAGGCCCAAGGACCGCCACCTCCCCGGGGCTTCTTTAATAAATGCGTGGGGGGTCACAACCCCCCCACGCTGCCCCGGGGACCGCCACCTTCCCGGGGCATTCATGAAAATGGGCCAAGCCCCTTTTTACACCACTCTGCAAACGCGGCTTCTGGTGCACTGCTGGTAGGGCGATGAGGTCCTCTTGTGTCCTGAGGACCTCAGGACACAAGTGGACTTCATCCTCCGAGCAGCAGTGCGCCAGAAGCTGTGTTTGCAGCGTGGTGTAAAAAGGGGCGTGGCCTTGGAACACCTCTCTGCAACGCAGCTCTGTGGCGCTTACTGGAGGTACCTGGTGGGCTACTTGTCCCCCAAGGACCCTCAAGATTCAAGGGGACTTAATCCCCCAATTTACAAAGCGCCAGGGGGCGCCTTTGCACAGTGGTGCAGGAAGGGGGCGGGCCTTATATAACAAGTTAGCAATCCTGCTGTGTGGGACTTACTGGAGGTAATAAAAGGGGAAGTTGGCCCCCAAGGTTGACGCTGGGGGCTAACTATCCCTCCTGTTACCTTCGCTAAATCCCACACAGTGGGATTGCTAAAAGGTGTTTGGAGGCCACGCTCACCTTTCTCCACCACTCTGCAAACGCGACTGCTATGTTATAGTTAGATATTAGCATTTAAAAAACCTTTGAAATTCACTGAAAAAACCATAGGTTTTAGGGACGTTATAGTTTGAATTTAGCATTTAAAAAACCTTCGAAATTCACTGAAAAACCATAGGTTTCAGGGTCGTTATAGTTAGTTGGACATTTCACTCGTACAAAACCTGAGAAATTCTCCCGTTATAGTTAGATCAGCTAACTATAACTCGCGCCCCCACAATGCACTGCTGATGACGTCACATAATACATCATTCATGGCATGGTCAGTGACATCACTGATGACATTTCAAATGACATCACTGATGACATCACTGATGATATCATCCACGTGAAAATCTGATGCACCTCCTCACACCCTAATATAACCTTTGATACACCCACTCTAAAATACAGACTATCAATTTCGAAACCATAGACACACCAATACCAGGTACTACATACGCACTCACTGATTCCTAGGTCTACACACACATCCACTCATTCACCCATACAGTCACTCATACATACAGTCACTCATCAATACAACACTATCATATGCACTCATACACCTATACAGACACTCACACACCGCCACTCATCCAGAGTTACTCACACACCTAGTCAGTCATGCAAAGAATCAATCACACTTCCATTTACTCACCTATACAGTTATACACACAGCACCTCACTTATTCATACAGATACTAACGCATACTTACTCTCTTATACAATCACTGATACAAATACACACTCATCCATACAGCCACTCTCACAATCACTCACTCTCACGTATAGTCATTTATATACTCCAACTCTCACATACACTGCCTTTTAGATATGTAGTTACTTGGACATGTACCACTGAGACATCCATTCACTCACCAACACACCCATACACACACTCACCCACTCATACAGCTGTTTCCACATGCACTCTTAAACCATACACAAAGTGAATCAACCAATCACACATCTATGCACAGAGTCACACACCTCCCACCCACCCACACATACACTCAGGCACCCATACAAATACTCAGACAACCAATCAATAACCCATATAGACACTCATGTAGCTACTCACCAACTCATGCAGCAGCTTACACAACAACAGACAGACTGATACAGACATTCACACAGTTTAGTCACTAACCCATGCATTCAGTAAGACACATTTAATCACTCACTTATACAGTCAGTCACGCACCTACTAAATCTTCCACCAGACACTTATACACCCACTCATTCTTCAATACACCTTGGCATATATATAAAACATATTTAAACTTTATAGAAACACACAGTCACTGGATGATGTCATCAGTGATGTCATCAGTGATGTCATTTGAGATGTCATCAGTAATGTCATCAGTGATGTCACTGACCATGTCATGAATGATGTAATATGTGACGTCATCAGCAGTGCATTGCGGGGGCGCGAGTTATAGTTAGCTGAACTAACTATAACAGCGGAATTTCTCAGGTTTTGTACGAGTGAAATGTCCAACAAACTATAACGTCCCTGAAACCTATGGTTTTTTCAGTGAATTTCTAAGGTTATTTAAATGCTAATTTCTAACTATAACGTACCAGAAACCTATGTTTTTTTCAGTGAATATATATATATATACATATATACATATGTATATATGTATACACATGGCAAAATGAATTGTCCCTTTCTAGCTCGGCATGGATGGCATTGTGCTAGAAAAACAGACATTTGAGGTGAGCAGATTCAGTGTCGCTATTGTTGCAGGGTGCTCAATATAGGAACTGCTCTCCACCTAAATTTAGGAACCACCCTGAGTTCTCTGCTTCTTATTTTTCATAATGTTTTTCGGCACCCTAAGCCTCCGTCGTGTCTGGACAAAGCTATATCTCTCTGAAGAGTTCTAATGAGAGAGAAACACATGTCAGAGGTTGCTTTTATGCATTCCAGGTTGGCTTGAATGGTATTTTACCAATCCAAAGCTGTAATACTGTGTCTAAAGTGGTAAAAGGCTTTTGTCATTTTACTGCTCGGCTTTGATAGCATTTTGCTAATCCTATGCTTAAAGATTTCTGCTGTATAAATGGCAAAAGGCTTTGTCCCTTTCTAGCTCGGCGTGGATGGCATTGTTCTAATCCTATGCTTAAAAACTTTGCTAGAAAAACAGACATTTGAGGTGAGACGATTCTGATTGTCGCTGGTGTTGCAGGGTGCTCTATTTAGGAGCTGCTCTCCACCTAAATTTGAGGACTACCCAGATTTCTCTATTTTCTATCATACAAATTTATATGGTCCAGTAGAAGGGTGGTTGCCGAAACACGTAGCCATTCGTCCATTTTTTGCACTAATGGTGTTTTGAAAAAACAACAAAAAAGAATTGGAATTGTACCTGAGTTAGCAGTGCCTTATGTTCTCGTCGGAGCAGCGAGACTGAGTGGAGCATATATATATATGTACATATATATATATATATATATATTATCTACTGGCGGTCGCCAGTAGATAGTTATAGTTAGGACCTATTTTCCATAGGAAATCCGCAACATTCTATTTGAAATAACGTTGCCGCCGGTTGACGAATCTTTGCGAAAGTTTCCAACTTGTTGGGGCGCTCCGGTCCGCTCCTATCCTGAAAGTCTCGGGGTGATTCGTCAAGCGGGGGCCGAGAAAAAAGGGGGGTCCCAAAACACGTTTTCCCCATTCATTTTTCCATAGGAACCTTTAGTCGCAGCTACAGCCCGAACTGCTGAACGGAATTACACCAAATTTGGCAAAGAGGTAGCCCTTGGTTCAGTGTCGTGCCTTTTGCTTAAATGGTGTAAATCCGTTCAGTAGTTTCTGAGAAAATCACAAATAAAATCACATATATATCTATGGCCGAGTAGGGTCCGCGTACCCTCCCGATCACGAGCTGCATGCTAATTGGCTGTCAACACTCCAAATCAGGAAGTGTTGGCAGCCATTTTGTCCCTCGGTAGAACCGAGGGACAGAAACAAGTGCACAAAGCGCAAAAAGGGGGCAGGGTAGAAACACCCTGACCCCCTAGGTCTGCTCAGGGGGTCCCACAAGGACCCCCTGGGCAGAAAAAAGCATTTTTTTTTTTTAAATCGGCGGGATGCGTTTACGGTGCGCGGATCCCACCGAGAAAAAAAAAGAAACAAGTGCGCAAAATGCTCAAAGGGGGCAGGGTAGAAACACCCTGACCCCCTAGGTCTGATCAGGGGGTCCCACAAGGACCCCCTGGGCAGAAAAAAGCATTTTTTAAGAAAAAACAAATCGGCGGGATGCGCTTAGGGTGCGCGAATCCCGCCGAAAAAAAAAAAAATCGAAGCGCGGTCTCTTGCGCTTTGATGCTATTTTGCCCCCGGGTGGGCCAAGTCCCGGGGGCATGCGGGGGGTGGGTTTATATTTAATTTTGGGGGGCCTCGAAGGCCCCCCAAGCCCCGGGGACCGCCACCCCCCGGGGCTTTAAAAAATAATGGTGCGGGTGGGCTCTTGGCCCTCCCGCAGCCCCGGGTACCGCCACCCCCGGGGCTTCTCTTTTATTTTTGAAAAAATTACCTGTGTGGGGGGCTCGAGCCCCCACATGCCCCGGGGACCGCCACCTCCCCGGGGCACTAAAAGTTTCAATATGGGGGTCCACTACGGACCCCAGAGCCCCGGGGACCACCACCTCCCGGGGCTTTGTCGATGGAGGGAGGGGGCCACGTGGCCCCCCTCCTGAAGCCTGTAATGGCCCTGGGGGCCGCCACCCCCCAGGGCCGGCTCCTGCAGTGTCCCAGGGTGCCTACCCCCAAGACACTGTAGTTTGCTATGACAGGACGGGAGCCTCGCGGCTCCAGTCCTGTCATAGCAAACTGCTTTGGATTTTGGAAGAGAGAGCAGGAAACCTGCTTTTGCTTCCAATATCCAAAGCAAATTGCTTTTCCACATGGGGAGCTGCATGTTAGCAGCTCCCCATGTGGAAAAGCAATGCCGGCTCCCGCAGGAGGCGGGGAGCCGGCAGGGTCCGTGGGGGAGTTGGGGTCCCCCCACGGACCCCAAAGGATAGGGCCAGCCCCGGGGGATGGGGTCCCCAGGGCAAGTAGTGGCCCGGGAGGGGGCCACTCGGCCCCCCTCCCCAAAAATAATAAAAAAATAAAACAAAAATAAAAAAATAAAGGCCTGCCCCGGGGGAAGGGGTCCCTGGGGCAAAAGGAGGCCTGAGGAGGGGGGCCACGCAGCCCCCCTCCATAAAAATGTATTTAAAAGTGTGGCAATGCCCCGGGGAATGGGGTCCCCGGGGCCGGATTCGGCCACGGGAGGGGGGCCACGCGGCCCCATTCCCGTTTAATAAAAAAAAAAAAAAGGGGTAAGGCCCTGTGGGATGGGGTCCCCAGGGCCCAAAAATAGGAAAAAGGAAGGGGGGCCACACAGCCCCCCTTCGGGGGAAAAAAAACAACAACAAAAAACGATCGGTCCGCAGGCCCCGCCCCCTTCCTTTACCACTCTGCAAACGCGCCCCTGGCGCGTTTGCAGATGAGGAACGAATTCCCCTTAAATACTGGGGGTCCCTGGGGCCAACTAGCCCACCAGGAACCTCCAGTATGCACCAGGGGCTGCGTTGCAGAGAGGTGTACAGAGGCCACGCCCCTTTTACACTTCTCTGCAACGCAGCTCTGTGGCGCTTTTTGGAGGTACATGGTGGGCTACTTGGACTCCAGGGACCCTCAGGATTCAAGGGGACTTAATCCCCCAACTTAAAACGCGCCACAGGGTGCATTTGCACAGTGGTGAAGGGAGGGGGCGGGGCTTCAGGTGACATGTGTGCAAACAGGCCCCGTGGCGTGTTTTAAGATGGGGAATTAAATCCTCTTCAATCCTGAGGGTCCCTGGGGGCCAACTAGCCCACCATGTACCTCCAGTAAGCGCCACGGAGCTGCGTTGCAGAGTGTTGTAAAAAGGGGCGTGGCCTCTGAACACCTCTCTGCAATGCAGCCCCCTGGCGCATACTGGAGGTACCTGGTGGGCTAGTTGGCCCCTAGGGACCCTCGGGATTGAGGAGGAATTAATTCTCCAACTTAAAACGCGCCACAGGGCGTGTTTGCAGACATGTATCCTCAGGCCCCACCCCCTTTATTCACCATTGTGCAAATATTCCTCTAAAATTAGCCAAACTACGAATTCCGATTTACTCACCTGTTATCAGGAGAGACCTCAGTGCTGCATCTTTGAACCCAGTACTGATCCTGAAAAGTAATTTTAACCGTACTTACCAGTAACTTGAATTTCCTTCCATAGGATACCATTGCCTGCTTTTTGCTGAAAAAGTTTCTAAGTGTCGATTTTTGAAACTTACAAATATTCCTCTAAAATCAGCAGAACTACGAATTCCAATTTACTCACCTGTTATCAGGAGAGACCTCAGTGCTGCATCTTTGCGCCCAGTACCGATCCTGAAAAGTAATTCTAACCGTACTTACCAGTAACTTGAATTTCCTTCCATAGGCTAACATTGACTGGTTTCACTTGGAAATTCTTCTAAGTGTGGAGTTTTGGAACTTTATTATATTCCTCTAAAATCAGCCGAACTACGAATTCCGATTTACTCACCTGTTATCAGGAGAGAACCCAGTGCTGCATCTTTTAGCCCAGCACTGACCCTGAAAAGTAATTCTAACTGTACTTACCAGTAACTTATATTTCCTTCCATAGGAATCCATTGTCTGGTTTTCAGCAGAAAAGTTTCAAAGTGTCGATTTTCTCAAACTACAAATATTCTTTAAAATTCGCCTGTATGACTTAAACGCATTCTTTCAACTGTTTACAGGAGATGCACCAGTGCTGGAACCAGGATCCACCACTGAGTAAGAAAAAGTAACGATAACACTACTTACCTGCTAAGTGAATTTCCTCCCATAGGATAACATTGGTGATTCTATGTGAAAAAGTTTCTAAGTGTCAACTTTTAAAATACAATAATATTCCTTAAAAAACACTACTGTAACCAAAACGCTTTTACTCAACTGTTTACAGGAGATGTCCCAGGACTGAATCTAGGATCCAGTCCTGTGGTTAGAAAAGTAATCCATAAAGTAACTATTTGCATTTAACTAGAAATTCACATTGAGCTCAATGTTGCATTGTTTTTGAAATTGTGTTGCCCATTGCAACAACTGTAACTACTGTACTTAAAAGTCTATTGCCTATTTGCAAAGTATTTAAACTAAAGTAATTCATTCTGAGAAAGTATATTTTGTAATGTAATGTATAATGTAATTACAATGTAATTTAAAAAATAAAATATCTAAAAATAAATAGTTTAAAAAAATGTTGTAAATCAGTATCAAAAAAATAAATATAACAATTAATACATTTAAAAATTGTCATTTACAAAACCTTTGAAATTCACTGAAAAAACCATAGGTTTCAGACACGTTATAGTTAGGAATTAGCATTTAAAAAACCTTTGAAATTCACTGAAAAAACCATAGGTTTCAGACACGTTATAGTTAGGAATTAGCATTTAAAAAACCTTTGAAATTCACTGAAAAAACCATAGGTTTCAGGCACGTTATAGTTAGAAATTAGCATTTAAAAAACCTTAGAAATTCACTGAAAAAACCATAGGTTTTAGGGACAGTTATAGTTAGTTGGACATTGCACTCGTACAAAACCCGTGAAATTCCCCCGTTATAGTTAGTTCAGGTAACTATAACTCGCGCCCCCGCAATGCACTGCTGATGACGTCACATATTACATCACTCATGACATGGTCAGTGACATCACTGATGACATCACTGATGACATCTCAAATGACATCACTGATGACATCACTGATGACATCATCCATAAGATAATTTGATGCATCTTCTCACACCCTAATATAACTTTTGATACACCCACTGTAAATTACAGACTGCCATTGCCAAAACCATAGACACTCCAACACCAATTACTATATACACACTCACTGATTCTTAGATCTACACACACACATCTACTCACTCACCCGTACAATCACTCATACTTATAGTCACTCAGTACACGACTATTATATGCACTCATACACTTATTTAAACACTCACACACCGCCACTCATCCATAGAGGTACTCACACACCTAGTCAGTCATGCAAAAAATTAAGCACACACCCATTTACTCACCTATATAGTTATACACACACCAGCTCACTTACTCATACAAATACTAGCACATTCTTACGCTCTTATACAATCTCTGATACAAGCACACACTCATCCATACAGTCACTCTCACAATCACACACTCTCGCTTATAGCTATTTATATACTCCAACACACATATATACTGCCTTTCACATATGTAGTTACTCACACATGTACCACTGGGACATACATTCACTCACTAACACACTCTTACACACACTTACCCACCCATACAGTCTATCACAGATGCACTCTTGAAACCATCCACCCAGTGAATCATCCACTCACACATCTATGCACAGAGTCGCACACACCCCACCCACACAAACACTCAGGCACACATACAGATACTCAGACAACCAATCAATAACTCATATAGACACTCATGTAGCTATTCACAAACCCATGCAGCCACTTACACAGCAACAGACAGACGGATACAGACATTCACCCAGTTTAGTCACTAACCCATGCATTCAGTAAGATACGTTTAATCACTCACTTATAGAGTTAGTCACGCACCTACTAAATCATCCTTTCAGACACTTATACACCCACTCATTCTTCAATACGCCTTTCCCTATATATATTAAACATATTTAAACTTTACAGAAACACACAGTCACTGGATGATGTCATCAGTGATGTCATTTGAGATGTCATCAGTGATGTCATCAGTGATGTCACTGACCATGTCATGAGTGATGTAATATGTGACGTCATCAGCAGTGCATTGCGGGGCGCGAGTTATAGTTACCTGAACTAACTATAACGGGGAATTTCACGGGTTTTGTACGAGTGCAATGTCCAACTAACTATAACTGTCCCTAAAACCTATGGTTTTTTCAGTGAATTTCTAAGGTTTTTTAAATGCTAATTTCTAACTATAACGTGCCTGAAACCTATGGTTTTTTCAGTGAATATATATATATATATATATATATATATATATATGTGTGAGTGTATGTGTATATCTATATGTATCTAAATATTTGTATATATACGTATATGTACATATTTATGTACATATATATATATACATATACACACACACATGTGTGTATATATATATATATATATATATATATATAAAAATATATATATATATATATATATAAAAATTATAAAATATAGGGTTTCACTTACTGTATATATACTTACCTTGCATTGCAAAGTTATGCGTGGTTAAGGTATATGTGTGGTAAAGGCTTCGTAAAGGAGAGGGGAGGAGTTGGCCTAATGGCTAGGGCGGTCGACCTCGGAGTTTGGGAACCAGGTTCAAGTCTCGGCAGGGGAGCACAACATGCTGTGATTCTGGGCAAATCACTTAATCTCCCCGCGCCTAACAAAAATGAATGTGTCCTCATGTAACGCAGCTGGTGCTCGTGTAAAGCGCTCTGATACCCGAATCGGGTCAAGTTTGCGCTATATAAAACTCCGTAAAGAAAAAGGCAATGTGTGATAAAGTCATTGCGTGGTAAAGGATGACAAAGGCTTGCGTTGTAAATGCATGCGTTGTAATGCAATGAGGATACAAAAGGGGATGATGGACGGAACGTTTGAGCCAATCAAACACTCACCCCCAGTCAACTGATCTGGGTTTAATCCATCATCATTCTTTAGCTCACTCCACCACCCCAGTTCAGACATGGCCATATGCAAATCAGTCTGACCCTGTGCCTCATGGGAACAGTCCAGCCCGAACTGCCAAGCCATGTCTTCCCTGGACCGGAAACAAGCATCCTAGGACCGGTTTCTGGCATTTCAGCCGTCATCAGCCAGGCTTGCTTGAATCCAGTGGCAAAGTGAGCAAAGGACCCACGTCTGGGCATACCCCCGCCAACTTAGGGCGACCAAAGCGATACAAAGGGGATGATGGACGGAACGTTTGAGCCAATCAAACACTCACCCCCAGTCAACTGATCTGGGTTTAATCCATCATCATTCTTTAGCTCACTCCACCACCCCAGTTCAGACATGGCCATATGCAAATCAGTCTGACCCTGTGCCTCATGGGAACAGTCCAGCCCGAACTGCCAAGCCATGTCTTCCCTGGACCGGAAACAAGCATCCTAGAACCGGTTTCTGGCATTTCAGCCGTCATCAGCCAGGCTTGCTTGAATCCAGTGGCAAAGTGAGCAAGGGACCCACGTCTGGGCATACCCCCGCCAACTTAGGGCGACCAAAGCGATACAAAGGGGATGATGGACGGAACGTTTGAGCCAATCAAACACTCACCCCCAGTCAACTGATCTGGGTTTAATCCATCATCATTCTTTAGCTCACTCCACCACCCCAGTTCAGACATGGCCATATGCAAATCAGTCTGACCCTGTGCCTCATGGGAACAGTCCAGCCCGAACTGCCAAGCCATGTCTTCCCTGGACCGGAAACAAGCATCCTAGGACCGGTTTCTGGCATTTCAGCCATCATCAGCCAGGCTTGCTTGAATCCAGTGGCAAAGTGAGCAAGGGACCCACGTCTGGGCATACCCCCGCCAACTTAGGGCGACCAAAGCGATACAAAAGGGGATGATGGACGGAACGTTTGAGCTAATCAAACACTCACCCCCAGTCAACTGATCTGGGTTTCATCCATCATCATTCTTTAGCTCACTCCACCACCCCAGTTCAGACATGGCCATATGCAAATCAGTCTGACCCTGTGCCTCATGGGAACAGTCCAGCCCGAACTGCCAAGCCATGTCTTCCCTGGACCGGAAACAAGCATCCTAGGACCGGTTTCTGGCATTTCAGCCGTCATCAGCCAGGCTTGCTTGAATCCAGTGGCAAAGTGAGCAAGGGACCCACGTCTGGGCATACCCCCGCCAACTTAGGGCGACCAAGCGATACAAAGGGGATGATGGACGGAACGTTTGAGCCAATCAAACACTCACCCCAGTCAACTGATCTGGGTTTAATCCATCATCATTCTTTAGCTCACTCCACCACCCCAGTTCAGACATGGCCATATGCAAATCAGTCTGACCCTGTGCCTCATGGGAACAGTCCAGCCCGAACTGCCAAGCCATGTCTTCCCTGTTTCCGGTCCAGGGAAGACATGGCTTGGCAGTTCGGGCTGGACTGTTCCCATGAGGCACAGGGTCAGACTGATTTGCATATGGCCATGTCTGAACTGGGGTGGTGGAGTGAGCTAAAGAATGATGATGGATTAAACCCAGATCAGTTGACTGGGAGTGAGTGTTTGATTAGCTCAAACGCTCCGTCCATCATCCCCTTGTGTATCGCTTTGTTCAGCCCTAAGTTGGCAGGGTATGCCCAGACGTGGGTCCCTTGCTCACTTTGCCACTGGATTCAAGCTAGCCTGGCTGATGACGGCTGAATTGCCAGAAACTGGTCCCAGGATGCTTGTTTCTGGTCCAGGGAAGACATGGCTTGGCAGTTCGGGCTGGACTGTTCCCATGAGGCACAGGGTCAGACTGATTTGCATATGGCCATGTCTGAACTGGGGTGGTTGAGTGAGCTAAAGAATGATGATGGATTAAACCCAGATCAGTTGACTGGGGTGAGTGTTTGATTAGCTCAAACGCTCCGTCCATCATCCCCTTTGGTATCACTTTGTTCGCCCTAAGTTGGCAGGGTATGCCCAGACGTGGGTCCCTTGCTCACTTTGCCACTGGATTCAAGCTAGCCTGGCTGATGACGGCTGAATTGCCAGAAACCGGTCCCAGGATGCTTGTTTCCGGTCCAGGAAGACATGGCTTGGCAGTTCGAGCTGGACTGTTCCCATGAGGCACAGGGTCAGACTTATTTGCATATGGCCATGTCTGAACTGGGGTGGTGGAGTGAGCTAAAGAATGATGATGGATTAAACCCAGATCAGTTGACTGGGGGTGAGTGTTTGATTAGCTCAAACGCTCCGTCCATCATCCCCTTTGGTATCAGCTTGTTCAGCCCTAAGTTGGCAGGCTATGCCCAGACGTGGGTCCCTTGCTCACTTTGCCACTGGATTCAAGCTAGCCTGGCTGATGACGGCTGAATTGCCAGAAACCGGTCCCAGGATGCTTGTTTCCGGTCCAGGGAAGACATGGCTTGGCAGTTCGAGCTGGACTGTTCCCATGAGGCACAGGGTCAGACTGATTTGCATATGGCCATGTCTGAACTGGGGTGGTGGAGTGAGCTAAAGAATGATGATGGATTAAACCCAGATCAGTTGACTGGGGGTGAGTGTTTGATTAGCTCAAACGCTCCGTCCATCATCCCCTTTGGTATCGCTTTGTTCGCCCTAAGTTGGCAGGGTATGCCCAGACGTGGGTCCCTTGCTCACTTTGCCACTGGATTCAAGCTAGCCTGGCTGATGACGGCTGAATTGCCAGAAACCGGTCCCAGGATGCTTGTTTCCGGTCCAGGGAAGACATGGCTTGGCAGTTCGGGCTGGACTGTTCCCATGAGGCACAGGGTCAGACTGATTTGCATATGGCCATGTCTGAACTGGGGTGGTGGAGTGAGCTAAAGAATGATGATGGATTAAACCCAGATCAGTTGACTGGGGGTTAGTGTTTGATTAGCTCAAACGCTCCGTCCATCATCCCCTTTGGTATCGCTTTGTTCGCCCTAAGTTGGCAGGGTATGCCCAGACATGGGTCCCTTGCTCACTTTGCCACTGGATTCAAGCTAGCCTGGCTGATGACGGCTGAATTGCCAGAAACCGGTCCCAGGATGCTTGTTTCCGGTCCAGGGAAGACATGGCTTGGCAGTTCGGGCTGGACTGTTCCCATGAGGCACAGGGTCAGACTGATTTGCATATGGCCATGTCTGAACTGGGGTGGTGGAGTGAGCTAAAGAATGATGATGGATTAAACCCAGATCAGTTGACTGGGGGTGAGTGTTTGATTAGCTCAAACGCTCCGTCCATCATCCCCTTTTGGTATCGCTTTGTTCGCCCTAAGTTGGCAGGGTATGCCCAGACGTGGGTCCCTTGCTCACTTTGCCACTGGATTCAAGCTAGCCTGGCTGATGACGGCTGAATTGCCAGAAACCGGTCCCAGGATGCTTGTTTCCGGTCCAGGGAAGACATGGCTTGGCAGTTCGGGCTGGACTGTTCCCATGAGGCACAGGGTCAGACTGATTTGCATATGGCCATGTCTGAACTGGGGTGGTGGAGTGAGCTAAAGAATGATGATGGATTAAACCCAGATCAGTTGACTGGGGGTGAGTGTTTGATTAGCTCAAACGCTCCGTCCATCATCCCCTTTTGGTATCGCTTTGTTCGCCCTAAGTTGGCAGGGTATGCCCAGACGTGGGTCCCTTGCTCACTTTGCCACTGGATTCAAGCTAGCCTGGCTGATGACGGCTGAATTGCCAGAAACCGGTCCCAGGATGCTTGTTTCCGGTCCAGGGAAGACATGGCTTGGCAGTTCGGGCTGGACTGTTCCCATGAGGCACAGGGTCAGACTGATTTGCATATGGCCATGTCTGAACTGGGGTGGTGGAGTGAGCTAAAGAATGATGATGGATTAAACCCAGATCAGTTGACTGGGGGTTAGTGTTTGATTAGCTCAAACGCTCCGTCCATCATCCCCTTTTGGTATCGCTTTGTTCGCCCTAAGTTGGCAGGGTATGCCCAGACGTGGGTCCCCTGCTCACTTTGCCACTGGATTCAAGCTAGCCTGGCTGATGACGGCTGAATTGCCAGAAACCGGTCCCAGGATGCTTGTTTCCGGTCCAGGGAAGACATGGCTTGGCAGTTCGGGCTGGACTGTTCCCATGAGGCACAGGGTCAGACTGATTTGCATATGGCCATGTCTGAACTGGGGTGGTGGAGTGAGCTAAAGAATGATGATGGATTAAACCCAGATCAGTTGACTGGGGGTGAGTGTTTGATTAGCTCAAACGCTCCGTCCATCATCCCCTTTTGGTATCGTAATGCAATGAGGACCCATGTCCTGTGGTTGTTTTCCTTTAGCAGCACGGCACCCAGCTAAACATGGCTGACATCCACCACCAGCTCCATGTTACGGTGAGGGTCGTGGTATGCCATTGTCGCATTCTTCAAAAATGCGTCCTTCACTCTCCTGAATCTTCTGCCCTGGCATCCCGCTTTCACGTTGCATCAGCCTTTATGAGGGCCCTCAAAGGTTCCTAAATGGTTGCCAGATTTGTTATGAGGTGCCCACAATAGGTGACCATGCCCAGAAAGCTCTGAACTACTGATGTGTTCTTCAGCACTGGCGCCATTTGGCTTTCTTTGGATCCACCTGTAGGCTGTCATGGAGAAGATGTCTCTGATAAACTCTATAGATTACTCAAAGAATGTGCATTTTTGCCAATATAGCGTGAGGTGGGGTCTGCCAGGTGGGCTAGTGTCACTGAGTCATTTGAGGGTATCGGAATTGATTTCACTCACCTCTTCATCACAGCCTCGCCCTCAGCCTCATGATATCACTAGATTGACACTTTGTCCCTCCAATAAGCCTCCAGCCATCTGCTGAGTTGCTAAGTGATTAGCATGGAGTGCAAATTACAGATAGTACACAGGGCTTTCATGGGGCTGTTTGCTTTTTGATATCAAAGTGAGATGTTAGAATACATGGCGCATGCTTAAAATCGGATGACCACATAATAATATCACGTTGCGTAAACCTATATATAAAGATTATGAAAACAGTTGCTATCCAACTCCTGATGAAGTGATTTGACATCTTATATTGCCTTCAGTAGAGGCGATATTTACGGCGATTAAATGAAAATATAGGATAGCAAAATATTAAAAAAGAAGCAAGATAACTGATATCTTACAAGCTAAATTACAAATCACTATTTAACATTAAAATGCGCACATGAATTTTATTTAAAACATTATGCGAACCGTGAGAAAGGAGTGTGTCTTTTCTGGCGTAAACTTGGAATAGAAGTGGATTACTTTTGGTTCCTGCCACTGTCTTAATGACCCTGAGAACCAGGGTAGCAAGAATAATACCAGGGGTACAACTGAGCCAGGGACTTATCTAATGATAGTGCAGCGGGAGCAACGGCACCAGAGCACAGGGGTGTGAGGGCCCACTGCACCCCACTTATAGTTGTTTTTATTATCAAACCAGGAGGTGGGGGCCCATTTTCCTTGCTTGTATTAGGACCTAGGGCTCCCTTGCGAGGTCACTGCACATGCCAAGTCAGAAATAATACCTCAGGGCACCACTAATTTACATCCATGCTACGGCCGTGCCACCAGTGCATGCCTGTGGTAGTTCTCTTTTACATTCAGATGTCCACAGCAAAAAACACACATCTGCACAAGTAGCGAGGCTTCTGAAGCACAGACGCGCGTCTTTCTGCCATATTCATTACGCACGCTGTCAGATCTCATTACACAGCACATTGGCGTAATTCTAGAAAAAGCACAGGGACAAAATATAAATTAGATCAGCACAGATGGGGCTGTATATTAGAGCTGGTGAAGAACCTGCCTGTTAAAAATGACCCATTACCATTTCCTTGGTAATCATTCTGCTGCTCTGCTTTGTTTATGTCCAAAAAGAGGTTCAGGGAGGGGGGGGTCTTATTTAAATCAGAGCTGCAAAGCAGTGTTTGGTGTTGATAAAGGCCCCCTTTGTTTGATGTGAAAGGTGGTTGTCACTCGTGGTGCGATAAAAGGGGACGCGGCCATTTCTAATTATGAAAATGAAATTGCTGCTTCTGTCGGGGGCGTCTGAAAGGCATCAGTCACTGCCACTGGGAGGAAATTATTTTACCCAGTCAATATATCGTGAACGCGACACCTAAGGTTACCACAGGCTGGGCGCACGGCTGACAAAAGGGGTCACAAATCAATTTCAGATTTATAAGCAAATTAAGATTCTGTGCAGTTTAAAGACACTTGGCGACACCTTTTCGCATGCAAGAATTTCTTGTGTATGTGAGTGATTGAGAACATGTTTATGGTGCTCGTTATGGATCAAACCAGCTCTCTGCTTCTTTACCAGCCAGAGAAATATGTCCAAATAAGCGTCTTTGTGGAATGGAGAACACATCTTCATCCTATCGATTGCTGCCTATCTGCATCAGTGGTCATAGTGCGTTAAAAAAAGGTATGGGAACTGTGATGCTGCGCGCAATAGGGGTGGGGTAAGTGAGTGTGGGGGCGTGGTCAAAGGTGTGGCTAAAACCCCCCCAAATATTCGGGCCTCATTTACAATATTTTGACGCACAGCAGCGCAGCAAGCCTTCCTGCTGCGCTGACAGGCATCAAAATAAAAGGGCAGGAATGCGCCGTATCTACAAGATACGGCCCATTCCTGTCCTTGTCCCATGTGCCAGAGCACAAACAGCGGCCATGCGACAGCGCAGACACCCTTGCGTCATTTTGCAAGGGTGCCTGCGCTGAGGGGATGATTGTTTTTGTGCAGGAAGGTACACCTTCATGCACAAAAACAATCATTAAAGGTATTTTCCTCTCCAACACGCATAGAAAGAGGAACCAACAAGGAGAAATAAAAGTATTTCTCCTCATTGCGTCTCCTAACGCGTCCCTTGGGGAGGCATAGGATTCTGACGCATTCCCAGGTTTACAAAATGTTGCAAACCTGGAAATGCATCAAATTCCATGGATGTTGCGTGGGAACACCCATGGAACACCCCTTTCTACCAGAGTTATGTGTGAAAGGGAAACATATTTACAAGGCTGTGAAAAGTCATGCAGGGTGACTTTACATGGCCTTGTGCAATGGGTCAGCCCATTGCACTGCTGGTGCGTCAATAAAAGTGACGCACTGGCGGCCCAATGGGCTTGTAAATAAGCCCCTCTGTAACTTTTTTGGGTCTTTTACCTTCAGGTAACTACATATAAAATAATGCACAGCTTAAATGAAAATGAAATGCAGTTTATGTTAATCAGTGGGAAATGCACTATGGGTCAATATGAAACCTCTGTTCCTTAACCCAGTGGTTCCCAAACTGTGCGCCGCGGCGCCCTGGTGCGCCATTAGGACTAGCTAGGGGCGCCGCACACGTCTTTGAAATTTAGGCAAGAAATCGGGTGTTGTAATGATAAAATCAATGGTCGCCCCGAGTATGTCATGAGGGTGGGTGGGGAATTAAAAGCGCTAGGTAGCCAGCGTCAGCCAGTGTGGTTTGGCCCAGCCACAGCGCATAAATACCGGGGAGGTATAAGTGGTACCTGTCAGCCGGCATCGGGAATCGTGGTTTGGCCCAGCTGCAGCGCAACATAAGGGGGGAGTTAAAAATGCCACCTGTAAAATCAGGAATCATGGTTTGGTCCAAAGCGTACGGCCGCCATACGTGTGTACGTGCTTCACGTAGTTTAGGCGGGCCAGACATACGACGCACACATACAGCGATGCCATGCGGTATTGCTTCCCGGGTTCTGACGATCTTCTTTACATCAAGTAAGTACTAGGTTCACCCATGTCCCATGCGCATCGTCGGCGGTAGAAATGTAAAATAGGTAGGAGAAGTTGAACACAATCCTCAACAAAGCGAGACAGCCACTGTAAGAAATGTAGTTACCTGAATACCTGTCCCTGCTAATAACTAGCGTTTAGCCTAGTGTAGCGCTCGCATCCACACACAACCCCGCCATAAACTTAGCTGAATTTAATTTAGCAAGTTTCATTCACGCTAGGTGCCCTGCACACGCTCAGTATAATAATCTCGCCCGCTCTTACTGTATCCAAAAAGGTCAGACTGTGTACAAGTACAGTGGGCGACTTCGCCAGCTACACAACATGCACAAAAGCCCAGAGTAATGCTAGATAGAAGTTAACACATACCATGCCTGAACGAGCCACCCGTAGGCAAAAATTCCACACTTGAAATACACTTGACAAGGTTCACGGCCTCAAAACAGGTTCCGTACACGTTCTTGCTGCAGTAATGGCAATTTAAAACTTCGAATCCGAACTCCTTTCTCCTTCTAAAAGGGCCGGGTTCTTAACTTCGGAGTGACTGGCAGACTCCTCTGGGTGTAGTAGTTCTTCGCCATTCACCATCTCCGTCCCAAACATGATGGCACAAACCCTGTAAAATGAATGACATCTAAATTAAAATGTGGGCTGCAACACTTAACCTTCCCGGCCCTGGCACTTGCTGGCCTCGCCGCACAACCGTGTTGTTAGGGCGAGCATCGGGCTGGGCCTGTGCAGCAAGGCCAGCAAGTGCCAAAGCCAGGAAAGTCAAGTGCTGCAGCCCGCATTTAATTTACATGTCATTGAGGAAGCGGGGTAGTGATTAGGGCCGGCTGCTCGGTTCTGACAGGTGACAGCTCTAAGAAGAGGGTTAGGGGCCTGCCCTACAATTACATAATCTGCTGAAAGTGAGTCCTCATTACCGTGATGTTAGCAGCACGTTAGGCCCGGCAAGCATGCTCACTCCCAGCCAGGCCCAGGAGAGCGCACAGCAGCAGCAGCCTTTACACGCGGGCACTTCTGGGAGCTCCTGGCTGCAATTTATGATAATGTCCTTTTATCCCTTTTTGCTGCCATGTCATTGTCTTTTATGTGAGTTTAACCACGTTAAATGTTTGGTTAGCTGCGCATGTGCATGTGGTTACGTATGGGTCATGATTATTAATGGAAGTGATCTGTACAACACGAGAGGGCTTCAGTTGTTTCATGTGTTCTGCGAATGGCTCTCCCAGTCTTACTTTTACGTTTACATTCTGGTATTTGTAAATCTGGTTTTGTTTTGCTGTGCTAGCCCTGTGTATGTAATGTAAAGCCATTTATCCATAAGAAGCATAGTATCTGGTGGCAGATTCTGGCACCAGAATGCAAATGAAAAGTTTGTATCTATGGCCTGCTCACTCACTCTAAGGTTGGATAGCTTGGGGTTGGGCCCTCTTCTCCTGAGTGCAAGGCACACTCAAATGTTTCAGTGCAACACAAAATCTGCGAGCATATATACTCGCAGTCTGCACCCACAATCCCTATCTAATGCAAAGACACACAGTCAACGTGCGCATGGCAGGGTAGCTGGTTTCTAAGAGTGGACTTTTACTACATCATGATGCGGTGCTATTGAAAAAAACATGTCTCTTCAGCTCGTTCCTAAATTATTGGAGGAGGGTTGGGGAAGTCGTAATGGATATGGAAATACCACTCCTGATTTTGGATGCAGAAGGCCTGAATTCCATTAAGGCACGGCAACTTAAAGTTTTTTATTAAACAACTGTTATATTTTTATTTTGTTACAAATATGGTTATAATACCTTCATCGCATCCCAATTAATTTCAGGGAGACAACTGGAAGTACTCCCGAGGTTGGACTTGCATCCCCCACCGGCAAAAAAATGGTGGGGAGCCACGGCCAACTGCCAATTAGGTCAAGGGAGCCACAGGTCGAAAAAGTTTGGGAACCACTGCCTTAACCCACTGCATCAGAGAGCCCCATATTCTAGTCCTGGTTGATGCAGTGGAGAATCGTGGCTTGTGTATGTTTAGGGCTACAATGTCCCAGTCTGTGAGAGAAAGCACTGTGAACATGTATGTCATTATTTTAAACTTGCATTACACGGTATAAGATAGACTGATAAGATAAAAAAGTGTTTCCAAAATTTAGATTTAGTAATACTCAGACTGTATGTAGGGCAAATACATTTTTATAACTGTCTTTAAAAGCACACATTTCACAGTTTAGCTGGTAACTCCCATACAATACCTCTCAAAAATAATAAATCTGTCTTTTAAATCACACACTTCAGAGCTTAAGTGGTAGCTCCCTTACAACACCTCTCAAAAAGAATAAATGTGTGTCATCAGAAAGCGTTAAGTGATTCTATCCATTAGAGCTAATACCTGCTTCATAGCACCCTTTACATTTGTAGATTGACCAGTTGTGCACATTTACATTTGTTTCAGGGAAGCAGGCACCCTGGCAAGAAGGCTTGTTCAACTGTCTGCGCCTCCTTCAGTTTCACAGCACAGGAAACTCCCTTGCCTTAAACTTCTCCTAAAGCATTTCCATTCTCGGAAAAAACCGTCCCAAGGCGGGCTTTTTTTTCATAAAAAGTAGGGAAACTATTTTTCTAAAATAAAAAAAGTATGGGCAATTTGTGCCCCACAAATCCACCACTTCAATCACTGATCTGCATACGCTTTTTGTGCTCCCACGCCACACAGTGCGTGTGTTCGTATTGGTGTGCACTGCCGGGTTTTGCCCTTGATAATTATCTGTTTCTGGGATGTTCCTTTTATTTTTCTGAGTTTAAATGGAAACTCACTATGTTTTGTGCTATAGTATTAATTATACAGCATACGTGGACACTGTGTACAGCTGCTGTACAAACACTTGCATATGCAAGTTTCCACAAAGACAACTTTGAAATATATAATGGAGGAAAAAGGGTGCATTGTCACAAATTAGCCTGGGCCAGATTCCATTAAGTTTTTCAGAAGTCAAAACATGATACATATAGTATTGTACTGCACATTGGACGAAATAGTGCATCCACTGTCTCAGGCTGCAAAACCAGTTTGGTTAGGTTCTGTTTTTAAATTGCTCTTGTCAGGCTCCCTACCTTTGTGTAAAGTAATGTTTCTCACAGCAAATAGCATTGGGGTTGGCCAGGGCTTTAAGTAGGATGAAAAAACTAGGGGGTCTATTAAAGGGGTATAGTCGATGTAATTAAGGGCGTGGCTTAAAAACACGCAAGGTAGAAATCTGTGCTTACAATAGTGTTCCGCCCGACTCGTATTTTGCTGCTTCTGACATTGCATCCAGATATATAATACAAGTAAAATTACACCAACAACAAGCCAGGACTGTTGGATTTGTCAATGGTGGTTAGTTGCATAATTTAAATAAACTACAGCTTCGTTGTATATAATGTTGAAAATGCTTCAGTTCTGACATGATGAGAATGTGAAAAACGATAACAAGTCTCTTTTGAGTTGCTTAAAGGCAGTGAAGCATGGTACTGTTGCAGTGTTACGATTTTTTTTTCACCCTGAGTGTGGGGGCAAAAATAGGGACCCATCTCAACCCCTGATTTTTAGAACTGCTGCTGATGAGCACCGGCAGGACCCAGCCCGCTTAAAGCCCTGGGGTTGGATCTAAACAGGAGTATGCACAATATAGACACTGTTGGACCTGGCCCTCTTCGCAGGGTCTGATCCAGCTTTTTACCTTCTATTGCTGATAACGTTTTGCTGGCATTAGGATTTTATGCACTTTTTTTCTGCTAACCAGTGGTAAAGTGATTCTGCATTCTCCCTAAAAACGAAGGGCCTGATTTAGATCTAGGTGGACAGGTTATTCTGTCACAACGGTGACAGACATTCCATCTGCCGAAATATAAATCCCATTATGTTCTTTGAGAGTTATATTTCGGCAGACGGGATATACGTCACCGTTGTGACAGATGAACCCATCTGCCAAGATCTAATTCGGGCCCATAGTAAAATTGACCTACACCTAATTGGCACATTTAATTCACTTGAAAGTTCCTAGTAAATGGTACTAGGATATGTAAACAAAATGCTACTAGTGGGCCTTCAGCACTCATTGTGTCACTCACCAAAGTAGCCTTTTAAAACATGTCTAAGCCTGCCACTTCTGCCTGTAGTTTAATCTGCCATTTCAAAAGGCAAAATAAACTTTTTGCCAGGCCTGAACCTTCCTTTTTAATACTTATAAGTCACCCATAAGGTAGGCCCTAAAGGCTCATAAGGCAGGGTGCATTTAATTAAAAAGCAGGACATGTTTACTTAAGTTTTACAGGCCCTGACAGCTGCAAACTTCTAAAGTCGTTTTTCACTGTTGCAAAGCCTATCGCTCCCATTGATTAACACTGGATTACCTTAATACATTTAACAAGTACTTTGGGTTAGGAGAAGATGAAGAAATGTTGTTTATGATCAAATTATTTGTAATTTGAAATCCTCTTTAATGGTAAAGTTGGATTGTAAATCACAGCTCTGAAAGTGTCACTTGGCATTTTCTCGTCCCAACCATTTGTGCCTTCTGCCACAGTCCTGGGTCACATGATTGTGAATAACTCTGCTGTTGGGGTTTGAGTATTGCTTCCAGACAGTAACACAAAGAGAGCTTAGGTGTGAGCAGGATGGTCCTTCCTGGCAGGATGACTGGGAGGAGCTTTACCCAACTTCACTTACATTTCAAAGGGCTTTGCCACCTGCACACTCAAAGGAATCTGACGCCAGGCCTGCCTGGTCTTTTGTCACCCTGGACCTGTGGAAGTTACAGAAGAAGGACTGCCCTGCTGCTAGATGACTGCCCTGCTGCTTGAAGGATTGCCTTGCTGACTGAGAAGGCCCAGCTTACCGTAATACTAGACTAACCAGAGTGACTCCAAGGGTCATTTGGCTGACTTCTTGTGTGAGCTACAGGGACACAACAAGCGTCAGAGGCCTCCCTGCAAATGCCCAGCTAACTTGCTGCACTGGACCTGCCTGGACTTTCAACTGGACCTGCCTGAACCCTGCTACTGGCCTTTGCAGAGTGAGTCCTCATCCCCAAGAGGTGTCACTCAGGCTTTGGACTCTTGGCTGACATCAGAGGGTACTCCTCCCTGCCTAACTGTGGGTCCTCTCAAATCCAACACAGTACGATGCAGCTCGATGCAGGACCTCACATCGCAGCCTCTCACAGCTCATGATGAGCGGCCTCATAGGAACTGACGCAGTGTGACACAACTTAACACAGGACCTCGTATTGCAACCCCTTGCAGTTCATGATCATCAGCCTTATTGGAACCGAAGCAGCACAACAATGCAGCACAACAGAACTTGACACAGGAACTCGCATTGCAGCCCTGGCAGCTTCTGGTTGAAACCAGCTCAGTGCGACGCAACTCGACATAGGACATAGCATCGCTGCATCGCACAGCTCCAGATCGGAACCGACACTGTGCAATATGAAGTCTCGCATCAGAGACATATGGTACAACTCTCAGTGGGACTAACCTTTTCCCTGTACGTGGCCTGCTCTCCATCGTAGTCATCCTGAACTTGTGACTTTGTCCCAATCCTGCTCAACCAGATAACTACAGTTGGCGCTTTGTGCTTTTGGCACCATTTTTTATTAAAAAGTGTAAAATCCAATATCTCCGATTCTACTGATTAGATTTTTGCCATTCGGGTTCCATTGTACTTATTAAAATGTACTCTATTTTCGAAAGTGGTCTGGGATTTTTCTTATGTAGTGTTTTATTTTATTATTGCTTGTGTGCTGCATAAATACTTTACACATTAAGCCTGACTGCTTTGTGCCAAGCTACCAGAGGGCCAAGGACAGGTTAATTTAGTGACTTTTTGTGGTTCACTCTTACAAAGATTGTGGTTATTGCCTGAGTGGGGTTCCAATCCTCACATCCAATAGCCCAATTTCTTGTAGACACAATGAAGTCTGAAAACTCTGCACCTGGCTGCCATTAATCTTTCTGAAGCAACAATTAGGGATAGACCTGGCCTAGAACTTCATCTCAGTGAGAACAAAAACTTCAGTCCCACCTTTCACCTCTACCATCTACCAAACATCAGTGCTCAGGAAGAACTAACCAGCAACCCATCTAACCAGGTTAATGGAATTGCTAAACATAGTCATGTCTACATCCTCCAAACTTCATTGACTGGGTCTCAATCCTCCAGCTACAGGAATACAGGCAATATACTTTCACTGTCTGAGAAGCTACCCTCACCACCATCATTTGCGGTACCAGAACCAGGGGCATCCAAAATGGGTCCCACTTCACTTTTGTAATTAATACTGTGAGACAAACTTTAAGGTGACCATCTGAAGTCATTTGCTCCTGCATTTGCAGAATCTCCATTTTGATGTTTGCATTATCTACCCGGTAAATTGTCTCCCATTGATATTATCATGAGGTTAGTGCTGCCTTTGAGCGTAGCCTAAACTTCTCAATATTTGCCTATATACGTGTACAGACATTATATTATGCTTCAAGCCCTTCAGTGAATCAGATGTTCTTGCTAAAGCTGTGGTCTTGTGGCAGCCTTACAGGGGAAAACTGTTTGACTAATTCTAGTGCTCACTAAAAGTATTTAATATAGTACTATTTAACCTATGGCACAGTGAATGCAGAACCCACGTCTGGCAATACACATCATGCTTAGGGCATCTCTCAAAAGAAAACAAAAAAGTGATGGGTTTAATGCTTGTATTAATGTCCAGGTACATCCTAGTACATTGATTTTTTCCCCATATGCCACTCTAAACAGTAACCAGGAATTTGCAAATCATGCTTGGCCTTGCTTTAAAAGGAACAGTTTATGTTTCCAGGTTAACTTCCAGGTCAGGTACACTGCAGTTGGGAACATATTAAATCACAGACCTATTTCTACCTATTTTTGCCTCATCAGTGAGATGTAGCTTGAGTTGTATGTCTGGGCATACCTGTCATTCATAGGGTATCACACTGAGGAAAACAAAAGGTGATGGGTGGAATGCTTGAATTAATCTTAATCTGGGATCCTCTGGGATTCAATCCCTCAAGCCTTTGACTCTTTTGGGAAGCAAACCCATCTCAACCTTGTTCCTCGGTTTGTTTTGCCTCTTCATTTGTCAACATATCTTAAGATGTTGACCTCCACTGGAATCTACTTATGCATGATTCTGTTGACTAGTATGTGAGACTTTAATGTAAAATAAATCAATGGTGACTGTTAGACTTGGCATCTTTGGTGTGTTTTTCCCCTGTCTTTTTGCTTCTGACCACCTGTTTTTGACTGTGTGCTGTATTTCACTTTTGCTGGTTTTAGAACACTGTGCACTTTACCACTGCTGTGCAGTGCTAAAGAGCAAGTGCTCCCTTTGTAAATTGTGATTATGATTGGTGATCCATGATTGGCATATTTGAAATACCGGTGAATCCCTAGTAAAGTGCACTGCTTGTGCTCAGGGCCTGTAAATCAAATGCTACTAATGGGCCTGCAGTACTGATGTGCAATACACATGAGTAGCCTGCAAACATGTCTCAGGCCTGCTACTGCAGTGTCTGTAAGTGCCGTTTTTAAACACATGGTGCAGAGACAGAATATCGAGTACAAAATATCGAGTTGCACAAATATCGAGTCATTAATATCGTGGGTCAGAAATATCGACAGCAAGAATATCGTGGTCAAGAATATAGACTTAAGGTAAGTAATATCGATTTTAAAAATATTGAAGTGTTTAATATCGTTTGCAAAAATATAGATGTTAAAAATATTGTTTTTTATTATTGGTATGTATTTTAGTATATATTATATATGTATGTGATGTATGTTTTTTTGTATAAGAATTGTTTGTATTTTTAATATATGTGTTACATTTTTAGTAGTTATAAAAAGAAAATTATTTGAATTTTGCGCTTTAGTTCCGTAGCGGGTTGTGGGTTTATAGGGGAATAGGGTGGGAAGTAATTTAATTATATTACATTTATTACAAAAATTTAATTGGAATTTTGCGTTTTTAGTTCTGTAGTGGGTTGTGGGTATATAGGGGAAAAGGGTGGGAAGTAATTTAATTATATTACATTTATTGATTAATTTTTATTTATTAATATTTGTTTAAGTGAGATGTTATAGTGTTAAATGTGTAACAAATGTATTATTAATTAATTAATAATTGGTAATTAATTATGCTACTTGTGTAATTAATTTTAGTAGTGTGTTGTGGTGTTTATAGGTGCAAAGGGTGGGAAGTAATTTATTTTGAATTTATGAATTAATAAACGGTTGTTAATTAATTTTAATTAATTAATTGGTTATTAATTTTGGTAATTTTGTGATTAATTTTAGGTGTGTGTTGTGGTGTTTATAGGTGTAAAGAGTGGGAAGTAATTTATTTTTAATTGATGAATTAATTGGTTGTAATTCATTTTAATAAATTAATTGGTAATTAATTATGGTAATTGTGTAATTAATTTGAGGTGTGTGTTGTGGTTTTTATAGGAGTACAGGGTGGGAAGTAATTTGTGTTTAATTAATTATATATAGTTGTTAATTAATGTTAATTCTTTGATATTTATTTTGGGTAATTGTTTATTTTTGTGTGAGTTGTTTTTACTTTTAAAGGGGTAAAGGGTGGGTATTCAATACATTTCAATTATTAACTATTAGTTGTTAATATAAATAGTTTTTAATTTTAAAATAAGTAATAATTGTGTTTTATTATTTTATAGTATAATTTAGGTGTGTGTTGTGGATATTATAGTGTTAAAGTGTGTGTAGTCAATTAATGTTTATTAGTTTTTTTATTATTTAATATTATTTTAATTCATTATTCACTATGTTAATTATGTAAATAAATGTAATTAAAAATGTTGAAGTGCTTAGTTATTGGTGTGGTGTTATAGGGTAGGAAATAAAATAAATACATTTATGTTTTAATTAATTTTTTGTTTGTAAATATTTTCTAGTTTAAAAGACTTCTTTTTTGTAAATGTATTTATTATTTTATTTTATATAATATTTGCAGGGTTTTTTATATGTAATTAGTATTATAACGTGTTCTTTTTATATGTTCAATATTTTTAATTTTATTTTTTAAATGTTTATTAATTTTTATTATTTTTTAAATGTGTTATATATATTTTTTTTGCCAAGTGTTTGAGTGTGAATAGTAACTTTTTTTTCTCCGCTATCCATCACTTTCCCTACTGTTGCATTCACTGGAGTGGGAATAGTAATTTTTACCCCTCTGCTATCCAACACTTTCCCTACTGTTACACTCTTTGGAGTGGGAATAGTAATTTTTGCCCCTCCGCTACTCAACACTTTCCCTACTGTTGCTCTCAGTGGAGTGGGAAAAGTACATTTTAACCCTCCACTATCCAACACTTTCGCTACTGTTGCACTCACTGGAGTTGGAATAGTAATTTTTCCCCCTCGGCTTTCCAGCACTTTTCCTACTGTTGCACTCACTGGAGTGGGAATAGTCATTTTTACCTCTCCGCTATCCAACACTTATCCTACTGTTGCACTCAGTGGAGTGGGAATAGTAATTTTTACTCCTCCACTATCCAACACTTTCCCTACTGTTGCTCTTACTGGAGTGGGAATAGCAATTTCTACCCCTCCGCTATCCAACACTTTCCCTACTGTTGCACTCACTGGAGTGGGAATAGTAATTTTACCCCTTCGCTATCCAACACTTTCCCTACTGTTGCACTCACTGGAGTGGGAATACATTTTTACCCCTCCGTTATCCAACACTTATCCTACTGTTTCATTCAGTGGAGTGGGAATACTAATTTTTACCCCTCCGCTATCCAACATTTTCCCTACTGATGCACTCTTTGGAGTGGGAATAGTAATTTTTGCCCCTCGGCTATCCAACACTTTCCCTACTGTTGCACTCACTGGAGTGGGAATAGTAATTTTACCTCTCCGCTATCCAGCACTTTCCCTACTGTTGCACTCACTGGAGTGGGAATAGTAATTTTACCCCTCCGCTATCCAACACTTTCCCTACTGTTGCACTCACTGGAGTGGGAATACATTTTTACCCCTCCGTTATCCAACACTTATCCTACTGTTTCATTCAGTGGAGTGGGAATACTAATTTTTACCCCTCCGCTATCCAACATTTTCCCTACTGATGCACTCTTTGGAGTGGGAATAGTAATTTTTGCCCCTCTGCTATCCAACACTTTCCCTACTGTTGCACTCACTGGAGTGGGAATCGTAATTTTTACCTCTCCGCTATCCAACACTTATCCTACTGTTGCACTCAGTGGAGTGGGAATAGTAATTTTTACCCCTCCGCTATCCAACACTTTCCCTACTGTTGCACTCACTGGAGTGGGAATAGTAATTTTTGCCCCTCTGCTATCCAACACTTTCCCTACTGTTGCTCTCACTGGAGTGGGAATAGTAAATTGTACCCCTCCGCTATCCAACACTTACCTTACTGTTGCACTCACTGGAGTGGGAATAGTAATTTTTACCTCTCAGCTATCCCACACTTATCCTACTGTTGCACTCAGTGGAGTGGGGATAGTAATTTTTACCCCTCTGCTATCCAACACTTTCCCTACTGTTGCTCTTACTGGAGTGGGAAAAGTAATTTTTACCCCTCCGCTATCCAACACTTTCCCTACTGTTGCACTCACTGGAGTGGGAATAGTAATTTTTTCCCCTCCGCTATCCAACACTTTCTCTACTGTTGCTCTCACTGGAGTGGGAATAGTAATTTTTACCCCTCCGCTATCCAACACTTTCCCTACTGTTGCATTCACTGAAGTTGGAATAGTAAATGTAACTATTTTGCTATCCAACACTTTTCCTACTGTTGCACTGATTTTATTGGGCAATTTAAGTTTAAATATTGTTTCCGAGTTTAATGTTTTTTATATTTTAAATTATTTATATATATATATATTTTATTTGTATATCATTTTAAAGTTTTAAAATAAATTAAAGATAATAGTTTAATAATTATTTTAAAGTAAATATATATATATATATATATCAATTAACGCTCAGATGCATACGGGCACCACAACGAGAAACGGACACTCCAATACGCTGTTTCTGCTTGTTAAGATATCGTTTTTATTTCGTTAAGTATTAGCGGTGCAAAGCGGTCATTACGCGTTTCGGCCAACGCAGTGGCCTTGATCACATGAGCGCATGACGGGTGAGTGAAACAACTTTATTGGAAACCAGTGTACCCCGTGATAGACTGTCAGCTGACACCATAGACACAGTAAAAATACTCTGTATGTTAATGGCCATAAACAAAGAATGCATTTTTAAAAACTATTCACTTGTGCCAACAATTACAGATCGTAATCAAATGCTTAACCCAGGTAAATTAGAAACAAATGTATTTTCAAATGTTTTTTCAAATGTTTTTTCAAGTGTTTTTTCAGGGAATTGGCAATATTACCATGACATAAAATATGTAATCATGGGTGTTGAATCTGAAATCAACCAGCCTATAAGACTTTAAGATATTAAGTACATATATATGTATAAATTACTATGGGGCTGATTATGATGGCGGGCGGACTTGGTCCGCCCGCCACCGTAGCGGTGATTGGGACCGCCCGCCAGACAATCGGCGGTCCCACCACTGCAATAGGGATGCGCCTGCCATACTGGCGGGCGCATCCTGGGCTTTCAACATTGTGGGCAGTGCTGCTGGCTGTAGCACCCTCTGCAGTGTTGAAAGTGCTTGCACCGCATTTCCCTGCACCGCGTGGCAGGCACCACGTGGTGCCTGCCACTTGGTGCATGGAAATGCAGGGGGGTACCATGGGTACCCCCCTTGTGCAGAGACACCCCCCAAACAAGGGGGGCCCGCAACGGGCCCCCAAACCCAATCCCTGCCAGCCTTTCCTTGGCGGCATCGCCGCCATGAAAGGCTCCTGTCCACACACATCCTAATATGGTGGACGGTGCCTGCTAGGCACTGCCACCATATTAGTGGCCCTGCTCTGCCCGCCAGGCAATCAGTGCCATTGCCATCGGCGGAAAAGCGGCAGACGGACTTTGCGTCTGCCGCGATACTCACCTCCATCCTAATATGGCGGTGGGTAAATCTCATTGTGATGGCGGAACGCTCGCCACCGTAGGCCCGGCGGTGGCGATCGTTCCGCCATCATAATGAGCCCCTATGTTTGTGTGTTTATTTTTTTAATTAAGTTTATTTGAAATATTTTGTAAAAATGTATATTTAATGAAATTTATTTTGTTAAAATTAATATTAATATTTGATATATTTAATATATATAATTTTATTTTATATATATATTTAAATCGATAGTTTTTTACATCTATATTTTTTACTTCGATATTTTTGATTCAATATTTTTGTACTTACCTGTGTAGGTATGGGAGTCGTTATTTTTGTAGTCTACATTTTTTTCTCGATATTTTGAACATCCATGTTTTTAACATCGATATTCTATCAGTGAACCAAACAGACATGTCGACCTGGCAGGTGTATCCACTTAATTGTGAGAAAGACGAACAACTCAAAGTTTTTCTAATGGAATTACTACACTTTTCCCTATTCCACAGCTACTTTAAATGGCAAGATCATTTTTACATTCAATCTTCAGGGACATCGATGGGCAATTGCGCCGCGTCGGCGTGTGCAAATCTGTTTATGCACAGGTTTGAATTGGATCATATTCTTAACCAAGTAAAACGGATGAATCACCTCATCCTATACAAAAGATACATTGATGACATCTTTGTGTTATGGAAAGGGACACACTTAGAGTTATCTGAAGCCATTGAGACCCTCAATTTGGTTGATGAAAGAATTGAATTTACCTCATCAATCAGTCAAGAACAAATTACCTTCTTAGACAAATGTATCTTGGCCATCCAATCACCAATGTGTACACTAAACCGGCCTCATAGGAACTGACGCAGTGTGACACAACTTAACACAGGACCTCGTATTGGAACCCCTTGCAGTTCATGATCATCAGCCTTATTGGAACCGAAGCAGCACAACAATGCAGCACAACAGAACTTGACACAGGAGCTCGCATTGCAGCCCTGGCAGCTTCTGGTTGAAACCAGCTCAGTGCGACGCAACTCGACATAGGACATAGCATCGCTGCATCGCACAGCTCCAGATCGGAACCGACGCTGTGCGATATGAAGTCTCGCATCAGAGACATATGGTACAACTCTCAGTGGGACTAACCTTTTCCCTGTACGTGGCCTGCTCTCCATCGTAGTCATCCTGAACTTGTGACTTTGTCCCAATCCTGCTCAACCAGATAACTACAGTTGGCGCTTTGTGCTTTTGGCACCATTTTTTATTAAAAAGTGTAAAATCCAATATCTCCGATTCTACTGATTAGATTTTTGCCATTCGGGTTCCATTGTACGTATTAAAATGTACTCTATTTTCGAAAGTGGTCTGGGATTTTTCTTATGTTGTGTTTTATTTTATTATTGCTTGTGTGCTGCATAAATACTTTACACATTAAGCCTGACTGCTTTTTGCCAAGCTACCAGAGGGCCAAGGACAGGTTAATTTAGTGACTTTTTATGGTTCACTCTTACAAAGATTGTGGTTATTGCCTGAGTGGGGTTCCAATCCTCACATCCAATAGCCCAATTTCTTGTAGACACAATGAAGTCTGAAAACTCTGCACCTGGCTGCCATTAATCTTTCCCAAGCAACAATTAGGGATAGACCTGGCCTAGAACTTCATCTCAGTGAGAACAAAAACTTCAGTCCCACCTTTCACCTCTAACATCTACCAAACATCAGTGCTCAGGAAGAACTAACCAGCAACCCATCTAACCAGGTTAATGGAATTGCTAAACATAGTCATGTCTACATCCTCCAAACTTCATTGACTGGGTCTCAATCCTCCAGCTACAGGAATACAGGCAATATACTTTCACTGTCTGAGAAGCTACCCTCACCACCATCATTTGCGGTACCAGAACCAGGGGCATCCAAAATGGGTCCCACTTCACTTTTGTAATTAATACTGTGAGACAAACTTTAAGGTGACCATCTGAAGTCATTTGCTCCTGCATTTGCAGAATCTCCATTTTGATGTTTGCATTATCTACCCGGTAAATTGTCTCCCATTGATATTATCATGAGGTTAGTGCTGCCTTTGAGCGTAGCCTAAACTTCTCAATATTTGCCTATATACGTGTACAGACATTATATTATGCTTCAAGCCCTTCAGTGAATCAGATGTTCTTGCTAAAGCTGTGGTCTTGTGGCAGCCTTACAGGGGAAAAACTGTTTGACTAATTCTAGTGCTCACTAAAAGTATTTAATATAGTACTATTTAACCTATGGCACAGTGAATGCAGAACCCACGTCTGGCAATACACATCATGCTTAGGGCATCTCTCAAAAGAAAACAAAAAAGTGATGGGTTTAATGCTTGTATTAATGTCCAGGTACATCCTAGTACATTGATTTTTTCCCCATATGCCACTCTAAACAGTAACCAGGAATTTGCAAATCATGCTTGGCCTTGCTTTAAAAGGAACAGTTTACGTTTCCAGGTTAACTTCCAGGTCAGGTACACTGCAGTTGGGAACATATTAAATCACAGACCTATTTCTACCTATTTTTGCCTCATCAGTGAGATGTAGCTTGAGTTGTATGTCTGGGCATACCTGTCATTCATAGGGTATCACACTGAGGAAAACAAAAGGTGATGGGTGGAATGCTTGAATTAATCTTAATCTGGGATCCTCTGGGATTCAATCCCTCAAGCCTTTGACTCTTTTTGGGAAGCAAACCCATCTCAACCTTGTTCCTCGGTTTGTTTTGCCTCTTCATTTGTCAACATATCTTAAGATGTTGACCTCCACTGGAATCTACTTATGCATGATACTGTTGACTAGTATGTGAGACTTTAATGTAAAATAAATCAATGGTGACTGTTAGACTTGGCATCTTTGGTGTGTTTTTCCCTGTCTTTTTGCTTCTGACCACCTGTTTTTGACTGTGTGCTGTATTTCACTTTTGCTGGTTTTAGAACACTGTGCACTTTACCACTGCTGTGCAGTGCTAAAGAGCAAGTGCTCCCTTTGTAAATTGTGATTATGATTGGTGATCCATGATTGGCATATTTGAAATACCGGTGAATCCCTAGTAAAGTGCACTGCTTGTGCTCAGGGCCTGTAAATCAAATGCTACTAATGGGCCTGCAGTACTGATGTGCAATACACATGAGTAGCCTGCAAACATGTCTCAGGCCTGCTACTGCAGTGTCTGTAAGTGCCGTTTTTAAACACATGGTGCAGAGACAGAATATCGAGTACAAAATATCGAGTTGCACAAATATCGAGTCATTAATATCGTGGGTCAGAAATATCGACAGCAAGAATATCGTGGTCAAGAATATAGACTTAAGGTAAGTAATATCGATTTTAAAAATATTGAAGTGTTTAATATCGTTTGCAAAAATATAGATGTTAAAAATATCGTTTTTTATTATTGGTATGTATTTTAGTATATATTATATATGTATGTGATGTATGTTTTTTTGTATAAGAATTGTTTGTATTTTTAATATATGTGTTACATTTTTAGTAGTTATAAAAAGAAAATTATTTGAATTTTGCGCTTTAGTTCCGTAGCGGGTTGTGGGTTTATAGGGGAATAGGGTGGGAAGTAATTTAATTATATTAAATTTATTACAAAAATTAAATTGGAATTTTGCGTTTTTAGTTCTGTAGCGGGTTGTGGGTATATAGGGGAAAAGGGTGGGAAGTAATTTAATTATATTACATTTATTGATTAATTTTTATTTATTAATATTTGTTTAATTGAGATGTTATAGTGTTAAATGTGTAACAAATGTATTATTAATTAATTAATAATTGGTAATTAATTATGCTACTTGTGTAATTAATTTTAGTAGTGTGTTGTGGTGTTTATAGGTGCAAAGGGTGGGAAGTAATTTATTTTGAATTTATGAATTAATAAATGGTTGTTAATTAATTTTAATTAATTAATTGGTTATTAATTTTGGTAATTTTGTGATTAATTTTAGGTGTGTGTTGTGGTGTTTATAGGTGTAAAGAGTGGGAAGTAATTTATTTTTAATTGATGAATTAATTGGTTGTAATTCATTTTAATAAATTAATTGGTAATTAATTATGGTAATTGTGTAATTAATTTGAGGTGTGTGTTGTGGTTTTTATAGGAGTACAGGGTGGGAAGTAATTTGTGTTTAATTAATTATATATAGTTGTTAATTAATGTTAATTCTTTGATATTTATTTTGGGTAATTGTTTATTTTTGTGTGAGTTGTTTTTACTTTTAAAGGGGTAAAGGGTGGGTATTCAATACATTTTAATTATTAACTATTAATTGTTAATATAAATAGTTTTTAATTTTAAAATAAGTTATAATTGTGTTTTATTATTTTATAGTATAATTTAGGTGTGTGTTGTGGATATTATAGTGTTAAAGTGTGTGTAGTCAATTAATGTTTATTAGTTTTTTTATTATTTAATATTATTTTAATTCATTATTCACTATGTTAATTATGTAAATAAATGTAATTAAAAATGTTGAAGTGCTTAGTTATTGGTGTGGTGTTATAGGGTAGGAAATAAAATAAATACATTTATGTTTTAATTAATTTTTTTGTTTGTAAATATTTTCTAGTTTAAAAGACTTCTTTTTTTGTAAATGTATTTATTATTTTATTTTATATAATATTTGCAGGGTTTTTTATATGTAATTAGTATTATAACGTGTTCTTTTTATATGTTCAATATTTTTTAATTTTATTTTTTGAATGATGTTTATTAATTTTTATTATTTTTTAAATGTGTTATATATATATTTTTTTGCCAAGTGTTTGAGTGTGAATAGTAACTTTTTTTTCTCCGCTATCCATCACTTTCCCTACTGTTGCATTCACTGGAGTGGGAATAGTCATTTTTACCCTTCTGCTATCCAACACTTTCCCTACTGTTACACTCTTTGGAGTGGGAATAGTAATTTTTGCCCCTCCGCTACTCAACACTTTCCCTACTGTTGCTCTCAGTGGAGTGGGAAAAGTACATTTTAACCCTCCACTATCCAACACTTTCGCTACTGTTGCACTCACTGGAGTTGGAATAGTAATTTTTCCCCCTCGGCTTTCCAGCACTTTTCCTACTGTTGCACTCACTGGAGTGGGAATAGTCATTTTTACCTCTCCGCTATCCAACACTTATCCTACTGTTGCACTCAGTGGAGTGGGAATAGTAATTTTTACTCCTCCACTATCCAACACTTTCCCTACTGTTGCTCTTACTGGAGTGGGAATAGTAATTTCTACCCCTCCGCTATCCAACACTTTCCCTACTGTTGCACTCACTGGAGTGGGAATAGTAATTTTTACCCCTTCGCTATCCAACACTTTCCCTACTGTTGCACTCACTGGAGTGGGAATACATTTTTTTACCCCTCCGTTATCCAACACTTATCCTACTGTTTCATTCAGTGGAGTGAGAATACTAATTTTTACCCCTCCGCTATCCAACATTTTCCCTACTGATGCACTCTTTGGAGTGGGAATAGTAATTTTTGCCCCTCGGCTATCCAACACTTTCCCTACTGTTGCACTCACTGGAGTGGGAATAGTAATTTTTACCTCTCCGCTATCCAGCACTTTCCCTACTGTTGCACTCACTGGAGTGGGAATAGTAATTTTTACCCCTCCGCTATCCAACACTTTCCCTACTGTTGCACTCACTGGAGTGGGAATACATTTTTTTACCCCTCCGTTATCCAACACTTATCCTACTGTTTCATTCAGTGGAGTGGGAATACTAATTTTTACCCCTCCGCTATCCAACATTTTCCCTACTGATGCACTCTTTGGAGTGGGAATAGTAATTTTTGCCCCTCTGCTATCCAACACTTTCCCTACTGTTGCACTCACTGGAGTGGGAATAGTAATTTTTACCTCTCCGCTATCCAACACTTATCCTACTGTTGCACTCAGTGGAGTGGAAATAGTAATTTTTACCCCTCCGCTATCCAACACTTTCCCTACTGTTGCACTCACTGGAGTGGGAATAGTAATTTTTGCCCCTCTGCTATCCAACACTTTCCCTACTGTTGCTCTCACTGGAGTGGGAATAGTAAATTTTACCCCTCCGCTATCCAACACTTACCTTACTTTTGCACTCACTGGAGTGGGAATAGTAATTTTTACCTCTCAGCTATCCCACACTTATCCTACTGTTGCACTCAGTGGAGTGGGGATAGTAATTTTTACCCCTCTGCTATCCAACACTTTCCCTACTGTTGCTCTTACTGGAGTGGGAATAGTAATTTTTACCCCTCCGCTATCCAACACTTTCCCTACTGTTGCACTCACTGGAGTGGGAATAGTAATTTTTTCCCCTCCGCTATCCAACACTTTCTCTACTGTTGCTCTCACTGGAGTGGGAATAGTAATTTTTACCCCTCCGCTATCCAACACTTTCCCTACTGTTGCATTCACTGAAGTTGGAATAGTAAATTTAACTATTTTGCTATCCAACACTTTTCCTACTGTTGCACTGATTTTATTGGGCAATTTAAGTTTAAATATTGTTTCCGAGTTCAATGTTTTTTATATTTTAAATTATTTATATATATATATATTTTATTTGTATATCATTTTAAAGTTTTAAAATAAATTAAAGATAATAGTTTAATAATTATTTTAAAGTAAATATATATATATATATATATATATATATATATATATATATCAATTAACGCTCAGATGCATACGGGCACCACAACGAGAAACGGACACTCCAATACGCTGTTTCTGCTTGTTAAGATATCGTTTTTATTTCGTTAAGTATTAGCGGTGCAAAGCGGTCATTACGCGTTTCGGCCAATGCAGTGGCCTTGATCACATGATCGCATGACGGGTGAGTGAAACAACTTTATTGGAAACCAGTGTACCCCGTGATAGACTGTCAGCTGACACCATAGACACAGTAAAAATACTCTGTATGTTAATGGCCATAAACAAAGAATGCATTTTTAAAAACTATTCACTTGTGCCAACAATTACAGATCGTAATCAAATGCTTAACCCAGGTAAATTAGAAACAAATGTATTTTCAAATGTTTTTTCAAATGTTTTTTCAAGTGTTTTTTCAGGGAATTGGCAATATTACCATGACATAAAATATGTAATCATGGGTGTTGAATCTGAAATCAACCAGCCTATAAGACTTTAAGATATTAAGTACATATATATGTATAAATTACTATGGGGCTGATTATGATGGCGGGCGGACTTGGTCCGCCCGCCACCGTAGCGGTGATTGGGACCGCCCGCCAGACAATCGGCGGTCCCACCACTGCAATAGGGATGCGCCTGCCATACTGGCGGGCGCATCCTGGGCTTTCAACATTGTGGGCAGTGCTGCTGGCTGTAGCACCCTCTGCAGTGTTGAAAGTGCTTGCACCGCATTTCCCTGCACCGCGTGGCAGGCACCACGTGGTGCCTGCCACTTGGTGCATGGAAATGCAGGGGGGTACCATGGGTACCCCCCTTGTGCAGAGACACCCCCCAAACAAGGGGGGCCCGCAACGGGCCCCCAAACCCAATCCCTGCCAGCCTTTCCTTGGCGGCATCGCCGCCATGAAAGGCTCCTGTCCACACACATCCTAATATGGTGGACGGTGCCTGCTAGGCACCGCCACCATATTAGTGGCCCTGCTCCGCCCGCCAGGCAATCAGTGCCATTGCCATCGGCGGAAAAGCGGCAGACGGACTTTGCGTCTGCCGCGATACTCACCGCCATCCTAATATGGCGGTGGGTAAATCTCATTGTGATGGCGGAACGCTCGCCACCGTAGGCCTGGCGGTGGCGATCGTTCCGCCATCATAATGAGCCCCTATGTTTGTGTGTTTATTTTTTTAATTAAGTTTATTTGAAATATTTTGTAAAAATGTATATTTAATGAAATTTATTTTGTTAAAATTAATATTAATATTTGATATATTTAATATATATAATTTTATTTTATATATATATATTTAAATCGATAGTTTTTTACATCTATATTTTTTACTTCGATATTTTTGATTCAATATTTTTGTACTTACCTGTGTAGGTATGGGAGTCGTTATTTTTGTAGTCTACATTTTTTCTCGATATTTTGAACATCCATGTTTTTAACATCGATATTCTATCAGTGAACCAAACAGACATGTCGACCTGGCAGGTGTATCCACTTAATTGTGAGAAAGACGAACAACTCAAAGTTTTTCTAATGGAATTACTACACTTTTCCCTATTCCACAGCTACTTTAAATGGCAAGATCATTTTTACATTCAATCTTCAGGGACATCGATGGGCAATTGCGCCGCGTCGGCGTGTGCAAATCTGTTTATGCACAGGTTTGAATTGGATCATATTCTTAACCAAGTAAAACGGATGAATCACCTCATCCTATACAAAAGATACATCGATGACATCTTTGTGTTATGGAAAGGGACACACTTAGAGTTATCTGAAGCCATTGAGACCCTCAATTTGGTTGATGAAAGAATTGAATTTACCTCATCAATCAGTCAAGAACAAATTACCTTCTTAGACAAATGTATCTTGGCCATCCAATCACCAATGTGTACACTAAACCGACAGTCCGAAACAATTTATTGCATTTTCACAGTTTCCATCAACCATCCCTTAAGAAACATCTTCCGTACTCTCAACTGCTTAGATTAAAAAGAATTTCATCTAATGACGAATTATACAAAGAAAGCATGAGTACATGCATCAAAAAATTCAGAGACAGGGGCTATCCTGAACCCATATTGCAAGAGGCAATCACAAAAGCAGAAAAAAAGTCATGCGAAAGTTTTTTAAAACAAACGGAGCCTAAAACCAATGAAGGAAGATCGGTATTCATTTCTAAATTCTCTACCCACAGACATCAAATCAAAAACATCATTTTAAAATACTGGCCCATGTTAAGTACAGAACCAGACTTTAAAGGCATATTTGAAACACAACCAAGATTTGCATACTTACGTACCAGAAAATTTGAAACAGATCTTAACCAAACCCATGGATAAAAAGGAAGGCACTTATTGTGGAACGGTACCTTGTATGAACTGCGGCAATTGTAACTCTATCATCAAAGGGAACAATATACGGCACCCTAACCGTGGAACCATGGAACCATCATCAAATTAAGAGTGACAGCCACATGTGATAGCCAGAATGTCATATACATGTTGAAGTGTCCATGCTGACTAGCTTATGTGGGAAAGACTGAGAGAAAAATTAGAATACGTCGAATGAACATAAGAGCAGCATTCATACAAAAAATTTCAAATCCACAGTTGCCGCACATTTTCACTCTTTGCATCACAACAATTGCCAATTGAGATTTTTGATACTTGAACAGGTACCGATTAGACCAGGTCGAGATAATACGCAATTTCTTTTACAGAGGGAAACACATTGGATTAATTTCTTGGACTCTGTAAACCCGAAAGGGTTAAATGAACGGATGGACCTTAGTTGTTTTTTGTAAATTGTTTTTTCCTGTTTTGAACTACACAAGGGATGTGTTGGAAAAAGTGACATTCCATTTACTGTTACTATTACTATTTTCATTTTTAACATTATTTTCATTTACCTTGTTGTTGATTCTAATATGGGTCAGGACGACCCCAGTTACATCAGTCCAAAAAAAGATGTAATGTAACGTTCAGATAATGTATTCAACATACAGACTCTTGTTAGATACTCACTTAACATATGTTTTAATGCTTTCCATTATTTAATTCGTTCATTTATAATGAATACTCTCCAGATAGTCAGATAGACAGCTTACGTGTATTTTAGCACTTTTTCTTTTTCATTTTCACGTTTTATTGACAATAGGCCGATTACATTTGTGTGTCCGTCTTCTATTTTTCTTATCACGTTCGTTTACTGCTACCAGCATGCACCGCTTCACATTTTCTCTTCCGGGTTTCTACCTTTGTAAACCGTACCGGACTTTCATTTTCCACTTGCGCTCACACCGAGAATGGTTGTTAACGCTTGCACGATTTCGGCTCGGGTAAGTCCTAGTCACTTTACATCAAGCGCTCAGAATGAGATGAGCTTATAATACGCGACCTCGACTAATTGTCATTTTGGTTTAGCCGCATCTATAGTGACTCACCGCCGAACAGAATACACGCAAAAATACGGCGTTCTGTAAGTTTGCACGTCATGTGGTTCACGACTTCACTTCACTATTCACGTCTTGGATTATGGTTTTATTGTATTCTTCACGTTCTGGGTTTTACCTTTCAGGGTTTTTCACTTGCATTCTCTCTTTTACTATCACGTATTACCATGACATCACGCATGTATAAATCTTTTTGTTCAGCTTGACTGCACCTTTTTATTATACTTTATTAACGCACGCTTACTCAACTACAAGTTAGAAACCCAGACTATCGGGAACGTGGTGTTCTATCCACTTCTTCATTGGAGAGAATTTTTGATCCAACTCACTGGCTGTTTTATACCTTTCTGACTAAGTATCTTATTTTTCACGTATTCGGGGACTACTGTTCTTTATGACCAATGCCCACCGGACGTTATTAATTCACCACTTACGGTTATACATGACATTTGTTACATCCATGTAATATTTTGGCAGGTTTGCCAATTTTTTTGGGTACTAAGCTTGAGTTTCTTCTGTATTGCAGAGAGAAGCCCCTGATGAAGGGCCACAGCCCGAAATGCATTGGGCATAAAGAAATGTTGTGAAATGAATTGTATGATATCAAGTGAGGATTATCACTCATGTTCGTACTAAGATGGATATCAACTAAATGAACGCTCCATGGACTTAATAAAGTGAATTGAGAAGGAATTATTTAATAGTGGACATTACTTTTTGTTTGAGTACAAGTTGGAGACGCCCCTCAGTCCGTGAGGTCAGCACTTTCAGATTGTATTTCATCCTCATACTCAGCAGGATTCACCAACCTGCACCACCTACCTTTTTCAAATCGAAGAAATCCATTACTCAAAGGTGTGCGCTGATCTACACCATTGTGGATCTACATTTCAGGTGTACCCATTTGCCAGGTCCAAACCGTCCCTTTTTCAAAATGTAAGGCACCCCTACGGTAGGCCCAAGGTAGCCCCATGGGCATGGTGCAGTGTATGTGAAAGATAGGATGTGTGCTGGTGTGTTTTGCATGTCCTGATAGTGAAATACTGTCAATTTCGTTTTTCACTATTGCAAGGACTATCTCTCCCATAGGTTATCATTGAAGCTGCCTTGTAACCTCTTACAAGTGTAACTTTCAATTGGGAAGATATAGAGATTTGGAGTTTGGGGTCCCTAAACTCACAATTTAAGAATACATCTTTTAGTGAAGTTGGTTTTTAAACTGCGTGTTCGAAAAGGCCACTTTTAGAAAGCGGGCATTTTCTTGCATTACCATTCTGTTCCTCTGCCTGCCTGTGGAATCAGCGTAAGGTTTAGACTGACAGTTGGGCTGTTTGTGCATTTACTCTAGACACTCACACAAAGGGAGCAGAAGTCTGCCCTATATATCCTGATGGCCCATCACCAGGCTGGTGTGTCTTCCTGAGCTAGAGTGGAGGGAGGAGTTGTCACTTACACCTGAATAAGGCTGTGCATGTCCTCACACAGAGCTGTCTCCACCCCCTTGTAGTGTGTCTGGAGACAGGTCAGGGAAAGGAAGGGTCTTGTGCACTACAAAGTCTTTTCTTTGAAGTTTGCGTATTTTAAAGGCAGAAACTGGTATCAGTACTGGAGCTGTGACACCATAGCTTCAGAAAACTTCTGGACTAAGAGAAGATTCAGACAAGAAGAAGAGTGGGAGAAGCTGTATGAGGGGAATTGCCACTCTGCTTGTTGCTGTGTTGTGCTGGCCTACTGCTTGCTGCTTCTGTCTTGGAGAGTGAAAGACTGGACGTTGTTTTAATCATCCTGCTTACCAAGGTTCTCCAAGGGCTTGTGTGTGCTTGCGTCCTGTTATAAAGTCTCAGGGCCATCAAAGACTTCACCTGCAGACCCTGAACTCCTCTGCTGGGAGTTACGACCTGCCAAGTGGTACCAAATTCAGTTCTGGGCTCTTGAAGGTGGCTTCTGCTACATGAAAGGAAGAAAATCCACGCACCAGGCTTCAGTGCCTGTTTTTCCCACCACAAGCTTGCTGTGCGGTTGAAAAGCCAACGCATCGCCACGGTGCTGCCAAAGAATTGACACAGTGCCTGTTGTGTGGCTCCAAGGTTGCCGCAGCCCGAGTCCTGATTCCGTGTCTCTAATGTCCGAGTCAGTCGCTCCGACTCTGACACAGGCCCTGCTGTGCGGCTCAAGATTCGACACATAACCTACGCGTGGCTGGGTAAATCGATACAGCAACTGTTTTGCCGCCGCCGCATCGACTCCAGCATGTCTGGATTTTCCACGCACGGCACCTGTGCGCCAAGATCTTCATTGATGTTGCCCAGCGGCAGTAAGGAACTGAGGCCGCGTGTCCGGATCTCGACACATCACTTCCCCTCACAGGAAGGAACCGACACATCGATTTGTTTTCCGGCCCCTCACCTATCCTGCGCCTGTTTTTACCTTTGAATTTTGACGAATCCCAGGTACTTTGTGCTAAAGGGACACATCCATAGTTTTCTATGACTGAACTATTTTAAACGTTTTAAAAGTGATATTAATACATCATCACTGTATCATTTGTAAAACTATCTCACCTACTGCCTTTATCCAATGTGACATTTGATGGACTGCTGTATTCTTATTTCTTTTGCTCTGTGTCCTTTTATTTGTTTTGCGTTTGAAAACCAATAAAAGTTATTGAAATAAAAAAAAAAAGTTATATTTTTTCTTATGTATGTTGGATTTTTGTCGTTTATGTCTTGTCTTACTTAGATAAAGATTGTTTATTTTTCTAACTGGTGTGGTGTCCATTTGTAGTGAATTTACTGTGTTACTGTGTGTTTATGTGCAAACACTTTACATATTGCCAAAGAGATAAGCCTGACTGCTTGTGCCAAGCTACCAAGGGGGTGAGCAGGGGTTATCTTGGGTGTGTAACTCCCTTCCTTGACTAAAAGGAAGGGTCCCTACTTGGACAGGGTGCATTCCACTGCCAACTAGAGACCCCCATTTCTAACACTGACGTCATGGAACAGACAGACCGGGCCGACGATATGGTGATGCACAAAGGCCACAGGGGGTCCCAATCCCACCAGCTGGAGAATAATGCCTTTCGGAGCATGGGGAGGACAAAGTACATTAGGGCAAGATGGAGATGAAAGGGGGATACAGGTCAGGCTCAGGGTCCCACTCTCAAAGAACTACTAGGAGCTATCCAGGCCTCCAGTGCTGCCTTAGAAACAAAAATAAAAATCATGACAGGAAATATCACACTAATCTGGGCTGTTATAGGTAAAATGGCAGACCGAGTGACTGCAACAGAGAACACCCTGAAAGACACTTGAATTCCATAAAAACCCTGGCAAATAGGCCATCTCCAAGAGACCACCAAACAACTCCACGCCAAAGCCGGGGATGAGGAGGGAAAGTTGCATTGGAATAATGTACAATTTGTGGGAATACTGGAAAAAGCAGAAAGAACTAAAGTCGAGAAATTCATCCATGGATTTCTTACCCCTAGACGGACCCCAAAAGGCTTCTCTGGACAATTTGCGGTGGAGCGGGCCCACAGGGCCCAAGACCAAGGCATTTAATTGCCCACTTCCTGAATTTCAAAGACAGGGACACAGTGTTGAGGACGGCCCGACAGCAAGGCCCGCTCCTCTACAAAAAACGCACAATCATGGTATTCTCTGATTTCACACAAGATGGCGCAGGTACAACGGTAGTCCTTTGACAAAATTAAATTAGTACTGAGGAAGCAATACCTACAGTTTTCAATACAATTCCCGGCGAAACTATGCATTGTAGAGGACAGCAAACTTTGGTTCTGTGCAATATTGATAGGGTCTGGGACTGTTCGATCCAAGACAGCAGACCCCTAGCAGCCCCCCATCTAGGAGGGAACCCTGAGCATGGCACCATCGAAAGTCGGCAGGAGCCCCCAGGTGGTAGACAAAATAACAATACTCGAGCACAACAAGAAATCAGGGTGGAGGAGGAAGAGCAGGCAGGATGGCTCATCAAAATCCATTGGGACAAACAGCAACTGCCACCAGCCCCTGACAAAGAGCTCATAATCTGAACACTATTTGAACTCCTTAAGGTTTGATGATTGGGAGGGAGGGGCGACAGACACCACAGGCACTGCGTGGGCAGGCAGTTGAATATTCACAGCCTGAGGATGTAGGGTGGGGGGTTCCAAGTGTGAGGGAGTTAACACTGACACAACAGCACAATGATGATAAGTGGAAGAGAGATCATAGACATTATTAGGATCGCTAGAAAGAGGGATGGCAGCTGAGGGATTTAAAACAGGCTATTCCCTACTCTCCTGGAATGGGTTGGGGAGTAAACTGAAGAGGGAGGTGGTGACACAGTTCTTGAAGAGAAAGAATCCAGATGTAATACATCTTCAGGAAACCCTCCTAGTAGTCAACAAATGTGCCTTTCTGGGGAGGGGTAGTTACACTCTGCTGGCACATTCTGCATTCACCACAGGCTCCAGGGGGTGAAAATACTAGTGAAGAGGTCTTTCCCCGTAGTAGTATGGAGTACCTGGACCTATCCAGGAGGGTGCTATGCAGTGATCCTGGGAGAATGGAATAGAGCAGCTAGCGACCGCCTCATGGGTCTTCTCACCAGGCCTACAGGTAAAAAAACTTGGGAGGGCTGTGGACTGGCTGACATATATTCCACCTGCTACCAAGATACTGGGGGGGGGGGGGGCTTGACCTGGTAATGTTTATATAAGGGTAAAGACCACCTGGTGCAGAATCACAGCTGATGACATTTGTGGAGGCCATGGGATTGTTAGATCTTTGGCATGAGGAATGGCTGGCCAACCGCTACTACTTGTATGTGGCAGGGACAGCAGGATTCATCTCCTGACTGCCTCCTGGACCCCTGGACCCAGGGGTGATGATACCAAGATACCAGATACTTGCCCAGAGGCATCTGTGACCGTTCCCCAATATCCACCCACTTGGGGAAGGCCGAGGAGGGACCGGTAGACTTGGAGGTTAGATCCCTGGGAATTACAAGACTGGAACACTAGCAAGCTCCTGAATTTGGCTACAGAACTATGGGGCATATGTAAAAGCCCCTATCGCCACCACAGCGTCACCTATAGTGACGCTGTGGTGGCGATAGGGGCTGTGCCTTATGTACAAGGCAGCGCTAAGCCACTTAATGTGGCTTAACGCTGCCTTGTACATAAGACCCCCTTTCACACTACGGTTAGCATGAAAGGGGTGGGCAGTGGGTGTTGCGGTGGGCGTTCCACCACAACACCCATTCATTTTGACGCTGCCCCCTATGTACAAGGGTGGTGTACAAAGGAGGCAGCGCCAAGATTAAGACCGGGTAAAAACTGGTCTTAAGATGGCAAAACAAGGAGAAATGCATTATTTCTCCTCGTGTTTGCTTTTTCCATGTGTGCTGCCTTGTGCAGCACACATGGAAAACGCAAAATGCCATTGTTTGTTTATGCACAGGAAGGTATTCCTTCCTGTACATAAACAAACTTTTAAAAACATGCCATTTTGTCGCTTTCATTTGTGCTGCATGAAGCAGCACACATGAAAGTGACAGAATGGCATTTCTAGGATTATTTATGTGCAGGAAGGGACACCTTCCTACACATAAACAATCCTCCCCTTCACGCAGACACAATTGCACTCTGGTGCAAGGGTGCCTGCGTTGACGCTAAGTTGCTAAACTTAGCGCCATTGCAGGGGGGAAACACAAGGCTGCACCACATTCTTGTAAATATGGTGCAGCCTTGCGTTTCAGAAGTGGAGGAGAGAGGCGTTAAGTCTCCTCCACTTCCTTGTACATATCCCCCTATATTTCAAGGAGAACACTGACTCACTCCACTCTGACAACCACATTGGAGGCCTACAAAGCCGTCATGAGAAACAATCAAATATTTCATAAAATGAGGAATAAAAGAGAGAGACAAAACAAGATAGCTGCGCTGGAAACACAAATGATGAAATATGAGTCAGGACTAAAGGGATGGTCCTCACCTAACCACTTGAACAATTCGGCCCTGGTAAGATCCTTGCAAACAGGCTAATGCAGGTTATCGACAAAATTAAAGCCCTGACCAGTCGGGCTTCATGCCCAAACAATCCACCTGGTATAACCTGCACCAACTCTTTGTGTGTCTGGTCTGGAAACATGAGGTGGCTGAGCTGGCAGTCCTGCTCTTCCTGGATGACAAAAGGGCTTTTGACTCGGTTGAGTGTGACTTACCGTGGGCAGTCCCAGACATGACAGGATTGGGCAAAGAAATTGGTTCCTGGATCAGAATGTTAAACACACAACCGATGGCCAGGGTGTGGGTGAACGGGGTAATTTCCCAAAGATTCTCAATAGGCCATGGAACGAGGTAGAGGTGCCAACTTTACCCCATCCTCTTCGCATTGCTTCTGGAGCCACTGGCATGGTTGGTGAAGGTGGCTCTCCGGCTCTGAGACGGACTGAGGAGTGGGAGGATATCATCTCCCTGTACATGAATGAAATCTTGTTATACTTAGCTAACCCTCTGTGAAATGGTCCCAGGACTCTCTTGATGCTCGCTACCTATGGCAAATTCTCTAGGATATTTATTAATTGACAGAAATCTGGCATGTTTCCACTGACCCCCTCTAACCCCCAGAGAACCAGGACTGCCTCTGTGCTGGGCCCAAAGGGCTTTAGATACTTAGGGGTCTGGATTACATGTGACAACTGGGCATTCCAAGAACATAAGCTGGGTTGGGTCCTGGAAGGATACAGGGGAGATGTTGGACACTGGAGCACACTCCCTCTATCCCTGATGGGCAGGGCAGACCTGTACGATGATTACACTCCCCAAATTCCTCAATTCGCTCCAAAATATACCTTTCAGAATCCCAGAGGAGTTCTTTAAATCTGTAGACATAACCACATGAACTCTCTTATGGGATGGCAGTGCCCCCTGCATCATATTACCGACCCTGACAAGATATTCATATGATGAGGTGATAGGCTTACCTGATATTTGTTTTTGCTACTGGCCTGCACAGCTGCAAGATGTCAATGACTGGACATTTACTCCTCACGATGATCCCTCTTTGAAAGGAGACCGAAGGTGGAAAAGCCCCATGGGGTATCTCTGGAAGCTGTATGATAAACTCAGACCCACTGAGCACCCTCCCAACTGACCCAGTAATAAAAATGTTGAAAACTGCAACCAAAAATATGGCATGGCATGGAAAACTCACACTAGCAAATCCCCTGTGGAACTCAGCCGCCCTGGGATCTTTATGTGGGCCTGACTGCAGACACCAATGGACCATGATTGGGAAATCAAAACAGGGTGATATTTGGGGAACACAGGGCCTGATTCCCTTCTCTGTGTTACAGTCCCAATATGAGCTGGCCCCGTCCCAACACTTACGATACTTGAAGGGCAGGCATGCCCTTAGAGAATACCGAGATAAGTTACACAAAGTCGCTGATGAGATGCCGCTGGAGTACTGGATATTGTTTTCCCATTACGCAGCCACATGATATCCCTTACATACAAGACGCTGACAGCTACCTGCCAACCCACCCTTGCTAAGTTGCAGGAGCACTGGGAGGTGGACCTGGGAGTGTTGACCAACAAAGACTTGTGGTAGGCGTGCTGCCATCCCCGGGAAGTGGCCATTAGTGCCGGGTATTGGTTATTACAACTGAAAATCCTACACTGTGCATATATTACCAGAACTCGTCTTCTTTAGATGTGCAGGGCTGACTCTGACAAATGTCTATGGGGCTGCGGCCAATGTGGCACACTAGTACATACCATATAGGATTGCCCATTCATCCAACTGTACTGGAAAAGAGTGGTGACATGCCTATCTGAGGTGGTAGAGACGCCAGTGGAGCAGGCAAGGTAATTAGGTACATTGGGGACATGGGGGAACCAAACACTACCCAGATACATGCTACTTTTTTGTAACATACCATTATCAAGGCACAAAGTGACATCGCTCGTAAAATGGGTAACAGGGACCTACCTTCCATATAGCAATGAAGGTGGGGATGGACTGGTGCATGCAGGCGGAGCACACGATATATAAGAGCAGGGATGCCCTAGAAAATCTGAAAAAATATGGGGAACATGGAGGGAATACAGGAACCTTGGAGTCTAACCGAAGAAACAATACTGCTTGATATAGGGTCCAATGTCTACATAATACTAAAAATCGGATAATGTGCGATGCCAGTGTCAGATGCTTTTCTGTACATTGTTGTTGGTGAAATAATAAAAATAATTTACAAAATGCTGAATTCAAAGTAGCGGTGTGAAAAACCGTGTTTTTTTTTTACATGCAAAAATATAGTTACTTATGTTGTGATATCTTGGATGAAAGCTAAACATCAGAGCATACTTTGCTTTCAAATGTCAACCAAGAAACAAACAAGATAAAGAGGCTTGAGGAGAAAATGTGTCTTACGGGAATGTTCTCCTCAAATCTGACTCCTGTAACACATTTTCTACCAGAGTTAAAAATAAATAGTACAATATAGTGGAAAAAATTGCTCCTGTGATTTTTGTGGACTTTTGCATACACTAAATTTGTGAATTTTGTTAATTGGGATGAAGGGAAGTAAGGGAGATAGCGCCCTTGTGGAGGAGGGATGCGACTTCCTTGTCCACCAAGACAGCATCTTGTGCGGAAAACTGAATGGGACGGGGCGGACCTTTGTACCGGGTTCCCGCCGGAACTCTATGTGAAATCCCCGCACTGTTTGAAGCACCCAAGCATCACTCGTGATGGCCAACCAAGCCTGGTAACAGCCTGCCAACCGCCCCCCTATGTTTTGTGGGGAAAAAGGGAGAACACTCACTGGGGCTTGAGGTGGCAGCTCCTCCTCTGTAGCCTTTCCCTTTTCCGCGGCGTCCTCTTGTGGGATAAACGTTTCCGAACCGGGACTGGTCCTGGTACTGTCCGGAGCCTCTCTGATTGGTCTGATGGGTTGGCGACTGGCCGAGTGGCCCCTGCCTCGGCCAGCCCCGCGAAAAACATGAGGAAAAACCTTTTTAATTGTGGATTGGGCCTTGTCTAACGACATGAAGGTGTTTACAAATTTGCCGAGCTCCTTCACGAAGGGCTCACCAAAGAGACCCCCCTGGGCAATGGCGCCTGCCTCCGAGTCCGCCAGGTCCCCTAGCTTTGGATCGATTTTAATAAGAAGGGACCGGCGACGCTCAGTGGACAGGGCACAATTGGCATTGCCCAAAAATATCACAGCCCTCTGTGCCCAGCCGAACAAGGTCTCTGGGGAAATGATGGAACCGGATTCCTTGGCCTCCTCGGCCATGTCGAGGATCTTTGTGATAGGGCCAAGGGCATCCAGGAGCTTGTCCTGGCAGGCCCTCCAAGATCTGTCGATCCCTTTCTTGGGATCTCTGATAAATTTCTGTAGAAAGGTCGACATACCGGGATCAATTTCCGGGGTACGGGCTACCTTCCCCTCTAGAGAAGGGTGGGGGCACTTGCGGGCCTCTTTTTCGAGAGGACGCCGGATGTGCCCGGCTACGTATGTAGCGACCTTATCGGCCGGAGTCCACTCTGAGGAACGGGGATGTACGATGTCATTGGGGTCGAGCATGTTCGAGACATTAGGGGGGGCCTGGGAGGGGCGTGATGGGAGCCAGGGTCTCGAAGGGCTTGAAGCGGCATCAGGGTCACCTGACGTGCCTGGGTTCGCAGGTGGGAGAGCAGGTGCAGGAGGTGGGGGGTTCCCCACGGGCAGCATCGGTTGGCTAGCAATAAAAGCTTGCCTCAAACGCTCAAAAGCATCCACATCCACCCCAGGTTCACGGGGACGCTTAGGCGGCGGAGAGCCAAGGGTATCTTGGGCCGATGCGGCCGGGGCCTGGTGGGGTGCAGCAACCTGTTGTGTAAGCCGTGAAAACGCCTGCGATATTTGGCAGGAGAGCCTGTCCTTCAAAGGAGTGATGGCCTGATCCACCGCCCGGTAGATATAAGTATCCACCGCCTCATAAAAGGCATCCCCCCAAGGCATGTCAGCGAGGGGGTCTTCCTCCTCCTGATAGTCATCATAATACTCCATCATGTTGGGTAACTCAATAAGGGTGGAGACCACCAGGCCGTGAGTAAAGGCCTAAGACTGGACTGGGTGTCAGTCGAAAGTATGGGCGGTGTAAAAACCACAATTTCATGGGGTTCTAGCCCCAGGGGACAAACTGCCGTCAGGATAAACAATATATATGGAAGGAAGCAATCAATTCTGGTCTGGGTCGTGTCCCCTGTGAGGCCTAACGGCCAGTACAAGACCTCAATGAGGCGTTCAAATGCAGAATACAGACTCGTGTTCCCGAATAGAAAAACGGGCAGGGAACCGAGCGTAACCCACAAAAGACGGTCAGCGTGAGAAAGTAGATCCGCTGCCACCTACAGACCCGTACCGGGCGTACCCCTCAGACCAGCGGCTCCGATGTGAAGGGCGCGCGACGCCTGAACTTCTGAAGGAGAACCAGCAACACGACGCTCCCTGCACAGCCTCCCGTGCCTCCTGGCGGCGGGAGGTCCACAGAGCGCAGGCCAGCAGTGCGCCGCGTAGGAACGGGAAACCCATCCCCGCGGCGTCGAAAGCACAAACAATTCCAGAAGCGCAGCCCACGCGCAATTTACAACAGAAGATATAATAAACGTCGAAATAAGGCACAGTGCACACGGAAATAGAAGCGATTACCACAGCAATATACAGTGCACTCGCACCTACGGCATAAATTAGCATAAGAACCAATTAGTCCGTTAAACATCAAAGAAACAGAAACAAAGCACTAAACAGTTTAACAAACTGGAGAGCACTTATCTGGCTGCGTAGCAGTGAAGAAAGAGGAAGAGAGGACACTAACAATGGACTATGTTGGGCCAGGAGGCCCCTGATTGGACACTGTCTCCCTGTCCAGGATTGGATGTTGCTATGTGCCAATAAAGTGAAGAAAGAAGGCATAATCCTCGCCTCCAGTCCTGACATAGAATTTAACACTATGTGGAAACAATTTATAACTTCATAAATATACTTTCATAAACGTTATAATACAATAATGTTATCCTCAAAAAGTAGTGGTCAAAACTAGGGATGTACAAAATATAATATACACTGGTGCAATCTTGTGTAGCTTCTAACATTTCACTCTGATTGCTGCATGAAATACCTAGCAGTACCATATTATGCAACGTCATATAATTCAAACTTCATTCAGGTAAAAATCCTATAGCGGGAGCATGGGAATAATGCAAATGAACCAAATGTGAGCAGCTGGTGATTGTGTGCTATTGTTTAGCTCGATATGCGTCATCACACCAAAAATGGTTTCAAGGAGGCATTTCACTCTAAAAAATATTGCAAAATGGCAAAGCAGGAATTTCTCTTAATAACGCATAATTTTGTGTCATTTTTGGCCATTCAAATAATTTCTGCAAAGGAAATTATGTGAATTTTGCCTAGAGCTAGTCAAAACAGACAACGCACTTCTGTTGAAATGATTAAGTGTAAAAGGCCACTTTATTAGGACAGGTTAATGCTGTAATCTTGTAAACTTAAATACAACTTTAGCAATAATATCAACTTCTTCAGTACCCCCAAACTTTTCCATTTGTATTCACCTTCAATTCTCCATACCCTGCCCTCATTATTTCAACTGTCATTTTCCATCCTCCTCGCATTTCCCAGTTTCTCTGTCACTTCCTCTACCAAACATCCTCCAAATGCAGCCTCTTTGTCCTGCTCCAAAGTTCCACACTGTCTCCTCTTCCCCTGGGCTCCCCTCCTCCCTCCCCGGAGGGGTGGATATGTCCCCATCTGACTCTCCACCCCCCAACTGCTGCAAGCACTGCACTCTAGCTTTGTCCTACTGTGTCATGAGTAACTGCCAGTCCACTCTGAACATGACGGGTGGGTGGGTGGCTCAATCAAATTACTTTCCTACCACCCCCAATGTGAAGGAGTCGGGAGGCTGACCCTTCACCTTCTTCTCCTTTTATCCTTCCTAAACCCCCCACCATCTCCCCTAATACTGTCCTGTCCACTTCCGTGGCCTGTTCATTCACGAAGCAGCCCAGGGGGACACTGGTTACGCCTGACGCTCTCCCCAGGCCCATTTATCATGAAATAATCACACAATTACATGATGAAGCGTAAAAGAACACTTTATTAGGACAGATTAATGCAGTAATCTTCTTTAACTTAAATACAACTTTAACAATAACATGAACTTCTTCAGTACCCCCAAACTACTCCATTTGTATCAACCATTTACCGTCAATTCTCCATAATGCTTCCTCATTGCTTCAGCTGTCATTCGCTGTCATCCTTGCATTCCCCAGTCTCTCTGTCACTTCCCCTACCAACCATCCTCCAAATGCAGCCTCCTTGTCCTGTTACAAAGTTCAACATCATCTTTCCTTCCCCTGGGCTCCCTCCCCCAAAGGGGTGGACATGCCTTCATCTGACTCTCCCACCCCCAAACTGCTGCTACCCCGGAAATCCCTGATGGGCGTTTTCCTGCCCCACACATAGCACCACTACACCAGCTCAACCATAGGCTACCCTACACCAATTCTGCACATTCCAGAACTTCCCCACCATGTCATGCAATTCCATCAGAATATATGCGTTACCAAACTTAGAAAGATGAACCCCATCATCATCCTGAAACAGCAAGTGATCCTGTTCTTTAATGCCAACATGTGGTATCACATTGATGTCTATTTCCGCACAAAAGAAACCCTCATCGCCCTGCTGACCTTCCTCCTGGCCTTTTCAATGGCAGCATGCTTCACTGCCCCTCTCCAGTGTCTCCTAGGCACAAATTCAGCCAACAGCAGGTCAGTCCCTGCAAATTGTCTCCTAAACAGGCACAAATCCTCCTTCATGTGCTGCAAAAGTGTCAGGCTGGACAACTTAACAAAATAATATTCCCCTAAGTGTATAAGGAGCATGCCTGGACACCCGCTTTGGGGCACCAGGCTTGCTAAGTAAGGTAAAAGGTTTTCTCATCCCATCCCGTCCATACCATACCAGATCACCACATGCCTGGTACTGGGTAGTCCGAGGCTCCTGCCATAAACCTGCTGATCCGCGTAGTTAGCAGCCCATTGCACAAATGTCTCGCTATCCATATCACCACTTTATTCTTCCCTGGGCCGCTCACATACCCTACGGTGGAAAACAAAACGTTAGTCAAGTGTTCACCCTCTTTGTGCCCTCCACACTCCTTCATTTTTCAACATAGCACTCACAGCATCTAGACCTCCAATGCTCAATCTGCTTAATGCAACCCCCATCCCACCCAAAATATGCCACAGCCGTGGCTGCGCCAATCTGAAAGGAATGCTTCCCATACTTGGTGGGATCCAACCCAACCTGCCGCAGCATCATGCGCAAAACTGACAACAGCTGAGAAACCATAACCCTCCTAACCCCTTCATAGCAAAAGACTTCATCCTGCCGACACCCAGGCCACAACACAAACTGGCACCATGCCCTCACCGGGCTGAAGTCCAAACGAGAAGGGGCCCACCATACTCTCTTCAGACACCTCATTCTCCAACTTAGCCACCACCATTTCATGCAAAGCCTTTGTAGACTTTAAATATGTGCCCCCATGGTCCTTGGTAGCCTAAGTAAAAACCCTCTGTAAAACCCCACTCCAATCTCAAGGCAGTTTCCCAGTCCGGTTATACCTTCAACCACTGGGCCATCCTCTCAACCCTAACTGGCATAGGAGTCCTTGTGGCCAAGCGGGCCCTAATGTCCCCTCCCTCTGGGAGCCTTCTATTGTGGCCAGTGTGAAACACTGTGTAATGGGGTGCTGCTCCCCGCATTTAGAACACTCGTGATAAAACTTACACAGCTGTTGGGAGCAGAAACCATTGTTAAACTTCCAACATGCCCCTACATTGGATCCTGCACCTTTCTGACTATACCCCACCCCTGGTTGAGCAGGACAATTCTGAAATGCCCTATAAGTGATGGGCAGGCCACTGGACATTTGCGTCGTGGCCGGCGGGAGATTGGACGACATCCACCTCCCCCCAAGGTTTGTCTGTATTTAAACTCACCTTGACCCTGAACTCCTCATCGCAGCTAAGCCAGGCATACCCCTGAAATGCATCCGTGCTTTCCTGATAATATTTATGTATTTGAAAAGGACTATTGCCCTATACAAGTGTTTTTCACAATAAATATTGACCGTATATATTCTTAGACCACTCTTTTGCCTGAATATCTCTATGGAGCAACTTAAGGACATCCACATATTCATGCTTCCAGATGCTGTTTTTTGTCTTATCCAAGATATGTGATCCCAGGGGCATATCCACCCCCAAATATGGGAGCTTTTTCATATGCTGTGCCCCATCCTTGTCATCATTCTCTTCCCATGCTCACATCCAGACAGCCACATATGCGTATCTTCCTTCAATGACTCCCCTGTCTTTCTGTTCACCCCATCACCCACTCCCACTGATTTGAATATCTTCATGGCCTCTGCTGCATCCCCTTAGTCCCAAACGGACCACGATTCCTTGATACCTTTAGGTAATCTGCCACTTTCGTCATGGTCCTTGTGGCATCGCCCTCTAAGTCCAGGGCTCGGACTGCAGGTGATTCGTCCATCCACACTTGACCTCTGTAAAACACCAAGATCGCCCTCCATGGCCATGACACCAACACTGGTTGACTGCCCCGGACAAGGGCCGCTTCCTCTTTATCATCATATCTCACTTCACCTTCCTCCCACTCATCTCCATCATCTTCAAAATCCACCACCAAATCATCTGCTCCTTCCACATCCCAATCACACCTATTCACTCGTCCACTCACACCGCACGATGGCAAGGGTGCATCCTGAACATACGAGGCATTGCAAGGTGCGGTCACCTGATGTTACCCAGCCTGCAGCATGGGGAGGGCCACTGATGACCCTCCCACCACTTTGGTCCAACGTCCAGAGGCCGCAGACTGACCCCATCGGTTTCGCCAGCCTGCTGCCAATCTCTCCCAACAGCATTGTTGACCATTCACCCTCCAGGCTGCACCAGCCTGCAAGTGTTCCTTCACCTTGGGCCCCACGAGCCGTCCCAGCTCCTGCTGTCCCCACTAAGCCCTCTGCGGCTTCCGGCACCCAGAGCCAATGACCCCCCGACCGAGTCTCACCAGCACCTGCTGCTCCCAATGCCTCCCTAGCGGGCATGCCCCGTACCTTCTTATCTAGGTGACCTTGTTCTATCGCAGCTTCCCTTTCCTTACACATACACTGTTGACCATCCCCCAGCCCTGCTGGCCCCTGTGCTTTATAAATTACCACCCCACTGGGGCCTGTCTGCCCCATCATGCCCTTGTCACTGCCTGTCTCTGCCTGCCTCCCGAACTAGGGGCACACCTCCCTTCTTTTTAGACCCAGGGCCTCCAGCTGGCCCTGGGCCTAACCCCTACACTCCAGTAACCCCACAAGGTACATTGCTGTGTGGCTCCATGAACAGCCCCTCCCGCCGGGCCCCTCCCCAACTACTCGGACAGAAATATTATTAGCGTCCTCTGGTGCTGCTGCAGACACGGCAGGCCCCACCCCGCCTACCCTCTTTCCAGGCCTTACTTCCCTCATGGCCACCACTGACTCGTCCATACTGGCATAAACCGGCAAAAGCGGCGTTGCACTATGCGCAGATCCCCCGCCCCACTCCACTCACAAGCAGGCCTGGAGGCTGGGAACATGCCACAACCACTGCTGCCGCCCCGCCGAAAGCCAAACATGGCAGTCTCAAACTGCACACAAAGGCTGCATTGGAAGACCTGAGACATGTTTACAGGGCTACTTAAGTGGGTGGCACAATCAGTGCTGCAGGCCCACTACTAGCATTTAATTTACAGGTTCTGGGCACAGGGCCTTACAAGCAAGGGGGACTTCCAAGTAAATAAAATATGTCAATTGAGTATAAGCCAATTCTACAATGTCCTAAGGCCAGCAAAAACAAAGTCAGCAAAACAGGAGATTTGAAGATAAAAAGTTAGGGGGAAAAGCACACCTAGGATGCAAAGTCTAACAACTGGCCAAAGGGTGTGTCACTTGTGCTCTAGTGTAAGCGATATGGTCAACAGGACATGCTGAAGTCAGGGCCCTTCATGCAGAGCCTGGGCAGGGCCAAAGGTTGAGTGCATTGAACTCAGGGGTTTGTAAATGACTAATCAAAATTGGGTGAAAATATTTCGGGTTAATTTCTGGCGCTCACTATTCACGGGTTTGTTCCACAGAACACAATGTATATTGCCGTGCTCCAAGGGAAGGAGGAATCACCCCACCTCTTTAGATACCGATTCAAAGGATCTTTAACATACAATAACCAAGACCCTGAGCACACGCTAGAACTTATCACATTCAAGTCAACAATGTAATGCACAAAGGTTCCTTTTTGTGTTCTTTATTTTCTTTCTTTTGCCCAGCCAACACGTGTTTCATCGTACAGAGAGTTTACCACGACTTCTTCAGGACTCTCTTCCTCTTCCTTAAAGGTCAGAAACCACCTTATAACCGGTTTTAATTCCATCCCAGTAGTTCACCATCAGTGTCTCAGCAAATATATTGATCCGTATCTTTAATGGCTGCATGTGCTATATTCTCCTTAATCATGCCATTCTGTATTAAATCGAAATATCCCTTACGGTATGATCCAACGCGTTTCCTTCCTTTAGCGAGTACACTGTACGAACAACTATCTGGCATTCGTGCTTCACACCGTCTGCCCATTATGTATGTTTTATGCAACATGCTTATTTTGGGGTAGTTAACTTCAAAAAGTTGTTTTCTTCAAAGTGCAGCCAACAATGGGCACTGATTGGAGTTACAATGTTTAAGTTTTGTTTACCTTTCTTGAATACATTTTTGATACAACAGTGTGCAATGGTTAGGGTCAGTGGATTTAGGTGATTCTGTTAAAGAAATATTTTTTTCATAATTATAGTTTCAGCATATTTGCCACATATTTTGCAAAATGCTGCAAGGTGATGCAAAGCAGCTGAAAGGACTATTTGTGCAGAGAGAAGGGCACCTTTCCAGTGCAAAATACCTTTGTGCAGTAGAGATTAAATAACCTTTCTAAGAAATTGGGTTACTGGTTGAGGGGGATGAAACCCTACTCAAGCAGCAACCACAGTTCTCCTCAGGGTGAAACACAAGCAAACCACAAATTAACCTCTGCTTAACCCTCTGGTAGCTTGGCACAAAAGCTGTCAGGCTTAACTTCGAGGCAATGTTTAAAGTATTTATGCAGCATTTCAAAGAGTAATGAAGTAAAAACAGAACACAAGAAAAATTACACACCAATTTCGAAAAATAGAGTAAAGTTTAATAAATGATTTGACACTAAAACGACAAAAATCCAATTAGTAGAACCGGAGATATACAATGTTAAATATTTAGGTGAAAAATAGGACTTAAGAGCACAAAGTGCCAACTGTGATTATCTGGTCACAGGGATCTGGACAAAGGCACAAGTTCAGGCCAACCGCGATGGAGCGTGGACAGGATTCAGGGGCCAAATTGGTCCCGCTAAGAAATGGACCTGAATTCCTGGTTGAAGAGTGTTTCACCTTGCAGGGGCAGTCCTGAGGAACGATGCCAAGTCCATGTCAAGGATGCGACGTGCAGTGGTGATTCCGGTGAGCTGTTAGTGCTGTGAGTGCTGTGATGTGGGGTTGCATCGAGGATTTGTCGTACAGTGGTGGTTCCAATGAGCTGAGAAGGCTGCGATGCAGGCTTGTGGCGATGCTGTGTCATGCCGTATCAGTGCGAATGAGTAGTTGGGATGTCCGCATCAAGGATGCGCAAAGCACAGTAAAGGTTCCGATGAGCTGCTAAGGCTGTGATGCGGGCTTGCGTCATGGCTGTGTTGCGCTCCATTGGTTCTGATGAGATGCTGCAAAGAACTGTGTAGGGTTTGCATCGCACTGTGTTGGTCTGGATAAAGTCCACAGCTGCGTTAGCAGAGCCTCTTTATCCCCGCTTCCACAGGTCCAGGATTGGAGAGGCACTACTTGGGGAGTTAGGACTCATAGCAGGCAGAATCCAGGTGCAGGAGTCAAGACGGTTGGAGCCTTTTTTTCCCTGGGGCTCTTATCAGGAGGTCAGTCTACTAGCCCTTGGAGTCATTCTGGTGGTCCTGGGTTCAAGATGCAGGTCCAGTCCTGCTCATTCAGATAGCAGGGCAGCAGGGCAGCAGGACAGCAGGGCAGTTCTTGTCGCACCAGAGCAGCACAGCAGCCCTTTTCCTGAGTATTTTCCAGGTCCAGAAGTGCACTGAAAAGCTGGGTCTGAGGGATCGCTATTTATCCTTGGTGCCAGCTTTGAAGTGGAAGAAGCTTCTGGAGTTTTCCACCCCCAAAAGTGTCTGGAATCTTCTCCCTCCCTGCCCTGACCTCAGCTTCTGGAGGAAAAAGACTAGTGTGAAACCCTTTGTGAGTGTGCTCAGGCAGAGTCTTTCTACAAAGGGTTAGAGAATCTGTAGTTTGAATAATGTTTTGTGCAAGTGATTTGTTTTATGTTACTGTCTCGGATATATCATGTATTGTTAAGGTTAAAGATCTTTAAGTGAGAAGTTATTGAAATGAGAAAAAGTAATTAAACATAAACTGAGTGATGTATGTTCATAGCAAAAATCTGTACTACTACAGGTCCAGCAACCATTCTAATATTACTTACACACACACAAGGGGCTATATTTATTACATGAATGTCAATGAAAACCTTGATAAGCACATTCAACCACACACTCAGTCATCCACTCTGCGAACTGGGTTCAGATTTATTATGGAATTCTATCATCAGATAAATCTCCAGGTTCCGGTTGTAATATCTAATTAGAGTTAAGCTTTTTTGTAAATTATTTGTTGCAAAGTCATTGGTTGGACTTGACAATTGGCTTTGCCCAATAATTAAAATATCCCTTTCTTCTGTACACCACTTTCCAAGGTTACTAAATCAAAGCATGCTCCCAGTTTTTAGTTAGATTATAAGTTTACCAGGCATAGTGTGTTCTTCAGCATACTGCAATTTTAAAATCATTGGTAGTTCTTGGTTTCACCTTGAGTTTAAACCAATTACTGAACTGTCAATGCTTTTCACTCCATGCAGTCCACCTGCAGAGTGCGAAGGTGAAACTGTTTTTTTCTGTAAGGGACAGCCACAGTCTATTGATTACCTCTCGTTGTACTTTTATTTGTAACCTAAGATTTTGCTTTATTTCACAGACAGCAACCAATAACAGCATAATTACCTTAAAGCAACCACTTTTTCTATTACAGTCCCTGCTTTTTGATAACAACTTCCCAATCTGTAGCTCATTCTCTGAGATTCACGAAGACTTCAGGAGCATGGTTTATGACTGAATAGTTGTCCACTCCTTTGTTCACTGGACTTGTGGGTATGCTAGATCTTGCAGCATTTACAAAAATATGTGAATTCCCTAACGTGGACATTACTTGGATGGCCATCTGTGGAAATCTATCTATCTATCTATCTATCTATCTATCTATCTATCTATCTATCTATCTATCTATCTATCTATACATCTAGCTATCTATCCATCAATCAGGATTTATAAAGCGCAGCAAATCACCCATGAGGGTCTCAAGGCACTGTGGCAATTTGTAGCAACCTCAACATTTGGTGGTAAGCATTTGGACATATGAGCAACCACATGTAATGATTGTGAATTGTGGAAGGATTTTTTTAAGTATAGTTACTGGTGTTGCTTTATCTTTTGAAATTAAAGAACCTTTGTAAAGTTATGCATCTCTTCCCCTACAGAGTCTTTGTATAGTACAACATCTGCCAAAGACAAATAGTCCTACCAGTTTGGTCCATAATTAGACAAATCCTGGAAACACATAACAAAAGTATATACCTTTGGTAGCATCAAACAGGGTCTCTCTACAACACTAATATCCAGTTCAACATGCCTGCGATTTCCCAATGAGCTGGAGTACTTTTCATAGATGAAGGCAATAGGAGCTTTCTTAGCGACCTTAAGGAATACATTCAATTTTGTCTACAAGTCTAGACAAAACACATCATGAACACGCAGGCTTTCCAGATCCATCATCATTCTATAACTGTAATTAATTTTTTTTACATATATGTTTTTCTTTTTTGTAAATTACAGGGTCCGTGGAGTCTGTGCTGCTCCAAGGCAAAACACTGTTTTACTGCTTGGTTTCCTCGTGCTCTATTTATATGTTTCACAAAGGATCCACGGATCACACAAATGGCAAAAAACAAATGTAGTATGCCACTAATCCCATAACTAGCAGGAGTTAAACACATGGCCTCTTTACCAGCCAGTCCCTGTTCCCCACGCTCCGTGTGCAACAGACACCAGTTCCTCACGGCCTTTGGTGCATGGTCACGTGAAGGGGATAGTTGTACTGACCCCAACCTCCAGCAAGACCCTATAACATACCCTTTATATGCATCCATTTCCCTGCTGCAGCCATGCACAACAGTAGTGGTTGCTGTACCTGGCTGGAGCCCCACCCTCCACAAGCATCTGACCCATGCTCCCAATGCACATGGAATTTGGCCATTGGGCCCCACATTCTGTGCACATCTTTCTCCAGGCTATGCACAGCTTACAGCTAATTTCTGTGCTCCAACCTTTGTGGGCATATGACCATGGCTGCACATGGCCCAGGGCCATGTGTAGCGGAGGTCGGGGGCATCTGACTTCATGAGCAGTGGCAATAGCCTTCTGTGGACATCCAACCCTGGCTGCACCTGGCCTAAGGCCATGTGCAGTGGAGAGTGGTGCAAGCCCTGGCCTCCAGCCATTGTAGGAGAGTAGGATCTGCTTCACATGGGTACCCTCACTTTTTGCTGATGCTTCACTGTTTTTCGACCTTAGTCTGGCTGGGGCCCTGCTAATCAGAACCCCAGCCTAGCTGCTTCCTCTTTAAAATGGTTTCCATGTGCCTTAGGCACATCTCTGATTGGAATCTGGAGTACCCTTATAAGTCCCTAGTATATGGTATACTATGTACCCAGGGCATAGGTACCTCAGAGGCCTACCAGGGGCTGCAGCATGTATTGTGCCACCCCTGGAAGGCCATCCAAACTGACACCACAGGTCTGCTACTGCAGCCTGGGTAAGGTGGTGCATGCACCCCTTACTGTGATATAGGCTACCTATATCACTACATACATTCACACATATAAACCTATAAGTCACTCCTATGGCAGGCCTTATCAATCCTGAAGGCAGAGTGCGTGGTCCCTATGTGAGAGGATGCCCCTGCATGAGCTGGGCCCCTCTTCAGCTTTCGGAGACCCTTCTCTGATGCTGTTTGTAGTGCAGCCTGACCATATACTCTTAAGCGCATTATAACCTCGCGTTAAATGCTAACTTTGGGATGGCTGCACGCAAACATGTTGTGTTTGGTGTCAAACATCTTGGAATACTACCCCCCCGCCAGTTCTGGTGGCGGGGGTAGCATTCCACCCTTCTAGAGGGAAAGACATGTACACACCGGTATAACCGGTACTGACTTTCCAGAGCCCTGGCATCACAAAATGGATGCCGCTGCCACAGACACAAGTCTGGCCTCCTGCTGCTGACCGAAACTCCGGCAGGGGAGGCCTGGACAATAGGTTTCCTGTCCCAGGGAGGTGTGACCACCTCCCCAGACAGGATAGTGTGTATTGGGGCTGGGCGGGAGCACTCTCGGGTGCTTTGAAATCCTGCACTGGGGGCACACTTGGTGTCCCTGTGCATACCCCAGTTCAAACCGGCTCAGGGGCTTCCAGCCCCTGCTCTGGCGCGAAACTGGACAAAGGGAAAGGGGTGTAACCACCCCTCTGCCCTGGCCCTCCCATAGGTGGGGCCACAGAGTATGTCCAACCCCCTACCTTAGTATAAGTAGGGGACACCAGTCCTTAGGACTTTAGATTTACCTGGACGAAACACTGACACAGAATCCTGGACCTTCGATGCTCTACTTTAAGATTAGAGGACTGAAGAATCTCCCTTGGGGTCAAGGAGTGACTCCCCTGCTTGGCAGGCACTAAAGAAGCAATTTTCCGGTCTGCATCGCTGAAGCTCCCGTCGGACGCCAAAGTCTTTGCATCACCAGAGGTAGATTTTCAGACTTCCCCGAGGCTGCCCTGAGTTCTCAGCAAAGTTGAGGCCCGTAGCTGTCGTGGGTAACGTGGAACCATGACCCCTGGACACCAAACGCATTTGCAAGTGCATCCTCTTCTGGGTCTCCCACGAAGTCGTGCTTTGGGCTTCGAGTAGCCCCAGCCTCCAGCACCAACTGCACCAAAGATCACTGGCCTCCACTCCACGAGTGTCCTGTGAGCCAGCTCCACGTGCACCATCTCGAGGCTCCTTTGCGGTCGCTAGTCTGTTGGCTAGTAGGCCCTCCCGAAGGCCAATCTTTTTCTGCTTAGGCTCCCTGGTTGCTGCAGGTGTGCCCTGACTTATCTTTGCTGGGTGAGTCCCCCAGACCTTTCTGGTCTGCAACATCGTCCTTCTTCTATTTCTACAAGACTTGCCGTTGCCAAGGCTTGTTTGGTCCAATCCGGTCGCTGATACCCCTGCAATCGACAAACTTTGTGGGACAGCTCGAATCCAGCTCCTGGTTGTCGTCGACACCTCCTGGACCTCGTGGCTGAAGAGTCAAGACGACCATCAACCTACCTGAAGCACTCGACATCGGTGGGCATCTGCTCATCGCCTTCCTGGTCACTGGCTAGTGACCCAGACTCTGTCCCCTCTGCTTTCAGGTTCTTCAGATCTTCGATCCACCTTTGGATCCACCCGAACACTTTCGACTTGGTCGCCAGCAGCACTTTGCAGCAGATCGCCATAGAAAGCGACGACGAAACCCGACCCCAAAAGACACCTATGCACCCGGCTCCCCTGGGTGAGGTAACTCGAGTACTCCGGTGCTCCCGTGGGTATTGACACTAGAACAGCCTAGTTCTCAAAGGGTTTGCTCCAAGTCCTCCTCTAAGTGTCCCTTTTCTTTTAAATTCTAATCGCGACTTTCCCCATAGAAGTTAACGGTGGTTCGCGGCTGTGTTCATACACTGCACGCGTCCCCCGTGGGTCCCCTGTGTCACTGCCTTGGGTGCTTCCTTGTGGTCCAAGCACTTCTACAGGCTCTAGGCCTTGTGTCTAGCTCAGTCGTGGTTCTTATACCACTTTATTGGTATATGGTTTGGTACGCCCCTGGGGCTCAAACGTGTATTTGTGCTATTACTGTAGATAACTAACTTATAATTTATGTATTTCGAACTCTAGCCTCATAAAGAGACTAGAGGGGTGTGTTTAGTAATAAATACATATATTTTGAATATATACCTGGTGTGGTCCTCTTTCATTTGGTCACTCAAGAGATTATAGACTGGTAAAACAAGCTGCTTTACATTCCTTCAAGACTTAGCCTGAAGGCTGCTCTCCATAGCTACCACTAGGATAGCTTTCAATAAAGGTTGTCTTTAACCTATCTCCAATAAGGGGTTGTTTGGACTGGTGCAAGGTGCCCACTATAATTAGTGGACAGCATATGCCAGGCCAACTTCTCACATTGGTGTGCAGCGTGTGGGATTCCAGCTTGCTATTGTTTTACCAGATAATCTCAATTGAATTGATCAACTGAAAACCACTAAGGGTACCTAAGGTACATATAAATCAAGCTTAGTAATACAGTAAGTTCTACTGAACTTAGAGTTGTGTGTTAAGGGACAGCACACCCTTTCTACAACTCAAGAGAGTTTAGTAGGCCACACTAGAGTAGGTAGTGCATACACCACACCTCACTAGTAATGTCTTCAAAGCCAGGACCCAGTGAGTCCTTGCCAGAAGCCAGTGGGCTTCTTCCTCCAAGTATGATAAACTCCCATTCTTGGAATTGAGAGCATTAAGCAATACTAGGAAGTTGAAGGCAGGCAAAAGTGCCAGCACCCAACACCTCAGGGAGGGGTTACTAGCTGATGATCTCAGCAGGCCCCTAGGGTCTGAAGGGGTAGGCAAAGAGGGTGGGGCAGAAGATGAGGAAGGGGCCAGGGGTGAAGAAACCCAGGCCCCCCCCTCTGAAACTGGCCAGGAAGGTGAAAATGACCTTGTCCTGGAAAACCCAATTCCTCCTGTGGAGGAAGAGGAGGGGGAGGATCAGACTGACTTCCCCTTTGTCCCCCCAGGAAGAGTTCTGAGTGTGCCCAGAAGGTCTAGGTCTCCTTCTCAGGAGTCTAACCACTCTGACACCTCAATAGGGACCTCTGTCTCCTCCCATAGGAGGGAATCCTCTCATGAGAGGAGAAAGAGACTGATTCAATATGAGCAAACTCAGCTTGAACTCAGGAAACAGCAATTGGCTATAGACAGGGAGTCCCTAGATCTCTATAGAGAGAGACAAAAGTTGGGACTAGAGTCCCATGGTGGCAGCAGTTTCCCCAAAGATAGGGAAAGGTCTTATGACCATAGAAACCTGAGCAAGATTGTCCCTCCCTACCAGAGTGGGGATGACATCCACAAATGGATAACTGCTCTAGAGAGGGCCTGTAAAGTACAGAGGGTCCCTCAGGAGAAGTGGACAGCAATCTTGTAGCTCTCCTTTGCAGACAAAGGTAGAGACAAGCTCCTCACTGTTAGAGAGGAGGATGCTGATAATTACAAAGTCTTGAAGAGTGCTCTAATTGATGGGTTTGGCCTAACCACTGAACAATACAGGTTAAAGTTCAGGGATACCCAAAAAGCACAGACTCAAGACTGGGTGGACTTTGTTGATTGTTCTGCCAAGGCTCTGGAAGGTTGGTTATTGGGCAGTAAGGTATGTGACTTCACAGGATTGTACAATCTGATAATGAGGGAGCAGATTCTTAATAACTGTCAAAATCAGCTGTTGCATCAGCACCTGGTAGACTCTGATCTGACCTCTCCCCAAGAATTGGGAAAGAAGGCAGACAAATGGGTCAGAACCAGGGTGAAGCAGAAGGTACAGAACCAAGGTGGTGACCCTAAGAAGCAAGATTCGAAAACCTCTGATAAGGGTGGGGAGAAGGGTAAAGATCAAAAGTCTTCACAAGGCCCCCAAAAATCTTCTTCAGGTGGGGATTCACAGTCTACCAAAGGGAAAGGCCAAAGAAAACCATGGTGCAAGGTCTGTAAGCAAAAGACCCACTGGACCAGTGATTGCACCAAGTCCAAAGACTCTACTCCAGCCCCCACCAATGCCCCTAAGGCACCTTCTCCCCTAGTGCAGTTACAGTTGGTGGTGGGACTACACAAGCCAAGGGTTTAGTAGGGTTGACCCTGGGTAAAGAGATGAGCTCTGACCTAGTCAGAGAACTCACTCAGGCTGTCCTAGTCTGTGATGGAGGCATGGATATGACCTCCTCTGTGAGTCCCAGTAATCTGGGCAAGTACAGACAACAGCCTTTAATCAATGGAAGAGAGGCTTTGGCATTTAGGGACACAGGGGCAAGTGTCACCATGGTGACACAAGACCTTGTGAATCCTGGGCAGATAATACTTGGTGAAATGTACCAAGTGACCAATGCTAGCAACGTCAGAAGAGACCATACTCTGTCAGTTGTTAACTTCTCCTGGGGAGGGGTAACTGGCCTTAAGAAGGTTGTGGTAAGTGCAGACCTACCCGTTGAATGCTTGCTTGGCAATGACTTAGAAACTTCAGCTTGGGCAGAAGTGGAGCTCAGGACCCATGCAGAAATGCTGGGGATCCCTGCAGATGTGTTTGCTGTGACCAGGTCACAAGCCAAAATGTCTAGCACTGAACAGGCCTTGGATTCTGGAATAATGGACCAAGTGCCCTCCAAGAAGAGGAGTAGTAGGGTAAAGGCAGTGCCTTCCCCTTGGCTCAGAAGGAAGATCAGTCTCTTGAGGGGGATGATCTCAGTCCTGAGGAAGGAACTGTCCCAGAGGAGCTTGAACCTGACCAGGTTGAGTTCTTGGGGACAGGGGGCCCTTCCAGGGAAGATCTGAGCCAGGAGCAGCAGAGCTGCCCCTCTCTTGAACCCCTCAGACAGCAAGCTGCTGCTGAGGCTGCTGGAAAAGCTAGTGGTCCCCATACTGTGTATTGGGATGATGGACTCTTGTACTCAGAGTGTAGAGACCCCAAGCCTGGTGCTACCAGGAGGTTGGTTATACCTTTGAAGTTCAGGGGCTTCCTATTGACCCTAGCCCATGATATTCCCTTAGCAGGTCACCTGGGCCAGAACAAGACTTGGGACAGAATTGTCCCTCACTTTCACTGGCCCCACATGTCTGAAGACACCAAGGAGTTTTGTCGCTCCTGTGTAACCTGCCAGGCCAGTGGCAAGGCAGGTGGCACTACAAAGGCCCCCCTGATACCACTACCTGTGGTGGGGGTTCCCTTTGAAAGGGTGGGGATTGACATTGTTGGTCCCATGGATCCCCAATTGGTCCCATGGATCCCCAAACAGCATCTGGGCACAGGTTTATCCTGGTGGTAGTGGATCATGCCACCAGGTACCCAGAGGCTATTCCCCTTAGGACCACTACAGCACCTGTGGTGGCAAGGGCCCTCCTGGGAATTTTCTCAAGAGTGGGCTTCCCTAAGGAGGTTGTATCAGACAGGGCGCCAAACTTTATGTCTGGATACTTAAAAGCAATGTGGAAGGAGTGTGGAGTGACTTACAAGTTCACCACACCCTATCACCCACAATGCAATGGTTTAGTTGAGAGATTCAACAAAACCTTGAAGGGCATGATTAAAGGGCTCCCAGAAAAGCTTAGGCGAAGATGGGACATACTCTTGCCCTGCCTTTTATTTGCATACAGGGAGGTGCCTCAAAAGGGGGTTGGCTACAGCCCTTTTGAACTTTTGTTTGGTCACCCTGTCACGGGTCCATTGTGCTTGGTGAAGGAAGGATGGGAGTTACCTCTCAAGCCCCCAAAGCAAGACATAGTGAACTACGTACTTGGTCTCCGCTCCCGGATGGCTGAGTATATGAAAAAGGCAACTAAAAACCTTGAGGCTAGCCAGGAACTTCAAAAGCCTGGCATGACCAAAGGCTGTACTGACTGTTTACCAGCCAGGACAGAAGGTGTGGGTGTTGGAGCCAGTGGCCCCAGCAGCTCTCCAAGACAAATGGAGTGGACCCCATACCATTGTTGAACAGAAGGGTGAGGTTACCTACTTAGTAGACCTAGGAACACCCAGGAGTCCCCACAGGGTTCTCCATGTCAACAGGTTAAAACCATATGTGGACAGGGCAGACATGGGCTTGCTCATGGCTACTGATGAGGGACAGGAGGAAGAGAGTGACCCACTCCCTGACCTGCTCTCACAGAACCCTGGTGATGGGTCAGTGGATGGTGTAGCCTTGGCAGGCAGCCTCACTACCCAGCAGCAGACTGATTTCAGACAGGTGCTCAATCAGTTCAGACACATATTCTCACTGACACCCAGTCAGACTACCTGGTGCACTCATGAAGTGGACACTGGGGACAGTCTGCCTATTAAAAATAAGATTTATAGGCAACCTGACCATGTCAGGGACTGTATCAGGACAGAAGTCCAGAAGATGTTGGATTTGGGAGTTATTGAACCTTCAGATAGCCCTTGGGCTAGTCCAGTGGTCCTTGTGCCAAAACCTCACACCAATGGTGGGAAAAGAGAGATGAGGTTTTGTGTGGACTACAGGGGTCTCAATGCAGTCACTAGGACTGATGCCCATCCAATACCAAGGGCAGATGAGCTAATAGACACTTTGGCCTCAGCCAAGTATCTAAGCACATTTGACCTGACAGCTGGCTACTGGCAGATCAGACTAGCTGATGATGCAAAGCCAAAGACAGCATTCTCAACCCCTAGTGGGCATTATCAATTTGTGGTGATGCCCTTTGGTCTGAAGAATGCACCTGCCACTTTTCAGAGGTTGGTGAATACAGTCCTTACAGGTCTGGAAGCCTATAGTGCAGCATATCTAGATGATATTGCTGTCTTTAGCTCCACCTGGGAGGACCACCTGGTCCACCTCAGAAATGTTTTACAGGCCCTGCAGAAAGCAGGCCTGACTATCAAGGCCACCAAGTGCCAGATAGGGCAGTCAGGTTGTGTACCTGGGCCACCTTGTGGGTGGAGGCCAGGTTCAACCACTGCAGAGCAAGATCCAGACCATCATGGACTGGACTGCTCCAACTACCCAGACTCAGGTGAGAGCCTTCTTAGGCCTGACTGGGTACTATAGGAGATTTGTCAAGGGGTATGGATCAATAGTGACACCCCTGAATGACTTAACTTCCAAGAAAATGCCCAAAAAGGTTCAGTGGACAGTTAGCTGTCAAAAGGCATTTGATGACCTGAAGCAGGCCATGTGCACTGCTCCCATTCTACAGAGTCCTGATTACTCCAAGAAGTTCATTGTTCAAACTGATGCATCTGAATTGGGGGTAGGGGCTGTACTGTCACAATTGAATGATGAAGGTCAGGATCAGCCAGTAGCTTTCATTAGCAGAAGGCTGACCCCTAGAGAGAAACGTTGGTCAGCCATTGAGAGGGAGGCCTTTGCTGTGGTCTGGGCTCTGAAGAAGTTGAGGCCATACTTGTTTGGTACTCACTTCCTTGTTCAAACAGACCATAAGCCCCTCTTATGGCTAAAACAAATGAAGGGTGAAAACCCCAAACTGCTTAGGTGGTCCATTTCCCTACAGGGGATGGACTTCACAGTGGAACATAGACCTGGGAGTAACCATGCCAATGCAGATGGACTCTCTAGGTACTTCCACTTAGAACATGAAGACTTAACTGGGCAAGGTTAGTTTAATGTCCCTACGTTTGGGGGGGTTGTGTAGGAGAGTAGGATCTGCTTCACATGGGTACCCCCACTTTTGCTGATGCTTCACTGTTTTTCGAACTTAGTCTGGCTGGGGCCCTGCTAATCAGAACCCCAGCCTAGCTGCTTCCTCTTTAAAATGGTTTCCATGTGCCTTAGGCACATCTCTGATTGGAATCTGGAGTGCCCTTATAAGTCCCTAGTATATGGTATACTATGTACCCAGGGCATAGGTACCTCAGAGGCCTACCAGGGGCTGCAGCATGTATTGTGCCACCCCTGGAAGGCCATCCAAACTGACACCACAGGTCTGCTACTGCAGCCTGGGTAAGGTGGTGCATGCACTCCTTACTGTGATATAGGCTACCTATATCACTACATACATACACACATATAAACCTATAAGTCACTCCTATGGCAGGCCTTATCAATCCTGAAGGCAGAGTGCGTGGTCCCTATGTGAGAGGGTGCCCCTGCATGAGCTGGGCCCCTCTGCAGCGTTCGGAGACCCTTCTCTGATGCTGTTTGTAGTGCAGCCTGACCATATACTCTTAAGCGCATTATAACCTCGCGTTAAATGCTAACTTTGGGATGGCTGCACGGAAACATGTCGTGTTTGGTGTCAAACATCTTGGAATACTACCCCCCGCCAGTTCTGGCAGCGGGGGTAGCATTCCACCCTTCTAGAGGGAAAGACATGTACACACCGGTATACCCGGTACTGACTTTCCAGAGCCCTGGCATCACAAAATGGATGCCGCTGCCACAGACACGAGTCTGGCCTCCTGCTGCTGACCGAAACTCCGGCAGGGGAGGCCTGGACAATAGGTTTCCTGTCCCAGGGAGGTGTGACCACCTCCCCAGACAGGATAGTGTGTATTGGGGCTGGGCGGGAGCACTCTCGGGTGCTTTGAAATCCTGCACTGGGGGCACACTTGGTGTCCCTGTGCATACCCCAGTTCAAACCGGCTCAGGGGCTTCCAGCCTCTGCTCTGGCGCGAAACTGGACATAGGGAAAGGGGTGTAACCACCCCTCTGCCCTGGCCCTCCCATAGGTGGGGCCACAGAGTATGTCCAACCCCCTACCTTAGTATAAGTAGGGGACCCCAGTCCTTAGGACTTTAGATTTACCTGGACGAAACTCTGACACAGAATCCTGGACCTTCAACGCTCTACTTTAAGATTAGAGGACTGAAGAATCCTCCTTGGGGTCAAGGAGTGACTCCCCTGCTTGGCAGGCACCAAAGAAGCAATTGTCCAGTCTGCATCGCTGAAGCTCCCATCGGACGCCGAAGTCTTTGCATCACCAGAGGTAGATTTCCAGCTTTCCTCGAGGCTGCCCTGAGTCCCCTGCAAAGCTGAGGCCCGTAGCTGTCGTGGGTAACGTGGAACCGTGACCCCTGGACACCAAACGCATTTGCAAGTGCATCCTCTTTTGGGTCTCCCACGAAGTCGTGCTTTGGGCTCCGAGTAGCCCCAGCCTCCAGCACCAACTGCTTTGAAGATCACTGGCCTCCACTCCACGAGTGTCCTGTGAGCCAGCTCCACGTGCACCGTCTCGAGGCTCCTTTGCGGTCGCTAGTCCGTTGGCTAGTAGGCCCTCCCGAAGGCCAATCTTTTTCTGCTTGGGCTCCCTGGTTGCTCCAGGTGTGCCCTGACTTATCCTTGCTGGGTAAGTCCCCCAGACCTTGCTGGTCTGCAAAATCGTCCTTCTTCTATTTCCACGAGACTTGCCATTGCCAAGGCTTGTTGGGTCCAATCCGGTCGCCGACACCCCTGCAATTGACAAACTTCGTTGGACAGCTCGAATCCATCTCCTGGTTGTTGTCGACGCCTCCTGGACCTCGTGGCTGAAGAATCAAGACGACCGTCAACCTACCTGAAGCACTTGACATCGGTGGGCATCTGCTCATCGCCTTCCTGGTCACTGGCTAGTGACCCAGACTCTGTCCCCTCTGCTTTCAGGTTCTTCAGATCTTCGATCCACCTTTGGATCCACCCGAACACTTTCGACTTGGTCGCCAGCAGCACTTTGCAGCAGATCGCCATAGAAAGCGACGACGAAACGCGACCCCGAAAGACACCTATGCACCCGGCTCCCCTGGGTGAGGTAACTCGAGTACTCCGGTGCTCCAGTGGGTATTGACACTAGAACAACCTAGTTCTCAAAGGGTTTGCTCCAAGTCCTCCTCAAAGTGTCCCTTTTCTTTTAAATTCTAATCGCGACTTTCCCCATAGAAGTTAACGGTGGTTTGCGGCTGTGTTCATACACTGCACGCGTCCCCCGTGGGTCCCCTGTGTCACTGCCTTGGGTGCTTCCTTGTGGTCCAAGCACTTCTACAGGCTCTAGGCCTTGTGTCTAGCTCAGTCGTGGTTCTTATACCACTTTATTGGTATATGGTTTGGTACGCCCTGGGGCTCAAACGTGTATTTGTGCTATTACTGTAGATAACTAACTTATAATTTATGTATTTCGAACTCTAGCCTCATAAAGAGACTAGAGGGGTGTGTTTAGTAATAAATACATATATTTTGAATATATACCTGGTGTGGTCCTCTTTCATTTGGTCACTCAAGAGATTATAGACTGGTAAAACAAGCTGCTTTACATTCCTTCAAGACTTAGCCTGAAGGCTGCTCTCCATAGCTACCACTAGGATAGCTTTCAATAAAGGTTGTCTTTAACCTATCTCCAATAAGGGGTTGTTTGGACTGGTGCAAGGTGCCCACTATAATTAGTGGACAGCATATGCCAGGCCAACTTCTCACAGCCATACCCTGCATCCCACCCTTAAAGGATTGTTGAGTACTGCTGCACATAGCCTTAAGCCATGAACAATGGGGAAGGACTGCAGGCAGCAAAGGGTCTGCCCTCTGGCCAGCAGCAAGGAACTGTGCAGGCTCAGCGATTTCGGAGTGGTAGAATCTATAACAGTCCAAAATAGGTCTATGAAGCTTGCCCCAGATGAATGGCACCAAGCCAGTAAAGCTTGTCAAGTCCATGGATATGAGGCCAGTATCGGAGCAACGGGGTTACTGGGAGCCATGGAGATCTGCTAAAGCTGCGAAAAAAATCAGCATTTTCTTTTTTTTTTCTTTTGCTTTAAGGCGGCTCTAGGACTCCCTCCACATGCCCAGGAAGCAAGGGTGTACTACCCTGTTCCCTTATGTGACTATTTGTAAGAACTTTCACTATGTGGGGATGAAGTCCCCATGTCATGCAATGGCAGCTGAAACAATTTCCCCTTGATGTTGCGGCCAGCTAATCGGATCATTCTCGTACCACAGATCCATAGAAATGACAGGTTAAATCGGCCAAAAACAATGGTGGGCCACAAAATTGACATATTCCATTTTAACTGCCATAACTGTGTGTGTGAGACCACTCTGAATGTCAAGGCTTCTCAATACAGAAAAAATGGCTGAATGGAATTACACCAAACTTGGCATGAAAGTAGAACTTTACTCAAGGAAGTGACTTTGCTTGGCTTTGTGTAAATCTATTCAATTGTCTGCAAGAAATGTGCATGTAAATAGTCTTCCAGCCTGGTCATTAAGAAATTACATTTTTTAAATATTAGAATTGTTTGTCTGTAGAGTTGTGCAAACCCAGTTTCGCTGACCACCGTGGGCTCAAAATTCAGAAAAATACTCAAACTTGATTTAATAAGGGAGAGTTTTCTCCCGTTGTCCCTTTCCATTCCATTAACCCAAAGTGGGGTCTGCGGAACACTTTAATTGGCTAACTGCCATTACAGGACACAGGGACTTGGTCGCTGAATCACGAAATAAAAAAATGCACATAAGGGGGCAATGTGAGTACACCCTGGCCACAAGGTCCATGTGGGGGAAACTCAAAGAACCCCCCCATGTGATTAAAATGTTTTTGAAAAATGCTAATTTGGTCAAATGGATTATGGCTCCCTAGGCTGGGTTTGCAACCAGCATCTGAGATTTGCGAATCCTTATTGGGGCTGAAAACCTGGAGTAAGCTTAATGGACAAGAGGCCATCTACCCATGGTAAGCCTCATGGACCAATGATGGTCCATTTCAAGTTCTTAGGCTACACCCTGTGGCCAGGCCCCACTGCACATGGCTAAAACTGTGTGCAGCGGAAGTTGACTGTAAAAGGAGGTCAGGTACAAGGAACAGTTGGATGAGGTATATGATCAAAAAACAACACAGAAATTTACTGAAACAAACAAAAGTTAAAGTGAGGTTATGGCTAACTTTGGGTATAAGAATGCCAGGATTCAGACTAGCTGACAGACACACATGGGCTGGAGGTGCTGCAAGGCAGGTCGCTGGAAGCTGAGACAGGAACACTGGACCACTGTCAGTGGCTCACATGAAGTCGCTTCCTGGGTTGGGATCATTTTGGATCAACCGAGGTAGAACCCTATTTAAACCCCATAGCAACTTATGGCACTGGTTAGAGTTTGGTGGACAATGTACTCTGTTTCAAACATGATGGAGTATGCTGTTTGGCAAACTCTAGGTCTGCCGCTCCATTCCTAATAGGCAGACTTTATGTTTTACATCGATGAACCTCTGTTGGCTCCACTGACTAAAAACTTTCTCTGATAGCCTGATGGAGTAGGTGCGGTCGGAGGAAGGACATTACACTGCCGTCCTATTTAGGGTGGATGGCGCAATGTATTTTTTCTTTAGCATCATCTCCAGGAAAAGCCTGGTGGTAAGGGACATAAAAAAATGCCCCCCACAACCTTGGAGGAAGCTCCCAGGATGTGGGGTCATTAGTTTTTTTTTCTCTCTCACTTTGGAGTTTATTTCAGAAAAACAAAATCTTTGAAAAGTTTGGTGAAAGGCCTTCAAAACTGACAGCAACCATCCACCAAATGTTTTATACATTGAAAGAACCTCAGTGATTGCAATTCCTTCCAGTGCACAGATTACCACTTCCTCGAAAGTAATCTCTAAATTTCATAGGTGGTAGTCTGTCAGGATGGTGGAGGAAATGTCCTCAGCCCCGCTGATAGTACCATCTGTCAAACTATACTTAGTCCTTTGCCTGGCAACAGGCTGCATGCTTGCATTGGCTTTCGCCGATGTCTGTATAGTTCGGTATGGTTTGCACCCATTTTGCATCCCTTCATTGTTGTTTTCCCTTCATGGTTTCCACTGTTCCCATTATTCCTCTCCTCTCCTTTTATTATTGGTTGTGCTGTCTCTTTTCCCATTTCATTGTCGAGTCTAACCAAAGGGATCAGCAGTGACCAGGGGTCTGGGCCAGATTTCAGGTCGCTCCCATTGCACCATCCACTGCAAGAACCAGTACGCCTTGTTTCAGCTGTTGTTTGTTCTTTGTTGATCAGCTGGTAACATACTTACCATTTAATATCATACTTACTTTATGCCTTCTGTCTTCGAGCTGGTCAGTTCTATTACTGTAATATCCGTTGGTGCAGTGCCATCCATTGAAAGAAACCCCGAAACCTCAGAGAGGGGCTCATTCCGCGACTTCTTTCTCTCTCTCGCCTTGTCCCTCCCCGATTTCTGTGTCTGCTGATACATTCTACCTTGTTTATCAGCTCAGAGACCAGGGCTTTCAGCAGGTCTGCAATCCCCAAACCTGACAAAGACCATAAGGTTAAGTTAAAGGGCAGTTATGGTTTCAAAACAAAGTCTGCCAATCACTGAAAGTCACCAGTTGAGGTTAGGTAAACTAATCATTACTCATGCTATATCAAATGACATATGCATTCAAAACAGCAGTGTAAAAACCAGTATGCACATTTTCTCAACAACAGTGGAGTGGCTACTTAGAGAGAACTATCTCAGCAATGTATATTACACTTTCACCTTTAGGTCCTCTGTGTCTCTTCCCATCGCTTTTTATCAACCGCCCCTCTAACATACTCCTTGGTTTGCTATAGGTTGTAAGCGCAAAAGCAATGTTAAAAGATATTATCCGAGATAATTTGTCCTAGACCGTTGTCCAAGGTTACCGGATATAGCATTTGTGGTTGTAACATTTTGCTGACAAAAAACATATAAAGCAAACCGCTTCAAATCTCGGTCTTCATTTTACAAAAAACATGGCCAGAAAGAAACACCAAGCACTTTCACCATTCTGGGATTGTTCCTGGTGTCTTGAATGTCCTAAATACTGAACTGGCACCAAGACTAGGTGAGGAATTCTGGCACTGGCAGGGTCTTGCATTATAATCGATTGATCCTTGAGTTTACTTAAATGCCTTATTTACAATTAATTCATTAATCGACTAGTCTGAATCTTGAATCAAAACAAGCCCCGTGAGTGCGTTGAAACCACAATCTATTTACAACAAGTTCAGTACAACGCAGTGCGTTCATTCTGAGGGCTTCCACAAGGCGTCATGCATATATGTCCTAGAATGTTTTTAGCTACAAGAGACATAGAGGATTGTGTTACTTGTATTGCCATTCAACACAATGATTTCATCTTAAAAAATGTACGCAAACAAAATGAAGAGACACCACTTTATACGCAATACAAATTATAAATGACTATAATCCGCATTACATGCAGGTTTCTTAAATAAAATACACTACCTCATTGCTTCCAGATATTAATATAGTACCATCCGAAGATTCAATGAATTTGCATGATGCTCGTCAATTAAACAATCCAATTTAAAAGGCAATAATTTGTTCCATTTTAAAGAGTCTTGCTGGTTCATTAAAGAAAATAATTGCATACCTGACTCGATATTCAATCGCTCTGGGTGCACAAAGACCACTTTCAAAATCAGGGTGGTTTTAGTGTGTAAAAGTAGTTCACTATAAACATCTCTTTGGCTCCTTTTTCTAAATTATGGCACCATATAATCCGAAAGGTGATATGTAACTTTTCTGGAATACTCAGCAATGACCTAAGCCCTGTGCTGCTATTCAAGTATTCAGTCCATGACTACTTGGAACTAGCCTTTTGCGGTGGTGTCAAGAGCTTCCACCAGGGAAAATATATTCAAACTCTGGGGGCCCGATTCACAAAGGTAAAGTTAGACCAAAAGTCTAACTTTACTACTTTTTGGTATTCACAAAGGTAAGTTCCTACTAGTAACTTTACTACTAGTAATTTTGCTAGTAGTACAGTTACTAGTAGTAAAGTCACTACTAGTAAAATTACAAGTAGTAAAGTTAATAGTAGTAACTTACCTTTGTAAATACCAAAAAGTAGTAGACTTAGACTTAAGTCTAAGTTTACTACTTAAGTCTAAGTTTACTACTTAAGTCTAAGTTTACTACTTTTTGGTATTCACAAACTAGTATCTTTACTAACAGTAAACTTCACTACCAGTAAACTTACTACTAGTAAAATTACTAGTAGTAACATCCCTTTGTGAATATTGAAAAGTGTCAAAGTTACACTTTTGGTCTAATTTAGTCTTTTGGTCTAACTTTACCTTCGTGAATCGGGCCCTCAGACTGCACAACTCAATTGGAGTTGTCAGCTGTGACACGCTCTATTTTCAACCCAACGAAACATGATCACTTCAAATAGGGCGATTCCATTTTACAGTCTGCTAGACTGTTAATTGGAAATTTAATTTCAAATACATCTGCCTGAATTTCCACAAGTGCCATAGCATTCACTCGTCTGTGATGTATATCATCACTGTCCGATTCTGCACTCAGAAGAGAACCTTCTTGTTATTGATCTACCCCAGCACTGATACTCTTTCAGGCACTCTGCTAACCCTGCAGGAAAACATGCAATAATGCAGAAAGCCTGGACAATCCTCCACTTGCCAATGAGCCTGTGTTTCCAGCCCTACAAAGACATCTACTTATTCAGAAATCTGCCCACATCGGCATTACAGCATACACTACCATTGTTATCCTCACTCTATGGATTACCTGTCTCCTTGTTAGCAAGGGCCATACCCATGAAAATGGTCAGCTAGGTGCAACTATCTTGCAAGCAAATGCAAATTCCTCAGTCCCAATTGTTTGTTTTTTACATTGACCTCCACCTGCAAGCTCTCCAATGTTACTAGTTTGTCCAACCTGGAGAACTTCTTAAATCAATCCGTATAAATGTTCTAACAGGACAAAGTTGCCACCAGCGTTTTGTTTGTCTCTGAAGCTAAAGGTAGTACAAAGATCTTTACCAAATTCATAACCTGCTGTAGCTCTCATACTCCATGGTTAAACTTGCTCTATAGATCAGCATGAGGACATCAAGGCGGCACAGAGAGAACAACACCTCTCCAACAAACGAATTTCAAAAACATGCAAAATGCTCGAAAAAGTGAGCATATAATGCAGAAAATGAAATCTCTATGGAAAAGAATAAGCAATTTTCACAATACCTCAGGGGAATGAGTAGACGCTAAAAGATTAATTAATAGTCGCCCGATTCTATATTGCATTACCTTATGCATTATCCAAGTTTGGAACAACTTTTAGAAATATAACAACTCCAAGTCCTCTTGTATGTCTTTTTTCTTACAATATTTTTACTTCATATCATTATACGAATGGATAATTCATGGCAATATATATATCACACTCTTTACAAATATGACATATTACCATAAGACAGTTTATACTAACAGACGTTTCCCAAACATAACCACATTACTAATTACAATATGTATAACCTGATAACTGTGGAGTCGTGGTATGCGTTCAAATTAATTAGTTTATTTTTAGGTTTCGCCTGCGACAGCGCATGCACTCCATGCGTTCTCGCTTGCAAGAGATATTGCATACAACAAGGGGATTGCAGCCCACCCATTGCTTAATTTATGTTGGCTTCATTGTCACTCTTATTTGATGCCTTCTATTTGGCCAGAGTGTGCTGTCTTCACTTCCTTTTCTTTCGGCTGGAGCACGTAGCAAATACTGATTGCTTCAATTTGTTTGCTGTCCTTCCTCTGATCGCGCTGTAATTGAGGTACTACTTTAATTTTTTCTTCTTCTCTGTTGAAGCTCTTACCTATTGTAGCTATGTTTTCCTATGCCACACACTCTTCAAAGAAGGCCGTTTCTGCTTTGAAATGGATGTTTATTATGATGTTATCTGCTTCCAAATGTATTTTTATTAAAACATGGACATGAGCGCAAGTGCTTTCCTTATGTGATAGGATTTTTTTCCCAAATGTCATATTTTGTTTTATTTTCACGAGTGGGGAGATTACCTGATTTGCTCAGAATCACAGGGGTGTTTTGCTGAGACCTAACAAGCATTTGCAAAGCCAATAGGTCACACCATTGAGACTAGTGACTCTGCTATTGCCTTTTGTTCATACTGCACAACATTGGCATTGCCAGCTTTGGCAATGATTTGTAGGCATGTTGTATAACAGTGGGACTGCAGTACAGCATGGCTAAAAATAATAATAAAAAAGGACTATAATGCATCCAGCCATAATGAGCTTTGAAAAAAAAGCACATTGGCCCTGGCTGCATCATAGCGCTTTTTAAAATTAGTTTTACCCGCAAAGCATCCATGCTGCTGTATAGCATGGCCCCATAACTTTGCCAAAGTCAATAGCTTTCATAGATGAGAACTATTGGCTGTGCCAGTGCTTGTTTGTTGTATATGTTACATTTTTCCTCAAGCTCACGGGGGCTACCAGGAGAATCCCACGCATGTTTAGGTCAAACATTAGCATGGCACAGAGTATTTCATTGATCTGGCTATGTCCACAAAAATCGGCCTTTGGGATTTTCCAACTTGGCTTTTACAACCTTTGGATGCTCCTCCACAGATGTAAAATCCTCAATTAATTTTCTAACTTTCGTACACTTGTATTGAATGCTAACTCTAAATAGAAGACGTTTTCTGATCATCGTGCTGCATGCCCACATGGTAAATCGAAGAATTCCCCAATATCCCCGATTGGACTGGTATTATTTTCCCAAAGGTTTTGTAGCCCTACCTCTGCACTTCACCTGTGCCCACCCCCTTGGTATGAGGTTTATAAATTTAAAAAATCCCATGGGGTATTCTGAATAATTGTTACTAGAGGTCCATGTAGGCACCGCCATCAGTTATATATGTCTAATTGTTATATGTTATTTTTACATGCATTTGTATGTTGCACATCTCACCCTGGAGTGTATCCTGGCACCCAAAGAAGGATGGTCCGGCTCTTGCTGGAACCTCCTGTAATACCCAGGTTCTCAGTTTGTTGTGGAATTCAAGAACTGCGCTGGTGACTCTGATGTGCAGGGGGAAGTTTTTCCAGGATGAGGGATCCAGGTACGAAATGGTACGAAAAGGCACACTCACAAGCTCTGGTTCTTTGGTTGAAGTGGAAGTGGGCAAGTAGGAGGCCGACCAATCAGAGGTTTCTGGTCAGGGTGTAGAATTTAATGTGAATGGTCAGGTACATGGGGCCCTAAGTTATGAAGAGCTTTATAAATTAACTTTCAATGAGACACAGGAACTCAGGACATCTTTATTAGACTCCTCTTTCGAATCCTCCACCTTGTTAGCCAAAACAACACAAACTCCACCAACTCCACCAGTTGAGTGGAATATATCGCCCATTCCTACTGTCTATACTTCTCAAGAGGCACTTCTTTCTGTACTTATTACACCAACCTCTTCATTGGTCCTACTGTCCCACTTACTTCTGCCACCCTTATTTGAAAATTCCCACGACTCAGTAGCTCTCTTACCCCTTTGACCTTGTCTTCCATTTCCCTTCACTTTGACCTTGTCTCTCAAGTGTCCCATTCCCTAAATATGGCAGAGGCACCTCTAGTCAACAAGAGACTTTGTACTCTGACTTACCTCATCATCCTTTATCTCACATTCCAGATCACTCTCTTCCTCTTCAAGACTTCCAGACTTTCTGGTGACCCCATCTGTTTTCCTCTTACTTTTGAATACTATTACCCTGAGAGTATCAGGGTTCTCTCCAAGCTATTTCATGAAGAATTGTAAATATTTTACCTTAACACCAAAGGTGAATCTATCAGAAAAAGTAACCTGAAATAAATAGGAGTGAAAATTGTAAACCACAGATTACACTACAATTGATTTCTAACGTTCTGATCACTATCTTTCATATACTGTGCATATAAGCTACTCTTTGTTGCTATGTGTAAGAAATTGGCTTACGTTTTGGGGTGCCTAGCTGCCACCTTAAGGAATAATCACAACCCTTGTCAGGATGAACACTCAAAGTCACTAAATTAACCTGAGCTCAGCCCCTGGCAGCTATACTATAGAGTAGATATGCTTAACTTAAGGCAATGTGCATAGTGTTTATGCAGTACTAAAACAGTAATAAAGTCAAAACGCTAACTAATAAAAATCCTAAACTGAATTAGACAAACAGAGAATACCTTAATGAACAAAATGACACCAAAATGACAGCATTCCAATTAGGAGAAAAGAAGATATGTGTTTTTAAAGATTTAAGGGAAAATAGCTGCAAACAGAACAAAGCACCAATAATAGCCTGTGGTCACAATAGACCAGGACCTAGGTGCAATTTCAGGCTGACAGCAATGGATTATCAGGTTTGTCCCAGTCAAATATTTTACTTTCTGTCTTTGGGCCTGATTTAGAGGTTGGCCTTATAACAAATGGTACTTATAACATGATGTTTCTGACAGAGACTAATCTGTCAAACTCTAAATCAGGCCCTTAGTCTTTTAGATTGCAATCAACCACAGAAATACACTTCTAAAGTCCCTTGGACTACAGGGGAGGCAATTAGAGACTCCCAGGGTGACAGGCAGAAGCCAACAGCAGGGTCCAGTCCAGGTCCTGTTGCCACTGGTCATCTGGGTACCTCCAGGAAAAGGCCTCTTGATGCTTGTTATCTCCCTGAAGCCAAAGGAATGGTCATCAAACTGACCCTTCGAGTTCACTTCTTTGCCCTGGGTACAAGGGGAAGCAGGTCCAGTCCTTCAGAGCTCCTCTTAGGTCACAGACAGCAGGTCCAGTACTCTACTGATTTTCTGCAGGTTGAGAAAGTGTTCTGAAGAGGGTGCCTGGATCTGCCACATTTATACGTGTCACTAGCTAGTGGGTGGGAGTGACTCCTGCGCCCTCCCTAAATAATGGGATCAAAGTTTCCAGGAGTAATCCCGCACTTGTTTGCAACAGTTCCTGTCTGCCGTGCTTCAACTAAAAAAATGGCATGTGTCAAGGCATTTTCAAAATGACAAAAAGTTTCGGCAACAAATAAAGTGGACTCTGAGGGCTGTGTGTGTGAGGGGTGCATACAATGGTAATCCTAATGTCCTCCCACATCTAACACTAAAATGCAGTTTAAAGCAGTCACTGTACCCACAGCAAACCCAGAGAGAGAAGCCTGGTAGGACACAGCAGGGTCCTTCAGCAACCTAACAGGGGACCCACAAAAGTTGTCTTGGCATCATGTTCTTTCCCTTTCAAGTACACCCCAAGAGTTATTTGTGGCTCAACAGATCTGTTAAGCAGGATTTGACACTGTGCTGTCAAAAATAGAGCCACAGTCCCAAAACTGCATATTCTTTTGAGCTCAGAGGAATCATCTCTGCCCATTCAGGTCAGCCCATTGTTTCCTCCTGGGAGGTATTTCACACCTCATTTATACCTATTCAGTCCGTGAGCGCCTACTCAGAGCTGGCAGAGGCGTATTCTAATTACCCTTCAGACAGTTCAGGAAGGTAAATGGTAACTTTCTAAAATGCTATTATTCCATAATATTTAATAAATATGCGACTTTACCGTTGAATTGTATTTTAATAACTATTAAAAATATTGGTTTAATTATTTTCTACTTGTTCCCTTTCCTTAATTATCAGTATTAGTATGTTATTCTGTGGTTTGGTTTTCTACAAAGGATAGTTAGGCTTACCATAGTAAAAATAGCTTTTAGGTCCTTGTCACTGCAGGGAAATGGTAACATTACATTTCTACAAGTCCCACATTTAAATACCATGTATCCCGCTATGTGGGCTACGAGGCCCAGATAGATGCGAATTACTAATATTAAAAAGGGAGGTTTTTACCAGTCTAAAGGATTATTTTAAAAGATTGCACAGCAGTTTTACACTGCAACAGTCAGGCTACCCAGGATAGGCCTGAAGCCATGTTTGCATTGCCACTATAGTACATAGCACAATAGGTGCTGCACTCCTGAAGTGGCATTTAACTTACAGGTCCGGGGTGCAATTTTTACACCTGTGAGAAATTAGGTTACTGTTTGACTGGTGTGTGAGCACTGGTCAAACATCAACCACATTCCTTACCAGGGTAAGGTACCAGTAAAAGCAAAATTAACCCGTGTACAACCCCTGGCAGCGTGGCAAAGACCAGTCAGTCCTAACTTGGAGGCAATGTGCAAAGTATTTGTGCAATACTTCAAAGAGTAAAACAGTGAAAACACCACACAAAAGGTATCCTACATCAAGTCAGAAAAATAACAAGACCAAACCAACAAAAAATCCAATAAGTATTACCGGAGATATGAATTTTTAAAGACTAAAGTGAATACAACGTACAAAAGCGCAAATCTCCAATTCAGGATATCTGGTCATTATGTACCTGGTCAAATTCAAAAGTTGAGGCTGACCACGATGGAGCACAGGTCGGAGACAGTCCTAGGTTAGTCCCACTGAAGGTTTATCTTCCCAAGTTCATGCCAATAGTCCTGTTCGCATTGCAGAGGGCTACAAGGAGCAGGGAGAGCACTGCAGGATATTCTCAGTGAAGAGCAAAGAGCCAGCTGGTGTCAAGGGTGGGCATTGCTGAAGCTTCGCAGTGGTGGCCCCTGCAAGCAGTTGATGCTGCAGTGTGAAGAGTCAGGCTGATGGAGCTTCATGCTGATTTGTGGTGTGAGCGATAAGGTCTCGGTGCAAAAGGGCCTGTCAGGTCGAGCCCAAAAGGTTGATTTCTGCACCTGTGTGCCACAACAAGGGTCCAGGATTTGAGAGGCACCACTTGGGGGGCAGAACTTACTGCAGCTGGGTCCGGGGATTGGTATTGGGGAGCCTTTTATGTCCCTGAAGCACAGATCAGGAGGCCAGCAGACTAGCCATTGGAGTTACTCTGGGGTCCTGGGTTCAAGATGAAGTTGAGGGCCATCTCTCCTTCCCTAGGCAAGAGGGCAGCAGGTCAGCACAGCAGAACAGCAGTTCCTTTAGAGCAGCAGTCCAGCAGAGTGACAGTCCTTGTAGCAGTCCAGCAATCCTTATTCCTGGAAGAGTATCCACAGGTCTAGAAGTGTACTGAAGTGGTGGTGTCTGCGGTCCTTCTTTTATACACAGTTGTGCCTTCTAGAGGTATGCCTTTGAAGTGCACAGATGACCTGCCCCCACCAGCCCTGGCAACAGACTAACTACAGAGAGTAGGCTGCCCTTTGTGTGGGGACAGGACACAGCCTAATCAGGTGTAAGTGGGGCTGTGCTTAGCTCTCCCTCCCATCCTGCCAGTAAAGGCCCATCCAGTCACATCTAAGCTCCCATTGTGTGTGGCTATCTAGGAGGAATACACAAAGTCCGACTGTCAGCTAAACGCAGTCGTGTGACCCAGAGACAGATTGCACCAAATGGCTAAGGCATGAAAACATCAACTTTCTAAAACTGGCATTTTCAAATTGTAATTTATAATCTGAATTTACCATAAGTTAGGATTTTAAATTCCAGTTCCAGAGACACCAAACATGAAATGGTTGTCTGGTCGGATTTGGAAATTACACTGATTTGATGTACTAAGGTAACTCCAATGTTATTCTACGGGAGAGATAAACCTTTCAGTACTGAAAAATGAAATGAAGAGTTTTTCACTACCAGGACATGTAAAACTTAAATGTACATGTCCTACTTTTTAAATGCATTGCACCTTGCCCTCTGGGCTCTCTAGGGCCTACCCTGCAGGTGAATTATATGTATTCAAAAGGAAGGGTGGAGCCTGGCAAAAGGTTTACTTCACCAGGTCAAATTGGCAGTTTAAAAACTGCGCAGAGACTGCAATGGCAGGCCTGGGACATATTTAAAGGGCTACTTAAGTGAGTGGCACAATTAGTGCTGCAGACCCACTGGTAGCTTTTAATTTACAGGCCAAGGGCACATGTAGTACCACTTTACTAGGGACTTATGAGTAAATTAAATATGCCAATTTGGTATGCTACCATGTTTAAGCAGAGAGCACAAGCCCTTTAGCACTAGTTAGCGGTGGTAAGCATAGAGTCCTAAGGCCAACAAAAACGAATTCAGCAAAAATAGGAGGAAGAAGGCAAAAAGTGGGAGGATGACCTTGAAGAAAGGGCCAAGTCCAACAACACCATGCACTAGGGAAATACAGGCAAGTTAAATGTGTAAATCAGAAATAAGCCAATTCAACAATGCTTAAAGGGGAGCACAGGCACTTTACTGCTAATTTGCAGAGTAAAGGGCACAAAGTTCTAAAGCCAACAAAAAATAGGGTCCAGCAAAAAGCAAAAAATCCTGGGTGACCATGCAGAAATGGCCACTTGCAAGGCACACTGCATAGTGACACATAATCTTGAACCATAAAAAAGAACTAAAATGTCCAATCAATCAGAGAAAATCTGAAAGAATGCGACATGCAAGGGTGAGTTCAGAGAGGTCTGGCAGGGATCCAGCTGGCACGGCGCACATTTCATTAAAGCAGAGATGTGGCAGATTAATAAGACTATGGAAGGCGCACGCCTACCCGTGACACTCTGAATGACAGATTGCTAAGTGCGATGATGGAGTGCAGAAATTATTTATGACAATTAGCAGTTGGTCTCATTTGAGTTTTACAGCACCCCACATCACACTTCCTGATTACAAGGTGCCATTTATCAAATCATTTGGCCCTCTTATACACTCAGTGGAAAGTTATATTGTCACACCTTTCCTTTTCACTACCCCAACTAGAGCGCTGGATCTTTTTAGGGTGAGGACACAAAAATAAGGGAGGAAGCTTGTAATGGAATCCAGGTGTGTTTATGTTACAACAGAGACATGAAGCTTACCATTGTTGCACACTTCTTGCTCCCCAACATCTTTTATCCTGTTTCTTTCTTCACTGGCACAATATGTGTGTGTATGTGTTTGTGCATGTTGTGTGTGCTTTCTAGTACTTGTAAAGCACACAACTGCCACTAGTGTGGTATGATATGCTAAGCGTCTACACCTATTGCAAGCAGACCTGTTTGATTACAGAAGTGTGTGATTGTAGTATCACCTGTAGTCAGGGCCACAGGAATTATGTGTTTCTGCGGCCATGGTGTTTTCCACATCAGTATGGATTTTCTGCATAATATATCATTTGCTGCATATGTCACAGATTGTAACAAAACGATTATTTCTCGCTCAATTGAATCAAACGTTACTCAAACAGAGCGGCACGTATTTCTGCGCTGTGAAAGGCCATTCACAAAGGTTGACTGATTACCTCTCAGTTGCATATTGTTGTACTTGGTTCTTAAAATGATACTTTGTCCAGACAGTGTTAACATGTGTAAAAATTATAAAATAATAATATGACAAAATGTGCCACATTATTCAGCCTTTTCTTGCTGCACGATTTAGCCAACTCTTCTGCATAATTTGGTCCTCCCCTGTCACATAATTCCAGTTGCCCTGCCTATAGTGGAAGAGTGTGTGAGGTGCGTGAGGTTGTCATGCATGGCATGGTTGTGTTGCAGGAAATGTGCATTGCTCCAAAAGTTGTTCACTTTTTGATTCAGGGAACGTGAAAGAGATATATTGCGCATAATGCACTTTTAAGATTTACATGAAATTTTTGAGTTCTCTGGAAGATGTGTATCCTGGTTTGCATTGTGGTTTAATAGTTTTGTCACTGATGAGTGTATTTTTTAGTGGTTGGCTAGGTGCCACTTAGCACCTGAAAATTCAAAGATCCATTTTTTCTAGTTTCCTTCTCTGAGGGCACTTACTTAGTGCAAACCTAGCTTGAGAGAAAAGAGAAAAGAACTGTGTGGGCTTAAACATTAAGGCATGATTTAGAGTGTGGCGAATGGGAGTAAAGTACTCTGTTGTCCTAAGAGAGTATCTGTCCGTCAAATTTTGAGATGTCTGCCGACCCAGTGGACGTCTCTTGTAGTTACAGGAACTGCCGTCATGGTGGTTCCTGTAAATGATTTGAAAGTTTGATAGTTTGATGGACGACTCTCTCCATCACTGCGGTCATCCAGTATATGTCAAACTTTCCCCATTGTTGTGGGTATCATTTTGCAATTTTCACTGCCTGTTACAACTAGGAATTACTTGGTGGTGATGGACAGTGAAACCCTCTCTAAATACGTCGGCAAAACACAAGATCAATGCTCTGCCAACAGTTAATCCATGGGGCCATCGAAGTTGTATGTAGGCGGTAGAGAAGGAGGAGTCTCCAGCATCTTCCTACTCAAATTCCGCCTGACTCTAAATGAGGCAGGCTGAACTTTGCTATGGTGGACAGGGTACTCTATTGCCATAGAGTACCTTCTCCACTAAGGTCTAAATCGGGCCCTAAGTTATGTTTAGATATTATTTACAATGGGGTTGCACACCAGATTTATGGTGTTTTGTTTCAATTACAACATTCTCTACCTGCTTACTTAGCATTCCTGCAGCTTTTGTTTGTTATTCTCCTTGTTCCACCTAAAGTAACAGAAGCTATTTTTGTGTCTAGTATTTCTGGTCAGGTAAGACTATGCTTAAAAATCAAAATGAGACAATAGTGTAGTAAAAGCAGTGCTGGCATTAAGTTGAAACAAACTAGACTCATATATTGGGAGGCATTTGCTACAGGCACCTTGAATCCCCCCAATGGTGAACCTGGACAAATACCATAGTACCCAGGGTATATTGAGTGTGTGCTGAGGGGAGAAGCAGCCTGTAAGCAATAACAGTGGACTAGACTCTCTTTTTCACATCAGTTCCATGCTTTAAAGTCTCACATAGAGGTCAATAAGCAATTCCTTTTTCCCGCATTTTATCCTCCCTGGGGAAAATTTAGTGGCTGTCAAAGGCTGATGCTCACATCTGGCCACAAAACTCACCAACTCATCAAGGGAAAAAAAGATACAGTCTACTTCCTTTCGCCTGTTCCAAAGTTGACATAGAGATAAACTAAGGGCCTTATTTTGTGTTTGCTGTATTACAAGGGCATTATAGCCATGGCCACTGGAATTATGCGGCAAGGGAGTACTAAATTATATGGCAGGGTTGACTAAATTACCCAGCTAGAAAATGCACATTTTGCGGTGTAATGCGGCACATTTTGTCCTAGTATCAGTTCATTATTTTTACACATGCTAACACTGTCTAGAAAAAAGGCTTCACCTTATTAGTATCAGCTTTACACCCAAGTACAGGATTAACCAACTGAAAAGCGACCAGTCAACCTTTGCAAAAGATCTTCCACTGCATGGCAAGATGTGTAGCTCATTTTTAGTAACTTTTGATCCGATTGACTAGAAGCTTTTTTTTTTAATTGGTTAAAATATGCAAATTATGCTGCATATGATGGATTGTGTGACAAATGTGTTAAATCCACAATTATACCGAAAAATACGTGCCCACAGAATTGTATAGTTTCAATGCCCCTTATGTCCATGGCACCCATAACATGGCATACAGGATATTAGCCATGTTTGTGATGCTGTATCCCATCCATCACTCTCTAAGTTAAGCTATAAGGCAGGAGTTTACTTTTTCAAGCACTGTGTGTATGTAAGCTGAGGAGATGTTTGTAAAGTGAACGTTCACCTCGAACCTGTTAGCTCTGACTGGCAGATGTTTATTGTTCCCAATAATCAGATGTTAATTTTTCCCAACTCAGTGGTACTCATTTTATTAACCTCAGAAGGATGAAAGGATCAGTGAGCCCGCTGTGATTTGAAACTGTGGTCTTGGTTTTAAACTCAGATTCCTGCAGTAGATGCAATAGTAGACTGAGCAATAACACCTAGTAAACTCATGAAGTGGAGTAGAAGTCCATTTTGCATTTCAATTTTCAGCAGTTCAGGGGGCTTAATGTCAATTAATCACAAGTGTTAAAGGGGCATCCAGTGTAGAGAAAAAAAGCAGTTATCTTTACCCAGTCCTGCATGTCTAACAGTTACCAACCAAAATGTTGATTTTGTTTTGAGATTTAGGGGCCGATTCCGATCTCGGCCGGTAGGGCTCCGAATCGGATTCGGCTTAACCGGATCCGATTCGGAGCCCTATTTCCCGACCGATCCGTACGCGCGTCCGGACGAGCGAGTACGATGCGAAATCGCCGACCGACTCGTTCGGGCATCCCAACCGCTCCGACCGACTCGTCCCCGGGTCTAACCGCACCGACCGACTCGCTCGGACACGACTCGCACCGCGCAATGGAGACGTTCCCCGGCCGGGTAAGTACGATGCGCGCCGCGAGCAGTCCGACCGACACGCGCCGTCCGGCTCGAAAGAGCAGTCGGAGCCGTACTTCAGGGGTCCTTGTCGGACCCCCCTGTACGCGTAGCCGCGCGAGTCGCACACAGAGGGGACCCATGGGTCCCCCCTACCTGTGCGTGTACGGCGCGAGTCGCTTCGCCGCGTACCCGCTGTAGGGGGCGCCCTTGTTCGCCTCGCACCCATTGAGGCAATGGGAGCCCGCGTACGCGTTGTACGACCGGCTCCCATTGACTTCAATGGGAGTCCGACCGACTCGAGTACGATAGCATACGGACGCATCGTACTCGTTCGGTCGGGCTGCACGGGTCCGATTCGGTCGGAAATCTCTCCGGGTCCGGCTCGGTCGGAGAGATTTCCGGCCCGAATCGGAATCGGCCCCATAGTGTGGCATCATTTACCGGATGGACCCTCTAAAGATGCCACCCAATTAGAATAACAACAGTTCTCTTTCCAAGTCTTCCATACATAACAATCAACAATAATACAACAGTATAACGAAAATACCTTAGACCAAGTAACCGATAATTCAAGAATATACACAAGGCAAAATGCGATCTGTTAACCATGTAGGATCTGTCTAATTAAGCACAATCTTCTGTTTTTAATTAGTCATACCATACAGAGTTAACAGTTGACATTTTCCCTTGTATATATTTTTGAAGTATCTGCATTGCAGGTCTTACTCGGTCTAAGAAATGTGTGTTATTGTAAGAAATTGGGTTGTTGGTTGACTATGGTGTGAGGCCTGGTAAAGCACCAACCACAATCCTTGTCAGGGTAAGGCACAAGCAAACAAACCCCTAATTAACCTATACTCAACCCCCTGGTAGCTTGGCACAGAGCAGGAAGGCTAGACTTAGAGGCAATGTGTAAAGTATTTGTGCAACACTTAAAATAGTAACACAAAGAAATCACACCCTAAAAGGAGCCCACAACAGAATTAGAATTACAGAGCGTAATTCAATAAATAAAACAAGACCAGCAGGACAATAATCCAATTAGTAGAACCATAGATATTGAATCGTAAAGTTTTATGAGAAAATAGTGGCAAAAGGTGTAAAGCGCCAACTATGGCTATCTGGTCGTCCAGGACACAGACAAAGTCAAAAGTTCAGATCAACCAAGATGGAGCATGGTCCAGCTACAGGGACCCAGTTAGGCCCGCTGAACAAAAGTACCTTCAATCCTAGTTTGTAGAGCATTGTATGGATCCATGTCGAGACGATGCATCAGTTCCTAGATGCAGCGAGACTGCAGTGTGAGGTCCTGTTGCGTTGACGTTGAGGGTCCTGTCGACTTGGCTTGCACTGCGAAGTCCGGTGTCAGGAATGTGATGTGCAATCCGGGGCAATGCGTCACTTCCAAGGAGCTGTGAGGCTGTGATGCAGAGTCTGTCATCATCGTTGAGGCTGCCGTCGACGAGAGATGCGAGTGGCGATTCCGAAGACAATGCAGGCTGCAGCAGCAATGAGTCTTTTGCAATGGGTCCAATCCAGGACCTGCGGATCTGGGTTGCGCCGCAGAGCAGAAGAGATTAGTTGGTTCCACTGAATCTACAGGCTGGCAGAGCACCTTAAGACCACTTCCAAGGGTCCAGGACTGGGGTGGCACCACATGGCAGGGTAGACTCACAGATGGCAGAATCCAGGTGCAGATGCAAGGTTGGTGGAAGCCTGTTATGTCCCTGAGGCTTCAGATCAGGAGGTTAGCCAACTAGCGCTTGGAGTCACTCTTGGTTCTGAGTTCAAAAGATGCAGGTCCAGTCCTTCTCAGCCGAGCAAGAGGGAAGCAGACAGCAGGTCAGCGCAGCAAAGCAGGAGTATAGCAGAGTTTAGTCCAGCAAAGTGGCAGTCCGTCAGCAGCACAGCAGTCCTTCTTCCTGGCAGAGTATCCTCAGGTTCAGAAGTGTACTGAAGTGGTGGTGTCTGAGGTCCATCTTTTATACCCTGTTGCCTTGGTTCTGGATGGCACGGAAGCTTCTAGACAGTGGCTTGAAAAGCAAGGAATTTCCTGACTCCAAACTGGCTGGAGTCACAAAGCAGGGTCTGTAAGCCCCAGGACACAGCCTATTCAGGTGTAAGGGAGATTGTGTCCAGTTCCTCCCCCCATCCTGCCAGTAATGGACCATCCAGTCACACCTAATCTCTCATTGTGTGTAGCTGTCTAGGAGGAATACACAAATGCCAACTGCACTCAGACAGGCTCAGGCATCAATTGACTAAGGCAAGAAAATGCCAACTTTTTAAAAGTTGTATTTCTAGAACTGCAATTTATAATCTGACTTCATCATAAGTTAGGATTTTAAATTGTGATTCCGGAGATACCAAACATGAACCGGTTATCTCTTCCCAATTAGAAATTGCACTTATAAAATGTAATAAGACAACTCCAATGTTATCTTATGGGAGAGACAGGCATTGCAGTGGTGAAAGACTAATTTAAGAGTTTTCCACTACCAGGATATGCAAAACTTAAAGGTACATGTCTAAATTTTTAAATACATTGCACCCTGTCCACTAGGCTGTTCATGGCCTTCCCTAGGGGTAACTTGCATGTATTAAAAGGGAAGGTTTGGACCTGGCAAAAATGTTTTTTTGCCAGGTCAAAGTGACAGTTTAAAACTGCACACACAGGCTCTGCACTAGCAGAGCTGAGACATGTTTAAAGGGCTACTTGAGTGGGTGGCACAATCCGTGCTGCAGAGTCACTAATAGCATTTAGTTTACAGGCCCCGGGTGCAGGTAGGGCCACCTTACTAGGGACTTATAAGTAAATTAAATATGCCAATTGTGGATGAGAGAATATTACCATGTTTAGAGGAGAGAGCACAAGCACCTTAGCACTGGTTAGCAATGGTAAACTGTGCAGAGTCCTAATACCAGCAAAACCAAGCTCATAAAAAGTAGAGGAGGAAGTCAAAAAGTTGGGGAAAAGACCACCCTAAGGCTGACCTGGTCTAACATGTGTGTCCCCCAGCTGAAAGTGGGGAGAACTACCCAACCCTTAGAGAGTTTTCTTCACTAAGGTGGAAGAACCTGAATAGACCATCAGCATTGGTGTGGTCTAACCAAGGATGGTGTTCCACCATAAAGTCCATTTCCTTATAGGGAAATGGACCACCTCAACAGTTTGGGATTTTCACCCCTCATCTGCATGAGCCATCTGAGGGGCCTATGATCTTTCTGAACCCAGAAGTGAGTCCCAAACAGGTAAACAGTTATGGTCTCAGCTTCTTCAGTGACCACACCACAGCAAAGGCTTCACTTTCAATCACACTCCACCCCTGTTCCAATGAAAGTAACCTCATGCTAATGAAGTCTACTAGTTGGTCTAGGCCCTCCTCATTTAACTGTGCTAAGACTGCCCCATGCCATGCTCTAAAGTGTCTGTCTGCACTATGAACTCCTTAGAGAAGTCAGGAGCCTAGAGTACAGGCGCTGTTTACACAGCCTCCTTGAGGGTATCAAAGGCTTTCTGGCAGGCTGTGGACCAGATCACCTGTCTGGGCTGCTTCTTTGAAGTCAGCTCTGTTAAGGGGGCAACAATGGTGCCATATCCCTTAACCGCTTAACCGCGGCGGCAATTCTGCCGCGGTGCAGCGGTTTTATTGAGTGGGCGGGGCCGCGTCAGCCAACGGACGAGCGCAGCACTACGGAGGTAGTGCTCGTGACGGCCGTTGGCCGACAGAAGCAGCGAAGGGGTTAACAATCCTTCTAAAGAATCCAGTTAGACCCAGGAAGGCACTCACCTCTGTCTGTGTTTTGGGGGGTTGCCAGGCCAGGATAGCCTCAATCTTGACTTGGAAGAGATGCACCTTTCCCCAGTCCACCATGTGACCCAGATACACTACAAGACCCTGCCCTATCTTGCACTTACTGGCCTTGCTAGGCAGCCCCACTACCTTCAGGGCCTGAAGCACCTCCTGGAGGTGATACAGGTGTTCCTCACAGCTGTAGACAGCTATGAGATCCAAAGGGGATGATGGACGGAGCGCTAGAGCAAATCAAACACTCACCCCCAGTCAAATGATCTGGCTTTAATCCATCATCATTCTTTAGCTCACTCCACCACCCCAGTTCAGACATGGCCATATGCAAATCAGTCTGACCCTGTGCCTCATGGGAACAGTCCAGCCCGAACTGCCAAGCCATGTCATCCCTGGACCGGAAACAAGCATCCTGGGACCGGTTTCGGGTTCAAAACCCTCATCAGCCAGGCTATCTTGAATCCAGTGGCAAAGTGAGCAAGGGACCCACGTCTGGGCATACCCTGCCAACTTAGGGCGAACAAAGCGATACCAAAGGGGATGATGGACGGAGCGCTAGAGCAAATCAAACACTCACCCCCAGTCAAATGATCTGGCTTTAATCCATCATCATTCTTTAGCTCACTCCACCACCCCAGTTCAGACATGGCATATGCAAATCAGTCTGACCCTGTGCCTCATGGGAACAGTCCAACCCGAACTGCCAAGCCATGTCTTCCCTGGACCGGAAACAAGCATCCTGGGACCGGTTTCGGGTTCAAAACCCTCATCAGCCAGGCTATCTTGAATCCACTGGCAAAGTGAGCAAGGGACCCACGTCTGGGCATACCCTGCCAACTTAGGGCGAACAAAGCGATACCAAAGGGGATGATGGACGGAGCGCTAGAGCAAATCAAACACTCACCCCCTTTGGTATCGCTTTGTTCGCCCTAAGTTGGCAGGGTATGCCCAGACGTGGGTCCCTTGCTCACTTTGCCACTGGATTCAAGATAGCCTGGCTGATGAGGGTTTTGAACCCGAAACCGGTCCCAGGATGCTTGTTTCCTGTCCAGGGAAGACATGGCTTGGCAGTTCGGGCTGGACTGTTCCCATGAGGCACAGGGTCAGACTGATTTGCATATGGCCATGTCTGAACTGGGGTGGTGGAGTGAGCTAAAGAATGATGATGGATTAAACCCAGATCAGTTGACTGGGGGTGAGTGTTTGATTTGCTCTAACGCTCCGTCCATCATCCCCTTTGGTATCGCTTTGTTCGCCCTAAGTTGGCAGGGTATGCCCAGACGTGGGTCCCTTGCTCACTTTGCCACTGGATTCAAGATAGCCTGGCTGATGAGGGTTTTGAACCCGAAACCGGTCCCAGGATGCTTGTTTCCGGTCCAGGGAAGACATGGCTTGGCAGTTCGGGCTGGACTGTTCCCATGAGGCACAGGGTCAGACTGATTTGCATATGGCCATGTCTGAACTGGGGTGGTGGAGTGAGCTAAAGAATGATGATGGATTAAACCCAGATCAGTTGACTGGGGTGAGTGTTTGATTTGCTCTAACGCTCCGTCCATCATCCCCTTTGGTATCGCTTTGTTCGCCCTAAGTTGGCAGGGTATGCCCAGACGTGGGTCCCTTGCTCACTTTGCCACTGGATTCAAGATAGCCTGGCTGATGAGGGTTTTGAACCCGAAACCGGTCCCAGGATGCTTGTTTCCGGTCCAGGGAAGACATGGCTTGGCAGTTCGGGCTGGACTGTTCCCATGAGGCACAGGGTCAGACTGATTTGCATATGGCCATGTCTGAACTGGGGTGGTGGAGTGAGCTAAAGAATGATGATGGATTAAACCCAGATCAGTTGACTGGGGGTGAGTGTTTGATTTGCTCTAACGCTCCGTCCATTATCCCCTTTGGTATCGCTTTGTTCGCCCTAAGTTGGCAGGGTATGCCCAGACGTGGGTCCCTTGCTCACTTTGCCACTGGATTCAAGATAGCCTGGCTGATGAGGGTTTTGAACCCGAAACCGGTCCCAGGATGCTTGTTTCCGGTCCAGGGAAGACATGGCTTGGCAGTTCGGACTGGACTGTTCCCATGAGGCACAGGGTCAGACTGATTTGCATATGGCCATGTCTGAACTGGGGTGGTGGAGTGAGCTAAAGAATGATGATGGATTAAACCCAGATCAGTTGACTGGGGGTGAGTGTTTGATTTGCTCTAACGCTCCGTCCATCATCCCCTTTGGTATCGCTTTGTTCGCCCTAAGTTAGCAGGGTATGCCCAGACGTGGGTCCCTTGCTCACTTTGCCACTGGATTCAAGATAGCCTGGCTGATGAGGGTTTTGAACCTGAAACCGGTCCCAGGATGCTTGTTTCCGGTCCAGGGAAGACATGGCTTGGCAGTCCGGGCTGGACTGTTCCCATGAGGCACAGGGTCAGACTGATTTGCATATGGCCATGTCTGAACTGGGGTGGTGGAGTGAGCTAAAGAATGATGATGGATTAAACCCAGATCAGTTGACTGGGGGTGAGTGTTTGATTTGCTCTAACGCTCCGTCCATCATCCCCTTTGGTATCGATGAGATCCAGGTAGGCAGCACATAATGCCTCTTTACCAGCCAGTACCCTGTTGACCAACCTCTGAAAGGTTTCAGGGGCATTCTTCAAACCAAAGGGCATCACCCAGTCTTCGAAGTGTCCCTCTGGGGTTGGGAATACAGACCTCTCTTTTGCCCCCTTAGTCAGAGCAATCTGCCAGTACCCTGATGTTAAATCAAAGGTACTGAGAAATTTGCCAGCACCCAGCCTATCTATGAGCTCATCAGCTCAGGGAATGGGGTCTACATCAGTCTTTGTGAGGGAATTGAGTCCAAGGTAGTCCACGCAGAAACTAGGTTCTGGAGCATAACATAACATGTGTATTTGTAAAGCGCACGTTCACCCCTAGGTATCTTGGTGCTGAATAACAGATGTTTATTGATATCCAACTCAATGGTACTCATTTTATAGACCTCAGATGGATGAAAGGCTGAGTGGACCCGCCGGTATTTGAACCTGTGACCATGAGGTCAAACACGGGCCCCTGTTGAGGAAGCATTAGTCCAGTGAGCCACCAGAGCGGCACTTGGGGGGCAGTCTTGAGTACCAGCACCACAGATTTGGACCAGGGACTTTTGGAGAGTTCCATCACCCCTAACACCAGCATCTTGGAGACCTACTCCTTGATACTGGCCCTCCCCTTGTTTGACAACCTGTACATTTTATTTTTAACAGGTGGACTGTCTCCAGTGTCAATGTCATGGACACACAGGTCTAGCTCTTCTTCCTGGCAGAATGTCCTCAACCGAGAAGTGTTCTGAGTACATGTTGTCAGAGGTCCAGTACTTATACCTGTTTCAAAGTTTGATGTAGGCGAACTTTAAAGGAAAGCCTTTGTAGTGCACAAGGCCCTGACTTTCCCTGCCCTGGCTCCAGACACACTACACGGAGGTGGAGACTGCTTTGTGTGAGGACAGGCACAGCCCTATTCAGGTGTCTGTGTCAGTTCTCACCACTCTAGCTCAGGAAGACCCATCACCCTGGTGATTGGCCATAAGGATATGCTAGGGGATATGCAGCGCGCATCTCAACTCCCTTTGGGTGACTGTCTAGAGTGAATGCACAAACAGCCCAACTATCATCCTAACCCGACATGTTTTCAGCTGACCGACAGAGGCACAGAATGGTTAAGCAAGAAAATGCCCACTTTCTAAAAGTTCAACTTGAAGGGGGTAGGCCCAAAGACCAGTAGCTAGAAAGGGCCTAGTTGAAGTGCACAACAAGATAACTAGCTACCACTTTTTATTCTGTTCTCTACTTAAACAGACAAAGGACCCAAACCTTACTTCATTGGTCCTGGTTATTTATTAAACCACTTCTTTTGTTTTGTACTCTTTTTTTTCAAAATATCATATATGTCTGAAATTGAGAAAACACCTTTTGCTTCAAACAAATATTGGACATAAATTAGGTCCAAACTAAACAACAGTACATAAAACACATAATAAATGACAATACATGAACATCAAATTCAAAGTAATACACCAGTCAAACATTTTGTAGGTTTCATATATGCAGCAATCCTATTGAACATGATTCAAATAGTCCTTTTCAGGCATTCTTTTTCCATTGAGGAATTTTCACTAATGAACTTTAGCAGCTTTGAGGGATATCTTGCATACAATTAACCCCAGCTGGTTTTTGAACTTATTCCCAATGGGCAGCATCCTAGTGAAAAGGACTGTTTGAATCATGTACAATAGGATTGCTGCATATGTGAAACCAACAAATGTTTGACTGATGTATTAATTTGAATTTGATGTTCATGTATTGTTGTTTATTATGTATTTTATGTACTGTTTAGTTTGTACCTAATTTATGTCAAATATTTGTTTGAAGCAAATGGTGTTTTGTCAATTTCAGACATATATGATATTTTGTAAAAAAAGAGTACAAAACAAAAGAAGTGGTTTAATAAATAACCAGGTCCAATGGAGTACGGTTTGGGTCCTTTGTCTGTTTAAGTAGAGAACAGCATGAAAAGTGGTAGCTAGTTATCTTGTTGTGCACTTTCTAAAAGTGGCATTTTCGGACAAGCAATTTAAAAAAAACTTTACCAACAGATGTATTTTTAAATTGCGATTCCAGACACCCCAAACTCCAAACGCCTATCTATTCCCAATTGGAAGATACAGTTGTAAGATGTTACAAGGCAGCTCCAGTGATAATCTATGGGAGAGATAGGCCTTGCTGAAGTGAAAAACGAAATTAGCAGGATTTCAATACCAGGACATGATAAACACAACATTACATGTCCTACCTTTTAAATACATTGCACCCGGCCCATGGGACTACCTTGTGCCTACCTTAGTGGTGCCTTACATGTAATAGAAGGTAAGGTTTGTACCTGGCAAGTGGGTGCCCTTCTCAGGTCGGCATGGCAGTTTTAAACTGCTCACACAGACACTGTAGTGGCAGGTCTGAGACATGTTTGCAGTGCTACACATGTGGGTGGCACAATCAGTGCTGCAGGCCCACTAGTAGTTTTACGGGCCCTGGGCACACCTGGTGCACTTTACTAGTGACTTACTAGTAAATCAAATATGCAAATCATGGATAAACCAATCACCAATACAATTTAGATAGGGAGTATTTGCACTTTGGCACTGGTCAACAGTGGTAGAGTGCCCAGAGTCCTCAAACCAGCAAAAATAAAAATGCAGCACACAATCAAAACAGGAGGTCAGGGGCAAAAAGACAGGGGAAACCATGCCAAAAGGTGCCAGGTCTAACATGGGCCATAACCCATGCCTTCTGGCCAGGTTGAAACTCTACCTGTGTGACCTTCGGCTCATACCATACAAGATTACTTTTTGCCTTCTTCCAGTAGTGGTGCATCTGGTTGCCCAAGGCCAGCATGTAGCTGACCACAACCTGAGGAGGCATCCTGGTAGCTCATTCCCAGCCCTCTCTTACAAGGCTAAAATGTCCTCTAACAGGGAGGCCATAGAGGGGTTCAAAGGGGCCAAACCCTACTCCCTTCTGTAGCATCCCCCTGTAGGCAAAGATATGGTATGGAAGGAGGCCGTCCCACTTACACAACATGGGCGCTGGTAGGCTCATTATCATGCCTTTCAGGGTCTTGTTGAATCTTTCCACAACACGGTTGGTATGGGGGTGATTTAGTTAGTGCCTCTGTCAGACACTACTTCTTTGGGGAACCCGACATGGGTAAAAATCCCCATCAGAGCTCTGGCCACTGCAGGTGCAATCACCAACCTCAGATGGATGGCCTCTGGGTAGCTAGTGGCGTAGTCCACCATAACCAAGATGAACCTGTTGCCTAAAGCTGTCTTGCGGTGCAAGAGTCCAATAATGTCGATGCATACCCTCTGAAAGTTAGTGCCAACAATAGGTAATGGGGTTAGGGGATGTTTGAGCATTTTCCCTGACTTTCCTCTGGCCTAGCAACTGGGACAGGACCTAAAGATTGCATCTTAGGCCATCTTCATCCTGGGCCAATAGAAGTGGGCATAAGCCTTGCAAAGGTTGTGTCTTGCCCCAGATTTCCTGGAATATGTCATGCGTCAAACCCATTAGGAAGGTCCTGTAACACTGGGAGACCACCAGTACATGGACTACCCCAGACCCAGGAGCATTAGGCTCACTTTATTGGAGGTCTACCTTTTTAAGCCTATTTTTGATTTTGATATTCTATTTGTTATAAAAACCCTTGTACCGCATTTTGGGGAGGGGGTTAATGCATATATAGTGAGACCTTGTAATGTGAAGCCTCTTCTATATGTAAACAATGTTTTTTTACATACATAAGAACAATGTAGGGAATTACGACTGTACAGTAATGTACATGACCAGTTTTTAACAACAGATCCCTGTGTGGTTACCAATACATAATTAAAACCCTATGCAAATTTAATTTGAAGTGGCACGAATTTATGAATGCAGACCTTTGTGGTATGATAGAAGGTTGATGATTGAATGTTTGAAGATGCATAGGTGATTTATTTTGCTTTCCCAAAGGAAGAATTAATTTTACTGTTGATATGGTGCTCCATCCTCTGGGTCTGTGGGACCCCTCACTCTTGTCTAGTAGTAAGGCAAGAAAATACCAACATTCTAAAAGTGGCATTTTCAGAAATGCAATGTAATATTCGACTTCACATTAAGTTAGGATTATAAATTGTGATTGCGGAGACACCAAACATGACCCAGTTATCTGTTCCCATTTGGAAATTACACCTATAAAATGTAATAAGGCAACTCCAATGTTATCCTATTGGAGAGACAGGCATTGCAGTAGTGAAAGACGAATTTAAGAGTTTTTCACTACCGGGACATGTAAAACTTAAAGGTACGTGACCTACTTTTTAAATACATTGCACTCTGCCCTCTAGGCTAGCTTCGGCCTACCCTAGGGGTGTCTTATTTGTAGTAAAAAGGAAGGCTTTGGCCTGGAAAAAGGTTTATTTTGCTATGTCGAAATGGCAGTTTAAAACTGCACACACAGACTCTGCAATGGCAGCCCTGGGACATGTTTAAAGGGCTACTTGAGTGGGTGGCACAGTCTGCGCTGCAGACCCCCTAGTAGCATTCAATTTACAGACCCCAGGACAGGGAGGGCCACTTTACTGGGGGCTTACAAGTAAATTAAATATGCCAATTGGGGATGGGCCAATATTGCCATGTTTAGAGGAGAGCAAACAAGCACTTTAGCACTGGTTAGCAGTAGTAAAGGGCGTAGAGTCCTAATACAAGAAAGACAAGCATTGGCAAAGCCAAAAGTTTTCCCTATTGGCTTTGTCTATGCTTGTATTGCTATCGTTTTGGAGTATTCAGGGAATACTGACTTTCAGATTATAGGTTTAGGCGCTCATCTATTACTTATGCATATTTTTTTCTGTTTGGAGATGAGGAGTGTGAAAATCGACAGAGAGCGGGAGCAGGAGGTGGTGTTTCAAAAGCAGGGGGTTGTTAAAACCAATGACGGTGGGCATGATGAAGGCAGAGATGCCGACCTTGGAACTCTTCAGGTGGGGCCCGCTCTGAGAGATCAGGTGGGGGTCTTGTTCTGGTACAGAATGTATCATGTTGCATCACAGAAGGAAAAGCTGTTTTGATTTTGACAAGAGGTATTTCCTCACATGCTGAACTCACACAGTGAAACATTGGAATGTGGAATCAATGCAGGCCTAAGATCTCTTGAGATATGTAGTCATCAGGTGGTATTGTCAGTGATGTGCAGTCCATTTGGATGCAGTGATTTTAAACGGTACATTCAGACGTTTTCTCTGAAGTCCAGTAGTTCTTCCTTTAAGACATGTTCCATAGGGAAAATCTTCAAATCTGATAGTAAATGGTATGCAGACAGAATATCGAGTTGGGAATGTCGACCTACACAAATATCGAGTTTGAAATATCGTGACACAGAAATATCGACAGCAAGAATATCGTGGTCAAGAATATCGAATTTAAGGTAAGAAATATCGTTTTCAAAAATATAGAAGCCAGTAATATTGTTTGCAAAAGTATAGTTGTATAAAATATTAATTTTTTAATTAGTGTTATGTATTTTAGTTTATATTTTAAGTGTATTTTTGTATAAGTATTGTTTATGTTTTTTAATATATGTGTTAAATTTTTAGTAGTTATCAATTTTATTTTAATTAAATGTGTTTTTTAGTTCTGTAGCAGGCTGTGGGTTTATAGGGGAATAGGGTGGGAAGTAATTTAATTATAATAATTGAATGATTATTTTTTATTTATTAATATTTATTTAATTGAGATTTTATAGTGTGAATTGTGGGAAGTAATATATTTGTAATTAATTATTAATTGGTTGTTAATTAATATTAATTAATTAATTGATAATTGATTATGGTAATTGTGTTTTTTTTTAGGTGTGGGTTTATAGGGTTAAAGGGTGGGAAATAATTTTTGACTAATTAATAATTAGTTGTTAATTTATATTAATTAGATTATTGAAAATTAATTATGGAAATTGTGTAATTAATTTTATGTGCGAGTTGTGGTGTTTATAGGGGGAAAGGGTGGGAAGTAATTTATGTTTAATTAATTAATAATCAGTTGATAATTTATATGAATTAATTGATTGTAAATTAATTATGGAAATTGTGTAATTAATTTTAGGTGCGGGTTGTGGGATTTATAGGGGTAAAGGGTGGGGAGTAATTTATTTGTAATTAATTATTAATTAGTTGTTAATTAATATTAATAAATTGAATATTAAATATGGAAATTAATTGCATAATTAATTTTAGGTGTGGGTTGTGGGGTTTATAGGGGTAAGGGGTGGGAAGTAATGTATATTTAATCAATTAATAATTAGTTAATCATTATTATTATTGAATTAATTGATATTTAATTAGGGTATTTGTTTATATTTTTTTGTGTGGGGGTTTTACTTTTATAGAGGTAAAGGGAGGGGAGTAAATTAATTTTACTTACTTTATAATTAGTTGTTAAATACTATTACTTTTTTAATTGAAAGTAAGTTTTCATTTTGTAATTCAATTTTTTTACAGTTTAATTTTAGCTGTGCATTGTGGGGATTATAGGGATAAAGTGTGGGCAGTTAATACATTTTTATGAGTTTTAATTTGTTTTTTACTCAATAATACTTCTTTAATTGGTAATTAATTATGTTAGTTATGGAAGTATATATTTTTTAAATTTAGATGTGGTTTGTGAATTGTGTGGTGTTATAGGGTAGGAAATAAAAAAAGTAAATTTATGTAATATTTAATGTTTTTGTTTCTACATAATTTGTAATTAATTTGTCTTTGTTATAATTTTTTATTTTTTTTATTTAATAAAATATTTGTAGGTATTTGTCATATATACTTGACATTATAATATGTTTTGTAATTTTTTTAAATATTAAATATATTTGTATTTTAATGTTTAACATATTTATGTATTTTTTATTTATTTTGATTTTTAAATATTTTTGTTGTTAATATTTTGTTTGTTTTTAATTTTGAACTGACTGTACTGAGAATATTAATTGTTACTTCTCCTCTATCCAACACTTTCCCTACTGTTGCACTCATTGGAGAGGTAATAGTACATTTTATGCCGTCACTATCCAACACTTTCCCTACTGTTGCACTCACTGGAGTGGGAAAAGTAATTTTTACCCCTCCGCTATCCAACACTTTCCCTACTGTTGCACCCATTGGAGTGGGAATAGTAGTTTTTACCCCTCCGCTATCCAACACTTTTCCTACTGTTACAATTATTGGAGTGGGACTAGTAATTTTTATACCTCTGCAATCTAACAATTTCCCTACTGTTGCACTGACTGGAGTGGGAATATTAATTTTTACCCCTCCGCTATCCAACACTTTCCCTACTGTTGCACTGATTGGAGTGGGAATAGTACATCTTATTCCGCCACTATCCAACACTTTCCCTACTGTTGCACTCACTGGAGTAGGAATAGTAATTTGTACCCCTCCGCTATCCAACACTTTCCCTACTGTTACTCTCACTGGAGAGGGAATAGTTCTTTTACCTCTCCGCTATCTAACACTTTCCCTACTGTTGCACTGACTGGAGCGGGAAATGTAAGTTTAAAGATTTTTAAATAGTTTAATGTTTTAATTTGTAATAAAATGTTTTTTATTAGACTTTATGTTATTGGTATATATACATATATATATATTTGTAAATTTTTATACAATTTAAAAATGATTAAATAAATTTAAATTAATAGTTTATTAATTGTTTTAAAGTAAATATATATATTAATTAATATGTATGTGTGTTTAACTTTTTTTAGTTAAGTTTATTTGTTATATTTGTTAAAATGTATATTAAATCTACGTTATTTTTTATATTATTTTTATTATCTAACATATTTAATATTTTATATATATGTATATCGATATTTTGTACAACTATATTTTTTACATTGATTTTTTTTATCGATATTTTTGTACTTACCATTATAAATATAGGATGTCGATATTTTTGACATCGATATTTAAAACTCGATATTGTGGTATGGGGATATTTTAGGTGTCGATATTCTGTCAGTGAACATTAGTTAATGATCCACAAGGTTAAAATGATTGACTACAGGCTAGTCAAGTTTCTTAATAATTATTGCCGATTTGCGGTTCCATATTGTTTTTTACAGCTTTGGTGCTGGCACTAAACTGTTACAGCTTATATCAACTGTATCCATCCTACCATTAAATACACCAGCAGCAATACTAAGCAGAAGCATCAGCTCCCTTTTCTGGTTGTGCTACTCACCAATCATGACCAAAAAATTATAACTGATCCCTACCACAAGCCTACAGATACTCATTTGTATCTAAACTGGACTTCATGTTACCCACACCACACCAAACTCAGCATCATATACAACCAAGCACTCAGAATAATACGCATCTGAAGCAATGAGGACACCTGTAAAGACCATCTACAGGAACTTGCTACATTATTTAAAAGGTGAGGATATCTTATGCATATCATACAGCAACAAATAGGCAAGTCTTTGCAGTTACCCAGGGAATCACTTATTTGGAATACCAACAGCAGAAACAAAAGTGACAGAACTCCATTTGTGGTTGATTATCATCCATCAGCTTCCAACTCCAGAAAGGAAGAAGTTCCAGAAGTTTGGAGAAGTTTGGAGCAAATTTGGGCAAAAGCTCCATCAGTGAACCGACTCGACCTAGCCAGCCAAGCCGACGACCCTCGACCGCGAGCCAGCCTGCCGTCCAGGTTCGTCCAGCTGAAAAGCTCCGGAGGTCCGACTTCCAGAGTTTGACAGGGAGTAAGCAGAAACCCAACTTGGCGAACCCCTACTGAATCTGGCCTGGTGAAGAGCAGAGAGGGACCCCTGAAGAAAAAGCTCCATAAAAGTTTCTGAGTACCAACGGAGGAGAGGTAGCGGTCCGTGGTAGGAGTGCCGGCCGGGCGGTGACGTGGGGCGGGGGTTAGTAAACCACGGATTACGGCCGAATACAGGTAAGTAAACATTTAAATAAATAAAACGAATTTCGTTGCGCGCACTGCATCGCATTTGGCGATGCACTGCGCGTAACGAAATTCGTTTTATTTATTTAAATGTTTACTTACCTGTATTCGGCCGTAATCCGTGGTTTACTACCCCCAACCCAGCCCCTCCCCCGCCCCACGTCACCGCCCGGCCGGCACTCCTACCACGGACCGCTACTGGTGATTGGGGCCAACCGCGAGAGTCAAGCTGCCCACCCCCAACTGCGAGCCGGCCTGGATCCCTGGTTCGTTCCACTGGAAAACTCCTGAGGTCTGACTTCCATAAGTTTGACCGGGAGCTCGTCACAAGGCAAGCCAGCGAACCCTTACCAATTCCGGACGCGGGACCCCAGGAAAAAAAGCTCCAGAAAAGTTTCTAAGTCCGAAGGTAAAAAACTTTGACCGAAACCTATGGCGAGGGGTAGCCACGCAGGGTTCCATTGCGGTCAGCCTGAAACTTTGACTTTGTCCCGTTCTAGCGTGACCACATGTCCCTATAGGTGCTATATGGAAACTTACCGCGAGGGGTAGCCACGCAGGGTTCCATTGCGGTAAGCCTGAAACTTTGACTTTGTCCCGGTCTAGCGTGACCACATGTCCCAATAGGTGCTATAGGTTTCTATGTGCTATATTGTGCTAAATCTTTAAGAATTCACATCTCTGGTTCCCTACATTGTTTTTTTTTCATTTTTATGTCATTTTAAAGATAACAATATTTCCTATTTTTATAAATTGGTGGTGGATTTTTATTGTGTGTTGTTTCTTACTTATTTACTGAATTGGTGTTTTTAAATGCTTTACATACCTGTCTTTGAAGTTAAGCCTGCCTGCTTACAGCCAAGCAACCAAGGGTTGAGTATGGGAATAATTTTCTAAGACCTGCACTGAGCCCTATATTGTGTTAGTGGCCTTCTTGCCAGTGGTAGATATATATTTACCACTACTAATAACCGACTTTCAACAGACAGCATCTTACATGTCGCTCAACATGCATTATTTATGTGATTCCGTGCCAATGCCAAAGCTGTAAAAAACAATATGGAGGCCAAACATTGAATCACCTCCGTACACAATTTAGGAACCACAAATCTGCAATAATTAATAAGAAACTTGACCAGCCTGTAGCCAATCATTTTAACATTGTGCATCATTTACTATCAGATTTGAAGATTGCCATGTGGAACATGTCATAAAGAAAGAACTACTGGACTCCAGAGAAAACGTCTGGATGTACCATTTGAAATCACTGCATCCAGATGGACTAAACATCACTGACAATACCACCTGATTACTACATATCTCAAGACATCTCAGCCCTGCATTGATTCCACATTCCAAATGGAGTCTTCGCTGATGCTTTTTGAAAATTCAGCAGTCATCTTGCAGCCACTGAGCAAACCATCTTGTACTACCTGAGGAAGGTGGAAGCTTAAACTGCCACATTTGTAACATTCCAAAAGGAAAGCTCCTCCTTACATAGGATATACTTGTGTGTAGTCCTAAAGAAATAAACACATTGGAAATGTACTATAGGCTACTCCAATAGATGTAATGACTGAGCAACAACAATAAATGACAGCGTAGAAAAGTTCAGAGAATACACCCATCTTCCAAATGTAATCAAGGTGCAAGTAAAAAATGTCCTACAAGACTTAGAGATGCCAGTACCATTTCCCAAGCATCTACCAGAACTATACTAAAAGATATTGTACCCCAGGTTCTTAAAGAAGCAACAGGACAATTGCCAACAAAAGACAGTCTTAAAAGGCTTACCATAACAAGAGTAGAATGACAAAGTCTTAAAAGGCTTACCATAACAAGAGTAGAATGACAAAGAGCAATACTGTTCAAAGATATATGCATCCCTGAGAACCTGAAACTAACACATACTACCAAGACTTTATAGTAAATGATAATGAAAATATTGAAAAGGAATTATTATTTTTGATACAAATAATAACTTATTATCTAACATGATGTCAAAACTTTATAATGGATGGGACTTTAAATCATGCTCATCACCATTCTCACAAATGTATACCATTCATTGACAGAATCACAACACTAACTTTCCCTTAATAGATTCCCTAATCCCTAACAAACAAGCAACAGCATATAAATAATTCCTGATAGTAGTAAAACAAAAACCCAAACAGCTACAACCTCCAAAAAAATCATAATTGTCTTGAGCAAACAATATCCTAAAAATACCCACACACATTGACACAAGGTTAATAGTACCATTTTAATCACACAATATGACGGTAACTTCAATGGTCAACTCTAAGGACCAGATTTGGTGGATGGGTACTCCATGACAAACGTGACAGATAACACATCCTCCTTATTAATATTGATTGTGCCACAAATCCACAATTTGCTTTTGAAATAAAAAAAGAATTGTCCTGGCCTATGTTTCAAACACAGAGGTACCAAAGCACTATGATTTACTTATAGAAATATCCATTGCCAAACAAATTAACTAAAACTCTAACCACCATTGGACTACTTTGAAGACACTTGGGTTAGATACCTGCACTGATCAGGACTCCAAATTTAACCCACATTTCAATTTCAATTAAAAATTCTTTATTTGATCTCATAAACACAGATCATAAAAGATGTATCATATATAAAAAACAATATCTAAATAATAAAAACAAGAGTAATGGATTCATAGTTAAGAGTAAAATCATAATAAAATGAATAAAAACAGGGTTAATAGAGTACCAGTTTAAAAAACAAACTCGCTGATTGAGAGTAGAGGGGCTGCTAACACAATATGACTAAAAACAATAAAAATGGCATAATTTAAACGTCATAGATTTTCTCAAATGGAGTGCACATTTAAAAAAGAAGCCAACTGCATTACACGTAACATGGCCCTCTAATTGTCGTAAGAAAATCAGTACCACTCAGCACTTGTTAAACTTGTATTTTCGAAGCAGAGGAATTAAAAACCTGTTAGGTGAGAGGAAAATAAAACTTTCCAAAAAAACAAAGGGGGTCATTATGATTGCGGGCAGATCGCCCCCGCCGGGCCGGCAGTAGTCACCGCCGGCCCGGCGGGGGCGATCCGCCCGCCAACCTTGCCTGAATAACCCCCCGCCATATTAGGATGGCTGGGGGGTCCGCGGCGGACGGAAAGACCGTCTGCCACTTTTCCGCTAGTTGACTCGTCGACCGGTGGAAAAGGGGCATAATATGGTGTCTGCAAGACACCGCCATCCATATTATGATGCTGGTGGATGTATGCCTTTCCATGGCGGCGTTGGGCATACGGTAATTGCTATTGGGGGCCCGTTGCGGGCCCCCGGAGTGTTGGGGGGTGCACATGGGGAGTACCTATGGTACCCCCCAACATTGGCATGGACAAGGTGGTAGGCACCGCGCGGTGCCTGTCACCTTGTGCATGCCAATGCACAACGTGCATCTACAGCATTGTGGCGGGCGGTGCTGTGCGCACCGCCTGCCACAATGTTGTGGATGGGGGATGCCACTGCCACCGTGGCGGTGGCATCCTAATGCCCACGGCGGGACCGCCGCACCTCTGGCGGACGGTCCCATTCACCGTTACGGTGGCGGGCGGACTTTGTCCGCCCGCCATCGTAATGATGCCCAAAGTGTAGCAGGGTCTGTTGGGACAACTCAACACACAGCCAAATACATATATCAGGGGAGGCAAACTGGCCTTGTGGGAAACATCGGAGTCAACTAATAGAACTTAGGGGTCGATTACGATGGCGGTTTTTGGCACATCCGCGGTGCTGGCGGAAAACGTCTATTTCCTCACTCCTGCGGTGGTCCTCGCGTCCGCCATACTACAATGGGCAAAGATAGCGCATTTACCGTCCGTCGCGGTGTTTCCAGAGCCGCCAGAATTTTCGTTCCGCAGCGGTGGCGGAGGGAGCCAATAGAGAAAGACCGCTGTGCGGAATGACGTGATGACCGCCGGGCAAATCACGATGCCTCAAAATGCCCATCCAAACGCAGCGGAGAAACCAGCCACCCGGAGATGGCGGAAGCACAACTGCGGAGGTACAAACTCGAATCCGAGGCACCTCCACACATTCCTGGCCACCATGGATCCAGCTCTACAAGCCCTTCTGCTGCTGTACCTCATCCATTACCAGCAGATAAGACACCGTCGTGGTCAACACCGTAGGTAAGTCAACAAGGCATCCCCGCATTCAAACACAACTGTTGTGCTGAAATACGTGTCCTGTCTACATCAGACACCCTGATGGAGACAGGAACATACCCCCCAGTGTAAGTACACATGTCCTGCATGTCACAATTAGACACCTCTGTATCGGGGTCACCCATCACCATAGAAATCACTGCAACTAGCCCAGTCGTGCCTGTCATGTCACTGCAGCGGTGAAGCCGCGGGAAAACATGCCCACAATGTAGTAGGAGTCCAGGACATTGTCCCAGACAAGCAAGACCAACATCACAACCTCCACACTACATGTAACATAAAAGAAGCACCTCTCAGCACAACACATCTGCAGCAAGAAGTCATGTGCAGGGACCCTGTCTACAGTGACATCTCATTAACATCACCAGCAACTGAATAGGAACATGAGTGTGGGGTGAGGCAAGAGTCCCTCAAAAATGACTATAGTCATCATTGCACACAAATAAGGGTCAGTCCACATACAATGTGGAACAGAGGAGGGCAGACCAAGTAGGGTGTGTATGTGTACTTCACAGTAGGCCAACAATGTTTTGGAATGAGTTAGGGAGCCCAGGTAAATGACACAGCACATCACACACCACTGCCACACAATCACACATCACCACAGCCCCCAAACAGACATTGATAGGCCCATCACATACAATGGCAGACCATATCACACAATGACAGCCCATACCATGCAACACAGAACAACATTTCTGACTCAAACAGAAAAATCAAAGTAAGCACCACTGTGCATTTCACTCACAAGTGCACTGCTGAAATTAATGATACCATGTGAGTATGTCCAGTACATCAACAACACTAACTACACTGCCAACTCACAGAACACCCACACACCATCACTCCACCTCAACAAAGGGAGCACCAACTACTAAGAGCCCGATTCTGATCTCGCTCGGAAAGCTCTCCGTACGACTCGGATCCGGAGGGCTTTCTGAGCGAGACGTGCTCCGGGAGTCCGAACGAGCGAGTACGATGCAGCCGTATGCTTACGGTTCACTCGGACTACCATTGGACTCTACGGGAGCCTGTGTACAGACACGTACACAGGCTCCCATAGCAGAAAAGGGGTGGGTGGGGAAAAGCGTACAGCCTGTGGTGGGTACCCCATGGTGCCCGCCGCACTGTGCATGCTTGGATCGGGGGGACCCATGGGCCCCCCGTGATACATTCGGAGGGCCCCGGGTGAAGGGGGGCCTGGTACGGCCCCCCGAAGTACGCTTCCGACATCCATTTCGTCTCGCTGAGACCGAGGCGAAGCAGCTGTCCGAATCGTGTATCGTACTTGCTCGGTCGGAAATCAGCTCCATTGCGTGGCACGATTCGTCTACGAACGAGAAGTACAAAGCGGTTCGGGTCCGGAAACGATTCGGTCGGCACTTACGCGATCTTCGCATCGTACTTGGTCGTTCGGACTTGGGTGCGATTCGGTCGTAAACAAGGGATACGGATCGGGTACGGTAAAGCCAAATCCGATTCGGAGGCCTTCCGAGCGGGATCTGAATCGGGCCCTAAGTAGTGAATGAATGCCAGAGTGTCAGGAAGAGTCCATCTTGACAGCAGGAAACTCTGACCTGACACTCAGGACAACCCTCATGCTCACACCTGCCTTCCACTCATGTCAATCAAAGTGAGTAATTTAAGAAATGAAGAGTCACTGTGCAGATTAACAACCATGGAACTGTGCACACTGCATGACAAGGCCCTCAGACAGCTCACACACTGAAATTTAGCCTCATAGACATATCATAAGTCAGCAGCAATGTATGACAATAAATAGACTAGCCTAAAGTGGAGTGCCCAGTGCAGGAAACATGGAGAAACACACATAGCATTTGTACATGACATGCAACAGGAGCAACATATCACACTACACCTAGGCCCAAAAATCTGACATTGGTGGCACAGTGTTTGAAATTGAACAAAAGTAACATCTGTGCAATATCCCTGTCATACAGCAATGCAAGCTATGCATTGGCCCAGGAATGATAGGAACTGTCATAAGCCATACAGTGAACAGCCCCACATCTGTGTCAAGTCCCTTTACATGCGCATGCCACCAGCACAACACTCATGGCTCATTATCACACTCCCTGACTGTCAAACCCAAGTATGACCTTCACACATACCCCTCATCTATCCATCTCACACCTTCACTACTCAACACCTGTGGGAAACACAGATAAAGGTACAAATAAGGCCCAGTGAGTTTCCTGATAACCAATCCCACACCATGGTGTGTATCTACAAATGTCAGAATCCCATTCAGGGATGTCTGAACCAATGCTGATCCAAACCCAATTGCCAAACACATGTCTCACAAACAACATCCAAAGAAGTCCAACAAGCTCAGCCATGTGCAGGCAAACAGTGGATAGGCAATGTGACCCCAGACAACACAGGAATACACAACATTTACACTCTGGTAAACTACACAGAAACCCTCCCCCAACCCAATCTGAAAATGCATCATCAAATGCCAATCATGAACAGTAACTGTGATCAATACAACAAATCTGCTAACACAGACATACACACTACACCAGTTACCAAGTGAGCATGCTGTTCATGTGTAGCACAAGCATGCACATGCACACTCCTGAGCAGTGACAGGTCAAAATAGTAGGACATAGCACTATTGTGCACTCAAAACAAGCTCATTAACAAGACTCCACATTGCTGCGTGTGACATTCACACAAGAAAAGCACACTACACATCCAACACACATCAGAATATATTACAATGCACAAACTCCTCACACACAATGTCATGCAAATAAAACATTACACACATATGGACCTGTCAGTAGAAAGAGCCAACACAGGCCAAAGACTGCATCCATCCACAACAAAAACACAACATATGCACATACAAAATCATCACATAGCAAACTCAGCTGGACATCAGGGGGACTCACACCTGGCAAGGACAAGGCAACATACACTGCACAGTAAACATTGTGTGAACACCAACAAAACCAGTATCACACATGTCTGAGTGCTCCACCGTGAACTTCCACACCACAAATCATCACAGGGCACAGATCACATCACACTCAGGAAGGGTAGCAGTACCTCAGACATACACTTTAGCTATCACCTACTGCTGCACAACTCAGGAAAACACAGATGCATCCAACATGACTAGAGGACTGTGCTGGTAAAACATATGCACTGTACATGAGCAACCATGACTGCAATCAAGTAGAAGAAAACACCACATAACAAAGGGTGAAACAGTCCTGAGTGGCACATTGGTCCTAGACACAGATCATCCTCCCACAGTACAGTGTCACACTATGAAGTGGTGGGGAGGGTCACACACTAGCAAGGCATGGGGTGTAAGACATTAGACTGAAGTGGTGTGTACATCACTATTGGACAGGTAAGGAGTGTACAGTACAAAAACACAGAGGAGTAACTCACAATGTGTAGGCATCAAATGCCCCTATTGGGGATGGTATGACTCTTCATACCACATACTTGTGCCTAAAATGTGTCAAGTGACAGCAATGTATGAGAAAATTCACATATAATGTCAGTTTACATGAGCAGGTCAGCACAGTGAGCGCAAACATAAACAAGAGCCATGGCAGATCAACCAAACACAACACAGACATTGCAGTGACACACTCTGCATACTCACAACTGACAATGACAACAAGTAGGTGTACCCCAGGATTGCAAGGTCACACTGACACACTGCACAGTGCCCAACAAACAACTCCTACATGTGCCCACAATCTAAAGCACATGGCTGAGAAAGTAAACAAACAGGCACTCATTACCTGGATCATACATGTGTGTAGGTGTCATGTTCAGGGGCACATACACATCAACACTTCTGACAAAGACAGGCCAATCACACTGTATGACTACTCAAGTGCACACATTCTAATGTACCCATGCGACTATGAAGCCAGGCCTACACAAGATGACTACACATCTAAACTGCTGTTCACACATCAAGAGAGATCCCACAGATATGACGGACCCTGGCCACCACGCAAGTTATCCTGTGGCTAGAATTCACTTATGTTGTGGTACAGCATCCGAATATGACATGTGTACAAAATTGGAGACCTGACAATAGAATGATTAGGATAAGAGGACATCATCACAGACAACCATCATTGCACCCTCAAGCCTCTGAGTCAACCAGCACAAAAGTGCCTGTAACCTCTGACAACCTCTGAAAAAGAAAATCAAGTAATTGCCAATGTAAATGTGGCTTACAGAGCATGTGTCACATGAACATATACACATACATTGCACTTTTTCAAGGGCAGAGACAAAGCACACAACATGAGTAACAGTCTTTATTACATTATCTCTGGATAGGCATCAAAAGTGCTAAACAGCAAGGCCATTGGCCAGTCCAAATTTCTAGTCCGCACATGTGTGCATGAGAACTTGCACATGAAATGGGCATCAAGAGTGCTAAACATCAAGGCCATTGGCCAGTCCAAATTTCTAGTCCGCACATGTGTGCATGAGAACCCGCAACTGAAATGGGTAACACAGTCCACTGCCATGGGAATCACCACAGGTCAGGGGCTTTGAATGGGCAGTCCAGGCACCGCTGTGGGAGAAATGGTGTGGGGAGGGGGACTTGGCTTCAACTTTGGCTTGAAGTTGAACTGGGAGGGGGCTGATTGTCGGGGCCAGTTGGAGGACTGGACCTGGGAGGGAGAGAACTGGCTGAGGTAGAGGGATCCGTGGATGTGGGAGCCTGAGGGCTGCTTGGACCTGGTGGAGTGGTGGCACGTGGAGGTGGTGACATGCTGGGTGGCGGCTCAGTGGCTGAGGGGGAATGTTGAGGGCTGGGTCTCAACCGTTTGGGGATCCGATATCCCACATGTGTCTTGGCCGGAGTGGGAAGTGAGATGGGCACAACAGCCTCACTCTTCCCCAAAGGTGTAGCAGGTGCAGGAGCCTCTCCACATGGGGATTTTCTGGACCTGGTGGTATGCTGGGTGTGGCCTTGCTTTTTCCCCTGCATCCCCTGTTTCTGAGCTAAAGCCCCCACCTTGCTCTCTTGTCCCTGCTTCACAGGGATGTGGGTGGGAGTTGAAGTTTTGGGTGAATCTGCCTTCTGAATGTATTTCGACTTAGTTGTGGCAGGCACCAGGTTCACAGCAGACAGGGCAAGTGTTTGTGTGTCTTTGGGATCAGGTGTGGGGATGGTAGTGCCCTTGGATGGTGAAGATTTTGACGCAGGTAATGTGGATGCATGCTTCTTTGCCCTATGTCCCTGAGTGTCCTGTGATGGGCTTTTTGTTTTGCAGTCAGGTGTGCCTGTTTTGTCTTGTGGTGATGGTGTATGGTGTCTGGTACGCTTAGACTGCTGCTGCTGTGTGCTGCGTGTGGATGACTGTGTGCCTGAGGGCTCAGGTGTGTGTGTACTCTCGTCAGGTGGGGCCACTGGCAGGGTGGTCGCTGAAGGGACAGGAGCTGGACTGGGAGCTTGGGACTGCTGAATGGCTGCCGTCACTGTGGAGGACAAAAACTGGACAGTTCTGTGTGGGCCACCCACGTCCGAATGAATGCCCTCCATGAACGCAACAACCTGGGACAACTTGTTGCCATGATCCTGGAGGGCATTCAGGAGAGCAGTCTGACCCACACACACCTGGCGCAAACTTTCTACGGCCTCCACACTGAGGGCAGCAGGGGAGACATGGGCCGGGGCAGTGGTGCCTGGGGGGTAGGAGACTCTACCTTTCTTAGGGCTGCGGGCACAGACAGCACTTGGGGGAGAATCCGGGAGGGTGGGCACTGGATGAGGTGTGGCAGAAGAAGAGGCTGATCTGGAACTTCCGGTGCCCCCCAACATCGAGGAGTCACCATTCACCATTGGACTGGGAGGATGTGGAGGTTGGTGTTTCCGGACGTGAATCCTCCAGGGCACTCTTGTCCCCCTCCGAGGCGCTGGTCCCCTCAGTGTCACTGAACTCCTGTGTCCCAGTCATGCCAGTAGCTTCCCCAACGCTGTTGGGCCCCCGTCCTTCTGTGCCCTCGGTAGATGCTGCAAGAGACAGAGACATTGGTTCAGTATAGTGCCGTACTCACAAACATCATATGCAATGAAAACTACAAACAGGAAAATGAATCTACCATGTTTAACTAGTCCATGTACTTTCTGCATATGCCACATTTATGCAGTTAGCAGATGATGCATGGAAACATCCATAGTTGTTAGTCGTGCTCCATGTTGCGTTGACACAGCCAAATACCTGGTCCTGTGCCTCCCTGTAAATACACATAAAACCTTCTGTATGCACACCTACGTGCCTGTAGGTAAGATAGCTATACATCAAAACATGTTTGCTCAGTCACATATGTAGTTTTTCATGGAACACCACAGATACAAAGTACAATATGTCCTTTTGCAAGGGCAACCAGCTCCTGACATCTACCATGTAGGGCCTTGAGGTACAACTACAGTTGTACATTGGTGGTAGCTGTGTAGATGTTACAAGTTATTTGTTGTGCAGAGCACACATCTAGGAATGCACACTAACATGATGCTCACTGCTGTTCACTGCCACTTGATGACTCTGACACTCACACTGCAGCCTATGTCACAAGGCCACATCTTATTTGTTAACGAAGTGACAATGCGCACCATTTAACAATGCAGTCACAAACACAATGCACAATAGCATGAGAAGGGGAAATTAACCCCTTGACCGCGATCGGAATTCCGCTCGTGTGCTGGACATTCCGATCGCGGGTGTGGTCGTGACGAGCTCAGCTCGTCATGCGCACAGCGCTACCGCGCAGCATGACGAGCTGAGCTCGTCATGAGCATTGAAGGGGTTAATGCAAGGCCTCCATAGGTTGTGACATGTCACATACCAACATGTCCACAGGTCCCTGACAGGCCCTCATTGATCCAAGGCAGGATTGTGTCTTCTGTTGATGAAGAAGTAGGTGGACCCCATTAGGACAGCTAATGTGTGAGAATACCTAGGGTCTGGCATATGACATCCCTACGTTGTGCTGTCTGATGACATTGAGGACACACCAATGTGCCAAAAATTCACACACTGATTACAAGCATTAGCCACAACTTCACCATGCACTGATGCACAAGGACACACCTCCACAATGCACACATACTGAGGACTGACAATCTGAGTAACCTGTTCTCATTATCATCCTTCAAATTACTGTACAACACCTCAGTCACATCACAATTAGACATATCCACTGATCACATCCAACCATGTTAAGCCATAGTGCCAAAACAATCTCGCAATAGCTAGGTTCAGCTACGTTGCAGTTAAGTCACAGAGTCTAACCGTAACAGTCATGTTGCCATGTGCACAAATGGAAAAGGTAATTTAGCCAATGCATCACTGCAATCATCACCATCTACCCCATCAGCACCTATGTGCACTTGCTGTCACTATGGCAGGTAAGTGCACCATGTTATGCCATGCTGTTGATATTGGGCTAGTATACTTCACAATGGTGTTGTCCTCTATATGATTGTGAAAAAAGGGACCCATGGTACAGGTGTGACCCTTATCAACTAACTGCTCCCTTAGTCCACATCTGTGCATGCCTGTAGCCACTGACACATCATCACATGAGCACACTATTGAGCTAGCCACACAGCGCACACAAGTCTGACAAGTGTACTGGGCTACCCACTTCATACAATAGATTATCCTGTGTAGGAAGGTCTCAGTTCAGACAACATTTATACAATGTTTGATGAAAAAATGCCAAGCTGATGTTATGTGACAAGGGTCATGGGTTTAAACACATGAGAAACAAAATGTTGTACAAATGCAGAACAGCTGCACTCAACACTGAGGCCACTTAGAAGCCATTGCATCACACTAGAGACATCACAGAGGTCCGCACAGGCTCAGGGCTGGGATTCATGCAGTCACTCATACGCAAAGTCACACTTTGCACTATACACTCCCCCAACTTGCTGCTGATGGGCCCTCAAGCGTCCATCCATTTCCTACTGATTATCCTTAGCTCCTAGATCCCTTGACCTTTTCGTACTGATTATCCTTAGCTCCTATATAGCCTTACAGAACACACTGACGCACGCACTCCTTGACCCTTTCATACCCCCTCGTATAAACTCTCAACTCCACGATGGAGCTCTCAGGTCTACACACATATTCCATTAAATACCCCCCCAACCTTACTAAGAAAGCAGCCAAAGTCTTTAAACATAATCTACTAAAAGATCACCCCGAAACTCCTATCTCCGACCCCTACTTCTCAAACAACAACGGTCATATAACCAATGACATCATCTTTTATACAAAAAGATGAGCACAATGGCGAGAAGCCTTTCTCGCCCTATTCTCGATCGCCTCCACTAGGAAAACAGCACATGGTCTCATGATATCTATCATCCCCTCCCCTTTCTACAAAGCTGCAGCAACATTCACCAACATTCACCATCTATCATCTATCATAATGGGATCATCCTCACGCAACCTAAACCTACTTGATAACATCTTTACTCTCATCAAAGAAAGAGTTATTAGACCCCGTCCTACCTCCCCAACCGATCTCACCCCTAGTTCACCTCGCGACTCTCTGGCTGATTCACCTCCAATACATTTCCCCTCTATCGCCTATCTGACATACCCCCCCACCCCAGTCCTAACCGACTCCACAGCTGAAGACACCCATCTCCCCAAATCCGACTCGTCCCACAGCACCCCCATTATCCCATTTATACCCATCACACCCCACACCAGCACTTCCTCTCTCCCTGCCTTCCTACACGCCCCCCCTCCCCTCACCATAGCTCCCTTAGGCCCACTCATACCCCATAACCACTCCTTCTCTCATCCTCAAGATAGCACACACCTCCCTACTTCCTATTCCACCCCCAACACCAACAATACTCACTTGGTTCCAGTTACTCCTCACTCCCTGACAACCTCCCAGCCAGTGCTCTTACACGCTCTCTCACCCCCCACCACTAATCCCACCATTCCGCCTACAACACACAGCCATACCGCCTCACTCCCCACGCCCACGCCCCCGTGCTAGTGATTACCACACAGAAAGACTGTTACACAATGAACCTCCTGACGATGCCCTCCCAAATACCACAAAACGATTACCCTCACATCCCTTACCCACATTCCACACCTCTAACATGTTAACACTGACACCTGACCCTAGACTCGATCAGATACTACAACAAGTCAAAGAGGACCTTCTAACTCTACATGACCTGATTCTGCAACAACCCAAGTCCACGCGGCCCACACTAGAATCTAAAGCATTCCACCATACCAATCACTCGAAACGCACCCAACAGCGCACAAGCTACCTGAAACATGAGCTCCCAAGGTGGAGAACAGTACCTTACCCCAACGCCGCATCCCGTCCGATCCGGAGGACAAATCCGCTTTCAACGAATGACTTAACCTCCTTACTTCATTCCTATGAGCTCCCGTCACTGCCATTTAATACGGCGCAATCAGACATCTTACATAGATTTTCTATAATCCAATCCATCCCTTCCAATACCTTTAGAGCTACCAGACACACTTCCAGGGGTATAGTTGAAAACAACCTATTGCAAGTCCCCATAAAACACGACCCCATCACAACTCCTACCAAACCGCGGCTAAAATGTATGCTTCTAAATTGTAGGTCAACCTCAAGACATGCCGCCGACATAGCCAACCTCATACTCACTAATGAACCGGACCTTATAAATCTAACAGAAACATGGCTAAACAAATCATCCAAACCCATCCTAGACATACTAGTACCCCCAAACTATCTCATCACAAGACTTGATAGAGCTGAAAGGCCAGGCAGGGGTATTGCTTGCATACATCGGAGCAACCTCTCTGTGAATCACTCTGACTCCCAGGTACCTTCCTCTTGTGAATACATGTGTCTAGAGATCACTAGTAACAACAAATCAATGTGTTCATTACATGCATTCTACCACCCACCAGGGGATAACCTCACCTTCATCGAACATCTCATGGATATCCTAGCTACCAATGTGGATCAACAAAATATTCAAATATTCCTTGGAAATTTCAACCTCCACTGGAACGACCTTGACGACCCAGGGGTAAATAGCCTCAAAGCGTTCCTCTCAGACATTAACCTCTCCCAAATCTGTGACAGCCCCACTCATGATAAAGGCTCAATCCTTGACCTTGTAATCTCCAAAGCGGACTGCACCCAGCTTGAATCGATCCTCCCATGTGACTGGTCGGACCACCACATCATCACATTCCACATCAATGAATCAGTTAAACTACTTTCTATACAACCCCCCAGAAAGAAAATCTGGAAGCAAAACTTAAATAATGTAGATCCCAACCTGCTCGCAACCTCTAGTCCTAACTTCATGCTTCCACCGAAAGGTCTATCCGATGTACAAGATCTGACTAACCATTATTTCCACTCCATGAACAGGTTATTAGACAACATAGCCCCCTTACATTTGAAAAGAGTCACCACAAGAGACTCAAAACACTGGTATAATGGTAGGCTAAACGAAGAAAGACGTTCATTAAGAGTAATTGAACGGCGATGGAGATCCGCACCATCCTCTGACCATCTCAAGTTACTAAGAAGCACTAGAAACTCCTATTACAGAAAGATAAGAAGATCAAAAGCAGACTTCTTCAGTAAGCAATTAGATCAAGCCAAGAATCGTCCTAAAAAGCTATTCGATCTAATCAAATCCCAATCTAAGGGTGTCTCGCACCGCCCCCAAGCTAACGCAGACACATTAACCAATTGCGAGGAATTTGCCTCCTACTTCACTAGGAAGACTGAAAACATAAAGTCAGAACTGCGCAATTACCTATTAGCCCATACAGATATTCACATGGTCACTTCATTGCCCCTGCTAGGGGCCCCTCTCTTATGCTCCGCAAAGTTCGACCTCAAAAACAACGCATCCTGGTCCTCCTTCAATACCTACAGCGAAGAAACTATATTGAAAACGCTCACGGCCCTTAATCCCTCCAACCATTACTCAGACCCTCTTCCCGCAAACTACTTAAGAGACTTAATTCCTATGATATTGCCCCTATGGACCAAGATTATAAACACCTCTCTCCTTCAAGGAACAATCCCTGAAATCCTCAAAACAGGACAGGTACGCCCAATCCTAAAGAAGCCGTCGGCAGACCCTTAAGACTTGAACAACTATCGCCCTATATCCAACATCCCCACCCTGGCCAAACTGCTAGAAAAATGTTTTCATACACAGCTTGGCAACCACATAGATCAATTCAGCTTGCTCGATCAATTCCAATCAGGATTTCGGTCAGGACACAACACTGAATCAGCCATGACCCACATAATAGATGACGCATTAAAAATCCTGGACCAAAACGAAGCATGTCTGTTAATCTTACTAGACCTATCCTCGGCCTTCGATACCGTCAAACACGACAACTTGCTTGATCTCCTGAAGCACAGAATGGGTCTGTCCGGTTCTGTTCTTAATTGGTTCTCCTCCATCCTTCGAGATAGAACACAAAGATTCAAGATCAATCAATCATTATCCAAGCCCACTCCAGTCACCCTGGGAGTACCGCAAGGATCATCCCTCTCACCTATACTTTTCAACCTTTTTTGGAACCACTCACCAAACTTCTCAGGTCCTCAAACATCCATTATCACATGTATGCAGATGACACACAACTTTACATAAAGATCCACTCACTTGAAGACATCAAGTCTCTCAATGCAACGCTCCAACAAACACAGATCTGGCTGGCCAAAAACCATCTGAAACTAAACACCCTCAAAACCAAATTCCTCTTAATAGCCCCCCCCAACCAATCAACCATTATCCTCGAGTGGTTGACACACCTAACAGCACTCAACGGTCAACCCCTCATTATCGACTCAGCGAAATCGCTGGGAATAATTCTAGACAATAAGCTAAACATGCAGAAACACATCAGCGCCTCCACAAAAGGAGCACATTTTCAGATGAACATCCTGAGAAAACTCAAACCCTTCCTGCCCGCAAATGACTTCAAACAGGCAGTTCAAGCGCTAGTAATCCCTAGAGTGGACTATGGGAGTGTCGCTCTCTGCGGCCTTCCAAGATCTATGACGGCCCCTCTAAGAGCTTCAATCAACTCAGCTGCTAGACTCATCACAGGCTCCAAACGAAACTATCACATCTCCCCCGACCTGCGTGCCCTCAACTGGCTACCTTTCGAGGCGAGAATCCACTTGAAAATCGCCTGTATGACACACAAGGCACTACATCACAAAACACCTAGTTACCTAGCTGACAAACTGGTGCTCTCTTGTGGTATCAGATCCAGCAGGAGCTCAAACAACCTACTATTGAAACCACAACGATTTGCTAAGAAGAAAACTTACAATCGGACCTTCTCAGGAATGGCTCCCAGGATTTGGAATGCCTTGCCCCCAGAAACGAGACGGAACCCTTCCACGGCATCATTCAAAAAAGAAGTGAAATCTATTCTAATGGCCAAATTCACCTGAACTATTGGTGTATCCGTGCTTTTATTTGTTAATTTGTACTAGTTTACTATATCTGTTTTATGCGAATCTATGTTTTTGCTATTCCTGTCTCGTGTACTCACATTTGCCTGTAAAGCGCTCTGATACCCGCAAGGGTCTTGTTCGCGCTATACAAAACCTTCAAAATAAATAAATCCAGCTCTGGCTGTGTCACTGCCAAGATGCAGGCCATTAGTGGTGTCATGCTCCGGCGTGCCAACCTGCCACTTCGAGGGATCATCCCCAGCATCATCTCAGCGACGTTTTTGCTCAGGTGGCAGATGTCATCCCACCTCTTGTGGCAGTGCATATGGCGTTGGTTGGAGACATCCAGAGACCACACTGTGCGTGCAATGGCCCTCCATATGGCCTTACGCTGATGGACCTTAAGCTGCAGGCATGGGAGACAAGAATAGGAGGTTTCTGTGAAAGAGTGTTGTGTACCACTGTGTGACAGTACAGGAGCATGAAAATACATAGCACACTAACACATTAATGGAGAGCAGAGCCCAAACAGCATGTCACATAGTACACTTGGAGCAAACCATATCATTGCAATGGTTACATATATGATGATGGACACACTACGTGCCCATCCCATACACATGCAGAGTGCCAGCACAGAAACCAATGTAAAAATTGCCCTCAGCTGTGATGCACTATGTGAGTGAGCGTGACATACAATACACTGGAAATGATGTGTAGAGGTCAGACTAACTGTGTCCTACACTACACGCCCCATAATGTCCCTGACCATTGCCTAGCTACATGTGTCATAGTGCTCACATTTAGGGCCCTGATCTTACAATCTCACACTCTTCTCACAAGGTGCAGTCCTGTCTTGTGCAATCCTCAGGCCTATGATGACTCATTGAGAAATAGGGTTGTGGACGACACATATGTTTCACTCAGTCCTTTTGGTGATTGGTCCTTGTAACATTGGGCAGTTTCTGTGCAGGCCAGCGGGCCTCACACTGAGGATAAACATGGCCCATCATAGAAATCACATGCATGTACAATATGAATGGAGATACAGTGCATAAACATGCAAGACTCTACACATCATGGAATCAATAGTAGGATGACATTTCCAAATCACATTTAGCTGATGTGTCATAGGTGATTTAGCCCCAAGAGTGACAGACTCAGGCATTGTAATCCTGTGCATAATGGACACATCTCCATAGGGTCATTTTTAAAAAGGTAAATACATTATTCAGTACCCTCTGGCCAAGCTACATTTGTAATGTCTCAAAGGAGCATGTGAACACTTAATGGACTAGGGCATCTATAGTTTTTATTTGTTGTTCGAAATAATGAAGTGAATATTAAAAAATGATACCAATTTGTTAAGAAAATCACTGTTTTGAAATATACTGGTGACTATACGAATTTGCACTTTATAAAATTGCACTTGTAGGACTTCGAGACAATCTGGTTTTTGTTTGTGTTTTTATAAGGGTTTTAAATAAATAAATAATTGAAACTTGAATACATTATTGATCATTGAGTAATTATTGTTACACATCGCAGCAACTTGTAATTTCATCTAAAAGGTTTTGTCATTTCTCTCTTTAGTATCAATATTAGTAGTTTTTGGCCTGATATACCACAAGTACTTATACCACATGATCCAAACCTTGGGTGGGTTTTAATATCTACTTGCATATCTATTTTGTTTATATTTGATCTCTTTGAAAAGGGAATTCTTTTTCTTTGTGTTTCACGGACCCGTCCCTTTTCCTAGCATCAAGGTACCTCCCTTATATTGTTGGAAGCCTTACTTAGCAGTTCACATTACCTTTCCTTAAGGTTCTCAGTCTGGCCAGCTCCTTGCTTCCCCTTTTTTAGGTCGAGCCTAGGCAGCGCGCATGTGCTGTCTGCAAGACCTGCTGTATCTAATAAAGAACTTTTGCTCCCACGTCCCGCTCCTGACTGGTTCAGTCCAGTGTTGCTTTTATTTGCTACCTCCTAACTGGTCCAGAAAGTGATACCTAACTCCCATTTTTCTTTACAGGAACAGCGGCCAAGTGCTGTTTTCTTATGCTTGAATTGGTCTTCTGTTCTTTTGGGAGAACTCTTTTCGCTTTTGCGCCCATCACGCTTCACGCCTGGCCTCGCTCACTCCGTCCCTCCCACAGCAGTCCCTTCTGTTTTTAGAATGGTGGATGATGGACCAGGCTACACATGTGCCTACACTAGAGGTGGCGGTGGCCTCTGACTATATGCGGGTGTCTCTGCGGCTCCTCAGCTACGTATTTATTTTGTGGCATGGGATCGCAGTGTAAAATTCAGTTTACAACACCAGTTTACACTGTGCACCAAGGCAAGGGATGGGGCATTGTTTTAGTCTGTGCCTCCTCCACGAAAAGGGTGGGGCTGGGCTCATGCAGCCTTCGTCAAAACATGAAAAGTTGCTGTAACTTGCAGCCAATACCTGCTTTCATCACTGGCTGTATTTCCATAATTCTTCTAAAAAGTGGAAGGGAAAAACATAAAATACCCAAAAAATATTTGAGAAGAGAGTGATTAACGATATGGTTTAACTACTGTTCATGAGCATTCTTTGTTGAAAGTGTATTTTTGAAAGACTTGAACACTCGATTAAGCACAACGTTTCAGTGCACACGTGTATTTACAGCTGGTAGGCTTTAAGAGACAGCACACGTCAAAATCTCCCTTGCGGCTCACTCCATCTCAAACAAGATACATTGAAAGTAATTGTTGGCAAACAGCATTGCCCAAATTATTAATTTTTTTCTATTACTCATCTTTGAATTTGTCTGTATTATAATGTTAAAACAGGTATACCTGGAACGGGGGGCGTGGCTAACCGCCAAGCATGGCGGCCGCAAACTAGTGGAGCTCCGTGCCGGGCCCTGACACAAAGGCAATGATCTTCATGTAGAGAGGCCATCCACACTTCACATGCAGTGACTCGGACGGTGGAGGTGCTGGGGCACACAGCGGCGCTGGTGGTGCGAAGCAATGAGCTTCTCTGGCATAGAACGGCAGTGAAACATCCGACGGCATACCGGCGAGGACAGCGAGGCCCAATTGCACCGTCTTGACTGCCCGGGAGCACCGGGTATATAATCAGCGGAGGCGACCACGGGAGTGCTGGCCTCCCGGGACTGCCGCTTGTGAATCGACGCCGCCACCTGCCCAGGGAAACCGGACTACAGGTACAGGGGAATAAGAAGTGCACACCAAGATGGCGGACGGGGCAGTCCTGGGGGTGTGAAGTGAATACAGGACAGTGGGAAGAACCGGAGGTGTAGAGGGACAAACAATACGTGGCATATCGAGGACATATTGGCACTGGGGGCTGTGGCTGTGAAACGGGGGTAGGAGCGTGACTCCGCTGCCCTCGTGACAGCCTTGCGCTACACTGTGAATGCGCTCCACAGCCTAAGACCAAGAGCGCATTGTGGTGAGCGTCTTGTGGAGTGCCGGACCCAGACAGGCGCTGAGAATACGGCGGCTATACCTGACTGAGGCCTGGATACCAAGTTGATCCGGGCAGGGAGACGCAGTGTGGAACCTACAAGGGGTTGCGGGCCAGTGTCCTTCAGGGTGCAGAGCCTTACAGGGCAGGGACCACCCCAGCGTGCTATACCTCATGGAGGCCTGTACACCGCATTGATCCTGGCGAGGGGACGTAGTGTGACATACACAAAAGACTGCGGGCCAGTGTCCAACAGGGGGTGGAGACAGTGCAGACGGGAAGAGTGTGACACGCAATACACTGTCCAAGGGGCACTGCGTCTACTAGCACAGCCTGAACATGGGGCGCACTAAAGTCAAACAGCCAGATCCTCCAACCTTGGAGGACCAGGTCCCAGACTCAATCGCAATTAGTGCCCAGTCACAAGGCTCCGATCCTGATGTGGTGTCACCCACAATGCCCGAAGGACCTAGTGATAAGCTGGATCTGCTCCTGAAAGAAATGAGACTTATGCGTCGCTATAGAAACACAAATGAGTGCACTGACTACTAGCTTCACCCTGCTAAAAGCTGACCATATAAAATTGATGGAGAGGGTAAAAACTAACAAGATGGTACTGGAGGAACTGGCACCACAGCAAAAAACCCACACCTCCCAAATCGAGCAGTTGCAGCGTCAGTTGGTGGGATTACAGGACAGGGTGGATGATGTGGAAGGACGATCTCGCCGCAACAATGTACACATACTGGGTATTCCGGATCGTAGCGAGGGATCCAACCCCACCCAATTTGTAGAGAAATGGCTGAGGGATCATGTTGCGCCAGTGGGGCTCACCGATCTGTACAGTGTGGAGCGAGCACACAGAATACCGTCGAGGCCTCCCCCTCCTGGGGCGCCACCTAGACCGATCATAGCTCGCATATTGAACTATAAAGATCGGGATGCTCTTGCGCGCCGCCAGGGAAAATGCTCCAATCCACTTTGAAAACAAACGCATTTCACTATACCCGGATTTTACCTTGGCAGTTCAGAAAGCGAGGGCTACATTTCAGGTGGTTAAAAAAACACTACAAACCCACAACTTGAGGTATGCTCTACTCTTCCCGGCCCGCTTAAAGGTCATTTATGGACAAAAAACTTTGTTTTTCGACAATCCGGATGAGGCGACGGAATGGGCAGAAATCACACTCGCACCGAATGCATCGCAGGAAGCGTCGCAAGCAGGTCGGCGGCAACAGCCTCAACACCGCAGAAGTGGATGGATCGGAACGGACAGAGGCCAGAAAACTAGATCTGTTGCCGGTGCGACTCCCTCCCCGGAACAAATTACAGAGAGTCAGAGGAAAGCACTCGTAGCAGTGACAGGACTGGCAGAACAGGATGCAAAATCTGCAGCTGACTCTGCCGACTCTTCAGACGAAGCCACTATGCGCTCGGACTCTGAGAACAGTCTGGCGCTTTTCCCCCTTGTTACCCCACAGACTGCAAATGACTATCTGGGATGATCACTTGGAAAGCTACATGCTGGTATTTTATTATAACAGATGAGTATATACATTGTTAAACTTTGACTGTGGATGGTCTCGATATAATTTGTACCCATAGTGGATTGGGCCCGAGCTGGGGCTCTACGACTGTGATGGAAGTGTGCTGTGTGCTGCACTCTAAGAAAATGGTGGTTGTCACTCCCCCTATGGCGACTGCACTATGTTATAGACTATACGAAGTTCATGTTGAACTGTTGTTCATTGTTTGGTCCTCTAAAGTTCTGAAGGGGAACCTGATGTTGGGAGATTTAGAAGGGTATGTAATTACAGACTCAGCTGCAAATAACCATTTGTATAGTCAGCGTGTAGGTACAGGCGCATGTGCATCACTATGCTACACAAATATGAATGGGTTCACCTGGTAAATATACATACACATCCTGGAATGTAAGAGGTCTTGGTTAGGTGCATAAAAGGCACAGGATCTTTGCGCAGCTCAATCGCAGGAAGACACACATCGTTTTTATGCAGGAATCCCACCTTACGAGCACTGAGGCCCTTAAGTTAAAGAAGAAATGGAGAGGCCAATTGTTTTTTACCTCCTACTCTGCATTTGCTCGTGAGGCTGCGATCTGGATCCGAGGTGGTACCCCCTTTGTGCTCCTGGAACAGCGGGTAGACTCGAATGGCAGATATGTACTGCTGCATGGCAAATTGGATGGGGAGCACATAGTACAAGCAAGCGTATATGCCCCGAACTCAGAGCAAGACAAGTTTCTGGGAGTACTCACCTCTGCGTTGGCGAGGTGGGACGAGTATCCCTGGGTGGTGGGAGGGGACTTTAATGCAGTACTGGACATAGGGCTGGACCGCTCGCATCCTCCACTGCAGAGTACCGGATATAAAGGACAGGCAGATGCACTTAAGGGATGGGCGGAGGGATGGAATATAGGTGATGCATGGCGTATACGCCACCCTGCTAGTAAAGAATATTCTTTTTTTTCACCGCCACATGGGTTGCACACACGTATTGACAGGATCTTCTGCTCGATGCATCTGATTGCCAATGTAGTAGACACCACATACCTAGGTAAAACCTTATCTGATCATAACTCCCTCGAGGTCACACTAGAATGGGGGAGGATTCCCACACCGATCCCGACCTGGAGATTGCAGCCATCGCTCCTTGAAGACCTGGTATTCGGTAGCGCCCTTACTACAGCGATTACTAACTATTTTGCTGAAAATGCAGACACTGCCAGTTCACGCCAAGTGGAATGGGACGCATTTAAAACAGTGATACGGGGGCAGCAATCAGTACACGAGTGGGGGCCCGTTCTCTCCTGATAAGGGAACTGGCAGAAGTCGAAAATAGCTTGGAAGATCTAGAACGTGAGGCAGCAGACTGTGACACGCACAGGGATAAATTACAGGAGGCACACATAAGGCACGCAGAACTTCTGGAAGAACTTCGCATTGTAGATTATCGCCTATACTCACAAAAACAACACGCAGAGGCAGACAGAGCGGGACCGCTTCTTGCTAGGATAATTAAGGACGCGCCGGTGATAGCCCCCATTACCGAGGTCGTCTCTCCAGAGTGCAGAACTGCCCGTACCCAGCTAGAGATCAACACAGCCTTCAAGAATTATTATGAGACACTATATGCAGCTCCGGAGGAGTTTAGTGCCACGGAGTACGAGTCCTTCTTCGAGGGGCTACGATTCCCACAATTGACAGTGGACCAAATAGCAGAAATAGAGAGGCCTATAACAGCGGCGGAAATAAGAGCAGCAATTAAAGCACTGCCCCGTAATAAAACACCAGGGATTGATGGTCTTTCGATAGAGTTTTATGCACTGTACTCAACATTATTAGTTCCACATTTGCAGCGACTATATCAGGACTCGCTCGACTCGGGATTTCTTCCACCTACTACATTGCAAGAGGTGGTGGTATCACTGCCGAAACCGGGCAGGGACAGTACGGACATGGCAGGATATCGCCCCCTCTCACTGCTAAATACAGATTATAAGATATTAAGCAAGCTCTTAGCGAATAGGATCCTCCAATATATACCAAAATTAATCCATAGGGACCAATGTGGGTTTGTACCAGGAAGATGCACGGCGCTTAACATCAGACGATTGCATCAGGTCATGTCACAGGGACATAAGGCAGACAACACACAGGGCTGTGTCTCCCTAGACTTACGTCAGGCATTCGACTCACTGCACTGGAATTATATGCTTCGTACTTTCTCCAAATTTGGAATTCCTGCAGAGTATGTGAGATGGGTCACCCTACTATACACGAACCCTACGGCGCGTGCACGTACAGGGGCTCATATATCGCAGCAATATACAGTAGCACGGGGCACTCGGCAAGGATGTCCACTCTCACCCTTGCTGTTTATACTGGCATTAGAACCACTTGTTACTAAAATACGCACATTAGCGGAACACAAGGGAATACGATTGGGAAACGAAACACATATCGTCTCAGCATATGCGGATGACCTAATATTATATTTTCAAAATCTCAATGAAGATCAGGAACCAATCCCTACCATATTCCAAGAATTCCACTTATTGTCTGGGCTAACTATTAATGAAAACAAGTCATATGCGTATTTCTTTAAAGACACCACACAAGTAGACCCACTGCCCTTTGGACGCTGGGCGTTTCAAACAGCGACAGTCACCTTTAGATACCTCGGAATACACGTGTACAGAGAAGTGGAGGACCTATTGGAGGGCAATTTGACCCGGGCTATTGCAGCTCTTAAAGCGCAAATAGCATTCTGGAAGTCATTACCAATATCAGTGGCTGGAAAGGTGGCCATCGCCAAAATGGTGGTGCTCCCCAGGCTATTTTATTACTTTACAAATTTACCGATAATAGTTCCCGCTCATATGTTCAAAACATTAGATACCTTACTGGTGGAATTAATATGGGGGACGGGACGCAGAAGAATAGGCCTATCGAAACTCCAATTGGATACAACGCAGGGAGGATTGGGGGTCCCAGATCTGAAAGCATATTGCTATGCGAGCCAGTTGCAATGGTTGGCGTATTGGATCGCAGGACGCAATTTGCACGAAATTGGTATGACAAAACGTGAATGGGAAAGGGGGGCACTCCACACACAACTGGTGCCAAACAGCAGACTACCACAGACTGCACCGCCATTACTAAGGACTGCATTAATGTACTGGAAAAGGGCGCTACGTTATACAAAGGCATTGGTCCCATATGCCCCTAACATTCCATTACTAGGACTTCCTGTGCTGCTGGGGATTGTAACACTACAACGTGTATCTACCTGGATAGATGCAGGAGTAAGTACGGTGGGAATGTTGTTTAGGGATGCCACCTTGATGAACCATGACACATTTGTGAGGGAACAGGGAGTACCAAACACATTATTTCTTCTTCATGAAAACATTACTAGATATGTCAGGGCAACGTGGGCGCCAGGGGGGGGCGGAACCCCCTACACATGAATTAGTATACATGCAGTATCTGATGGGAAATGGCAGTCAGCTGACCAGATGGCTATATCGGGGGATCCGAAAGCACGCTGCAGTCTCACTGCAGACACTCTGGGCTAAATGGAATGGGAACCTAAGCCACGAGTTGACGGACAAGGAAGGGGAACCATATTAGAATACCCGAGGAAGGTATCGCGAAACCCCAAATTCAAATTCATTCAGCTCATGATAGCACACCGTGCTTATTTAACCCCCAGTAAACTAAACCGACTCTTTCCAGATACGACCGATGTTTGTCCTCGTTGTCACACTTCAAATGCACATTTGTTACATATGTTATGGGACTGCCCACGATTGACACACTACTGGACAACAGTGCACCAAAAATTACACACTGTAACCCCGGGAGGGGGGGGGAGACCCACTAGAATACTATATATTAGGACTTAATCCTAGATGCAAGAAAGGCGGCCCCAAAAATAGATTTGCAAATCTGGCGTTAATTTTAGCTAAACGCACCGTTACTATGAGATGGAAAGCCGCAAAAGCACCTTCAGTGCTAGAATGGTACAATGAGGTGGTTTGGTGGGGCAAAGCGGAAAGTATGGAGTTGAAACGAGAGGAACACAAGGGACTTCGGAAGAAACCTATATCATTGGACTGGAATATGTTGCTTGCAGAATTCATAGCCACAGATATACAGGCTTTATAGGACGGGTATTATACTTTATTCAGCGCAACAGTTCGGATGTGTCAGAAGAAGGGATCAGGCTATCGTATTACTGTAAGATAGTATGGGAAATATTGGCTGGATTTGTGTTAAGAATTGCAATCGACATGTACCAATTTGCTGACTGACATTAAAGTTTGTGAAGGAAGTACTGAGTCTGTCGGGGGAGGGAGGGGGTGGGATCTATGAGGTTTGTTAATTAGTTGTGGGTGTGGGGGAGGGCTGGGCAGGTTATTATCACGATGGCAATATACTGCAGGTATGGAAATGCCACATGCCTTGTAGAATCTACCCGATATCAAAATGTACATGCTAAACTCAATGGGCAATGTTCACGATATACCGTACCTCCTTGTAATGTTATGCATTTGCTCTCGTCCTTGACTAGCAAGCACAGACGTGCTATGTTGTACAACAGTGATAAAGAAGATTGTGTTATTAAGAAAATCAATAAACTATGTTTAAAACAACAACAAAAAAGTATACCTGGAACAGTTAAATCAAACACAATCACAGAAAAATAAACTTGAATTTGTCAAAGATTTATCTTCAGAAATTTGCAAGGTGGAGTTTTAAATGCCCAGCTAAGCTCTATTAAAATGGCTAATTCCAAAAGTGACCTTTGTCTGTTGCGGTGAATGGCTCTCTCTAAATTCTAAGATGGCTCCGCTGTTAGGCCAAGAGCAGCCATTGACCTCCCCTTCCCTCCCCCTCTACTTGAGATGCACTTGTATGTAAATAACAACCGCACAGAATAATGGGAACCCCTTGATAAGCAGTTTTGCAGACCTTCTTCCATGGTTACTGATAACGACAATGCCAAATTTCCATACCTTTTCAGACTGCGGATTAGCAATGAAAATTGCTGTTAAATGTCAATTGCCTTGCACTATGTTTCCCAAGATCACTTTGCCTTAAGATGTTTATGCTTATACAACAAGGGTATCGTCAGTGAGGTTAATCCTTACCTGTTACTCCTCTGGGAGGAACAGAACATGATGATAGGAGAGAGATGAGTTCATGATTATTGTCTTGAGTCCTTAAGTGAATGACAACCGCCACAGGATCCCCTGTCTGATATTTACTGACGACCATCAAAAAGACGGCAATAATAGATTGTACATATAAATGGTCAATAGCTGATCAAACTTCTTCATAATTAAATACTGATACCAATTCCACAAAGCAGTATTCAAATCTTGTTTCTTGACTAAATATTTTCAGCCATTTTTGTGGTAATTTCGCAATGAAAGTTCAGCGTTCCATTCCATGTTGCAAAATTTACTCTAATATCAAGACATCAGTTTTACCAACATTATTTGTAATGCTTTTGGCCGACATCCAGCGTGGCAAGCAGGGTTTTCTGTTCCACTAACACTCCCCCAGCCCTTCTAATTTTTCCAACACACAATCCCACTCAGCATAATTCCACTACACTCAAAACTACAAAATTACTAACCACATAATTCCACTGCACACCATGCCACATAATTTCACAACACACCTCCACTCCACACTACACATTTGCGTGCCACGCAATTCCAGAGCTAACAATTCCAAACCAAACTACATAATTCCACTCCACACCACATATGTCCACTCCCTGTTTTCCATTTTTACTGATTTTTACAGATAAATACAGACAGAATACCATTTATTTTCTTGTCTGTATTTATTTTTAAATGTGGATAAAAAAGGAAATTGGGTGCTTTTTGAGTGATTCTAAATACACTTTGCCATGACTGCCAGGTCAATAACTGTGTGGATTGATAGGTAAGGGGGTTAAAAAAAGGAATTTTAGTACAGAGGCTTAAACATGCACAAGGCTGATACTGAAATGTGCATATTTTCATATAAGTGCATTCATTTATCTTCTGCAGGTGTTCATATCACTGAAACCTGGCAGGCATTCAAGCGTGACTGAATATTTATTGGTTAAATAAATGCGGAAATATACCAGTTTCAGCTTTATTTTTTTTACAAAACCCATAATAAATATGGATAAATACAGATAAAGTTGACAAAACATAAATATGGATAAATACAGATGGAAATGTCAAAAGAATAAACCATAAAACCGGGAGCCCTATCTATATATAACACATGGGTAAAAAACATTGCCATTTACAACGCCAATATTTCTAACTCTTGGAAATGTGAGACCTATTGGCATTGTGCAAAATAAATTAAACTTTGCAACATGTCACATAAATCCACACCACATAATACTACTCCACACCCTGCCACATAATACCACTCCAAACCATCCCACATAATTCCACACAAAACCACATGATTCATTGGCACACAATTCTACACCACACACCATAATTACACTCCACATAATACCACTCAGTGCCACATAATTACACTCCACATCATTATATTCTACTCAATACAACATAAATACACATCACATAAATTCACTCTATGCCACATACCACCAATCAACATAAGTGCACTCCACACATGACACATAATTTCACTAATCATAATTTCACTCAATGCCACACAGTTCCAGGCCACAGAATTCAACTTCACAGATTTCCAATACACACCACATAATTCAACACCAAACAACATATTTCAACTGCACAACACAACTCCACAACACACCACGTACCTCCAATCCACACCACATATTTCCACATCATGCCACAAAATTTAACAGCACACCACATAATTTAACTCCACACCACTCCACAACACACAATACCAATCTGCATAATTAACTCCATAACACACAATATCACTCTACATAATTCCAGTATACTAAATACCATTTAATTACTATCCACATAATTCCACAGCACACTATACCACATACTTTTGCTACACAACTCCACACCACACAATTCCATAACAAACAATTCCAATACAACCCATCTCTTCCTCGCACTTCCACCAACCCTATCATCGTTCCCCCACACAACCACTGCTCCCTCTTCTCTCCATCACACTGCCACTGCCCCCTCTTATCTCACAATCCCACTGCCCCTCTCATCCCTCCCTCACACTCCCTATCTCCTCTCTATACTGCCTACTCACACATGCTACCTTCCTGTACCTCCTTGCACTGTGCACTGATCCACATCTCGCCTCCCCCCACCCATAGTTGCCTCTCCCACTTGTCCCTGTCTCTTTTACTCTCACACCTCTCTCTCTCGCACTCTTCCCACCTCTCTCATATGGATAACTTCTGGTCTTCAACCACAGTTTCTTGCCCGTGCTCAAGGTTTCCGTTCCTCAAACCCACACTCTCCTCCTCTTCTTCGGGTGTCTTCTGCATACAAAGGTGCTCCCTCTTTATGCGTCTGCTGCCTGCTCTCCCCTTCTTTCTCTCTTTCTCACACACTCTTTCAGCTTCTCTTTATGAAGTTTATTCACCACTTAGTGCACAAACTACCTATCCATCTCTATCTTCCTTTCTATCTATTCTCTGCAGCTCTCACCCCTATCTATTCACCAAGGGCCATATGTATCCAAAAAGAGTTTTGCGATTCTCAAATTGCGATTTTTAGCGAATCGCAATTAGAGAATCGCAAAATGCAATGTATGTAGGATTTGCAAAAAAATTTGCGAATCCTACATATTCCTTATTTGCGATTCTCAAATTGCGATTTTTAGCGAATCGCAATTAGAGAATCGCAAAATGCAATGTATGTAGGATTTGCTAAAAACTTTGCGAATCCTATATATTCCTTATTTGCGAATCGCAAATTGAGATTTGCAAATAAGGAATACCTTCCCATTCATTCCTATGGGCTAGGAGGCCCATAGGAATGAAAGGGAAGACATTCTCAATTTGCGATTACCAATTAGAGAATCGCAAATTGAGAATGCAATTTCAAGGTTGCAAGGGTGCCAAAAGGACACCCTGTTGCACCCTGAAATATGCATGTGTGCACATGTATGTGTGACATATGGCACTTTTAAAAAATCAAAAAGTGCTTTTTAAAGAAAATCGCAAATTACCACCAACTTGAAGTTGGTGGTAATTTGCAATTCCTTAAGGCCCAATAGCAAATTTCTGGTGCTTCCAGAATTGCATTTAAGGAATCACAATTTGCAATTCCTTAATTGCATTTGCAAAATAGAGAATCGCAAATTTTGCAATTCTCTGTTTTGCGATGGCGTTTTGGGATGATCCATCCCAAAAGGCTTTTTCCAATTCGCAAACGGGCCGATTCTGAGAATCTGCCAATTTGCAAACGGGAAAAAGGCTTGATACATATGGCCCAAATCACATAATTACACTACACAAATACACTACACACCACCCTATTCCATGCCACCCATGCCCAATCCTAACCACATATCCACTCCAAACCAAAACACATAGGTAAAAAACATTGTAATTTACAACGCCCATAGATCTAACTCTCGCAAATGCGAAACCTATTGCATTGCAAATGCTTGTTGCCATTGCAGTCATCAGCTACACGGCCAAGCCCTCGCCGTTCTCTCATTGAACCAACAGGATCTCCTGCATTATGATTTTCATCTACAAGACATCCCCCAGCACGAAATCTTACCCTGGCAGGAGCCTGAGTGAAGTTGAGAAACTTTGCCCACCTTTTACAACGATGAAGTGCCTGACTTCACAGACAAAGCTGTACCTTATTCCACCCCCAAGAATCAATCTAGACAAGAATATGCCACTGGTTTGTTACAGAAATTGTGGCATGATTGATTTCTGCCTGAAAACTACACCATTGCAGTTTTTCCTATGTAAATAACACCACTGCGTGGGCTCTTTACAGTGAAAACACAGATTTGATTGACTGGAGGGTGAAGTCACCCTTCTGCAAAGGTCGCCAGGCAGCTTGGGAGTCACTTAAATCAATGATGATCCCTGAGCGTTTGGACAGATTTAATATTCGCACATTAAAAATAAAAAATAAAAAGGTCATCGAAGGCCTAGAACGGCAAATAACTTTGAAAAATTATGCAATTAAACCCACAGCTTCTCCTGCGTTGATAAAATACTCATGCAGATTAAGAACAGTAATTAATTGATGCTTTCAGAGGCAGGATATTGGCACAAGTCAAGTCCAGGTGATTGCACTCTCCCAAAGACTCGTTCATTACTCTTTCCTCTCCCTCTCTTTGGGGGAGATTAAAGTTCCTGTTATGAAAAAGTTTCAATGGAAAAGCATATGATAGTTATCTTGCAATTGGGAGCATAAACATTAACATCCTTCAAAGTCAGGCAGAATAATATCTTGAACGGAGGAGCGAGCTAAGGTGAGACTCTACTAATGAAATCTATGTCCCTGATTAAAGAAGTGTTAAGGCGTTGGAAATTCAGGATACAAATAACACGCAACTGACCAACAACGAGGGAAGGCTCTGGAGCGGTTCCTTCGATTTAATTCCACTTACACATTGGGGGCTCTCATTCTATGAGTCGATCTTGTCCTTTTTACAAAACAGACAAATAATGTATTTTGAGGTAGAAGAGACAGATGACAGCCTACATGTTTCAGCTGACTGCTTGTAAAGGGCACTGTTACTTCTCTTCGCTTGCAGGAGGACAGGCATTTTATTTTAATATATGAAACAAACACAATTCGTGCAGATATATTTTATTGGTGTGCATTGGCAAGCTTTATAGAACTGAGTTTAATCTCACGCTTTTTTAAAGTTTACACAGCAAAATAAAGTCATCAGTGAGAATTACAGAGGCAGGTTTGAAAAGGGAGTGTTTAATTAAATATAAAGGGCTTGGTTCAAAAAAGGCATTTTCTCAGTATGTGTACAGAGGCATGGATAGCAATACTGTGGGTGGTGTAGTGGCACCAGGGACCGGTGGCCTTTAAGTCCAACTGATCTCTGAATACAGCTATATCTTACCAACCACCCACCTTGCATATGGCCAATTTTCTTTGCTTGCCCCAGGTACCATGGCACCCTTGCTATGCCACTGTATGTGTACTGGTATTCCTGTAGTACTCCTTCGTGTACTCATAAATGCAGTTCACAAAGAGATGGATGTAGATCTACACCTACACTGTTCTACGCCTCAAGTGGGTAGAACTGTGCCCATGTAATTTAATATTTTACTGTAACTGTAAGAGTGACAAGGGTGAGTGGAAAGAAAATGGGCAATATTGACTGCACAGACCAGCCTAACATGTGTTATTAAGAATTGGATTTTTCTCCATTATTGACTTCCAAATGTAGCCAGTGTGCAAAAAAGATCACATTTTGCAAATTGCCCTATGATTCACGATAGTATGGGTGTACAATTACACACTACTCCTTAATTCAGTATCTTAAGCACATTTAAAAAAAATACATTGGTCTCTTCCATTCACATTTTTCACTCATTAGATGTTACTATATAAGTTGGTGCATGGTTGGTATACAATGAAAAATGATTGCAAAATGTAGCTCATCAGTTGGCTCTGAGTGTTTTTAGCCAACCAGCAAATATTATACATCCCTGCGACCAGAAGGTCCAGACAGATGTAACAGTATGTTACTTTTGTAAATCCGCTATAGGGGCAAAAATTACAAATTAAAACATTGTCACCAATTGCTATTTTCCCCTATGTATTGTCATTATTTTTTTGTTTCAAGAATTAGTTTTGTTTGGAAAACCATGAGCAATCTACACAAACAACCATTTGCCAACCAGTTATTGTTTAGTGAACTAACTATAAATTGTGCCCCACTCCTGCATTGCTAATAACCTTACATATTACCTCACACATGACATTTTTAATGACATTGCTTGAACCCTTGGTGTTTCAGCGAATTTCTGTTTTGTTTTATTTAATGCAAGCTAAGATTTTAATACCATACCTAACTACACAGCCACTTTAAAGTTTGTTTTTTCAGTGAAGTTCTGTGCTTTTTTACTCTGAGGTGTGGCTAGGTCAAACCTCGCGCAGTACCATTATAGTAATCAGAAAAAATACAAATAATATCCAAGAGATGCTCAAGGGAACAGTTAAGAGACAGCCACCCACGAATCCAAAAGTCCTTTGTGACCACTGGTACACAAAGGGCAAATCACAAAACAAGGTCCCGTTCCCGAGCGAAAAGCGAGCTTATAACATCAATAAATCAGTTCAATCCAATATCAGTCCAGGTCTTGTGTGATATGATTCTTCTTTATTTTCCTTGTTCGGAGCCATAAGTTGGTTACAAGATACTCATGGCAACAAATAGTGATAGTTGATATAGCCGAAATGTAGCCAAAATGTAGCCAACACGTGTTTCGTCCTGGGAATATCACCCATCGACTTCCTCAGGGCTACATAATAACAATAAGAAACACACACTAAGATGGTGTTCAATGTAGTTTGTCCACATATCGTCATTACTTAAATGGCAATAAACTGAACATTAAAATTGTCTAACACAGACAAAGTCCATAACGGAATTTAAAAGAATTAGAAAAGAGAACCACTAAGAGATCCATCCAGTGAACAGAGGAAACCTTAAGAGTTTCGAAAAACAAAGACCACAGAGGAGCCAAAGAGTGGAAGTTTGAATGTGAAAAAAAGTACCACTAAAAAAAACAGTGATTTTATCAAACAAAGAGTATCCAACCAAATTATTGTGCGCATGCTCGAACAGTGAAGGTGATCATAGGTGGAAGAACAGACACCCTGTACTTGCAGTGTTCCAAGTAACTCACCACATGTAAATTCTAAGGCAGTTCCGCCAAATTCCAGGCAGAACATATAATCAGTCACATATAGTATGTATCTGCAGAGAGGAGAAGGAGAAAAGAAAGTCAGACCGAGAATGCTAAAAACCCATTCAGGCTAAGGCCAACAGTGTCAATGCCCTTGTACTTATGAATATACAGGCTGGGGTGAAGAGACAGCCCCATCTGTAGATATATCTATACAGCAGATATTAGAAATGGACAAATATTGCCTGAATTGGACCTGTATCCCAGAAAGAGTAGTCAATGTATGCACAGATGTATAAAGGGCACAAAATCACATGAAGAACCCCAAACATCATCTTAAGGCGATAGGTAGCAATCTCAGTAATATAAGTTCATAGGACAAAGAGAATAATCCACTTCTAAATATATGAGATGTAGCCACAGTACAGCAGATAAAATACCGATATCCTCAGCTGAAATCGGTGGAACTAACCAACCTAACAGTGTCTGATAGAAACTAACTGGTACATTGAATATTAGAATTTTTAAAAGAGATTTTACCTCTAGAACGCTTATGTTCCGATTGAGAACATTTAAATATATATCTGAAATCAGAAATAACATGGATTAGTCACACTCATATGTGTGAAATTAATATATTTGTATTATCAAAGAAAATTGTCTTATATTTAAAACTTACAATTATAGGAGCAATAGTATTTTAAATCACTCCCGGTATCATGAGTGAGTAATTAAAAGTATATTCCTAGTTGGGCAGCTATACGTATTTAAAAAGAGTAAACGCGACAAGCCAAAAGATCCAATAACTAAGAAGAACATGGCTACACTAAAGGCTAATCTATGCACAATTAGCGAGCGCGTAAGTCACAAACACCAGGCATAAGAGCTTACCGAGTTCGGGAGAGTACTCCTGTCGTAGTGAAAGGCCGAATTCGAGTGAAACGAAGCCCAAAATTCCCCCCGTTTAAATAGGTCGAGGGACTAATTGGCATTCATTAGTTCATAGGTGTAGAGCGAAAAGACGGACTAATCCCAGGCAATATTTCAAATAGTCGCCATCTTGGAGTGGCGAAGCATACACTTAAACTATAAGAAAGATCGTGTTTCCAACAAAAATCATTTTATATAAATTCAGATTCTTATCAAAGACTTCAAGATACTGTGACTAACAAATATTGAGATTCTTTCTAATTCTAAAGGCACATATGCATCAATCTCATGCAGCGCCATGTCAGTATAACTATATCGATAAAATTAAAAGTCCCGCTACTTATATTGGATATAATGTAGGGGACCAGGTTACATAATTATTAAGCATGCCCAACTATATTTATGGTGCCAACCCTATTATTAAAAGCGCATTAAAATGAAACCGATTAGGATGGGATTTAGATTCGTTCTTAATTATATATATTCGCAACCTCTGTTTGGGGAGCACATGATTGAGCAACATGCAAGGCTAATCTATATCTCGAGGCTACAGGAACAGAATAAATGCTAGCAAGAAGATAATAGAGATAAAAAGAAACGTAAGGGAAATCATTAACGATAAGCCCAAAGTTAAGGGCACCTCCAGTATATAAAGCCGGTATTTATCATAGTCGCTAAGTTTATGCACTAAGAGTGTATGAGTACCAACAAGAGAACAATATGTGAGGGGGGAAAGGACATAATCAGAATCTAGTAAAGGAGTAAATAGAACCCAAGGGTTTAAGGCATGCATTAATCAATACATAAGTATGTGCGGCCCAAAGTTCAACAGATGACACATGTACATTCTTCAATGCGCAGACAATTAAGCATAGGCATTGAGTACTACTTATATATCTTGACACAGATAAGCAGTAAGTTGTGAGCAGAGCACATATATAAATATACAATTTAAAATGTTCAGATGGCACATGTACATTCACCAACAGTAAGGTTAGGTGTATAATAGAAAGAGAACATTGTGCAAATGTATAAAACGTAACATAAGCATTTATACAGTAGTGTGGTTTACGGGATGAGCAAAAATCAGAACACGAAATACATCAGACTTATAGGAAATAATGTAATTCATTATCCACGTTAATCCCACACTCCACTGCCCGTAGCCTCATAATCCAGCGTGCCTCACACTGTCTAAGTCTTAACTCTCGATCGCCACCTCTAGGGTCAAGTTTAACAGTTTCTATGCCATGGAATTGGAATCCAAGAGATATTTTCAGTTCAGGGCATTCACTTGCATGACTCCCTATTGGATATCTAATATCCAGATTTTTTAGGGCACGAAAATGTTCAGCCATACGGTCTTTAAGTGGACGGATGGTACTGCCAACGTAAATTTTGTTACATTTGCACTGCACCACATAGACCACAAATTTCGTCAGACAGTCTATGTGATCATGAATCTGAAATTTGCGTGAACCATTAAATTCAAACTCTTTCACCCCCTTCTTGGCCAACCTACACATACTGCAACAGCCACAGGCAAATGACCCAATATTAAATTGTTTAAGCCAAGTGGTTTTAGTATGAGGCTTTATCGGATAACTAGGACTCTTTTAAAAATTCTAATATTCAATGTACCAGTTAGTTTCTATCAGACACTGTTAGGTTGGTTAGTTCCACCGATTTCAGCTGAGGATATCGGTATTTTATCTGCTGTACTGTGGCTACATCTCATATATTTAGAAGTGGATTATTCTCTTTGTCCTATGAACTTATATTACTGAGATTGCTAGCTATCGCCTTAAGATGATGTTTGGGGTTCTTCATGTGATTTTGTGCTCTTTATACATCTGTGCATACATTGACTACTCTTTCTGGGATACAGGTCCAATTCAGGCAATATTTGTCCATTTCTAATATCTGCGGTATAGATATATCTACAGATGGGGCTGTCTCTTCACCCCAGCCCGTATATTCATAAGTACAAGGGCATTGACACTGTTGGCCTTAGCCTGAATGGGTTTTTAGCATTCTCGGTCTGACTTTCTTTTTTCCTTCTCCTCTCTGCAGATACATACTATATGTGACTGATTATATGTTCTGCCTGGAATTTGGCGGATCTGCCTTAGAATTTACATGTGGTGAGTTACTTGGAACACTGCACGTACAGGGTGTCTGTTCTTCCACCTATGATCACCTTCACTGTTCGAGCATGCGCACAATAATTTGGTTGGATACTCTTTGTTTGATAAAATCACTGTTTTTTTAGTGGTACTTTTTTCACATTCAAACTTCCACTCTTTGGCTCCTCTGTGGTCTTTGTTTTTCGAAACTCTTAAGGTTTCCTCTGTTCACTGGATGGATCTCTTAGTGGTTCTCTTTTCTAATTCTTTTAAATTCCGTTATGGACTTTGTCTGTGTTAGACAATTTTAATGTTCAGTTGATTGCCATTTAAGTAATGACGATATGTGGACAAACTACATTGAACACCATCTTAGTGTGTGTTTCTTATTGTTATTATTGTAGCCCTGAGGAAGTCGATGGGTGATATTCCCAGGACGAAACACGTGTTGGCTACATTTCGGCTACATTTCGGCTATATCAACTATCACTATTTGTTGCCATGAGTATCTTGTAACCAACTTATGGCTCCGAACAAGGAAAATAAAGAAGAATCATATCACACAAGACCTGGACTGATATTGGATTGAACTGATTTATTGATGTTATAAGCTCGCTTTTCGCTCGGGAACGGGACCTTGTTTTGTGTTCTGTGCTTTTTTGTATAATATTCAAAGTTAAGCATATGCCCAACCCCATCTGTCTAGTTTTTAGAAATGTATAGATTTCTGAGTTCACACATGGGTTTCATGCCTGTTTCCATCACAAAATGCAAGCAGGTTGAAAGTGCAAAAAATAGGAAAATTTGACTACCAGTAAAAAAAAAATGCAAAATCTGTGATAATTGTCTTTTACAACTATGCTTGTTCCTGAAAGCTGGGAAGATAGTGATCTTAGCACAGCAAACCTTTTGTTTTCGGAAAAAATGCTCGTTGTTGCACAGCACGTTCTTCCCATTTTTCCAACAAAAATACAATTTTGCTATGTTTTGTTTGTTTTCTCAGATCACTTCAAGGGAATCCACAAACCCTGGGTACCTTTAGAATCACCAAGCTATGGGGTAAAAAGGACACAAATTTGGTCAGCATACCTTTTGTGGGGAAAAAAAGTAATGAAGGCCTATGTGTAAATTGCCCCAAATATCAAAAAGCGCATACCACTCCGGTGGAAAAGCTTCCGTAGCTGAGCCAATAAGCACATTGACAAACAGCAAGTAGTATTCATCCCTACAACAGGAAGACTGAGCTAAGAGGCATCCATGATTGACTGGCCAGACAATATAGGATCATCCCAAATTAGACTCCACAAAACTTTGGAAAAAGCTCTGCAGCAAAACCGAATCCATTTCCATTGTATCCCTAAAAGGAACACACAAAAATTCTCTTACGAAATATGCATGTCCTCATTTACTGCCTTGAAATAAATAAGAGGCCTTTGTGGGGTTCGAAATCATGAACTATAAACCATAGGTCTAAAAGGCGAACACCTTACAAACTGAGACACTTTAGCTGACCAAGCAAAAACCTATAATCTGAATACATCTTCCAGCAAACACCTGAACCTGGTCACAGTGGAAATTAGCCCTCAACTTGCAGACCATAAATCAGAGATCTTAGCTCTAAGCCTCAAGTGATGCTCCTACCGAAAAGAATATGTAGAAGCATGAAGCAAACAGACCACATTACTACACTATTGGCCTTTCACAAAGGCTGTAACTAAAACAGTTGTTTCGCTGTGTATATAAATATCTATGTGCACACATACATATATGTATTTGTTTGGCATGCTTGCAAAAGAAGAGAAAGGCAACATAGATATGGGAATATTGACATTCATAGATATACTTATACTTCAGGAATTAAATGGAGCGCTCTTTAAGCCCAGACAACACTCCAGTTTCAATCTAGACTTTGCTTCACAACCATTACTCGTTTTATTTGAGCAGAAACAGGAGTGCACTTGTGGTGCCTGTTGCACAGATAAGTGACCCTTAATAAGGGCTAAGCTGAATATTTTCACATGAAAAGTAGCAATTGTTTACTTATCGGGGATCTGTTTTTGGACACCACTGGGGTGCCCAGTGATTTTTCAGACAGTCGTGCAGGACACGGAAACAATGGTATACTAGAAACCTTTCTATACATGTATAAGAAGCACTCATTATCACTCCACTTCAATTGCAGTGCTTCATACCACACTTGTATCAATTCAAAATTGATTTATGAATTATGAGTCTGCTGGATCTGGGTCTTGGGCTAGTGACACCACGACCGCCCCGGCAACCACCGAGACCACTGCCCCCACAACCACCAACCGCCTGCTCTCCTGGACCAACATCAACGACGAGGACACCAGCGAGATCATGAACACCATCCACTCCGGTTCACCGCTAGACCCGTGCCCTCACCACATCTTCAACAAAGCCAGTACAGCCATCGCGCCCCATCTCCGGAAAATAATCAACATCTCCTTCGAGACAGCAACCTTCCCGGAAAGCTGGAAGCACGCCGAGATCACCGCCTTACTCAAGAAACCCAAGGCAGACCCCAAGGACCTCAAGAACTTCCGACCCATCTCTCTGCTCCCGTTCCCCGCGAAGGTCACCGAGAAAATCGTCAACAAACAACTTACCCGCTACCTCGAGGAGAACAACATCCTGGACCCTTCCCAGTCCGGCTTCCGCAGCAACCACAGCACCAAAACCGCCCTCATCGCCGCCACCGATGACATCAGGACCCTGCTAGACAACGGAGAAACAGCAGCCCTCATCCTCCTGGACCTATCAGCCGCCTTCGACACGGTCTGCCACCACACACTACGAACACGCCTTCACGACGTCGGGATCCAAGAGAAGGCCCTGGACTGGACCACATCCTTCCTTTCCGGCAGAACACAAAGCATCCGCCTCGCCCCTTCCGATCCAAGGCCACCAAGATCATCTGCGGCGTACCCCAAGGCTCCTCCCTCAGCCCAACGCTGTTCAACATCTACATGGCACCCCTCGCCCACGTCGCCCGACAGCACAACCTCAACATCATCTCCTACGCCGACGACACCCAGCTGATCCTCTCCCTCACCAAAGACCCTCACACCGCCAAAGCCCACCTCCACGAAGGAATGAAGGCCGTCGCCGAATGGATGAGGACCAGCCGCCTGAAGCTGAACTCGGACAAGACGGAGGTCCTCATCCTTGGTTCCAACCCTTCAGCCTGGGATGACTCCTGGTGGCCAACATCACTGGGAACAGCCCCGCCACCCACCGACCACGTACGCAACCTAGGGGTCATCCTCGACCCCACCCTCTCCATGACTAAGCAGGTCAACGCCGTTTCCTCATCCTGCTTCAACATCCTCCGAATGCTCCGCAGGATCTTCAAGTGGATCCCCACTGAAACAAGAAAAACAGTCACCCAGGCCCTCGTCACCAGCAGGCTGGACTACGGAAACGCCCTCTACGCAGGAACGACGGCTAAGCTCCTGAGACGGCTGCAACGCATCCAGAACGCCTCTGCACGTCTTATCCTCGACATCCCCGACGCAGCCACATCACACCCCACCTGAGAGACCTGCACTGGCTCCCTGTCAACAAGAGGATAACCTTCAAGCTCCTCACCCACGCACACAAAGCACTCCACAACTCCGGACCAGCCTACCTCAACAGACGACTCAGCTTCTACACCCCCACCCGCCAGCTCCGCTCGACCAGCCTCGCCCTCGCCACAGTCCCCCGCATCCGGAAAACGACCGCCGGCGGCAGATCCTTCTCCCACCTCGCCGCCAAGACCTGGAACACCCTCCCCACCAACCTCCGACAGACCCAAGACCTACTGGCCTTCAGAAGACTCCTCAAGACCTGGCTCTTCGATCAGTAGCAGCACCACCCCCGTCTTCCCCCAGCGCCTTGAGACCCTCGCGGGTATGTAGTGCGCTTTATAAGTGACATGATTGATTGATTGATTGATTGATATGTCCAAAACGTTTCCTCCTTGCTATATGGACTCACCGAAAGACTAAAAGATACAAGCTTGTAAGCGTGCATGTTAGAGTCAAAGAAAAGCAACAGTATACATTTTACAGTGACACACACATGACTGCAAACACCAGGTTTCAAGAAGTAACCCTGATGTAGTGCTTTGGCCCCCACACCAACTCGTAGTTTCATGCATTTGTCTGTGAAAAGTCATGACAGAACCAAATAAGCTTCTTCTCGGAATAAATTACATGATCCAGGTTGGTTTTCTGTTTTTTTAAAGAGAAGGGTCTCAATCTTCGGGCTTTGAACACTAGTGATGTCATTTCAACTTAACAATAAACTGTCAGTGAAAGTGAAAAAGTGATGACTTTATGCCTGAGAGAAGGCACAGGACCATGTGTATCGTCAGCCATGTACCATCTTTACTCAATTCATGCACTGAGTGCAGAAGAATAAACATTGTTTACTTCACAGCAGACAGGCAGTGCAGGACTGCAGGGGGCAGGCCCAAGTTGACCACCCCAGCCCATGCCATCCCAGACACTGCGCCTTTAACCCATAAATCATTCCTAACCGATCTTTAATTCTAATTAGTTCAATGGAAGCATATCAAAATTACAACATCCCGAATGAATTAGGTTGCCATATGAAAAGTCAGGTGTAAGAAATTGGGTTATTGGTTGAGAGGAGTGTAAGCCCCACTAAGGCAACAGCCACAATCCTTGTCAGGGTGAACAACAAAGGTCACTAAATCAACATGTGATTAACTCTTTGGTAGCTTGGCATAAAAAACAGTCAAGCTTAAAAGATAGTCAATATGTCAAGTATATTTGCAGCACACAAACAATAATAAAGTGAAAGCACAGCACAAGAAAAATCTCAAATCAATTTAGAAAGGTAACTTTTAACAAACACCTAAATAAATAAAATCCAATCAGTAGTACCGGTGTTATGAATTATTAAAGTTTTTATTGCATAAATAGCACCTAAAAGAGAAAATCACCAACCGTGGATATATGGTCGCCTGGGGCAAAGTCAAAGTTAAGGTTGACTATGATGGAGCATGAGTCAGATACATGAGGTGCATTGGGCTTACCTTTAAAATAAATTTTGAAGAAAAGTTCCTGAGACTGTAGAGTTCCGAGGAGAGGGCGTTGTCATCGGGGAGCCACTGGACAAGGTCACACTGAAGACTTTTACCTTTGGACTTTGTCACTGTTTAGGAAGTTAAAAATCTCCAGCGAGACAAAACTGCAGCCTGTAGCCGACGAGCACGCCAAGAAGCCTGATACCTTTGCAGAGAGATCCAGTTAAATGGAATTTGCTGCCGCAGAGAAAAACGTAGTGGGAACTACCACAAAGCCATGCTGACTGGCGATGCACCCTGAGCAGATCAGCTGGCAGGTAGGTCCCGGTCTTGTCTCGGTTCTCACTGCACTTTTGGGTGAAAAATGTGCTAAGTCCCAAGTTTTTTATTGTTAGGCAGGAGCAGAACCTCTAACACCACGTCTAAGAATCCAGTACATGGGGGGCATCAATTGGGGAGTTAGGACTCATTCCAGCAGATGCTAGGTGCAGGGTTCAAGACATCAGGAACTTGTTATGTCCCTGACGCTCATACAGGAGGCCAGCCAAATAGCCCTTGGAGTCAGTTCGGGTGTTCCTGGGTCCAAGGAGATGGTCCAGTTCTCCTTGAAGCAGAAAGGCTAGCCTTCACGAAGCAGGGCAGACCTCTGGCAGCAGCAGGGAGGTCTCTGGTGGTCCACAAAGTCCTTCTGAAGTCTTCCACAGGTCCAGGAGTGTACTGAAGAGGTGTTTTGAGAGTGCAGTTTATACCTGGTGCCAGCCTTTGAAGTGGGGGAATTCCCTATACGTCCCCTACATCTTGTTCTGGAAAGGTCTTCCCTTCCCATGTCAAGGCTTCAAGAAGTGTGAGGTGACAAAAGACTAGTATCAGGTTCCTTTGTGTGCTGTACGCAAGCCCCTTTGAAGTGCAAGTGGAGCAGGGAACAGCTCAGTCCCCCACCCATCTTGGCAAGATAGCTTATCCTGCCCACACTTTGACCCACTTGTAATGCAGAGTTCTGGCATAACTCCATCAATCGCTACGTGGCAGAGTTTTATCTTGTACGTGGCTTGCCAATGTTAAGTGAGAACTGATTTTCAGGTGCTAGAACAGTCCCTGGTGAGATTTTCTCAATGTGGACGGTTGTGACCATTCGCGGTGTGAAAGCTGCTGCTCAAGTAGAAAATCTGCTTGAGGGTCAGCAGAGAAGCAGTGTCCTCTGGCGCGCCGTGTGGTGCTATTTACGCTCCCGTTGCTAACAATCAGCACGAACAATGCAACATACCAATTTCCACCTGTGGAACTGCGCAGGATCTTGCTGAGTTTTTATGTAGCTCCGCAGAACTCCACGAGTTCCGGCCACCCCTAAATATGTCACCTCTATGGGAGGTGCAAGAAAGCCCAGAGGGCTGGGTGCAGTGTATTTAAAAAGTAGGGCATTTACTTTTATGTTTTACATGTCCTGGTAGTGAAAATCTCTTAAAACTCGTTTTTCACAATTTCAAGGCCTGCCTCTCCCATGGGATAACATTTGAGGTACACTATTACATTAAAAACATGATAATTTCCAAATGGAAGAAGGTAAACAGTTCATGTTTGATGTCTTTGGAATTGTAATGAAAAATTCTCTTATGGTAAAGTCAGCTATTAAATTGCAATTTTGAAAATGACACTTTTAGAAATCTGGCACTTTTCTGCCTTAGCCATTTACTGCCTGCAGCCTGCCTCTGGGTCCCATGGCTGAGTGTAGTTGACAGGATTTGTGAATTCCCCTGAGACAACCACACATAATAGAGAATTTTGATGTGCCTGGTTGGGCCATCACTGGCATGATAGGAGGGTGGAGCTATGCACAGCCCTACTTACACTTAAATAGGATGTGTCCTGCCTCCACACAAAGGCTGCATATCCTATGCAGTCAGTCTGGAGCCAGTGCAGGAAAAGCAGGAAGCCTGTGGACTTCAAAGGGACACCACTAGAAGCTTCTCCCACTTCAAAGGAACACTCAGATATGAATATTGGCACTCAGCCACCAACTCTTCAATACTCTTCTGGACCTGTGGCTACTCTGCCAGGAAGAAGGACTGAAGTGCTGCTTGAAGGACTGCCATACTGCTCTGAAGGACTAAGACCCTGCTGTGCTGGTCTGCTGCCCTCTTGTCTCAGTGAGAAGGACCTGCATCTGTTGAACCCAGAACCCCAGAGTAATTCCACGGGCTAGTAGGCTGGCCTCCTGACGAGAGCCTCGAGGATAGAAGGCTCCAACAACCTTGAACCCAGCACCTGGACTCTGCTATCTGTGAATTCTAAATTGCCATGTTGGGCCACCCCAGTTCAGTACCCTTGGAAGTGGGCCTGAATGTGCTCTACCAGCCCATCTGTGTATCCAGCAGAACTGGCACATCTCCTCTGCTGTGCAGCCCAAACCCAAGCAGAACCCATGCCTCACCTCTGCTGTGAGGATTCTCTCAGTGCAAGGAATCCACATTGACCTCTCAGCCTGCATCGGAACCGCCGCTGTGCAAAGCTTCACTGACGCCGGCCCCGGCATCACAAATGTTTCGTTGACGGAAGCCTCGACAATGATACATACTTTTGCAACGCAGCCTCGCAGCTCCTCAGAACTGACGCATTGCCTTGGCTGTGGGACACATCCTCAATGCCGGACTTTGTATCGCAAGCCCTCATCAATGGGATCCTTGACGATGATGCAGGACCTCGCATTGCAGCTTCACAAGTCCTTGGAACCAATGCATCACCTTGCCTGCACGACGGGTCCTAGACACGGAACCTCGCAACGCTCCGCAACCAGGATTTAAGGTAATCTTCTTCAGCTGGACTAGCTGGGTCCCTGTAGCCGGCCCTCGCTCCATCATGGCCGACCTGAACTTGTAACTTTGTCCCGTTCAAGCATGACCAGATATCCACAGTTTGCGCTTTGTGCTTATTGGCACTATTTTCACAGAAATATTTAAAATTGCATATCAATAGTTCTACTTATTGGATTTTTCTCATTTTAGTCTTGTTTGCTTATTAAAATGTATTCTATTTATTTTTTCAAAATTTGTGTTGGATTTTTCTTGTGTTGTGTTTTCACTTTATTACTCTCTGAGGTGCTTCATAATTAAGCCTGACTGCTCTGTGCCAAGCTACCAGAGGGCTGAGCACAGGTTAATTTGGGGGTTGATGTGCCCCACCCTGACAAGGATTGTGGTTGCTGCTTGAGTAGTGTTTCACCCCTCTCAACAGTCTGGGAGGAGTACACAAACTCAAACAACAGAGCCATTCTCAGTCATGTGACCTAGGGCACTGGCAGAGGCATGGTAATGGTGAAGACAAGAAAATGCCAACTTTCTAAGGGGTCGATTCCGATCCGGGTCGAAAACCGTACCGACCGACACGGACCTGGAATGGAGACCGATCGACACGTTCCGGTACCGTACGACCCGCGCAGTACAAAGCAATGCATGTGAATTACAAGCGACTCGTACGGAACACAAGCCTCACGACCGAACCGTACGGGAAACAGTGATTCGCCAGTAAACGGACCAGGAACAGCACCCACCAACACGCATCAGGAATGGACGCGACCGACACGGACCCGCGCTGTACGACCCGCGTAATACGATGCAATGCGTGTAAAACGAGACCGACTCGCACGGAGCACAATCCGGAAGACCGAGACGTACAGAAAACAGTGACTACCAAACAGTAGACTCCTTTGGGTCCAACTCGTTCGCCAACGAAGAAACACAGCAGAATGTCAGTGTGACAGACTCGGATTACCCCGCAAGAGCCACTGGCAGCGTCCGTCCCGGTCAAATGAACGTATTCATCACGCCCACCAAAACCTAAGGAAAAAAGACCAAAAAAGGACCAAACAAGCAATGACAAAGCCAATAAATAAAAAAATAAAAAAACATGGAACTAAGACACACCCACAACTCCACCTACATAAAGGCCCAAATCCACTCCCATGATCCTTTGCTAGTTTCAAACACATGACAGCAGAGGAGACAACTACACAGCACTCAGAGCAACACCCACACCTCACCCACCACACAACATCCACACCATTACCACTTCCTAAACACACTCACAACAAGCAAGAGAAACTGACACACACTCACCCTCACTTTCACCCTCACACACACATCAACCACCACAACCACCCAGCACCATGCCCCCAAAGAAGAATCCAAAGTTCACAGATAGTGAGTTGGTAGTCCTGGTTGATGAAATACTCCGAGTAGAGCCACATTTATTTGGAACCTTGGTCCAACAGACTCCCATGTCACAGAAAACAAAGATGTGGGAGAGGATCGTCGACAAGGTGAATGCACAAGCACCTTGCCTGCGCACAAAGGATGACATCCAGAACAGGTATTATGATGTACGCATGAGGGTCAAGAAGCTCATAGGCAGAGACCATGCCTTGAGCCAGCACACTGGCAGTGGCCCACCTGCAAAACCAACATACTTCACGTCCTGGGAGGAGAAAGTGCGGGCCAAACTCCCACCGGAGGGCATCCATGGATTAACAGGAATACCAGAGCCTGGTGAGTACACAACCAATCTAGTCAATATTGTGTGGCAACACACACACATCACTGCCAAGGGGTCAGTGGAAACAAGTAGCGTCAGCAAATTCAAAGTAAGCCAGAAAAAATGTAATTCTGTGATGTGTATGCCAGTTACACAAACGCAACAGCTGCTATCTCAGAGTAATATCGAACTAGGTCATAACATGTAAAAACCTAACAACAAATACAGCAAGGCATTGGCCATAAACACCAACAAACACTGTCAGCCATCTTGTCAGCTCTGTTACACCACCTCACAGGGAAGCTGAGTCACAGGAAGAAAGGTCAGGGATGCTGGGATGGTGGGTGTAGCCAAAAGCTTGATGGGAGTTGTAGTCACAGACACCAGACCCCCTCCCACATGGTCCATCAAGTCCACCCTGAACTATGTTCACCTCACAGGGAGTGGGAAAGTACTGCCAAGATGGTTGACGCTGGGCTCTGCTGTGGGGACCACAAGGCCCTGTTGGGAGTACTGCTCATACAAACACCAGGACACCACTGTCAGCCATCTTGCCAGCACTGTTACACCACCTCACAGGGAAGCTGAGTCACAGGAAGGAAGGTCAGGGATGCAGGGAGGGTGGGTGTAGCCAAAAGCTTGATGGGAGTTGTAGTCACAGACACCAGACCCCCTCCCACATGGTCCATCAAGTCCACCCTGAACTATGTTCACCTCACAGGGAGTGGGAAAGTACTGCCAAGATGGTTGACGCTGGGCTCTGCTGTGGGGACCACAAGGCCCTGTTGGGAGTACTTCTCATACAAACACCAGGACACCACTGTCAGCCATTTTGCCAGCACTGTTACACCACCTCACAGAGAAGCTGAGACACAGGAAGGAAGGTCAGGGATGCTGGGAGGGTGGGTGTAGCCAAAAGCTTGATGGGAGTTGTAGTCACAGACACCAGACCCCCTCACACATGGTCCATCAAGTCCACCCTGAACTATGTTCACCTCACAGGGAGTGGGAAAGTACTGCCAAGATGGTTGACGCTGGGCTCTGCTGTGGGGAGCACAAGGCCCTGTTGGGAGTACTGCTCATACAAACACCAGGACACCACTGTTAGCCATCTTGCCAGCACTGTTACACCACCTCACAGGGAAGCTGAGTCACAGGAAGGAAGGTCAGGGATGCTGGGAGGGTGGGTGTAGCCAAAAGCTTGATGGGAGTTGTAGTCACAGACACCAGACCCCCTCACACATGGTCCATCAAGTCCACCCTGAACTATGTTCACCTCACAGGGAGTGGGAAAGTACTGCCAAGATGGCTGACGCTGGGCTCTGCTGTGGGGACCACAAGGCCCTGCTGGGACTTGTGCTCCAACAAACAACAGGACACCACTGCCTGACATCCAGAACTTTAACTTAGACTCCCTGCAATGGAAGCATCCTACAGGGGGGATTAGCTGGCTCCTGTGGGAGAAGGTGGGCCTGCAAGTACACCAAATACCAGCAAACCCGCAAATACACACACCTCCACAGCAGGAACAAATACACCCCTTGGGACCACTCACACAAAAAGTAAATGCCCATGCAAGATGCCTGACACATTGGCCAGACATATGAATTGGCTGCAAGTCACACCAATGCACTTGCCCCCTCAAACCCCTTCACACTGACAGCCATCGCACCTGTATGTATCCTCTCACTGTCTGGTCCTGCAGTGTGGCAGGAGTGCCCCCTGGCCTGGTTGTGAAGGTGTGTGCCCTCTATGACAATTGGGGAGGAGTAGGCATAGCACATACCAAAAGCCACACCCCAAACCACATATACACCATTCACAGGTGACACATGATAGTGAATGGAATGGCCACAGCAACATAGCTGACACCGTAGCATGGTGTCATTTACACAAGGCACTTTGGTGATCTGCATTCCACTCCTACATCGTGCAGTGTTGATTGCATCCCTCACACAACAATCCCCTCACTGTCATTGACACTTGCAACACAAGGAGCAACCTGGCCTGGGCAGGAGTAGGCATACAACTCACAGCAGCATAAGTCACACACACAAACCTCTGTCCCTTCGCCTGCCAATCCTGCAAGTTCTCCTGCCTCCGGACCTGCACCACACCCGCCAAGCCGAGCACCAGCAGCAACCACCTGAAGTGCTTCCTGCTCAACACCCGCTCCGACCACAGACACGCCGTGGAACTTTGGAACCTGCTCGACTCCACATCACCAGACGTCGCTTTCCTCACGGAAACTTGGATGAACGCCTCCTCAGCGCCCGACATCGCCATCGCCATCCCGGACGGATACAAGATCACCCGAAGGGACCGCGCAAACCAGACAGGAGGAGGCATCGCCATCGTCCACAAGAACACCATCCGCATCACGACCAACTCCGACGACACCTTCACAGCCGGCGAACACCTGCACTTCCAGATACACACCGACCCCAAGACCACCCTCAGAGGCACCCTCATCTACAGACCCCCAGGACCACGCACACAATTCAGCGAAGACATCGCCGACCTCATCAGCCCGCACGCCCTCCCCTCGGCTGACTACATCCTCCTTGGGGACCTCAACTTCCACCTAGAGAACAACAACGATCGCAACACCACCACCCTGCTGGACAACCTCGCCAACCTCGGACTCAAGCAACTGGTGACCACCCCCACACACCTCGCCGGCCACACGCTTGACCCCGTCTTCTCCTCCAGCAAGGACATCTCCTTCAGTCACACCACCGGACTCCACTGGACAGACCACAGCTGCGTCCACTTCAGCTTCAGCAGGATCACCACGCACCACCACCCGCAACAGTTTCCGCGCAGAAGCTGGAACAAGATCACCACCGACCAACTCACCACATCCCTGAGCCAGAACCCTCCCGCCAGCTCAACGAACCCCAACCAAGCCGCCAGCAACCTCACAAGATGGATCACCAACTGCGCAGACGACCTCGCCCCATTGAAGACCCCCAGTCAGACCCGGCAACAAGAAAGCATCCTGGTTCACCGACGAACTCAAGATATCCAAGAAGAACTGCCGGGCCCTCGAGAAAGCATGGCGCAGAGACCCGACTGCAGACAACATGACCACCCTCAAGCACGCCACCCGAAAACACCACCAGCTGATCCACACCACCAAGAAAACCGCATTCAAGGAACGACTGGACAACAACGCCCACAACAGCAAGGAACTCTTCATCATCGTCAAAGAACTCTCGAACCCCAGCGCCGGAAACAACGACATCACTCCCTCGCAAGACCTCTGCAACTCGCTCGCCTCGTTCTTCCACAGCAAGATCGCAGACATACACTACAGTTTCAGCACACAGCCGACGTACCCTATGACCGTTCCAACGCCCCCCACCTCCACCCTCCAAGCCTGGACCCCTATCAACACTGAAGACACTATCCGCACGATGAACTCCATCCACTCCGGATCACCAACCGACCCCTGCCCTCACCACGTCTTCAACAAGGCCGACGCCGTCATCGCACCCCACCTCCGGGACATCATCAACACCTCCTTCGTCACCGCCACCTTCCCAGAGAGCTGGAAGCACGCCGAACTCAGCGCCCTACTGAAGAAACCGTCAGCAGACCCCACCGACCTCAAAAACTACCGCCCCATCTCGCTCCTTCCTTTTCCTGCCAAAGTCATCGAGAAGACCGTCAACAGACAACTGGCCGCCTTCCTCGAGACGAATGGATCCTCGACCACTCGCAGTCCGGCTTCCGGGCCAACCACAGCACCGAGACCGCCCTCATCGCAGCTACCGACGACATCCGAGCCCTGCTCGACAACGGGGAAACAGCGGCCCTCATCCTCCTGGACCTCTCCGCAGCGTTCGACACAGTCTGCCACCGCACCCTAGTGCAACGCCTGAACAACGGCGGAATCCAAGAGAAGGCACTGGAGTGGATCATCTCCTTCCTCGCCGGAAGAACCCAGAGAGTCCGCCTCCCCCGTTCAGTTCCGAGGCCACCGAAGTCATCTGCGGCGTACCACAAGGATCATCACTCAGCCCCACCCTCTTCAACGTCTACATGAGCCCCCTCGCAGCCATCGCACGCCAACACAACCTCAACATCATCTCCTACGCCGACGACACCCAGCTGATCCTCTCCCTCACCAACGACCCCACAACCGCCAGAACCAACCTACATGAAGGGATGAAGGACGTAGCCGAGTGGATGAGGAACAGCCGCCTGAAACTGAACTCAGATAAAACGGAAGTCCTCATCCTAGGATCATCACCCTCCGCCTGGGACGACTCCTGGTGGCCCCCTGCCCTGGGCAACGCACCCAAACCAACGGACCACGCACGCAACCTGGGCTTCATCCTGGACTCCTCCCTCTCAATGACCCGACAAATCAACGCCGTCTCCTCGTCTTGCTTCAACATCCTACGCATGCTGCGCAAGATCTTCCGGTGGATCCCCACCGAAACCAGGAAGACGGTCACCCAGGCCCTCGTCACCAGCCGACTGGACTACGGCAACTCCCTCTACGCCGGAACCACAGCCAAACTTCAAAAAGACTCCAACGCATCCAGAACGCCTCAGCTCGACTCATCCTGGACATCCCCCGACACAGCCACATCGCCGGACACCTGAGAGACCTGCACTGGCTCCCCGTCAGCAAGAGAATCACGTTCCGACTCCTCACCCACGCACACAAAGCTCTCCACAACCAAGGCCCCAGATACCTCAACGACCGTCTGACCTTCTACACTCCCACCCGCCAGCTACGATCGACCAACCACGCCCTCGCCGCCGTCCCCCGCATCCGAAGAGCCACAACGGGAGGAAGATCCTTCTCCTACCTGGCTGCCAAGACGTGGAACTCCCTACCCATCCACCTCCGCCTTACCCAAGACCACCTCTCCTTCAGGAAGCAACTCAAGACCTGGCTGTTCGAACAGTAGCGGACCCCCCTCCCCCAAGCGCCTTGAGACCCTCCGGGTGAGTAGCGCGCTATACAAATGCTTGATTGATTGATTGATTGATTGATTGATTGATCCCTCTCTCATGAGCATGGGATAGTCTGCGATCTGCCGTTGTGAATACCCCTTACCATGGAGGACATTGACCACATAAATGACATCATCACGCACAGAACTCTGCCCCAACACCATCAGCTACGGATAACACCATCCAATGTGTGAAATGAGATGTGAACTAGGGACACACACAACAAAATAGTATCTTCACAGTGAATGCAGCCATACCGTACTGTGACCATGTTGTTCAGACACAACAATGTTACTCACAAATACAAGCACAAATGCCAGCACACAACGTCCAAATGTGCTACACATTGCAAGTGGAAGTGCATGTATATCATTGTTAAAGTATGAATGTTGAGAGGAGGGACACACCTGTGTCAGGCACATGAGGGCACATGAGTAGCAATGCCTATGTACAGTCAAACAATCATGAAATGAGATGTTCATGCACACAGCCCTACTTGCCCATCAAAATGCTCAAGCATCAAATGACATTGTGCTAAACCAAAATAGACACCCGTCACTGACAATGTAGGACAATGCAATGTAAATACACTCATCATGATGTGCAGTGGCAACTAATGTGTGCGAACCGTTGATGTGTGCAGAAACATTACATACATTGTGTGTCTCTTACACCCACAGGGGATGCTGGGGACCCAGCAAGAACAGAAGACGAATCCCAGCCCCAGACTCTGGATGACCCTGACCTCCCCGGTGTGGATGCCTCTATGTCCTCTTCGTACGAGGTACCTCCGGTGTGGCCCAGCTCCCAGCCCCAGCAGCTGCAACATCAGCACACCCTGCCACCACTCCTGGACCACCTGCAAACACCTCAATCACCCCTGCCAACACAGCCAGACCAAGGCAACAGGACAACGACGGCACAGGTACACAGGGCTCCCAGGAGCTGACAGACAACAACACCAGTGCCAACACAGACAGGGGCCCAGTGTCGCCTGTGCATGCCAGGGCAGGTCCTGCCCGTGTGGGCAGGGGTGGTGTGAGGGTGGTCAGGGTGAGGCCACGGCCTGCAGATGGGGCGGGACTGCAGGAAGATCCGCAGTTGGGACGCATCATCAATGCGTACCAGGAAAGCACCGGAGGATTTGGCCAGGTTGTGGGGATCCTCAGGGACATGCAACAGCAGCAGGCTGCACATCATGCCAGAATGGACTCCCACATGACCCGGACGGAGTCCAAAATGGACACAATTGATGAACTCACGGCCGTGCATAGGGACATACTGACATGCCTCCGCCAGATAGCCAACTACATGACCACACCTCCCTGTGTGCCCACTACATCAGTTGCCACTACATCAGCAACTGCCACAGGGAGGGAGGTGGACTCTAGTGGAGAGTCCTCTGCACCGCAGCAGCCTGAACTTGAGGGTCCCCCTGAGAAGCAGAAGAGGGGTCGTCCGAAGAAGGACAAGTAAGAGGCAGATGGCCATGCATACCCATTAGGACGTGACTACCTGTTCTAGACATCATCCAATGTGTGCAAAGCGTTCACCTTGTTGACTGTCGCTAAACTCCCACACATGTGATGGAGGGTCTAAGTTGGACCAATGTTCCAAAGGACTGTGGACTTTACTCTAGAAATTTCATCAATCAACACTACCAACTGCACTGTGAGCTTTGGATTCCTATTACACTGTACAGCACTTTCACTTACGTATAACTTACAAACACATGCATGTAAATAAATTCACTATAACACAATACATGCCTCTGTTGTGACTGAAACTTGGTTTGTGTTATTGAGAGGATGACCTGTGAAAAGATGTCTGTGCATGTGAACTACTACAGCTATGTAAACACAGTCATGGTGTTGTGACACATATGAGGTAGACACCCCACTACGTCAACACAGCACATACTTACCATGCCCATCTAACTCATCGTCCTAACTTATGTGAAAAGAGACAATGCAGTGAGATGCATATACACAACACACTTCTTGAGTCTGTGGCAAGATGCCCACAGGTACAGCATGGAAATGAATGTTGGATGTGTGGAGACCGACAACGCACATCCCAAAGTGAAGCACAGGTTTATCACACATTTGAAACATGTTGATGCCACCACAGATGAAAGGTAATCCCACGTGACAGTGGCCACACAGTCACCAAGTTTGGACGGAGGCACATACCCCGATCCCGTTTGTGTATTATTGAAAGAGGCGCTGAGGCAATTCGACGGAAGTGGCTAGAGGATTCTCGGTATATCTGGACCTATATACAAAAAATAAAAGAGGTCATCAAAAATCGTTTTGGATGGGCCTTTGTTGCTTGAAGATTTAAATTGCCTACTAGTGGAGGTCTGGGCTACCAGTTGTTCTTATGTGGAGTTTTTGATACAGGAAGGTTTCGCCAACAGTTACGTGGAGTATACACTTAAGTTTTGACAAAAGCTACGTGGTGTACCCATAAGAACATTACGAAACGTTAGTGTCAGTTTATGGAGGTTTTGTGACCCCTGTTTAACCTGTTTAAGATCCTTTGAATTAATGGAACAGGTTGTGATGGTGGGAATATACACATTTTTTTCCTGATGAAGGTGTTGGTCGATAAATTGTGACCTACCGAAACGCGTCGATGCTCTTTTAAAGTTGTGCTGTGTAACTATATGGGCATTTTGTCGGTCAAGAAAATTTAAAAAATATATATGCACAATTGTGTACTCTTTTCCGCTGTATGATTTTGATCCATTTTTAGTGCCAGCCATACTTTCTTTGTAGGAACTATCTTTTTTTCCCTACCTTGTTTCTCTCTTTTTTCCCCCCTGTTTTATATGCTGTTTGAACTATTGCTGCTAACTGTGTTTATTGTATTTTTGCACTTTTTTAAAACTTATCTGTTGATTTTAATGAAATAATGGTGTATATGATGATACGAAGATCTTTTTATAACTGTATTGAATAAAAATGTTTTAACCTTTTAATTGGTGGCTCCTATAGATATTTCTTGTGTGCACTGCCAGTATATTGGTAGCCTAAGAGATCCTTTGATTGTAGTTGGTTGGTATATGTGTGAATTGATGTAGAATATTTCCGAAGAAAGATGTTCTTTTGTGACTATGGAATAATTAAAGTCCAGGGGTGTGTGGCACATCACTTGTTGGTAGACGACTACTTCCACCCTGGAACTGGATTCTGGGAGTCGGGGGTCAGAGTTGAACAAACAGCCAAAGTACCCTGTGAAGGACAGTAGAACACAATAGAACAGCAATACACATGCCCGAAACATGTCACAAGATACCCACACAAAACCACGTAATCATGTCAACAGTGTTGAGGAGTACAGACTACCTGAAAGGACACATCACTGCACGCATCCAGTCAAGTAGCACACAGCCACACTGACACAGCAACTGAGCACCACCAACACATATCAGGCAAACACAATGCATTGACAAAACATCCCTGTATACTCACATTCAGGCGAAAAAGTTGTTGATGAGCTGTGTGCGGACATCACCCTCATCATCATCATCACTGGCATCGTGGCCCAGGCCAGGATCCTCCACAGGTGGCGGACGTTGGTCATCGTCATCCGGGATGAGAGGCAACTCCTTCCTCACTGCCAGGTTGTGTAGCATGCAGCAGACTATGATGATTTTGCACACCTTAGCAGGTGCATATGGGAGGGCCCCTCCTGTCTTGTCCAGGCAGCGGCAGCGGCTCTTCAGGAGACCAAAGGTCCGCTCGATCACTCTCCTGGTCTGACCATGTGCCTCATATTAGCGCATCTCTGCTGGTGTCACAGGGTTCCTGAGGGGTGTCAGCAACCACGGCATGTTGGGGTATCCGGAGTCACCTACATACAGACAATTGCACATTAGCTGAGTTTGAAAAGAGCGTGGAAAACAACATTGCCAAACACACACAATGTCAAACAGTCAGTACACACCGACAAGCCAGGGACGCTGGTTCTGCATCTGTGCCATCATCCTCGGGATGCGACTAATCCTCATGATGTACGCATCGTGCGCAGAACCGGGAAATCGTGCACACACATGTGAAATAGACATGTCCGCCAGACATACCACCAGAGCATTAATTGAATGGAAATGTTTCCGGTTCCGGTATGGCAGCTCATGTGTATGTGGTGGTACCAAAGCCACATGTGTCCCATCAATGGAGCCGATGACATGTGGCATCCTCCCCAGTGCATAGAAGTCACTCTTGATGTCAGTGAGTTGTTGTGGGTTAGGGAAATGGATGTAGAGGTCCAGGAAAGTTAACATTACCTCCAACACATCGCGCAGCACACAGCTGAACATAGTCTGTGACATCCCACTAGCAGACGCCACAGTGTATTGAAAGGTACCGGTGGCAAAGAAGTGAAGGGCAGCCATCACCTTCACCTTGGGGGTCAGCGCTGTAGGGTATGGCCGGCCAGGTTGCAAATGTGGGGCCAACTGCTCCGCCAAATCCTCAATCAGTGGCCTGGTGAAGCGGTACCGTCGGATGCAGTCACGTTCAACCGTGGTAGCAAGGTCAGGGAACGGTCTATGGACAGCTGGTCTCCTGCAGTACATAGGTGAGCAAAGAAAGATAGTAAGTTCCCCTACCTATGTGGCACTGACCATGCTATATTTCACATGAGACATCATAAAAAGACACAAGTGCTTTATGTGTGTGCTGTTGTGTATGGACATATATGTCACCTACATGCCTATCATCTCACATCTCATCTCAACATGTGTACACAACAAGTTCCATGTTGTGCTGTGTCAACTCAATGGGCTGTGTCACAGTACATCTGTACTGATGTCACATACCAAACACACACCACAGTGACAAGTGAGGACAGATGTCTTCCCTGCATCACAGCTCCTTGACAGGCAGATAATCAGGGACCTTGCATTGCCACACGGACACTGGCATGATGTGGCGTATCATGTACACGCCACTACACGCCCATGACTCCCACAGGAAGTGGCCCCTGATGTCTCTGCAGGACTTACATGGACATCTGTGACACACAGACACAACATCAATGTGCATGCACAAACCACATGGATGTGGAGACTGTTTACCATTGGGCACATGGAATCTGAGACATCAGAAACACAATATGCGCACAGACTGTGGATGTACATCACAATTGTGGCACTGGAACACCCTGTGACACACATACCATCCCACCTAAGAGTCAGGGTGTATGTAACATGTCATACACAAAATCCCCCTGGAACTGTGTACATGCCTCAAGCTCTGAACTGTACAGTTGTCTATTACAGTGGTAATGTGCACGAACACACAAAGGAAGCTGTCCCCATGAACCCTTGCACAGTCTGGGAGTGGCTGCCACAAAGTGCTACACAACAAATCATATGTTGACCCCAGTCGCGGCTCCTGGAGGGAGTTCCGCCGGGCGGTGATGTGCGGCGGGGGAGGGGCAGGGTGGGGGTAGTAAAACCGGAATCCGGCTGAACACAGGTAAGTTAGCAAATAAATAAATAAAACGAATTTCAGAGCGCGCTGCATCGCATTTGGCGATGCAGCGCGCTACGAAATTTGTTTTATTTATTTATTTGCTAACTACCTGGATTCGGCCGGATTCCGGTTTACTACCCCCACCCTGCCCTCCCCGCCGCACGTCACCGCCCGGCGGAACTCCCTCCAGGAGCCGGGACTGGTTGACCCCCATACACACACAGGTAATGCAGCCTTACATGCCTTTGGATACACTGTGTCACAGGCTGTGGTGTTGCAGGTGTGCACCTGAGTCCCTGGCAAGTAACAGTGGGTGGCATCTGTTAGTCAGTGACACCAACAGTGGCAGATGCGGGTGACTTCAGGAAAGACGGGTCGTACAGTACGAGACCGTTCCGTGCGCATGCCTGGCCCATAGATTGTAATGGGGAGAGACGCGGGTGAGTTTTCAAAATACGCGTCGTACACCCAGGGACCGAGCCGTGCATACGCATTGGCTATTGACTATCATGGAGATGGGTGCGTGTTGTTTTTCAAAATACACGTCGTACACCCAGGGGCCGAGCCGTGCATACGCATTGGCTATGGACTATCATGGAGACGGGTGCGTGTTGTTTTTCAAAATACGCGTTGTACAGTCAGGTACCGAGACGTGCATACGCATTGGCTATGGACTATCATGGAGACGGGTGCGTGTTGTTTTTCAAAATACGCGTTGTACAGTCAGGTACCGAGCCCTGTGCACGTATTGGCTATGGCCTGTCATGGAGACGGACGCGGATTCGAAACTTGTACGAATCGTGAGCCGAAAATTCAGTTGGCACACCACAACAATGTTGCAATTTCAATGGTGTTCTGAAGTTGAAATTTTAAACGATGCGGAAGGCGTGTACGACTTGTGCAATTCCATGGATTGGCCATATTCATTAGATGCAAACGTGTCAGACCAATTGCATTGTACGCATGGGACAGATTCTGACTCTGCAGCACAGATATAAGGCTGTGTGTGGCCCTGAGAGCTCACTTGCCTGCACTACATGCTCCAGATTGACATCTCTGCTACCACTGCTGCTGTCTCTGCATCCTCTGGCTTCAAGAATGGCACGTACTGTGGAGAGGGCCCCAGCCTTCACAAGAGGAGGAGAACCAGGCCCTGCTGGAAAGCCTCCTTCCACAGTACAGCAAGCTGTATGGGAAACCAGGGGAGCAGGTGAGTGTGCAAACCACATCCTTTCTCATTGTGCATGTTGTCTGACTAGCAGTACTAGCATTGTGTACACCAGTGGCTAGCATGCTCACTGAGTAGCTGTCACCCCCAAAGTGTGTAGTTACATGTACTGAACAGGTACTGTGCTGACAGAGTGCAAATTGAGTAGTTTGTCATTCCCAGGCAATGTTTGCATGTTGTAACTGCTGGACAACTGTCCATTACCATGGTTGCACTACCTGTGTACATCTTGTGCCCCTGTGATAGAGACATGTATTTGCAACTGTGTGATGCACAAATATGTTGCATGTGTAGTGATGCTCTTCTAACTTTGTCATCCTCACAGGTTGATGCCCATCAGAAGCAGGAGATCTGGCTGGCCATCGCCCGGGCAGTACGATCTGTGGGGGTCTACAGGCGCCGCATCCGCAACTGCCAGAAGAGGTGGCAGGACCTTCGTGGCTGGACCCGGCGGATCGCAAGAGTCCAGCTGAAGCTGTGGCCTCCTCGCAGGAGGGGCGGACGACAGCACCTGACACCCCATATGCTCCGGATACTGGCGGTGGTCTTCCCTGACCTGGATGGGCAGTTGAAGGCCGGACAGCAGCAAGGAGGGGGTAAGTGCTAGCCTTTTCTGTGACCTTTGTCTCACATGCTGTTTGCACTCCTTTAGGCTGGTTACACTCCCACAGTGCGTCTGTCTGCTACAACAAGAGTCATGTTCCTCAATTGTGTTATGCCCCATCCTCATCTGATACACAGGTGTGGCCCTTTCAGTCTGTGACTTCTGTCACTTGGGTTCTGTGTCCTTGCTGTTAACTAAGGTTAAAGTTGGGGACAGCATCTGCTACAGGGACTTTGTTGTGGGCTTCATGACTGGGTCAAATGGTTACACATTTGCCGAAATCTGACATGTACTGTGTGTGGTCCATTTATATGTGTCCAACTGCTGATCTGACTCACCACATGTGTCTGGGGTAATTACAACACACCCATGCAGCAGGTGAGACCAATGTTGGGGCCTCAGAAGAATGTACATCATGTGTGTCACACATGCCTAGCCACCTGCCTAATAGTCAGGGTAATCCCATGTTGCACAGGGAGCAGGACAGGTATACCCTCTCCGGCTATAATTAGCATTCTGCTCTTCTACTCCTGTGTGTCATCCAACATGTTGGACATTGTGTAATGTGCACTCAGGTGACTGCCTCTGTGTCATTGTGTACTAGCCTAGCTTTTCGGACTACTGGAGTGTGACACAGTTTGGGGTGTGCAGCCATCTGAGATGTGGCTGTTGAGTCTGCACATGGGGTAAAACGTAGGTGTATCATGACTTGAGTGTGCCCAATGGTCATTTCAACATTCAAGTGCAAGCAGCTAATTATCGTTCTCATCAGCCTGTGATGTATACATGTGTACAGAGTTGTGTTTGCACTTACTCAGATGTCACATGTGAATGACGTGGGTGCATCAGAGTCCTAATGATGTGGGTAGCAGGGGGTGTACATGTGCACTTGACAGCTACCGAGCTTGCATTCCCAAAACATCCATGATGGTGGCACAGTGCAGACTGCTGTTTTTGGTATGCACTGCCCCTGTGACAGGAGCCAGTGATGACTGATTTGCCAGACATGGCTGTTCCATGGCATACCACTTGCAAAGGTGTATCCTGCAGTATTGTGTGATGTCATGCATGCACCCCATTTTTACATTGACTATCAAGACATGACGCCATCATGGTGTCTGGTGATGAGTGATGAACCATTATATCGGCAATGACTCTGCCCATCCCTTTCCCTGACACATGTACTGAGTAACTGGCAGGAGAAGGGATATGTGTGTAGTGACACATTTCAATCTTAACTCTTGGAAGTTGGACAACGGTCTATGTGGTGCATGTGTGCACACATGATTGTTTCCATCCTACATGCACCACATAGATGACTCCATGGATATGAGGGATATGAGGGGCATGGTTGAGTGGCAGGCCGACAAGTGGCTAGTTCAAATATGTGTCAGCACTTTTTGCAATGTTTTGCAACTGATGCCAAGGCTTGATCTGTAATGTGCTGTACTTACTGTGGTGTGTCAGGTCAATACAGATGACTGATGTGGCTCTGTTTTTCATGATTGTTTGCAGATACATCTATGGAGACAGGAGGAGACAGCTCCATGGACCAGGAGGAGCTGCAGAGCCAGACTGGGTCAGCTGCCGGGGAGTCGGAGGAACCCAGTGGCACGGAGGGTGAGGGGAGCCACACCGAGGAGACCTCAGCGCCATCCACCTCAGCTGAGGAACACAGCAGCTCGGCTGATGACTCCCTTGTGGAGGCGGGTGTCAGCAGCCACCAGACACCAGCTAGCAAGTTTGTCCCCACCACCACCATCACCTCCCTCCCATCTGCTCCCACCCCACAATGTGGTGACACTAGCATGCATAGTAATTCCCCTGTGATGACAAATGTAGATGTTGCACATACTGTGAAGCACAGTCACCTGTGCACACTGGGTCATGATTCCTGACCAACAAACTGCCATCACAAAAACAGAAACCACAGGGCATGGCCTGTAATGCAAGGCCCAAATGGAGGTAGGGGCCTAGCTACAACACAACTCACATTTGGCCACTCCAAACACCACACACCTGGATCTGCACCAATGTGCATCAGTGAAGCCCACATGGACTGGTGACACTGCACATGCACCCATGACAATGCCAGGGGTGGGGGTGGGGATCTAAGGTACCCATCATTCATCACACGTGCCCAGTCAACGACCCTCGTGAATGTCTGACACACTGCACAGTATGAGGGACATTGCCATAAGCTGAAATGTACTAGAATCATTGGGATCCCTGCCACAGTCACACACCAATTAAGAACCCAAGGAGACCCATATTGAACACATGCTGACACCTTCCAACATTGCACCACTGTACCTGAGGAGTGGTAGCAGTCACACAGACATACACGTGTCACAATCACTGAAAGATACCACATAGACATAACAACATGATGGCGGAAACACAAAATGGCCTTGGGGAATCCTGAATGTGTCCCACGTGCATTTGCCCACATCCCAGGAGCTCACAACAAACACACCTAGGGATGACACCCTAATGACCAGTAGTTAGCCATGTACCAACAGCCAAGAAAACCCTGTCCAAGCTGTGAGATGAACACAGGACAACTCAGCAAGCACCACAAACTGGAACATCTGTAGGGAATACAGCCTGTGTAGTAAAAAGGAATGGAAGGGAACACACACAGACGTGCTCACAGAACACACACCATGGGCTCAGGCAATGTCACGGAATAACACACTGCCATGAGGTGACTCCACTCCTGTGGAAGGTCATCTGTGCCAAACGTTGTCTTGCAGGGCTCTGTCATGTCACCATAAAACGTGGTCACTGAGCCAACATTTACAACACAATGAAGGCTCTGGTCACATCAGCCTGTGTATGGGGGGTGTCCCTCAAGTCATCTGCACAACTCAATACACATGTTTAGCAAGTTGCACTGATGACACAATAGACTTCCACATCATTGATGCGCAAACCTGCATGTCCAGTGGAGATGGGCCCACAGTCAGGGAGATAGACAAATTTATCAATGTTGAGCCCAACAGATGTGCATGACTGCAAGCCACAAATGTCATCTGGCAAATGAAAGATGAAAATCCCTGTGCAAAATTTGGTAATCATGACACACTCAGATTGCTGCAAAGTATGACATGGATACAGACCACAATTGGACACATATCCCATGGGCCACATGGAGTCCATCACACCAACACTTCACTTTCCTGATCTCAACAACAGTATTACAACAGCAAATGCATGATAATACTCAACAACATCATGTACATCAAAAGCAAAACCACTAGATACCAATAGAGGCTTTATTCAGCAATTGGAACTTTTAAACTGTGAAGTCCAAAGTAAACAAAGGCCAATGGCCAGTCCATTCACATAGTCCAAATAGGGTGAAATGTGACAAATGTCACCCATTGCTTGCCTGCACTGCTACCGACAGGGGACATCCCCCCTTGGAGGGGCATACAGATGGGCCGGCCAGGCACGGCAGGGACAGATCAGGGGATAGCAGAATGAGGCAGGGGAGGGGTGGTGGGTGCAGGAGTGTCACTGGCAACTGCAGTGGAGGTGTCTGATACAGTGGGCGCCGTCACCACTGCAGGGCTCAAGCCAGATGTGGTGGGTGCCGGCACCAATGCAGGGCTCAAGCAAGATGTGGTGGGTGCCGGCACCAATGCAGTGGGCAGGTCAGATGTAGTGGACGGGTTCTCCACTGCAGTGCCCAAGTCAGACGGGGTGGATGTGGACTCTACTGCAGTGCCAATCTCCGAAGGAGTGGAATGGGGTGCAGATGAGGTGGCCAGGACAGAGGGGGGGACACGGTCTCCACACCAGTGGCAGGAACAGGCTGGGCGTGTGGGGTGGGGGTGGAAGTGCATGTGCCAGGGGGAGGGCCTGATCATTTTGGGGATGTGGTATCCGTGTGTGTGGGAACCTGGGCAGGGTGTGGCGGGGGAACCTGTGGAGTGGTGACCTGGGGGCTGGAGGATGGAGACTGTGTGGTGGAACTGTGTGCTTTTGGTGGGGTCTTGCTCTTCCTGGTACGGGGGGATTTGCGTATGGGGGCCTCAGTGTTACTGCGCCTGGGGGAGGGTGTCCGTGTGGCAGGGGAACTCCCCTCTGTGCGTGGTGACTTCCTCTTCCCCTTGTGAGTAGGATCAGATGGATCTGTGGGGAAGAGGCCAAGGTCACAGAGGAAGAGCTTCTGTGAAGGGGGTGTTGCAGGTGAGGCAAGGGAAGGGGCTTTGGAGGGAGAGGTACCTGAGGACTGTGGAGTGCTCATGGATGCCTGTGTGTGTGTCTGGGCCCCATCCCCTGTGTGTGTGGTATGAGTGGATCACTGACAGAATATCGAGGAGCAAAATATCGACCTGGCAAAATATCGAGGAGAAAATATAGAATGCCAGAATATCGAATTCCTATCTACAAACAGGTAAGTACAAAAATATCGAATCCAAAATATCGTTGTAAAAAATATAGTTAGTCAAAATATCGAATTTTTTAAATGTCTTAAAAGTAATGTAAAATTAATAAAATAATACATATAATTAACTAAAACATACTTAAAAATACTTAAATAACCTTAATATTAATAAATATTTAATGTAAGTTAAAAAAATAAACATGCATTTTTATTTTTTAATACATATATATATATTAACGTAATATTAATAACAAATATTCAATATTTTTAGCGTAGGATAGCGGGAGGGTAAAATTTACTATTCCCACTCCAGTGAGTGCAACAGTAGGGAAAGCGTTGGATAGCGGGAGGGTAAAAATTAATATTCCCACTCCAGTGAGTGCAACAGTAGGGAAAGAGTTGGATAGCGTAGGGGTAAAAATTACTATTCCCACTCCAGAGAGTGCAACAGTAGGGAAAGCGTTGGATAGCGTAGGGATAAAAATTACTATTCCCACTCCAGAGAGTGCAACAGTAGGGAAAGTGTTGGATAGCGTAGGGGAAAAAATTACTATTCCCACTCCAGTGAGTGCAACAGTAGGGAAAGCGTTGGATAGCGGGAGGGTAAAAATTACTATTCCCACTCCAGAGAGTGCAACAGTAGGGAAAGCGTTGGATAGCGTAGGGGTAAAAATTACTATTCCCACTCCAGAGAGTGCAACAGTAGGGAAAGCGTTGGATAGCGTAGGGGTAAAAATGACTATTCCCACTCCAGAGAGTGCAACAGTAGGGAAAGCGTTGGATAGCGGGAGGGTAAAAATTACTATTCCCACTCCAGAGAGTGCAACAGTAGGGAAAGCGTTGGATAGCGGGAGGGTAAAAATTACTATTCCCACTCCAGTGAGTGCAACAGTAGGGAAAGCGTTGGATAGCATAGGGTAAAAATTACTATTCCCACTCCAGTGAGTGGAACAGTAGGGAAAGTAATGATTTAATATTTAAATTTAAAAAAAATAAGTATCAATACCAATAAAAAATTAATTAAAATTAATTACCAATTACAACATATTTAATATTTAATTAATTATAAATACCAATAAATATTATTTATTAAAAATTAATTACCTATTAATAATTAATTAACAACCAATTAACTTTCAATACCAAAAATTAATAAGTAATACAAAATGTTTACCAATTAATAATTAATTAACAGTAAATTAATTATCAATACACAAAAATATTTTCAATAATTATTTAATTACAATTAAATTACTTCCCACCCTATTCCCCTATAAACCCACAACCCGCTCCGGATAATAAATTAATACAATTAATATAATTATCAATTAATCAATTAATAAAAATTAATTACCAATTAATACAAATTAATTACCAATTAATAACAATTAATTACCAAATAAAAATTAATTAACAATAAATTAATAATCAATACCAATAAATAAAAATAAATAATTACTGAATTACAATTAAATTACTTCCCACCCTATTCCCCTATAAACCCCCAACCCGCTCTGAATAATAAATTAATACAAGTAATATAATTATCAATTAAAAAATTAATAACAATTAATTACCAATTAATAAAAATTAATTACCAATTAATAAAAATTAATTACCAATTAATAATTAATTAACAATGAATTATTTATCAATACCAATAAATAAAATTAAATAATTACTAAATTACAATTAAATTACTTCCCACCCTATTCCCCTATAAACCCACAACCCGCTACAGAACTGAAACGCAAAATTAAATTAAAAATAATTAATAATTCTTAAAAATTAATATATAATTTACTATAATTAAATTACTTCCCACCCTATTCCCCTATAAACCCACAACCCGCTACAGAATTAAATTACGCAAAAATTAAATAACATAAAATTCATTACTTTAAAAAAATTAAAACATATATTACAAAAATAATACATACTTTTAACACATATACTAACACTTAAAACACTATAAAAAAATTCGATATTTTTAACAACTATATTATGACTGTCGATATTATGACAATCGATATTTCTTACCTGAATTTCGATATTCTGCACCACTATATTTTGGCAATTCGATATTCTGTCCATTCTATATAAAAAACTCGATATTTTGGCAATTCGATATTAAAAATTCGATATTATGTCTGTTCACCGTATGAGTCCCCTGAGTGTGCATGCGTGTGCGTTGGGATTTGGGCTTGCGTGGCCGTGTGCTGCTCGTGTCTGTGATGGTGCTTGCCTGTGCCGGTGTGTGTGTGTGTTGGACAGGTGGGTTAGTGGGGATTGTGGATGGGGCAGAGGTAGGAGGGGTGAGTGACTGTTGGAGGAGGGACACTGCTGCTGTCAGTGAGGAGGCCATGGACTGATTGGTCCTCTGTAGGGCAGACATGTTAGATGAGATGCCCTCCATGAAGGACACCAGTTGTGTCAACAGACTGGTGTGAGCATTGAGGACACTCAGCACCGATGTCTGCCCTACATGGAGCCGCTTAAGCAAGTCCACAGACTCCACACTCAGGGCAGCAGGGGAGACAGGGGCAGGGGGTGCGGTGCCTGGCACAAAGGAGACATGGGCCCCAACATGGGACCCTCCACGGACCTCAGTCACTGTGTACACATCTGTGTGATTGCAGTTCTGCCCCCCTCATGTGTTGTGTAGTACCCTGGGGACACTGACACATACACACACGTTGTGTTTGATATGCAGTGTGAGTCTGGCTGGCTGTGTCTGTGCATCTGCAGCACTGCATTGGTATGTGTTTTGTGGGCCATTGGGTGGATGTTGGTTGGAGATTCTTCCCTACTGTCCCTGGGACTCTTGCCTCATCAGTGTGCACATTCATCATGTTTGGTATGTCCCATAGCTTCCATGGTCTGGGACTGTGTGACCTAACAGCTGCAGCATCCACGGAATGCTTAGTTTGTGTATGTGTTTGTTCAGGTATGTATGTTTGCATTATGATGGCCACTTCTGACATTGTCCAATTGGACACTGGAGGCATTCTCAGCCCCCATGGGCGATGCTTGTCTGCACATGGCAGAGGGTGTTTTTGTTGCACAGCAATCTTTGCCTCACCACATCTGTGTCTGTAAGGGACACAACCACTACTTTGCCTCACACGTGCTTGTGGTTTTGGGACCAGGAATCATACATGCTGTTTGGCAGTTGCAATTTTTTTCATGACAACACTCACCTTTAGCTCACTGTGGTGTGTGTGGGTTTAGACCCCATTACCACAATGTGCAAAATGTGCTGTACTTTAAAACCCCACATTCACATTTTGCTTAGTGTGGTGAGTGGGGGTTTAGACCCCATTTCCACAATGATCATGGACTGGTGTAGTTTTGAACCACACACTTACATTTTGGTCACTGTACTGATGGGGGGTTTAGAACCCATTACCACAGTGATCATGTAATGCTTGAATAGTGAAACACACACTCAGGTTTTGGTCACACATGTGATGGGAGGTACATTGTCTGTTCACTGTCAGATTCACTGTTGTAGGCATTTGACATGGGAAACCCACTATTGCCATGATGGTAGGGGTGGTGTGTTTTGCATACACACTCACCCTATGTGTGTGGATGCTGGTAGTGTTATGCATCCCCATCCTGTGTGTGGCTACTGCTAGTACAGGTTGGCATCCAGCCCCTATGGGCTGGGCACTGGTGGTAGTGGTAGGCATCCAGCCCCCTATGAGTGGGGATGGTAGCAGTGATAGTCATCCAGCATCCTGGGAGTAGGGGGTACTGATAGTGGTAGGCATCCAGCCCCCTATGAGTGGGGGGTATTGGTAGTGATGAGCATCCAGCCCCCTATGAGTGGGGATGGTAGTAGTGATAGTCATCCAGCATCCTGGGAGTAGGGGGTACTGGTGGTGGTAGGCATCCAACCCCTATGGGCTGGGCACTGGTGGTAGTGGTAGGCATCCAGCCCCCTATGAGTAGGGGGTACTGGTTGTGATGTGCATCCAGCCCCCTATGAGTGGGGATGGTAGTGGTGATAGTCATCCAGCATCCTGTGTGTAGGGGGTACTGGTGGTGGTAGGCATCCAGCCCCCTATGGGCTGGGCACTGGTGGTAGTGGTAGGCATCCAGCCCCCTATGAGTAGGGGGTACTGGTAGTGCTAGGCATCCAGCCCCCTATGAGTGGGGATGGTAGCAGTGATAGTCATCCAGCATCCTGGGAGTAGGGGGTACTGGTAGTGGTAGGCATCCAGCCCCCTATGGGCTGGGCTCTGGTGGTAGTGGTAGGCATCCAGCCCCCTATGAGTAGGGGGTACTGGTTGTGATGTGCATCCAGCCCCCTATGAGTGGGGATGGTAGCAGTGATAGTCATCCAGCATCCTGGGAGTAGGGGCTACTGGTAGTGGTAGGCATCCAGCCCCCTATGGGCTGGGCACTGGTGGTAGTGGTAGGCATCCAGCCCCCTATGAGTAGGGGATACTGGTTGTGATGTGCATCCAGCCCCCTATGAGTGGGGATGGTAGCAGTGATAGTCATCCAGCATCGTGGGAGTAGGGGGTACTGGTAGTGGTAGGCATCCAGCCCCCAATGGGCTGGGCACTGGTGGTAGTGGTAGGCATCCAGCCCCCTATGAGTAAGGGGTACTGGTTGTGATGTGCATCTAGCCCCCTATGAGTGGGGATGGTAACAGTGATAGTCATCCAGCATCCTGGGAGTAGGGGGTACTGGTAGTGGTAGGCATCCAGCCCCCTATGGGCTGGGCACTGGTGGTAGTGGTAGGCATCCAGCCCCCTATGAGTGGGGATGGTAGCAGTGATAGTCATCCAGCATCCTGGGAGTAGGGGGTACTGGAAGTGGTAGGCATCCAGCCCCCTATGAGTGGGGGGTACTGGTAGTGATGTGCATCCAGCCCCCTATGAGTGGGGATGGTAGTAGTGATAGTCATCCAGCATCCTGGGAGTAGGGGGTACTGGTAGTGCTTGGCATCCAGCCCCCTATGGGTAGGGGGTACTGGTAGTGATGGGCTTCATGCCCCTATGGTAGAGCTGTTGCTAGTGTACAGCATATCAACATCCCTATGTGTGTGTGAATTATTGCGGGTACGTGTCGTTTGTTTCTGTGGTGGGTGTCTGACTTACCGTCTCCAACGTAGGCATCTGTTCCTGATCCTGTCATAGATGTAAAGTAGTGGGATGACATGCGCGATGGGATTCATGCTGTCTTCGTCTCGTACACACTGATTGTTGCTCCATCTCGTACCCATTGCTAGTTGGTCCGTCTCGTAGCAGTGGATCGTGTTGTAGCGCGAATCGTGCCTATAATACTGCTCTCCCGGATGCTGTGACGTGCTGGAAGTGGCGACCCGTTCGGCGCGCAGGAAGTGCGCATCGTACTTGTCCGGCCGGAAACTGCTGTGTATTTGCTTCCGTGCGACTCGATTCGGCGTTTACGGATCCGGCTCGTACGGGAACTGTAGCTGGGATCGGAGCGTACGGCTCGTTCGGATTTTGAGCACGTTTGCGCATTGTACTTCCTTGCCCGGATGGACCGCCTGCCAGTACGTGTCGTTCGGAAGGTAAGCCTACGAGCGGCTCTTTGAGGGCATACTGAGCGAGATCGGAATTGGCCCCTAAATGTTTTTTCATTTTCATTTTCAGAATTGTGACTCAAAATCTGACTTTACCATTAACGATGATTTAAAATTACAATTCATTTGAATCTAAACATGACATTTCTACCTGCTCCCAATCAAATGTTAGCACTTATTAAATGTAATAGTGTGACTCAATATTATCCAATGGGAGAGGTAGCCCTTACAGTAGTGAAAAACGACTTTAGGAGTTTTTCACTACCAGGACATGTAAATCTTAATCCCACATCTCCTACTTTTTAAATACAATGAACCCTGCTCTACATCCCTTTAGGGCCTACCTTAGGACTGACTTATGTATTAAAAAGGAAGGTTTAGGCCTACTAGAGTTTTTTTGCTAGGTCAAAATGGCAGTTTAAAACTGCATCATAGACCTCAGTGGCAAACAGAAAACAATGTTTTTAAAATGCTACTTTAGTGGATGCATAATGAGTGTTTCAGGCCCACTAAATATTTAAATTAAAGGCTCTAGGTACCATATACTACCATTTACTAGGAACTTACAAGTAAAGTAAATGTGCCAATCATGTCTAGGCCAGTTATACCATGTTTTAGGCAGAGAGCACAAGCACTTTAGCACTGTTTAGCACTGGTAAAGTGCACAGAGTCTTAATGCCAACAAAAACATATTAAGAAGACAGGAGGGTGAAGACAAAATGTTTGTGGGAAGACCACACCAAGGACATCCGGTGCAACACCAGGATTGCGAATAGTGTCCACTACAATATGAAGCTAGGTGGCCACCTGTTAAGGCAGGAATACTTGAATGACAACGTAGCCTCATCTTTCTTCTGGATCCCCACCACCTGAAGGACATAATGGAGCACAGGAGACTGTAGAGTAGGGATCAGGGCACTGGTATTATGGGTAAGAGAGGTGTAGCTTCTCTAACTCAGCAGCCCCTCCCCAGTTCCCCAAAAGCTGCTCTCTACTGGAGTATGCTGCAAAGACTGTCACCTTGCCACCAGCAGACCCAGAACGTGAATTAATAAATGAATGAAAAATGCCCATCTGCAGGGCTGGAGCAATAAAAGGCAAAAAGACCCAGGAGCATAGGTAAGGTAGATAGGACCGTTATAGCAGGAGTCTTTCAACCAAATATACCCACATACCCTGGCTGACCAGAAATCCCCTGCACTTGCTAGAGCACAACCACAGGTGTATTATAAGGTAGGGCAGTAACTGTAAATGATGCAGCAGGTACAGTGGCACTAGGGCCCAGGGATATCAGGTATATTAGGGGTAGAGCTACATTTTGCTATCAAACTGAGGATGGGGTTCCTCAATGAATCAGTGCCCATTTTCACTGGTACATACCTCACGATGTGAAGTCCATGACAAAGACTAGGACTTGAACTCAGAGTTATGAAGATTACTGATAAGTTACTGGGCATGCATAGGGAAAGTATTAGCAACCGGGTAAATTTGGTGCCTATGTGAGTTTGACACAAACTGCTTTAACCTCTGACTGTAAGAAGATTATACATGTGTGTGTGTGTAAATATTAGAAACTTTTCTTGTGAACTCACTATATGCGCAGAAAGTAGAAGCAGCCATAGGAACTTAGTACATGTCTGAGAAAGATGATGACTTGTCAAGTACTTTTTGGCTTTGGGAATGGGCACTGCAGTCAGTTGTTTGATGGCTTTACCCTAAGCATCTCATTAAAACTGAGGAAGACCTTCGTCCTATAAACTCATAAAGTGTATCCTTCCCTTGCTGTGGAAGAATAAAAGATTGTATTCTTGAGTTAGTACTCAAGAAGGTAGATCCAGTCAAGTGATGAAATTTACAAAAGCAACTACAGTACTAAAGAAAAGCTAGCATAAAGCTAGGCATAATGAATTGTCTTTTTCTGAAAAAAACTGATTCCCAGAGGGATTAAAATAGAGAACACATGATATATTTAAAAGTACCAGTGCATTTGCCTTGCACTAGTGACAGACTAATATTGTGTTTCAAACAATAATTGGATGATCACACTTAGCTGCAAATGTTACAGCCAATTGTAGCTTGATTGCATGTTGGATAAATATTTTGGTATGCGCCACCACTTTTTGAAGTATAGGTCCAAAATAATAAAATAAAAAAATTAATTTCGAAGATACTAAATTCAAGGGAATTTTCTGTATGCACTCACACACACACACACTATTATCCAATGTCCATCTGATCTTATACCTGCCTTGTACTTAATTATCTGTCTGTCTTGTAAACCACTAAATAGACTAGCAGTACCTCTATGTGCTGTTGACGTGCAAGAGAATAGCTCATATTGAATCCAATTACATTATTGTTTCAATTAAAACCATTCCAGCATATCTTTGGTTGGTGAGTCTCTGAGAGCATTACTATTTGTGCTCGGGAATCTTTTAAATAAGGAAATATTAGTGCATATTTTCTGGGATTAGTTAACCCATTAGTATTTAAGGTTAAGATCAGTGCCATATTCACATGTGAGGCTTTTTATATGTGTAAGGTGAAAAAACAAATCTCGCTTGACCCTCTTTCCATTTTCTACCCTCCCATCAAACCAGAGACCAACCCAAATATACCTTCTGACAGGTTGAAATTGGAACATGGTCCAACCTAGGCTCACTTAAAACGTTCTTCATAGAAGAAGTTGTGCTTTTTCCATATCTAAACACAGTTTCTGGAAACATTGTCATCAGCAGCTTTGATGGCAACCTATATATTACATGCCTTAACTTCTTGCAGATTCTTTATACGTCCTTATGTCAGTGGGTTGGACACTATAACTTGGAGAGTTATTTATATGTTTAAGGGCCCAGGAACAGTTTTTCTGATTACAAGCTGGAACATTTTGAACTTCATCTATCTCATGGAATATCTGAAAGGCTCTCTTCCATGCCATTTTCAAATCAGTGATTGTCACAATAGAGGCCAGCACAACAAACATTTTGAACTAATGTTGTAGTGTCCTCATTTCACGAAGATGACTCGCCGTGTTGAATGATAAACCAGGAAACAACTAAAAGGAGTATCCAGACAATATCTTGATGTGCTTCAATTCCCTTGCTTTTTCAAGTATTTTTTCTTTGGTAATGAAGACTTAGAAAAACACAATAAAAGTTTTTGGAGGGGTTTCAGGCTTTGGTGTACAAAATTGAATTCTGTGGGCCCTCCTAATGATAAGCAGCTCTGCATATGATTCTTTCTCTTCACCAAGTTTGTTTTCCATAGCAGTTCTGCAATCTACTTAATTGTAGACTTAGCTACTCTGGTTATCTGAGGAAGTATATTGAAGCCCTTGTTTATACCTACATTTCTAATATTCTTTCTCCAAGGTCAGTTTTCTAATTCTTCAATTTTTTCCTCTAGGATTTTCTATTGTGCACCTTGATGTTTAGTCTCCGATTGAAAACTGGCCTCCAGATTAGTGATTTGCTCTTCTGTTGCAGCAGTAGATTCTAATATTGAACCCACCATGTTGGCTCATTCGTTTTCCTTTTCAGTCAAACTTTCAAGATTTACCATGTGAATGTTTTGTGTTAATTTTATTTCCATTAATTCTTCTTGGATTGTTTTCAACAAAATCATTGTAAAGTTTCAGACTATGTTGAATTGTACAACACATTCTTTTCTCTCATATGATACAATCAGGAAATACTCCTGGTGTTATCTGTTCTAGTGCTTCTCAGCTTTTTGGCAATGGACTTTTCATGATTATACTCTTTCTGATCACTGGTGCCGACTCAGTCTGTTGATTGATATAGAAGACAATAACTGGAGCCTTTCTGCAGAGCAGAGATTGAAGAGTCAAGTGGCAGTTTGGTTGTGACCTTTTTATCATGGAAAGTGCTATTTCTTGATTATGAGCAAGGGTTAGGGTCTCAATGGATCTCCACTTTGGGTCAAGGTTTTCTACCTCCCAGTATTCATCTTGTTGCTGAGCCCAGTTTTGTAACAGTGGGAAACGTCTTTGATTCAAGCTGTGTTTCAGGAATTCTTTTCTCTGGATGGAATTTAGCTCTTGTAGATTCTTCTTGTGTCTTACATTTTTATTCTGGCATTTCTTTTCAAGGTCTGTATGCCCAGAGTTTAAGTTTACTTGCCTCTACCCCAATTCCTTAATTTTGTATAAGCTCATTCATTCTCATCCCTAAAGGTAATATTGTCTATGAGCGATTAATAACTCTTTTGGATGGTAAACCTTCTGGGTTTTTAATGTGTGGTCTTTGTAATGACTCTGTGATTTGTATCCTTGTTTTCTCATTCCTTTCCAAGAGATCATGCTCATCCAGCAAAGTTATTTCTATCATACCCCCTACTGTGTGGGGTTTCTCCTCGGCTTTTGAATTAAGTGTCTCATTCAAGGCTAGGACACCAATAGTTGTGTTGCTATTTATTTCTCCTCATTTTCTCTCATGGGGAGAAGAGACTTTTTTGGTAAAGCACATCTTCCTGAATTGATGATATCTTAACAGATGTGTTTTCTTTACACTGCAGATTGATTCTATCCAATTCATTTACTTGTTCCTTCTTTACTTTCAGTGATCAAAGGCACACTGCTGAAAGCCATTCAAATCTCAGTTCTTGTTCTTGTATGTTCTCAACTCATGAGGCTAAATTGTTCAACCGGATATATTATTTCATTAGAGGATTCCTGTAAGTGTTATATTGGGACCTCTGTCAATTTCTCAGTCGATGTATTTCTACTATGTCATCACTAATAGTGTGTTTGTATTTTCATTGTAGAGTCAGGGGCAGTGAGTTTGTGAACTGTATGTGGAATCTATAAGCAGACTCTCACACAAATCTATGCCCTTCTTCCAACACTCCTACCCCCACTTTCATCTGCTTTCTCCAATTCCTCTCCCTCTTCCTATGCTCGGCTCATTGCCTGCTCTATATACAGGATGTAAAATGAGTCCCACTACATTACCAGGCCAGAGAAGGCCAATCACCTCTTTCGTTAGTCCTTCGGCGGCAACATCATCCCCAATTTCTCACAGTCTTATGACCTCTCCCTGCTAGAATGCAACATCTCGCCTGGCTCTGTGTCTCACCAAGCACAAAACTAACTAGGTGCACTCGCTCTCCTCCTACTGGATCCCACACAGTGTACTGAGGGGCCGATTATGATTGCGGAAGGACCGTCACCGCCAGCCCGGCGGTGGCGGTCCTTCCCACATCGGACCGCGATTTTCCCACCGCAAGATTACGATGGCGGTGGGATCCAGAACGCAACCGCGGCGGACGCAAAGACCGTCCACCACGGAACCGCCACAGGCAATCGTTCCGATTGCCTGGTGGAGCGGTCTGCATCCGTAAAATGGTGGCAGTGCGTAGCAGGCACCGTCCTCCAAATTATGATGCGGTCTTCCGCCAGCCTTTCCGCGGTGGGTAAACCGCCATTGAAAAAGGCTGGTGGAGGATGGTTTTGGGGGCCCGTTGCGGGCCCCCAATGTGTTGGGGGGGTGTTTGTGCACTAGGGGGGTACCCATGGTACCCCCCAACATTTCACTGCACCAAGTGGCAGGCACCGTGTGGTGCCTGCCACGTAGTGCAGTGAAATGCACGACATGTATTTTTGACATAGCGGCGGGTGCTGCTGTCAGCAGCACCCGCCGCAATGTTAAGAATGCAAGGTGCAACCGCCATGGTGGCGGTCGCATCATAATTCGGTGTGCGGAACCGCCGCAGGTATTGCGGACGGTCCCGGTCACCACCACCATGGCGGACGGACTCCAGTCCGTCCGTCATCGTAATCGGCCCCTTAGTCTCCACCTGTAGATCCACCGCAGAGCAACCAGAGCACCTCCTCTCCAGTTTCAAGCCGTGGGGCACATGCGGTAGGGACTCAAGGTTTACCTGACCAGTATAATTGTATGGGGAGTTTCAACTTGGTTTTTATCATAATCCGGTTCATCAAAGCCACATTACTGGCTAAAAATCAATATAAAAATCCATTAAGAAGCATCTGCTACATCTAGAAAAAACATGGGGAAAGCAATGCTTTCAGATAAAAAGCAATACACCTATAAAACCTCTCAATATGCCATGGCTGCTAGACTAGATTACTTCTTGAACACTGCAAGATTCATTTTATAGAGGTTAGTCCAGCTATCCTATTCGACCACTGCAGTATAGTAATGGATGTTGAATTAGTAAGAATTTCAGTGGAAAAATTACTACCATAGGGTAGGTTTAAAGGTCCACAGTTAAAGAAAACCAGACTTATAGCATTCAGAATGATTCTGGTGCAAGGCCTAATTGTGCAGAAGTGCATGTAGTATGGGACTGTTTAAAGCGGTTCTGTAAAGGAAATGCATTTCTTGGGAAGCAGCAGAAAAATCTATCATACTGAAATGTTATAAATTATCTACTAGCAGGAGTTGGGGTACCCATATTAGGCCCTAGCGTATGTGGTCCCCGGGTTCATAAAGGCTCGGGTAGGGGGAACATGCAACCCCCTCTTAAAAAACAGAAAACAGCTCGAATGGGGTCCCTGGGTCCTGCAAAGGTTTGGGAAGGAGGGCCATACGTAGAATAAAAGATATGCATGGAAATTAAAATGGTCTTTGAGATAAAACAGTTAATAACTGTGTTTAATTATCAGCGGCGCATCCAAATGAGGGGAGCTGGGTCCAGAATGTTAGCATTGCACACAAAAAGTAAAGCAGCAAAAGATAAAATTAAAGGCATCGAACAACTAAATGGCTGCATTATTTCATCAGTTTTTCTGAGAATTGTATGGAAAAAAAATAAAGTAGAAATGAAATCCACTTATTTCATCATGGGCTTCCAACAACCCACATAGATTGATCATATATTAAATATTTACTGAGATGAAAGGCACATGGTTGAAATGGTCTGGGGAGTGAGATATATAAAGCTTTTTTCATTTTAACTTCCAAACTATATAATATTTACAACCATAAATGGAATACATGAGAACATACTGATACTTTTATAGACAGGCTGTTATCTGTTTTTCTATAGCCTGGGAAAAATGAGTACATTGTACTTCTTATCGACCCATCATGTCCTGAACAAGTATTATAAAATCACAATCAAAATATTAGCAAATTGATGAGTTCCTGTTGCTAGGAGTGTGGTGCGTCTTGACAAAACCGGCTTTATTCGCGGTCAAATACTGAAGAAACCCATACCAACATTCAAATAGATGTCATCTCGGATCTTTCTGCTGAAAATAGGCATGGTTTAGTTTTATTTCTAGATGCGGAGAGAGCTTTCGACCTGGTGAACTGGGATTTTTTGTGCGCAGTGTTAAATCGAATGAAAACGCATCTCCAGTTCATCATGTAGGTGAACACGCCGGGAACAAGCCCTACTCATGAGTAACAGGAGCATTGCCGAGGCTGTACGCAATAGTCGTGTGACATAACAGGGATGTCTGTTGTCCCCATTCTTGTTCTTGCGGTATATTGAACCATTTGCCATAATGATATGAACAGATAGGCTACTACATGACTGTCTCCAGGGGGTGGGGTGGAAATAAGATAAAACAATATGCTAAGAACGTGGCTTTGTATCTCGATCCAGAGGAGGGCAAAGTGCGAAGCGTACTTAGTGGCCCATATGTACGAATCTTCCATTTTGTATTTCCTAAATAGTGAATCCTAAGAAATTGCTGTTTAGGAAATGGACTTTACTAAAATAGCGATTTCCTAATAGCGATTCCTTCAGGGTCACAATTGCTATTAGGAAATCGCTATTTAAGAAATGTAAAACCATTAGTCACTATGGCCCACATGCATCAAGCTAATTTGCGCCCGGAAAAATTGCGAATCGGTAAAAAAAGCCTTTACCGATCGCAAATTAGCTAGTTCAGATGCATTAAGCGAAACCGCAAGAAATAGTAGTACTCGCAATTTTAGCGCTTCATAAAATACAGAATCGGTAATACCGAATCTGTATTTTAGGAAGGGCAATTAAGAAATCGCAAAATGCGATGCATCAAGTTTTCGCTAATACAGAACCAGCCTAAATTCGCAATTTGCATTCCTTAAACTAGAAGACATCACATCAGGTGGTAAAAATCACACATAATCAAAAACAGGTGTAAATCATCAGCAAACTACTTAAACAGTCCCAGAATGCATCCCACAGACCCACCATGGCAGCGCTCTACGTTGTGGCGAGGAGGATGAGGCTGAGAGCAGCAGCACAGAGGAGAAGGAGGATCCAGGAGAGAATCTTTAGAGTGCGCGTCACATTGCTAGGGCAGACGGAGGAGGAGATCTATGATAAATATAGGCTGAATGCTGCAGCTATCTTGGCTCTAATTGCTGAGTTAGACCCTATACTGCAGCGGCAGACCTGCAGGACACATGCCATACCCACCCATGTGCAGGTCCTGTGTTCCCTGCATCTCCTAGCTTCAGGGTCCTTCCAGGGAGTAATTGCAGCAGCTGGCGGGGTCTCCCAAAGTGCCATATCCCGTTTTTTAACAGTTTCCTAAATGCCATGTTGCAGAGGATACACAACCACATCAGGTTCCCCACCACACCACAGGATTTGATGCAAACCAAATTAGATTTCTATCAGGTTGCACAGTTCCCGCATGTGATTGGTTGTATCGATGGGACGCATGTACCCATATGTCCCCCTGCAGTGAATGAGTATATCTACCGCAACCGGAAATCTTACCACTCACTGAACATACAGGTAACATGCAACTCAAAAACACTAATCACTGACATTGTGGCAAGTTATCCTGGCAGTGCCCAGGACGCATACATCTTCCAGCACAGTGGAATACACAGACGTCTACTTGCGGGGGAGTTCGGAGAAGGATATCTACTGGGTAAATCAATGTAATACTGTAATTTAAAAATTTACACCATGGTGACACATTGCAGTGACTAATGTATGTTGGTGTCTCACATCCTGTAGGTGATAGCGCATACCCTGTGAGGTCTTACATCCTCACCCCATACCTGAATCCTGCCACTCAAAGGGAGCGACGTTACAATCGTGCGCACATTGCGACACGCAATGTTATTGAAAGGACATTTGGGGTACTCAAATCACGATTCCGCATCATACACAAGAGCGGTGGGGCATTACAGTACAGTCCTGAGAAATGCTGTAAGATTGTGGCAACGTGCGCTATGTTGCACAACATAGCCACCAATAGAGGCATCCCCTTGGTGGACTCTGACAGCGAGCCAGAACAGGACATACAGCCGATACAACCACCCCATGCAGCAGGCGGACCACATGCAGCAGAGGGCAGACGTAGAAGAGCAGAAATCACGCAACATTACTTCTAAGGTGAGTAAGCACATGACAACACAGAATTTGGTTAAAGGTTTAATGTGACAGTTGTGTGTATGTGTTAATGCACACATACCATGTACAGGCAATTACATTTCATTGCCTTGGGACTGCAACTGCAGTGTGTATAGGTAACACATATCTGGTTACATCACCAGATTGTTTGTATGTCCAAATGTCTAACGCTTCCTGTGACGCCCCCTGTGGCCCTTGTAGTAGGCCCAGCTGCATCTGACATGGTGTCTTCTGTGACTGCCTGACTCCTGCTACTGCGCCTCCTGCTATGTGCCACAGGCACCAGTAGGCTGCTAAGGCTGGAGGCCTCCTCACTCTCCCCCTCCATGCATGAGGTTCCCACTGGCTGCTGCTGTCTGCAGCCCTTCCACAGCAGTGGTGACCTGGATTAGGCCCCTGGCCACATCCCCACAGCAGTGGGTCATCTCGACCTGCATGGCGACTGCACACCTGTATAGCTGAGCTGTCGTAGAACTCAGCCTGTTGATGGCCCTGGTGTATCTGCGCATGCGCCCCATAGAATGTTGTTGCCTCCTGGTATTGGAGATATGCTCAGCCTGCATGACACTGCACATCTGTTCAATGGCTGTTGCAACACGGTCAAGTTTGTCACCGTGTGCCCTGAACCCCTCAACGAGTGCAGTCATCTGCTCCTTCATGCAGTCACGAATCCCACCCATGTGTGTGGCCATTGTTCCCAATTGCTCCTGCATGAGTCGCATGTTCTTCTGTTGCAGGCGCTGGACCCTCAACATCTTGGTCTCAAGCACACTGCAGGCAGCTTCACCATCGTCCACAGCAGACCTCAGAAATGGACTTGGCCTTCGCCTGCGGAACGGACTGTGACGTGGTGGTATTGTTACCTCTGGTGGTGGGGGTGGGGGTGTATGGGCAGTGCCCTGTGGGTCAGCTCCTGTTTGTGTGTCCTCCTCACTATCCAAATCGGGCAGTGGTAGTACTCTTCTCCTGCGTTGAGTGGGAACAGGTAGGGGCGAGGATGCCGGCATCTCTTGTCCCTCATCTTGCTGGTCTGTATGTCCCTGTGAATCATGGATGTCTGCCACGTCACTCTCCTGTGATGCATCTGTGAGGGAAACAGTGCAAGATCATTTTGTTTTGTAAAATGTAATATATCTATTTTTTGCACATGTTTGTGACATTGCGCTCACAGAGGTGTAATAAATTAACTTCTGTGATGTAGGAACTCTACTGTTGTCACTGCCTTGCTGTACTCTGTTGCATTTGAACTGTGCTACTCCCTCCATGCTTTGCCATTACATATGTTTGCATACAACTCCCACAATGCATTAGGGGGTTGCAAGTAAGAGGTGGACTGGACTCATGCCTGCTACACTACGCAGGGTATGCATTTGTTGCACTTTGGCTTACAATTATTTTGCAATATGTTTGGATGTGCTCTTACCTTGGGAGGTCCCCGCATGTCCTGAGGTGTCAATCTGCGTGACCCCGACAACTGCCTCGGGCTGCAGAGTGGATTCCACCAAGTCGTCCGTTGGGGTGTTTGCAGGCTGAGTGGATGTTCCCCCTCCTGTTTTTCTTGCAGATGCCAGCCTTTCAGCCACTCTCTCTTTTGCCAGGCTGCGAAGGTCATACCATCGCTTCTGTAAGTTGCTGATGTCACGGTGTGTGACCCCCACAGAATTGACACGGGCTTGTATCCCAAGCCAGATCTTCCGCTTGACTGACTCTGCAACATGCAGGGATTGTTTCCCAAACAGCTTCCTCAGTGAGTATTTCCAGTTCCCTCTCACTGAATTTGATCTTCCTCTTCCTGCCTTCTCCTTTTTGCTTTTTGTTTCCTGGGTCCAATGTAATTGTTGGTCTCAGATTCTGCTAGAAAATGTGTTTTCCAGGCTGTGCACCAACAGTCTTCCTCCTCCTCAGTCTCTAACTCTGCACAGGTGTGTGGTATCTGGGATTCACTTCCTGGTATGATGTCATCTCCATGAGACGATTGGCGCTCGCAAATACCGATTCGGTATTTGCGAATTCGCAGATACCGAATCGGTATTTGCGAATTCGCAAATACGGAATCGGTAAATAAGTAATCGGTAAATATTTTAGCGATTTTTAAGAAATCGCAAATATTTACCGAATTATTTGGTGCATTCCATTTAGCGAATCTGAAATAGCGAATCCTTAATTTTCGCTATTTTAGAGTCGCAATTTTTTTCTTTGATGCATGTGGGCCTTAGGGCCTAAGTCCCAAAGATACGAATGGTTTTGGATTTTCAAATTTGCGATTTCCTAATAGGAATCTGCAATTAAATGATTAGATACTTCCTGAAATTCAGAGTTATAGGTCCATCATGAATCCAGGGTGTGTGGCTGATCGATCTCTGCAAAAAACGAAATACTATCCTCAATGTGGAAGACTCTGATCACTGAGAAAGACTTTGTTGCTGAAATAACAGCATTAACTAATTTTGAACTGAAACAAGGCAGTGAAAAAATCACAACTTATTTAAGGCATCTAATGAACAATGAACCTTACTTTTCGTTCTGTTCAGAATATTATACACTCCATTGATGATTCAATCATGGTTCCTAAAGGCTAAGCCCAACTGCCTTAGAGGCAAATCTGAAGTTGGAACATTGAAACACATGTTTACCAATTACCCCAGGCTGCAGTATGCTTTAGACTTTATACTTTTGAATCCATCAAGGTGACTTCAGGTGTGCCACACTTTTCGTCATGAATACAGAATGTTAGCACTCTAGTTGCATAAAAACTCAGTGGAATTCCGCGGAGTTCCGCTCCACCCTATAAATTATTTGGCAGCTTGAGAATGTTATTTACAGAAAGGGGTATGCTTTGGAACCGGGAGAATTGCAGCACGCTGCCTTGCAAGAGGTTCCAAGCTTCCCTCGAGATCTGCAGGGCTGGCTCTTGAAGGCTCCTTCCGGCTCTCTGTAGATGTATCTTTGGTAATGGTAAGTAAATGGCCGCTGAGACTGCATCAGTAAATTATGAACACTGGAATCTGGGCCAGCCATTTTCGCAGTGGTGTGTGGTTTGATGAAGGTATTAAACATATGCACAGTGTATTTTCAGTGGACAACGTACTAGTGATTTGGGAGTAGGTGGGTATCAAGAGAATATGGAGTTTATGGGATCACTATATGCGGATGGCCATGATATCAACAATGTATCTATTGGTAGGGATTTATATAGGGCCAACACATAGAAGTTTGACCTTTTCGCTGCAGTTGCAGGCCATAGACAGCAGGAGAAGATATGGGAAAGTGGTAAAAGCAAAAGCAGGGGAGCATAGGGGAGGGTTTTAGAGCAGAGACTAGAAAGCAGCGGTGTTGGAAGCCAAGATGATGGACATGAGGATGGATGAGGAAGAGGAGTACTGATGGACTCAGGAAGACAAAGGATGCAGAGGTGCGCACATATTATGTAATGACGAAAGATGCCAAGAGAAAGGTGGGAAGCTGCCTACCTCCCAGCACTGCTGTGACCTGGGTGCAGAGGAGATGTGTGAGTGGGGTGAGCCGCGGGCACCCCTTGCCTGCCAGGGGCACATCTTCCCCCTGCTCCTGTTGTGGCTGCTGCACGCTCCCGGGACTTCCCTCTCTTGACGAACTGTGGGCTCCTCGGACTGCTGCATGCACTCTGGCACCTCAGCGCTAGCCTACGTGTACACTGGGGGGCTGAGCCACTGAAATAGAAATAGAATGTGATAAATATTTTCATTATATCTATTTAATGAAATGAACATATTTCCACTATTTTAACAATATTTTCCAATATTTCTCTCCAGTGAACATCATATCTAACACATGGAAGTTCAACAGGATAGTGTCTTAAGATTAATGATGTTTTTAGAATTGCCTCTGTCAAACAGGATTTTGCGTTCACGCAAAATCCTCAGGTATCTGACTGACTCCGACACTCAATCCTTATGGCAATCTTACGAGTTGTCAGCTAGTCCCCCCCGGAATGGAAACGAACAACAAATTAGAACAGTTCTGATAAACGTAAATAGAATAACACAGGTTAATCCTAGAAAGCTAAATGCTAACAACCTGAAAGAAATAACATTAATCCCTGTAAGGCAAGACTCTATTGTAAATAACCCTCCGAAATCACTGTTGTGCTTACTACTGAATTGCCGATCAGCAATGAAACATGCAGCGGACATTGCCGACCTAATCCTGAACCAGGGTATTGACGTAGCTATTCTTACGGAAACGTGGCTCAATAATGCATCGTCCCCATGCCTAGACCTATTGGTTCCTGCAAACTACAATATTGTGATACTAGACAGGCTAATTAAAACGGGTGGAGGAGTGGCCTGTATCCACAGATCTGACATCTCCATCTCTAAAGCTCACTTTGACCCACTGGAGTCCTGTGAATACCTGGGGCTCTCTCTACGTCTCTCAGATAATCAACACTTTAAACTACACGCGTTCTACCACCCCCCAGGTAATAATGTATTGTTCATTGACCAACTAATGGAAATTATTACAGCAAACTCTGATCCACACTCCAATGATATCTTTTTTGGGGACTTCAATCTACATTGGAACGACCCTAAAGATAATCAGATCAATATTTTCAAAAGCTTGCTAGCAGACCATTCACTAGTGCAGGCTTGTGTTCCTCCAACTCATTCTAAAGGCGCTACATTAGATTGGATCATCTCCAAAGAAAACGAGGTTGAGTCAATCGCTATTTTCCCTTGCGATTGGTCGGACCACCACATCATCACCTTCCAAATTACAGCCTTAAAGAAGAAAAGAGCCACACAATTAGTCAAGCCTAAGCAATGGGTTAGAGACACTAAAGGCCTGAACATGGAGACGCTAACAGCAAGTTGCGAGAACGAACTTCAACCCCCTCCTGAATTGGTAGATGTCAGTGAGCTTACGGATCATTACAACCGTACGATGTCTAATATAATCAATAACATAGCCCCTTTAAAACTCAAAAGAATTCAATTTAAAGATAAAAACCCATGGTTCAACGGCTCTCTGAATGAAGAAAGACGGAAACTCAGACTAACAGAAAGGAAATGGAGACAGCTCCCATCATTACCTCATCTAAATCAGCTAAGAACGATCAGGAAAGCCTACAATAAAAGCGTACAGCAGTCAAAAAAAGACCATTTTAGAAAAGAACTTGATAATGCAAAGAACAGATCGAGAAAACTCTTCGATCTTCTAAAGGTTCAATCGAACAAATTGGCCAACTCCTCTCAACTAACAGCTCAAACTGCTCTGAGCTGTGAAGACTTTTCAACATTTTTTACAACTAAAGCTAGCTCCCTCGAGAGAGAACTCATGGATACCGCTGACAAACTCGTGACTGAAATGAGTACTCAAGTGAAGCAACCAGCCCAGCCAGCACAAACAGTACCCAAAAACAATGCCCATTGGTCAACCTTCAAACTATATGATCAGGAAGACATTGCTAAAACCGTATTATCCTTAAAACCAAACAACCATTATAGTGATCCTCTTCCCGCAAAATGTTGGCCTATGGTCAACCACATGGTCATCCCTATTTGGACTAAAATAATTAATGCCTCACTTTCCCAAGGTTCATTTCCTGACTGCCTAAAAACGGGCCAGGTCATCCCTCTACTGAAAAAACCTACTGAGAACCCTTCGGACCCTAACTTTAGGCCGGTAACTAACATTCCCTTACTGGCCAAGGTGTTGGAAAAATGTGCTCAACAACTACTGAACATTCACATCGCAGAATATAAGCTACTAAACGATTGCCAGTCAGGGTTTAGACCAGACCATAGCATAGATATGCACATAGTTGATGACGCTCTACTTGCTCTAGATCGCAACGAAACCTGTCTACTAGTCCTCCTCGACCTATCCTCAGCATTCGACACTGTAAACCATGGTAAACTATTAGACCAATTGGAGAATAGGATGGGTTTCTCGGGTACAGTCCTAAAATGGTTTCACTCCTTCTTAGAGAACAGATCGCAAAGATTCTTGGTGAACCACAATCTATCCCTTCCATCCTTCAGTCATATTGGAGTTCCTCAAGGTTCAACTCTATCCCCATCACTATTTAATCTGTATATCGAGTCACTCACTGAAGTATTGCAGCAGGCTAGCATCTCATTCCACATGTATGCAGATGACACCCAGCTGTATATGATGATCACATCACTGGAAGAGAGCAACAGAATGAATCAAGCACTCCAAAAGACCGTTCACTGGCTATCCAGCAGCCATCTTAAACTTAACTCAACTCGCAGAAAACAGAATTCCTCCTGATCTCCCCTCCTAAATCCTCCTCGTTGATCAAGGAATGGACCAAACTGATCACAGCGCTAAACGGTACTCCGATTCTAGTGGAGTCTACCAAGTCTATAGGAATCACGCTGGATAAGGATTTAAACATGCGAGCACATACCAACACAATGGCAAAAAATGCCCGATTCCATCTGAGCTATCTCAGAAAATTGAAACCGTTCATTGACACAGCTGATCTTAAAACGGCAGTCCAAGCTTTGGTTATCTCAAGGATTGAGTATGGATGCACAACTCTAGTAGGGATTCCTAAGATTTCAACTGCTCCACTAAAAGCCTGCCTCAATGCTGCAGCCAGACTTCTAATGGGTTCTAGAAAATTTGACCACATCACTCCACATCTGAAAGCGCTCAAATGGCTACCATATGAAGCAAGAATTCAGCTAAAGATGGCGTGTATTACTCACAAAGCTCTACACTACAAAACACCACTTTACCTTGCCCAGAAAATTACGATCTCAGGAGGCTTCAGATCTTCGAGGGGGTCCCGCAGACTTCCTACTGAAACCAGCATTCTTCCGTAAGAAGAGAACTTATGATAGAGCATTCTCGGGAGCTGCACCAAGAATTTGGAATGCGCTTCCTCCGAATATCAGAGGAATTACCTCTGTCTTGCAATTTAAAAAAGAGGCTAAGTCCTTTCTCAAGAGTAAATTCCTCCCTTAACTAACTACGGTTTACTCTAGGCTCCGTTAAGTCCCTGAGTCTTTCCTGAATCGGCTACATTCAGCTGGGCTAATAGGATGCTTGCATTGCTAATATCAGAGCAATGACTCCGGTGATCGTACAAGTCAGTGGGCTTTCAGCGATTCTTACCTTTGGGCCACCATCAGCCCTGTTTGGATACCTCAAGTCCATACGCAAGATTCAAGGAACGACGGCAAATGAAGGTACCTCTACCATGCCACAGGGATATGGGACTGGACTTGGAACCGTAACTATATCCAGTTACTGGCTCCACTTTTTCTTTAGGAGTGGTATTACAGGCTAAATGAAATTAAGGCATAGCATATTGTACTATAACCTGTGTTGTCGCCTAGTATGATTTAATATGTTTTTTTTTTAATTTGTAAATTTGTAAACACTGAAGGAAACTGATTGCGTTTGATTTGTAAAGCGCTCTGACACCCAGGATTGGGTCATGTTCGCGCTATAGAAAACACTAAATAAATAAATAAATAAATATTGTACCCTTACTGTTGTCAAATAATGGCTAACTGTCTATTATGATCCTATAACGCCATTGAGGGGTTTTGATAACAAGATAATAAATAAGCATTTGCCTTTTTTTTTTAAATCTATCTTTATTCATTTACCAATTACAATCCCCACGACCCCCACCCACCTCCCTCCCCACTTCAGACAGGTATGATTATAATACATAGCTATATTACACACATAAAAAATTAATCAGGTTCATTACATTCTTGCATAAAGTGCAATAAGTTTACCCTATCACCTACTAATTAAAGTGACATGTGCAGTATCTTTCCCTTATAATAAAAGCAAACAGTATAGGTTCTTACTCACTTTCTTTCTTTGAACCCACAGTATACGTTCTTACTAACTTACTTTACAGCCCACACCTTTACACACAAGTGAGGTAGGTGTTCTTCTTACATTATTCCCCTCTTTGGGTTTGAATCCAGATAAGTAAGGGGGTCCAAATTTTCAAACCTCTTCTACGCAAGTTACTTCTTTTTTGTTTATAAATTGCCCATTTCTAAACTAAACATTGCTAACAACCTGGCAAGCCATTGATGGAACATTGGTGCGTTGGGGTCCAACCAGGCGGATGCAATACACATTCTTAAAACTGCCATAGCAATAAAAATCAATTCATGTCCCGTTCTTACAAGATTAGTTTCGGAAGCCCCTAACAAGATTACATCCTCGGTCAATATTATTTCGGTTTTTAACACTTCGGTTAAAAGTTTTCCGATATCTTTCTTCAACTTTTTAACCCATTAAATGATGCAGAAATATGAACACTATCTGCATTAAACAGTGTGCATCGAGGGCAAAATGTTCCCTTTCCACTCCCCCACTTGGCAATTTTATCCGGAGTGTAATACAAAAAGAAACAGGTTTCAAAAAATTGTGCCTGTAATCTGGTGGTCATTAAAATAGACTGTGACAACTCATATGCATACATAAAAGTCTCATTTGATATCCCTACTTTCACCTGCCACTTCTGTGAATATTTATCCAGGTCATCTGGCAAGGCTGCATTTATAAGTGTGTATACCTCACCAATCGAGCTTGCTTTATCCTGAAGTACTCGTTCAATAATTCCGACTTTCTCGAATTTGACCCGTCCCCTACCCTTCCGTAACATAAAGGGCCATATGTATCAAAATTGGTTTTTGCGATTCTCAAAATGCGATTTTTAATGAATCGCATTTTGAGAATCGCAAATCCAGATGTATATAAAAGATCGCAAATTCTTAGCGATTCGCAGAAATTCGCAGAATAATAATGCAAATACCTAATTTGCGATTCCTTAATTGCGATTTCGCAAATAAGGAATCGCAATTTAGAGAATTGGCAATTCAGGTGCAGCTTGATGATATCACAACCAGGAAGTGTGACTGCCCATGCTGCACCTGATTGCCAGAAGCTGAGTGAGAGGCTGGGAGGAGAGGGAAAGAACTGTGCACTGCTAGACAGAGAAGGAGAAATGGATCCCCAGGAGAAAGAGAAGGAGCAGGAGGAGAATGTACGAAAAAGGAAGCAGAAGTTTAGTGAGAGGGAGCAGGAGGTGCTCATTCAGGAAATGGTAGTCAGCCATGAGCTCCTGTTTGGGAAGAAATCCCTACGTGTGCCAGAGTCACGTAAAATGAAAATTTGGCAGGAAATCCAGGAGAAGGTGAATGCCATCGGTGTGACCCACCGCACTGTGGTATCACATACGCCAAAGATCTAAGGAAAAGGTGGCAACAAGGTTGGCAGAGGCGAAGAAGACTGGTGGGGGAACATCCACTGCCACTGAGTCCACGTCCCTTGAGGAGTTGGTGGAGGGCACCCTTCAGCCCGAGAGTGTCAGTGGCGTGGCTGACCTAGACAGCTCCGACCCTCCAAACACCAGACAAGGTAAGATGCATGCCATGACTCCCCTGATACATCACCACCTCACTCACATACTCAGGAAACACCCAGACACTAAACAGGAATGCAACTCCTGTACATGTGAACAAGCACACCCAGCAATGCATTATGGGAGATGTAGTCACATGCACCAAACTGGAGCGCTGAGACACAGCAAGGTAGAATCTGGATGAGTAGTTCAGGGAAGGCAAAAAACAGACAGCTAGTACTCATGTAACTCAAACTCTGAAAACTGTATTGCATGATCAATGCGAGGCAGGACAACAAATTAATGTGTGCATTTACATTCACAGCACCACCTGAAACACAGGAAGTCATTGCAGAGGGTGAGGATACAGCCAACAATGAGGACCAGGCAGGGCAAGAAGAGCAGGAGGAAAACAGACCAACAATCCCTGTACCATGGAGACGGCGCCTCATAGTGCCACCAATCCCACTGCTGGAGGCAGGAGCACAGGACACAAGGGGTGAAGCCCAGCCAGTCCAGGGCCAGCGTGCAGTACAGCACAGAGCACAGTCCCCTGTCCCACATAGTGAAGAAAGTGGGTCCAGACGCAGGGCACGGCCGTCCACCAGCGCTGCTGCCGCAGATGAAGACACCGTGTTCGGTGGGCTTGAAGGCACCATGGCTAAAGTCCAGCGCCTGCAAGCAAAAGCATTAAGGTCAATACAGCGCCAGTTTGCCTCACACAACCACCACACGACCGAGATGAGGGATGGGTTCAGGGACATGACAGGTGCACTACAAGGACTGTGTTCCGAGCTGAGGAGAGAACGGGCAGCCAGGCGCAGGGGGAGACAATGTCTCCACGGCCGGCTGGACATGTACAGCAAGGCTGTCAACCACCTGAGTACTGCCACGACCCTGCTGTCACGTCGCTGTGTAAGCATGCAGCATGAAATGGCTCACTGCTGCCAGGATGTGGCCAAGGGCCTGGTGCAGGTGACACATGCCATGGACCAGGTGCGGGCAGCTGCCACAGGTGGCACAGGACCCCTGAGCTCATTGGAGAGTGAGGATCAGTCCAGTAGGAGCAGCATCACTCCACCAATTCCCCAGGACAGACGTCGGAGTGCGTGACAGGAGACAACACACGATGACTCAAGGGAGGGCAGTGGCCACCCCGAGCGACGGGCAACAGGCCGTGCACGCAGGAGATGAAGTGACATCAGTGGAACATGGCAATGGGTGAGGCAACACATTGCATCTTGACTTATGTTTGTGCGACATCCTTGCACTGTGGGTCTAACATGTGCAAGCAATTGTGACACACATTAGGTGTACGTCAGGCTGTGTGACAGATATGTTCCTGGCCCCAAGTAAATAAAAAACACAGTTGTGCACCAATCTGTAGCATTGTGTCATCATTACTCACCTAGAAATAGTTCTGTGTGATCTCATCTCGTCTCTGGCGCCCGGCAGCTGCACCAACACCACCTGCTGGTCTGCACCGTGGAGCTGGGGCCTCCTCATCCGATGACTCGGAGTCTGTGATCTCCACTGGGGTGCCTTTCTTGGTGGCGATGTTGTGTAGCATGGCACATGTGGCCACGATTTTGCAGCACGTCTCGGGCTGTACTGTAGCGCTCCTCCACACTTATGGAGGCAGCGGAAACGGCTCTTCAGGATTCCAAATGTTCTCTCAATGGCACAGCGTGTGGCTCTGTGGGCGCTGTTATACCTCCGCTCCCCTGCAGTGGCTGGATTCAGGTACAGAGTCAGGATGTAGTCACGTACAGCATACGCACTGTCACCTGCTGGGTGACAAGAATTGGGTTAAACACTGTCCTGCCATTTCAGACCTTTACTGATTGTGTGTTTGAAAGCCATGCATTTACCTAGCAGGTAGCCCTCACCAAACTCGCCATTTGTGAGTCGTCGGTTTATTCCACTGTGGCGAAACATGAATGAGTTGTGTGTGCTGCCCGGGTATTTAGCAACAATATCAGTGATGACATGTTTGGCATTGCACACTACCTGTATGTTCAGGGAATGATAGGACTTTCGGTTCCTGAACACATACTCATTTTGTGATGGGGTGAGAGTGCGACATGGGTCCCATCTACGCAGCCAATTACGTGGGGGAATTGGGCTATCTGGTAGAAATCCTGCTTGGTCTGATCTAGTGCCTGTTGTGTGCTGGGGAATTGGATGTGATGATGCAGCCTCTGTACCATTGCATCAAGGAAAGCGTGAAAGAAGCGCGACAGGCAACTCTGGGAGACCCCTCCTGCAACAGCTATCACCCCCTGAAAACTCCCTGATGCCAGCAAGTGCAGTGAGCACAGGACCTGTACATGGGTGGGAATGGTGTGTGCCCTGCGTGTGGGGTGTTCTAGTATGGGTTTGAGCTCCTCTATTAAGTCCAGGATGCTGTCTGCGTCCAGCCTGTAGTTCACATGGATCTCCTCCTTGGTCTGCTGGAACAGGGTGATGTGCACTCTGAAGATCCTTTCCTGGCGTCTCCTTCTCTGTGCAGCAGCTCTGATTCGCAGCCTCCTGGCTATCACGTACAGACCAGCCATTGTGAAACCCCCTGTAGCATTGTGGGCCTGTTTAAATAGGTTGCACCTGGTTACCACCTGCTCAGAGTTGGTGGTAATTGCAATATGCAAAATTGCGATTTTCGCATATTCGCTATTTGCGAATTTTACCTGCATCTCATTTTGCGAATTCGCAATTTGCAAGCAGGTTATTTGCGAATATCGCAAATGACGTGTCACTGATTGCGAATTCGCATACTTTTTCGCAGATTCCCTGCCTCGTTAAATTGCTAATCGCTAAATTTGCTATTACCGTTTTTGTGCTGCGGATCCCTTTCTTACATATTCACACTCTGTTTTGCGATCGCAAACACCGTTTTTTTGCGATTCGCAGTCTTTGCGATCGCAAAACAGCTTCATACATATGGCCCAAAATCTCTAATCTGGAGGAATTTTAAAAAATCCCGCCAGTCTAGAGTAAAATCTTTTTTCAGTTCTTCAAAAGATAGAAACCCTGTGGGGGAAAAGAAGCAGCCAATCCGAACAATTACGGCTCTCTTCCAATTCCTTATACATGATTCTCTAAAGATCTCTGGGAGATTATGATTGTTATCTAACGGAGTATAAAAAGATAGTCTGCCAATACCGAACACTCTCCTTATGGCACTCCATGCTTTAAAAACACTAAAAAGGGTTTTATACCGGACTTTTTTGTAGTAGCTGTTGTGTAGTTGACGCCACAGACAGCCACTGGTCTCCTTCCCAAACACGAGTTCAATAATAGATGGTATTTTATCTGTCCGTTAGTCATCCATCTTAATCTGCAATAACTCTCGGCTATATGTTAATATGGATGCCCAATAGTATAATTTTAGGTTCGGGGTGCCAACCCTCTCCTGTCCCAAGGTAAGGTAAGAAATTTATAGGCTCGTTGTGGTCGTGAGTTAGCCCAAATAAATCTACAGAATATCTGCTCTATTGCCTTAAACCACTGTGGTGTAAATTCCAGGCATATTGCCCTAAAAAGATATAAGGTCTTCGGAAAAAAAAGCATTCTAATAACGTTACACCTTCCTACAATAGATAGGTGTAAATTATTAAGGCGTTGGAGATCTTTTTGGATAGTATCCATAAGGGGTTCCAAATTAACCTTAACCACACTATCTAGCCGGGACGATATACAGATACCTAAATATGTGGCCTTTTCTACTACCTGTATATCGGTCATCTTAGCCTTGTTGTTAAGGATAATCTGAGTTTTATCCTGATTAAGTGCATAACCAGAGATTTGTCCAAAACGTCCTGCCTCTTCTTCGAAAGCTATTATGGCGGAGTTTGGGTCAGTCGTCACCAAAGCAATATCGTCTGCATAGGCCAAGGTCTTAGTGGCCCAATTCCTCGACCATATTGCTGGTATTTGAGCATTATCGTCTAATCTACGAATAAATGGATCAATGTAGATCGCAAATAAGAGCGGGGAGCAGGGGCAACCCTGCCTCGTACCCTGGGAGATTGGAAATTCCTTAGACAATATGCCATTTACCATCACAGCCGCTGTTGGTTCGACATAGAATCTTTTGACTGCTTGGATAAAGCCATCACCTATTCCAAGCCTAGACATGGTAGCCCATAAATATTGCCAGGAGACCCTATCAAAGGCTTTTAATGCATCCAGCAAAACCAGGGCCATAGGGTCTCCTGCAACATTGGTAACGTGAAACAGTGTGATGACTCTCTGAATATGGTCTATAGTGGATCTCCCGGGAACAAATCCATGCTGACACTCAGAAATAACTTTATGTATAATAGGTGCTAGTCTATTAGCTAGCAATTTCGAATATATTTTTGGGTCGCCATTCATTAGTGTGATAGGGCAGTATGAACCCAATTGTACTGGTGGTTTATTTGTTTTCAAAAAAATTAAACATTTTGCACGTGACCATGATCCCGGGGTTCGCCCGCCTTTGAATATGTGTACCATTAGGTCAGTGAGGATGTTTTTCAGCTGATTTGAAAAAACAGCATAAAATTCGGTCGGAATACAGTCTGTTCCTGTCGCTTTCCCCCTTGCCAGACCCTTAATGGTCAGTAAGATTTCCTCCAGGTCGGGTGGGCAGTCTAGACCTTCCTGATCCTCTTTGTGAGAAGTTGGCCTGGTATATGCTGTCCACTAATTATAGTGGGCACCTTGCACCAGTCCAAACAACCCCTTATTGGAGATAGGTTAAAGACAACCTTATTGAAAGCTATCCTAGTGGTAGCTATGGAGAGCAGCCTTCAGGCTAAGTCTTGAAGGAATGTAAAGCAGCTTGTTTTACCAGTCTATAATCTCTTGAGTGACCAAATGAAAGAGCACCACACCAGGTATATATTCAAAATAAATGTATTTATTGCTAAACACACCCCTCTAGTCTCTTTATGAGGCTAGAGTTCGAAGTACATAAGTTAGAAGTTATTTAAACACAGTAATAGCACAAATACACGTTTGGGCCCTAGGGGCGTACCAAACCATATACCAATAAAGTGGTATAAGAACCACGACTGAACACTAGGCCTAGAGCCTCTAGAAGTGCTTGGACCACAAGGAACCACCCAAGGTAGTGACACAGGGGACCCACGGGAGACGCGTGCAGTGTAAATACACAACCGCGATACGCCGTTGACTTCTATGGAGAAAGTTGTGATCGGGAAATTAGAGAAAAGGGACACTTTAAAGAGGACTTGGACCAAACCCTTTGAGATCTAGGACTTTGAAGAGTCTCTACCCACGGGAGCACCGGAGTACTCGTGTTACCTCACCCAGGGAAGCCGGGTGCATAGGTGCCTTTCGGGGTCGGGTTTCGTCGTCGATTTGAATGGCGATCTGCTGCAAAGTGCTGTTGGCGACCAAGTGAAAAGTGTCCGGGTGGATCCAAGAGTGGATCGGAGTTCTGAAGAACCTGAAAGCAGAGGGGACAGAGTCTGGGTCACTAGCCAGTGAGCAGGAAGGCGATGGACAGATGCCCACCGATGTCGAGTGCTTCAGGTGCGTTGACAGTCGTCTTGACTCTTCAGCCACGAGGTCCAGGAGGGTTTGTCGGCAACCAGGAGCAGGATTCGGGCTGGTGCACGATGTCTGTCGAGTGCTGAGGTATCAGCGACCGGATTGGACCCAACAAGCCTTAGCAACGGCAAGTCTTGATGCAGAGGAAGATCGTCGATGGTGCAAACCAGCAAGGTCTGGGGAACTCACCCAGCGAGGGTAAGAGAGGGCAGGCCTGGAGCAACCAGGATGCCAAGTTAGAAAAAGATTGGCCTTCGTTAAGGGCTACTAGCCAACGGGCTAGCGACCGCGAAGGAGCCTCATGACGCCGCACGTGGATCTGGCTTACAGGACACTCGTGGAGTGGGGGCCAGTGATCTTCGGTGCAGTTGGTGCTGGAGGCTAGGGGTACTCGGAGCCCAAAGCACGACGTCTTGGGAGACCCAGAAGAGGATGCACTTGCAAATGTGCTCGGTGTCCAGGGGTCACGGTCTCAAGTCACCCACGATAGCCACGGGCCTCAGCTTTGCTGGGGACTCAGGGTAGCCTTGGGGAAGTCTGAGAATCCACCTCTGGTGATGCGATGACTTCGGCGTCCGACGGGAGCTTCAGAAATGCGAACCGGACAGATGCTTCTTTGGTGCCTGCCAAGCAGGGGAGTTCACTCCTTGACCCCAAGGGAGATTCTTCTGTCCTCTAATCGTGAGTAGAGCGTCGAAGGTCCAGGATTCAGTTTCAGAGTTTCGTCTAGGGATAATCTAAAGTCCTAAGGACTGGGTTCATATACTTATACTAAGGATAGGGGTTGGACTACTCTGTGGCCCCACCTATGGGTGGGTCAGGGCAGAGGGGTGGCTACACCCCTTTCCCTTTGTCCAGTTCGCGCCAAAGCAGGGGCTGCAAGCTCCTGATCCGGTTTGAACTGGGGTATGCACAGGGACACCAAATGTGCCCCCAGTGCAGGACTTCAAAGCACCCGAAAGTGCTCCCGCCCAGCCCCAATACACATTATCCTGTCTGGGGAGGTGGTCACACCTCCCTGGGACAGGAAACCTATTGTCCAGGCCTCCCCTGCCGGAGTTTCGTCCAGCAGCAGGAGGCCAGACTCGTGTCTGTGGCAGCAGCATCCATTTTGTGATGCCAGGGCTTTGGAAAGAAGTTACCGGGCTAGCCAGAGTTAACATGTATTTCCCTCTAGAAGGGTGGAATGCTACCCCCGCCGCCAGAATTGGCGGGGGGTAGTATTCCAAGATGTTTGACACCAAACACGACATGTTTAGGTGCAGCCATTCCAAAGTTAGCATTTTACCGCGAGGTTATAATGCGCTTAAGAGTATATGGTCAGGCTGCACTACAAACAGCATCAGAGATGGTCTCCGAACGCTGTAGAGGGGCCCTGCTCATGCAGGGGCACCATCTCACATAGGAACCATGCACTCTGCCTTTAGGATTGATAAGGCCTGCCTTAGGAGTGACTTATAGGTTTATATGTGTGTATGTATTTAGTGATATAGGTAACCTATGGGCACCTGCATGCACCACCTTACCCAGGTTGCAGTAGCAGACCTGTGGTGTCAGTTTGGATGGCCTTCCAGGGGTGGCATAATACATGCTGCAGCCCCTGGCAGGCCTCTGAGGTACCTATGCCCTTGGTACATAGTATACCATATACTAGGGACTTATAAGGGCACTCCAGATCCCAATCAGTGATGTGCCTAAGGCACATGGAAACCATTTTAGAGAGGAAGCAGCTAGGCTGGGGTTCTGATTAGCAGGGCCCCAGCCAGACTAATGTCGAAAAACAGTGAAACATCAGCAAAAAGTGGGGGTACCCATGTGAAGCAGATCCTACTCTCCTACACTCTTCCTCGAATTTTTTATGTGTTATGAGATCTAGATACCCTTCAATGTCACTCTGCCCACTCCCCTCATTTACTGTGTATAGATTGTGATAGAACCTCCCAAAGGCCTCCCTTATAAGTTCTGGGTTAGTGGTCTGGCCAATCACCGGGTCATTAATCTCTCGGATTATAAATAAATAAGCATTTGCAATGCAATCAGTCTTACATTTGCGAGAGTTAGAGCTATTAGCGTTGTAAATGACAATGTCTTTTACCCATGTGTTTTGGTTTGGAGTGGAGTGGGTGTATGTGGTTTGGAGTGGAATTATGTGGGTTGAATTGGAATTGTTAGTTGTGGAATTGTGTGGGTTGGAATTGTGTGTAGTGTATTTGTGTACTGGAATGTTGTGGCATGGTGAATAGATAGGGGTGAGAACTGCACAGAATAGATAGAAAGGAAGATAGAGAGGCATAGGTAGTATGTGCACGAAGTAGTGAATGAGCTCCAGACAGAGGAGCAGAAAGAATGTGAAAGAAAGAGAGAAAGAAAGGGAGAGCAGGCCACAGATGCATAAAGAGGATGCACCTGTGTATGTAGAAGACACCCCACGAAGAAGAGGAGAGAATAGGTTTGAGGGATGGAAATTTTGAAAAGGCATGGGAAAGAAACTGTGCTTGAAGACCTGAAGTGAACCAATATGAGAGAGGTGGGACGAGTGCGTGAGAGAGCAAGAGAGAGGTGTGAGAAAGAGTACAAGAGAGGGGGATGAATGGGGAGCACCCATATTGGGAGGAGGAAGGTGAGAGGTGGACCAAACCACTACATTGGCAACAAGCATGGCCAAGTCACCCTAACAACAGCAGTCTGGCCTCACAGTGCATCTTCACCCCGTGAGCCAAGCCCTTTTCCTAGTAACTGGAGGCGTGAGTACCAGAGAAGACCATTCCCACACAACCTCCATTGCTTTCAGGAGGGAATAGTAGGGCTTTTAACAACAGTTTGGCTTACTGGTATCTGGGGTGGAGAGAGTGCCCTAAGCCATCCAACCCCGTTCTCTATCCAGCAAAAGAAAGTCAGCATGTCAGAGCAGCTAAGTGCTCCCAGGATGATAAACATAGTTGATCAAGCACTGCAGTACCGCCAATCCATCACCAGAGAACGGTGATGAGGAGCAACTCAATCCTAGAAGATCACTTCTTTTCACAAAGCTCAGTATACAGCAGCACCCATGCCCTCCTAAAAATAAAGGGGGCCAGAGCAATTGACCACCACAAGCATGTATGCAGCTAGCTTGCGGTTTAGTATTGTATAACTCTGCTGATGAACAGTAATGCCACATGCCTGTATTGCAATGGGCAGCATGTGTGGTGCTGGTGGCAGATAGGCTTGCTGTTCACTCCACGTCACAGGCCTCCTCTGAAGAGGATTCGTCATCTGAAGTATGGCACCAGTAGTTATTCTGTAGTGTGCCTTTGAAGTAGGGGTGGTTCAGAGGGTTCCCCTTGAACCACACATGCCTCCCCTAAATTTCAGTCCTGTCTGCCATGAGGCCTTGGAATGCAGATCTTAATCTTCAGTGGGGGCCATGATATGGCTTCCGAGAGGCCAAGTGTCAAAACCTCTCAATCCAATCTATCCAGCCAGGCCATCAAATGGCAGCGGTCTGTCATTCCAGTTGCATGCCCACTTTTTATGAGAGTCCCTGGGGAATGCACAGATGTGCTCCCCAAGCCTCCAGTGAGGACTGGAGTCAAACTTAAAGGCACACAAAGAGTTTTAGAGCAGAGAATTTCCTACTTTCTAGAAGTGGCATTTCTAAGCTATCAATGACAAATCCACCTTTACCACTGGAGAAGATTTATCATTGTGAATCCAATGATAGGAAACATTATGAGGCTGTTCCACTCTAAGCCACTATTGCAGCTTGAAGTAATTTCAACCATTCCCGCATGTTAACCTCTGGGAAGAGCAAACCTCATAGGTAGTAAAAACGCACATGGGTATTCTTCACTATCTGGGCAGGGAACACACATGTGTACCTGCCCTGCCTTTCACCTACCACTCACTTCGCCCCTCAAGACTTACCCTAGGGGTGCTTTAGTGGTAGTGAAAGGTCCCTCGGGAGTGGCCAGAGGTTTAGAAAGCCAACCCGAGCAGAAATGCAAGTGCACACACACAGGCCACACATCAGGCCTGCAATGACAGGCTTGAAACATGTTTAAAAACAACAGGTAAGCTCCACTTCCTAACATGTGTAGGAAGCATGCACGCACTTTCACATTGCATTTACACTGGGAAAGTGCCCAGAGCCCTAAGGCCACTAAAAGAGAATCAGCAAAACCCCAGTGTTGTCCCAGGGGAAGAGTCGACCTCCTAGTTAGGGAAAACCCACATGGGGTTTCTTCACTACCTGGGCATGGAACACCCATGTATACCTACCCTGCCTTTCACCTCCTACTTGCTCCGTCCATCAAGGCTTACCCGAGGGGTGCTCTAGTATTGTGGAAGGCCCACTCAGAGTTGGTTAATGATTTAGAAATGTCAACCTCAGCATGAGCGCAACTGTGCACCCACAGGCCTGCAATGGCACTATTTATACATGTTTGAAAGGCCATTCTGGTGGATGGCACAATTAGTGCTGAGTCCCCCTGTTAGCCAGTGCAGTGCTGGGTATGTGGTGTACCTTTATACAGGGCACTCACAGGTACAACACCTAAACCAATCAAGTAAGCACCACTTCCTAGCAAGTGTTGGAAAGGTGCGCGCACTTTCCCACTGCATTACGGCGGGAAAGTGCCCAGAGTGCTAAAGGCCAAGAAAAGAGAATCAGCAAAAACCAAAGGGAAAGAAAGCAAAATGTTTGAGAGAAATCTCCTAAGAAGGCTGTCCAACTAGTCCTAACTAATATAACAAATAAGAATGAGTTCACTACCTACTCCACTAGAGTTAGAAGGATGGATTTCTCACAATCTTGAAGGTTAAGATGCCTTGGAACCCACAGGGTGTTTTTAAAGAGCCCTCACTCACCAACCTAGTTGGTGACATGCTTCATCATTGGGTTCCCACCCTGGTCACTGAATGCTTCCAGGGTGTGCTAGATGATTGCTTTTTAGAAATCAGTAACTCAGTCTGCCACATACAAAATATGGGGGTGTTTTGTTTTCACTTTCTGGCTATGGTGATGAAACTACTCAAAGTGAAGAAAGTGTTCCACAGACTTTTCATTTTCACCCACCTTCACTTCTGCTGTAGGAATTCAGGGGAATTCAGGGGATATTCTGCCATTTCACACATCCTCAAAAAATATGCCTTGCATTGGCGCCAAAAATAACTTTACTATTAAGTATACATGTTCCATGGCTTTAACCAGTGACACGGCAAACACCCAGCTCACTGTAGCCAGCTCATCAGCATGAGTTGCCGGCATATAACCGTATACAAAAGCGAGCCTTTCCCTGGGTGCATTGCACAATATAACTTACGAGTGCGGCAAAAAGATAGAAGCTTGAACTGCACCCTTCCGCAGCGTCAAGTCCTCTGTTGTATGTATATAAATGACGCAAGCACATGGCTCCCTGGCTGAAGCAAAATGTCATTGAAAGGGGGTGTGGCATGGAATAGTGTCTGATTCCGGAGCCAGCCAATCCAAGCTGGAACAAGTTCTTATCTTGTTATTACTCTTTATTTTAAAGTGCACTATCACTTGTCTAAGATCTAGAGAGCTGTAGCAAAAACTTTACAACAACAAAAAATGAGATGTTAATTTTTAATTTGCTTTAAGAGAATACTGTAAGAGGTTAACTGGGTGCACAAAAAAGCATTTTACTGTGTGGCTGTGTATTGACAACAGAGATCGGGCTATTGGCTTCTTCTTATTAAACTGCAAGGGTTCTCTTTTCCTTGAGATTAGAGAAGCTATGTGGCCTTTAATTAAGAAGGACAGTTGCGCATGACAACCCCACGTCTCTCCTGGAGGTGGTAATTGGCCCATGAGAGCCTTCAGAATCTCTTGTGAAGCAGAGGGCTGAGGAATACAGGCATTTTACAGCCCCTTTAATCTCGGGGCAGGAGCGCACATCTGACTGCTGGGAGTCAAAAAAAAGTCTCAGCTTTAAAAGGTTCGTAGTTTTACTGGGTGCAAATAACACGCCATGGAAGTACAGTTAGACTATTATGTCTAACCAGTAACCTTCATGTCAGCCTGTGAGTCATCATAAAAGAAAATAAACAGAGACTGAGAGCATAAACCTGTCACACTCTCTGGGCCTTAGGAATCTCACCCGTTGTCTCTTCAAAACAAGGAAATAAAGAAATAACTTTGAAAAGTGCAGAAAAGCTACTTTGCCAAGTGCACTTGCTGCACTCCCTGCCAGCCCCGAGGCACCTTCTGAAGATTCTGAGATAAAATATTAGAGCAGACCGATGTAGACTTTAAAAACTGTTTGGGGCATATTAGCAAGACTGGCGATAAAATCATCGCCGTTTTAGCGGCAGGAAACTGCCGCTAAAACGGCGATAATGGGCTTGCTAATATGCGTTATAGAATTCCAATAGAAGCCCAGGTTAGATGTCCTGCACATCTAACCTGGGCTTCTATTGAATTCTATAACGCATATTAGCAAGCCCATTATCGCCGTTTTAGCGGCAGTTTCCTGCCGCTAAAACGGCGATCATTTTATGGCTAGTCTTGCTAATATGCCCCTGTTTGTTTTCTAATGGAAAGGTAGCGCATGGGCATTTAAAAAAAAATATATATATTATTTTTTGGAAAGACGTGCTTATTCCTTGCAATAAGACAAACAAATAGCTTTAAAAAGAGCATAGATGCAACCTTGCCCTGCATGCAGCTCAGTAATCTGAATGCTAGGTATTACATTTTTGCATAAATGTGTAGCGCAAAAGGCAGGTCTGACACAAAAAACATTACAGCAAGCCGACGCTGACTATTTACGCTAGCCTCTGGGAGGCGAGGCAGAATTGGAACTGGTGCTTGCCCACGCCAGAGCCCCAGCTCCCTTTCCACTGTAAATACAAATCAAGCATGGACGGTGTGGGAGGGGTGTGGGACAGGGCAGCAAGACAGAGAAGTGCTGGGTTGGAGTAGAAAGGAAGCATCAATAGAGCCGAGGCAAAAGAAAAAGTAGTGCATCGAAACTAACTAAATGGCCAGAAGTAAACTGATCTATCTAACAGGGTCAGTTTACCGGGCAGGAACAAAACAACCAAAAGGCAGGACAAATGTAAAGTATTTACCAAAGAAACCAAAGGAATTTTGAAAGGCAGACCAAGGAACGAATGAAAGTGATGGGCATGTGATGGGCGTGGTTAAAGCCCACAGAGTAGATACAGCATGCCAAGAGACACAGTAGCGACTGCTACCGGACATGGGTGGTGGGGCGGGTGTAATAAAAAAAGAAGAAAAGCACTTACCTGGGAACGGCCGGCCGCCGCCTCTCCTCCTCTTCATCTCTTCTTCATCATCCTTCTTCCTGTCTCCAGTCCCGGCAGCAGGAAGCAGCAGGAAGCACCCCGGCTCCCAGACTCCCCTAAGCCAATCAGAATGCTGCAATGCAGCGTTGTGATTGGTCTGAGCGCCGTGGTTCGTGCTAAGATGGGGACTGGGAGGCTGTGCATGTTCCCCACCAGGCTGTGCATTACAGCCTGGTGGAGAACATGAAAAGTGTGCATGACTGTTTGGCCGGCCCGAAACGGCCGGCCAAACAGTCCTGCGCACTTAGAGAGTGCCACCACTCCCCCCCCTGCTCTGGCCAGCCCCGTCTGCCCAAAATGAAACAGAGCCACTTACTGCAATAGGAAAAATAAAATGATAATAATGTTATATTATTATCATTTTTTTTTTAGCAGTGGGGAGATGCTCCTCCGCCTTAGCAGAGGAGCCACCACTGGAGAGACAGCGCATGCGCGCTGCCTAGGCTTGACCTAATAACTTAGGAGATCGATGGCTAAGTGGTTTTAAAATATCACCAGAATTAAGAAAGCTTATTATTATTTGAGTTTAAAATAATTTCCTAGGTCTCCCATTGGTTGAGATCTATAATTCAAGGTCTGGCATCATTTCTATGTTTTGAAAATACCACTTTTTGTTCAGTGTATTATATGCTGACATACACACAGATGGACACACACATTGATATATGCTCACATACAAACTGTGAGAAATGAGGAACAGGCAAGTAAACTTTAAAAAAAGAACACATAATCCCTATAAAAAACAACTCTTATGTAATAGACCAACAACCTTGTACGAAGGTTATTGGTAAGTACTGAGGGCCAGATGTACAATGCATTTAACTGGTTGCAAATGGCCCATCGGGCTATTTTTGACCGGCAAAATGTATTTTTCTATGTACAACCCCTATTTTGCGAATCGGTAACCTATTACCGACTTGCAAAATAGGGTTTACGAGTCGCTATTAGGAAGGGGCGTGCCAAGGGCATCCCTTCCTATTAGCAAGTCACAGAGGGATGTACAATTGTTTTGCGAACGGAATGCGGTCGCAAAACAATCGCAGTTTGCCACCTACTTCAAGTTGGCGGTAAGCTAGTTGCAAACGGGAAGGTGTCCTCAGGGAAATGGTAGCAAAAACAATATTTAAGAGCAGGCAGTGGTTCCAAGGACCACTGCCTACCCTTAAAAAATTAAACTGGAACGTTTCATTTTTCTTTTTGAAACGCATCCCATTTTCCTTTAAGGAAAACAGGCTGCATTTCAAAAAAACTAATTTGCTTTATTAAAAAGCAAATACAGACACGGTGCCCTGCTGTCCCCAGCAGGCCACCATCCCTGTGTTATCGCCCATTCCCAATGGGTCACAAATTGTGATCTGCCTCATGAATATTGGTACAGCAGGTCCCTTGCGACCCATTTGGGATTCGCTAATGTGTCTGAGACACATTAGTACATTTCATTTTGCGAGTCTCTAATTGCGAGCAGCCTAAAATCGCAATTAGAGACTCGCAAAATTAAATGGTTATACATCTGGCACCAAAGCTGTGTTTTTTTTTAGGACTTGCACATGGAAAAAAGTTGACTTCTGTTAAAAGTAAACTCAAATATTATTTCGGTGATCAATGCGTTAGGAATTCTCCTTTAAAGTAAATCAGGAACCTGAAGGCCACTCTGAGTAAACCACATTTCTCAATTGAACATTAAACATCGCTAGCATGCTCACAAAAAGATAAGATAAATATAATTACTGTTCCTTTGTATTCACGGTCACATTATGCTGTTCAAATCTTTGTCTCCAGTACAAACAGGCAATGATACACATCAAGCAAGTCTTTTCATGGCTCATTGAGCAACGTTAATTGACCTCCATGGCACAATTTCATTTTCCTCCTGCCATTCAAGGGCACGTATTAAAGATACAGACAGCTATTTTCACAATTCGGACAGACACTTGGAAATCTCTAATGGTTGTCTCATTTGCTTGTAGGCGAGTGTGCACCCCAGCAGAGAGCAAACGCCTTTAGAATGCACACTCTCCCTTTTAGCCAGAAGAGTCCCTGTAACTACGGTCTTTTTTACGACATGGAAGCAATAAGTGATCACAAAATGACAAAACTGTTTCATCATCCAAGTCTATCCAAGTTAACACATAATGACATCAGCCAACAGGACTAGGGCAGTGGGGCTGACCCGTGTCCAGAAGCTCAAAAGTTATTAAAAAATAACATGAATATAACATTTGACTATCAAGGCCATTTGTGTTGGGCACTAACAACTATAATGGATCACCAGTCAGAAATTGTGATATCGGATAAAGTGCCCCTGCCATACATTTATGAGGTTATTGCAAATCACTGAGGAGTTCCATAACCATATAGAGGAATGAGTGGAGGAGAGTGCGGAGCTGGCACAAAATTCAGGCAGACAATCTAGTAGACACACTACAGAGGCTATCCGCATCCAAATTGGAGGAGGGCAACATTGACATAGAAAGCCAAACCCTTAGTAATACTCTGCAATCAGCCATCGATCAAATAGCACCGGAACGCAGAGAAAGAACTAGACTTAAAGGCAAGGTGGCCCCCTGGTTTAATGAGGTAATCAGGGAAAGTAAACAGAGCCTTCACAAAGCCGAGAGACGGTGGCGGAAAGCCTACGATCCCTTTGAGCTAACTACCTACAAAGCCACACTAACTCTCTATAAAAAATCCATTATAACCAGGAAAGCCGAGTACTATGAGGCACGCATAACAGACGCTCCAAACAAACAAAAGGAAACTTTTAAGATCCTAAATGAACTCAGTAAAAAGTCTGACGTAAAATCTGCAGCAGCACCCTCAGACTGTAATGCACTACAGACTTTCTTTCTCCAGAAGGTAACAGACATCCTCCTGGAAATTCGAAAAACCCCCATCACCCTGAGCCCCATGGAGCTGTCTACATCCCGCCCCCACCTGGCCAGCTCCTCACCAGTCTCCCTCCACAAGACCCAGAATCTCTGACGTCCCTGATAAATAGTACCAAATCTGGCTCCCCGGCCGACCCGTGCCCGCCAAGGATTCTTCGGATGGCCCTTCCGGCCCTGGACAGCCAGATTCTCACCCTCCTGAACAACTCTCTGACGACTGGTCAAGTCCCCTCCAACTTGAAGGAGGCTAGAGTTATTCCTCTACTAAAGAAACCGGGAGCAGATAAGGCCGAGCTTAAAAATTATAGACCTATCGCCCAGCTCCCGTTCCTGGCGAAGGTTGTGGAGCAACATGTCCTGAAGACAACCTCGGCGTTCCTGGAAGAACACGAGCTACTCCAACCCCGCCAGGCTGGGTTCAGAGCCCACCATAGTACGGAGCTAGTAATGCTATCTGTACTCGACGATCTCAGGATGAAGGCCGATAACAAAGAGTCGAGCGCCCTGATTCTTTTAGATCTTTCTGCGGCGTTCGATATGGTCAGCCACACAACATTACTGACCCAGCTGTCGGACCTGGGCATCCGGGGACACGCCTATAATTGGTTAGAATCCTTCCTATCAGGACGTTCGCAGAGGGTCCAACTCGGCGATCAGGTATCGGAAAAGGGCAACATCTTCTGCGGGGTCCCCCAGGGCTCCGCACTATCCCCGCTCCTTTTCAACATATACCTGCAGCCCCTGGTGGCCGCACTAACCTATATGGAATGCCGGGTCTTCAATTACGCGGATGATACCCAGCTCATCCTGAGGATCGATAACTCGGTCCGCGCCCAAGAGTCAGCCGAGAACATCCTCAGGTTCACAATAAACTGGATGACTCAAACTCCCTAAAAATTAATCCAGATAAAACCGAAGTCCTAGCAATTCCGGCAAAAAACAACCCTTGGAGCGGCTTGTTTTGGCCCCAAGAGCTGGGGGCCTGTCCCAGCCCATCACCAGTGGTAAAAAGCTTGGGAATCAAGATTGACTCCGAGCTCTCCATGACTAACCAAGTCAACTCGGTGGTGGGCACATGCATTGGTCTTCTAAGACAGCTGAGGAAACTGGTTCCACTGCTCTCAGTTTCATCTCTGAAAACCATTGTATCAGCAACTATCGTCTCACGACTCGAGTATGGCAACGCGCTCTATGTCGGGCTCCCCCAGAAACTTACGAATAAGCTACAGGTGGTACAGAATGACGCAGCTAGGCTGATCTTCAGGCTGCCCAGAAGAACTCATGCCACTCCCTTGCTGCGCAAACTGCACTGGCTGCCTGTCAAGCAAAGAGCGAAATTCAAGGGACTCTGCATTGCCCATAAAGCCCTCTGCGGACACGCCCCAGGGTACATAAAGGAACGCCTAATCAAATACGTGCCTGGGCGGGCGCTCCGCTCAGCAGAAGCCGCCCAGATGGTCTGCCCGCGGGGTAACTTTGCTTCCAAAGGAGGACGAGCCTTCTCGGTCCTTCTGCCACAACTTTGGAACCAGCTGCCCGACACCCTCCGTAAAGAACATGGTCTGCTTCCCTTCCGGAAACAGCTTAAAACCATTCTTTTCAGGGAAGCACTAGACACGACCTAATCATTCTTAGTACCATGGAGACTACCCCGCCCTGATGCTGTTTTTCCTCTTCCAAAGCGCTAAGAGACCTGTCGGTGTACATGCGCTATACAAGAACAAAATAACATAACATAACATAACAATGAGGCAGAAGGCCGAGTTCCTTAAGAGGGTTATGGAACTTCGAGATGGCTTGCAATATCCTTAGCATGTACGACATAGAGTACTTTATTCTTTAGAATACAAGGTCACACCATCACCTTTCTCACAAACAACTTAAATCCTTGGTGCATGTCCTTTTCATATGAAAGAGAGATCATGTTTGCAAACATTAAGAATAAAAATGGAATCTCTAGTGCAAAATTAAACACATCAAAAAAGCTATTATATATTTGTTGCAAAAGGTTATTAGAAATCAGTTATTAAACATCAAGGGGTAGAACCATACAGAAAGAGTCTAACTTTCTACAATTACGTAAGAAGCACAAAAAATAAACGTGCTGTCATAAACATCTCCTTTCTGCCTGTCACTGTACAGCTAGAAAAACAGAGCAGAAGAAAGAAAAAACATGTTTTGTTTTCATTCATTAAACAACTGCTTTAATTATGCTCCTTGACCTGACCTGTATTTCTGCTCGGCTCCTGGCTCTGGCAGCATGCACTGTCATGTCAGAGCTCACCTGTAATAACTCTTTGCAGTCGGGTTCTGATGTAATTTCTTTATAATCGGGGACTGGGTGCATCACAAGTTGCCAATTATAAATAAATTAGAGATGGGTGTTTATACAGGGATTGAGGAATCCCATGTATTGTAAAGAAATTAGAGACAATATTTTATACAGGGATTGCAGAATCCCACATATTATAAGGTTATATAATACATGGGGGTCTTAAATATTTTTCATAAATGCCTCGTCTTTTAATTTCCATATAATGCTTGGGATTCTGCAATCCCTGTATAAAAACCTGTCTCTAATTTCATTGAAATTGACAAGAGATGCTCCCAGTCTCCTAAAATAAAGAAATGACATAGCCACTTAACTGTAATAACTTATTACAGATGAATTTCGATGTCACAGTGCCTGTTCCCCGAGCAAGCAGCTGAGAGGAAAGACAGGTCAGAGAGCATAATTAAAGCAGTGGCTTAAAGAACAAAAAACAAAATGTGGCTTTTCTTTCTTCTGCTCTGCTTCTCTAGTTGTACTGTGACAACCAGAAACAGGACATATTTATGGAAGCGTTATTTTTTGCAATTCTTAGGTCATTATGGAAAAGTTTGAATCTTTTTAGATGTTTCTACATATTGCGAGTGCTTTTTTTTTAAGTGGTTCATGGAAAAGGTGATGTGTGACCATATAATATAAGGAATTAAGTACCCCTTGTGATGCATGATAAGGATATTGCAAGTCACTTAGGAGTTCCATAACCTTATAAAGAACTCAGCCTCTTGCCTCATTCCTCTATATGGTAATGAAATTCCTCTGTGACTTGCAATATCCTTATAATGTACAGCAGGTAGTACTTTATCAAATACATTACAGGCAACCAGCAGCTGCTTCTCTATTAAGGCGGAGGAGTGTTGCCCCCTGCTGCAACTGCAGCAAAAGTAAAAAATAAAATGGTAATAAAAATGAATTTATTACCATTTTATTTTTTAGGCGGGCATCCAAGCCGAGTCTGAGGACATAGCCATTACTGATGATTGCCAGCAGGAAGGAGTGGTGGCCCTTCAGTTTAAAGTGTGCATGTCTTGAGACGGCCAGCCCAACATGCGTACTTTAAACCTCTCCACCCGAGCTGTTTTATTTAGCTTGGTGCAGAGCAGGCACAGGCCCGAGTAAATAAAGGAGAGAGCCAGCCCGCTCCAACCAAAGCTGGTGCTTCTCTCTTACTGATTAATATTATTAACAGCATGAAAGCAGCGTATGGACTGGTTATAGTAGTTGACCCTGGGAGCCTGCCTTCGGAACCACGGACTTGGACTGCCATGACGGAGAGGAATGCTGAAGCAGTGAGCAAGTACACTGTTGTGGGTAAGCACATGAAAGAACGTAAGCCAAATCCAGTAAACATATGAAGAATGTTTATTGAAGACTATAAGTCATCAAGCGGAGCCCAATCTCTTGCATACTTCCAGCTCTGCGATCCTGCTAACGACTGACAAGTCTGACCAGGTAACTGACAACCTTTACCAGCAGGAGCACAGACATGGAATGACACTCAGAAGATGCACTTTGAAAGATACACATAGGGGTCGATTCCGATCCCGGTCAGAGGCACACCTAATACCATTCGGCCGGGAAAAAAGCCAGGCGAATGCCTGTTTCCCGACCGATTCGCACATACGTCCGAACGAGCAAGTACGATGCGCACAACTTCCCAAATCCCGACCCAGTCGTACTCACCCAATACAGGTCCTGTTCTCCGACCGAGGCGGATCCGGAAACGCAGAATCGAGTCGAACGTAAGCCAAAATGCAGCCCCGTCCGGCCGGACAAGTACGATGCGCCCTCCGTACGCGCCGAACCCGTCGCTACGCACGGCACGTCAAAGCATCCGGGAGAGGCGCACATAAGCTCCAATTCGTGCCACAAGACGATCCACGGCTACGAGACGAACACGCCAGCGACGAGGACGAGGCGAAGCAAAGAGAAAGACGAACCAACCATGAATCCCATCGTGCCGATCCTACCAATATTCTACATCTATTACCGGAACTGGCACGGACGCGTACGACGCAGAAGGTAAGTCAGACACCCACCACACAAACAAACCACACGTATCACACACACACACAGGGATGCAGAAATTACTTACACCAGCAACAGCAGCACCATAGGGGCAGGATGGATATCACCAATGCCACATATACACATAGGGGCCTGGATGCCAACCACTAACACCACCCCTAACCAGGGGGTGCTAGATGCCTGTCACTACTACCACCTCTACCCATGGGGGGCTGGATTCCTACTACCACCCCTACTCAGGGGGTGCCAGATGCCTACCACTACCACCACCCCTACCCAGGGGGTGCTAGGTGCCTACCCCTACCACCACCCCTACCCAGGGGGTGCTAGATGCCTGTCACTACTACCACCCCTACCCATGGGGTGCAGGATGCCTGTCACTACCACCACCCCTACCCAGGGGGTGCCAGATGCCTACCTCTACCACCACCCCTACCCAGGGGGTGCTAGATGCCTACCCCTACCATCACCCCTGCCCAGGGGGTGCTAGATGCTTGTCACTACTACCACCTCTACCCATGGGGGGCTGGATGCCTACCACCACCACCACCCCTACTCAGGGGCTGCCAGATGCCTACCACTACCACCACCCCTACCCAGGGGGTGCCAGATGCCTACAACTACCACCACCCCTACCCAGGGGGTGCCAGATGCCTGTCACTACTACCACCTCTACCCAGGGGGTGCTGGATGCCTGTCACTACTACCACCTCTACCCATGGGGGGCTGGATGCCTACCACCACTACCACCCCTACTCAGGGGGTGCCAGATGCCTACCACTACCACCACCCCTACCCAGGGGGTGCCAGATGCCTACCACTACCACCACCCCTACCCAGGGGATGCTAGATGCCTACCCCTACCATCACCCTTACCCAGGGGGTGCTAGATGCCTGTCACTACTACCACCTCTACCCATGGGGGGCTGGATGCCTACCACCAGTACCACCCCTACTCAGGGGGTGCCAGATGCCTACCACTACCACCACCCCTACCCAGGGGGTGCCAGATGCCTACCACTACTACCACCCCTACCCATGGGGGGCATGATGCCTGTCACAACTACCACCTCTACCCATGGGGGGCTGTATGCCTACCACCACTACCACCCCTACTCAGGGGGTGCCAGATGCCTACCACTACCACCACCCCTACCCAGGGGGTGCTAGATGCCTACCCCTACCATCACCCCTACCCAGGGGGTGCTAGATGCCTGTCACTACTACCACCTCTACCCATGGGGGGCTGGATGCCTACCACCACTTCCACCCCTACTCAGGTGGTGCCAGATGCCTACCACTACCACCACCCCTACCCAGGGGTGCTAGATGCCTACCCCTACCATCACCCCTACCCAGGGGTGCTAGATGCCTGTCACTACTACCACCTCTACCCATGGGGGGCTGGATGCCTACCACCAGTACCACCCCTACTCAGGGGTGCCAGATGCCTACCACTACCACCACCCCTACCCAGGGGGTGCCAGATGCCTACCACTACTACCACCCCTACCCATGGGGGGCAGGATGCCTGTCACAACTACCACCTCTACACGTGGGGGGCTGGATGCCTACCACCACTACCACCCCTACTCAGGGGTGCCAGATGCCTACCACTACCACCACCCCTACCCAGGGGTGCTAGATGCCTACCCCTACCATCACCCCTACCCAGGGGGTGCTAGATGCCTGTCACTACTACCACCTCTACCCATGGGGGCTGGATGCCTACCACCACTTCCACCCCTACTCAGGGGGTGCCAGATGCCTACCACTACCACCACCCCTACCCAGGGGTGCCAGATGCCTGTCACTACTACCACCTCTACCCAGGGGTGCTGGATGCCTGTCACTACTACCACCTCTACCCATGGGGGGCTGGATGCCTACCACCACTACCACCCCTACCCAGGGGTGCCAGATGCCTACCACTACCACCACCCCTACCCAGGGGTGCCAGATGCCTGTCACTACTACCACTTCTACCCAGGGGTGCTGGATGCCTGTCACTATTACCACGTCTACCCATGGGGGGCTGGATGCCTACCACCACTAGCACCCCTACTCAGGGGGTGCCAGATGCCTACCACTACCACCACCCCTACCCAGGGGGTGCCAGATGCCTACCACTACCACCACCCCTACCCAGGGGTGCTAGATGCCTACCCCTACCATCACCCCTACCCAGGGGGTGCTAGATGCCTGCCACTACTACCACCTCTACCCATGGGGGGCTGGATGCCTACCACCACTACCACCCCTACTCAGGGGGTACCAGATGCCTACCACTACCACCACCCCTACCCAGGGGTGCCAGATGCCTACCACTACTACCACCCCTACCCATGGGGGGCAGGATGCCTGTCACTACTACCACCTCAACCCATGGGGGGCTGGATGCCTACCACCACTACCACCCCTACTCAGGGGGAGCCAGGTGCCTACCACTACCACCACCCATACCCAGGGGGTGATAGATGCCTACCCCTACCATCACCCCTACCCAGGGGGTGCTAGATGCCTGTCACTACTACCACCTCTATCCATGGGGGGCTGGATGCCTACCACCACTACCACCCCTACTCAGGGGGTGCCAGATGCCTACCACTACCACTACCCCTACCCAGGGGGTGCTAGATGCCTGTCACTACTACCACCTCCACCCAGGGGTTGCTGGATGCCTGTCACTACTACCACCTCTACCCATGGGGGGCTGGATGCCTACCACCACTACCACCCCTACCCAGGAGGTGCCAGATGCCTACCACTACCACCACCCCTACCCAGGGGGTGCCAGATGCCTGTCACTACTACCACCTCTACCCAAGGGGTGCTGGATGCCTGTCACTACTACCACCTCTACCCGTGGGGTGCTGAATGCCTACCACCACTACCACCCCTACTCAGGCGGTGCCAGGTGCCTACCACTACCACCACCCCTACCCAGGGGGTGCCAGATGCCTACCACTACCACCACCCCTACCCAGGGGGTGCTAGATGCCTACCACCACTACCACCCCTACCCAGGAGGTGCCAGATGCCTACCACTACCACCACCCCTACCCAGGGGGTGCCAGATGCCTGTCACTACTACCACCTCTACCCAGGGGGTGCTGGATGCCTGTCACTACTACCTCCTCTACCCATGGGGTGCTGAATGCCTACCACCACTACCACCCCTACTCAGGGGGTGCCAGGTGCCTACCACTACCACCACCCCTACCCAGGGGGTGCCAGATGCCTACCACTACCACCACCCCTACCCAGGGCGTGCTAGATGCCTACCCCTACCATCACCCCTACCCAGGGGGTGCTAGATGCCTGTCACTACTACCACCTCTACCCATGGGGGGCTGGATGCCTACCACTACTACCACCCCTACCCATGGGGGGCAGGATGCCTGTCACAACTACCACCTCTACCCATGGGGGGCTGGATGCCTACCACCACTACCACCCCTACTCAGGGGGTGCCAGATGCCTACCACTACCACCACCCCTACCCAGGGGGTTCCAGATGCCTGTCACTACTACCACCTCTACCCAGGGGGTGCTGGATGCCTGTCACTACTACCACCTCTACCCATGGGGGGCTGGATGCCTACCACCACTACCACCCCTACCCAGGGGTGCCAGAAGCCTACCACTACCACCACCCCTACCCAGGGGGTGCCAGATGCCTGTCACTACTACCACTTCTACCCAGGGGGTGCTAGATGCCTGTCACTACTACCACCTCTACCCATGGGGGGCTGGATGCCTACCACCACTACCACCCCTACTCAGGGGGTACCAGATGCCTACCACTACCACCACCCCTACCCAGGGGTGCCAGATGCCTACCACTACTACCACCCCTACCCATGGGGGCAGGATGCCTGTCACAACTACCACCTCAACCCATGGGGTGCTGAATGCCTACCACCACTACCACCCCTACTCAGGGGGTGCCAGGTGCCTACCACTACCACCACCCCTACCCAGGGGTGCTAGATGCCTACCCCTACCATCACCCCTACCCAGGGGTGCTAGATGCCTGTCACTACTACCACCTCTACCCATGGGGGGCTGGATGCCTACCACCACTACCACCCCTACTCAGGGGGTGCCAGATGCCTACCACTACCCCCTACCCAGGGGGTGCTAGATGCCTGTCACTACTACCACCTCCACCCAGGGGTTGCTGGATGCCTGTCACTACTACCACCTCTACCCATGGGGGCTGGATGCCTACCACCACTACCACCCCTACCCAGGGGTGCCAGATGCCTACCACTACCACCACCCCTACCCAGGGGGTGCCAGATGCCTGTCACTACTACCACCTCTACCCAGGGGTGCTGGATGCCTGTCACTACTACCACCTCTACCCATGGGGGCTGGATGCCTACCACCACTACCACCCCTACTCAGGGGGTGCCAGATGCCTACCACTACCACCACCCCTACCCAGGGGGTGCCAGATGCCTACCACTACCACCACCCCTACCCAGGGGGTGCTAGATGCCTACCCCTACCATCACCCCTACCCAGGGGTGCTAGATGCCTGTCACTACTACCACCTCTACCCATGGGGGCTGGATGCCTACCACCACTACCACCCCTACTCAGGGGTGCCAGATGCCTACCACTACCACCACCCCTACCCAGGGGTGCCAGATGCCTACCACTACTACCACCCCTACCCAGGGGGTGCCAGATGCCTACCACTACTACCACCCCTACCCATGGGGGGCAGGATGCCTGTCACAACTACCACCTCTACCCATGGGGGGCTGGATGCCTACCACCCCTACTCAGGGGGTGCCAGATGCCTACCACTACCACCACCCCTACCCAGGGGGTGCTAGATGCCTACCCCTACCATCACCCCTACCCAGGGGGTGCTAGATGCCTGTCACTACTACCACCTCTACCCATGGGGGCTGGATGCCTACCACCACTTCCACCCCTACTCAGGGGTGCCAGATGCCTACCACTACCACCACCCCTACCCAGGGGGTGCCAGATGCCTGTCACTACTACCACCTCTACCCAGGGGTGCTGGATGCCTGTCACTACTACCACCTCTACCCATGGGGGGCTGGATGCCTACCACCACTACCACCCCTACCCAGGGGGTGCCAGATGCCTACCACTACCACCACCCCTACCCAGGGGGTGCCAGATTCCTGTCACTACTACCACTTCTACCCAGGGGGTGCTGGTTGCCTGTCACTATTACCACGTCTACCCATGGGGGGCTGGATGCCTACCACCACTACCACCCCTACTCAGGGGGTGCCAGATGCCTACCAGTACCACCACCCCTACCCAGAGGGTGCCAGATGCCTACCACTACCACCACCCCTACCCAGGGGTGCTAGATGCCTACCCCTACCATCACCCCTACCCAGGGGGTGCTAGATGCCTGTCACTACTACCACCTCTACCCATGGGGGGCTGGATGCCTACCACCACTACCACCCCTACTCAGGGGGTACCAGATGCCTACCACTACCACCACCCCTACCCAGGGGGTGCCAGATGCCTACCACTACTACCACCCCTACCCATGGGGGGCAGGATGCCTGTCACTACTACCACCTCAACCCATGGGGGGCTGGATGCCTACCACCACTACCACCCCTACTCAGGGGGTGCCAGGTGCCTACCACTACCACCACCCCTACCCAGGGGTGCTAGATGCCTACCCTACCATCACCCCTACCCAGGGGGTGCTAGATGCCTGTCACTACTACCACCTCTACCCATGGGGGGCTGGATGCCTACCACCACTACCACCCCTACTCAGGGGTGCCAGATGCCTACCACTACCACTACCCCTACCCAGGGGGTGCTAGATGCCTGTCACTACTACCACCTCCACCCAGGGGTTGCTGGATGCCTGTCACTACTACCACCTCTACCCATGGGGGGCTGGATGCCTACCACTACTACCACCCCTACCCATGGGGGGCAGGATGCCTGTCACAACTACCACCTCTACCCATGGGGGGCTGGATGCCTACCACCACTACCACCCCTACTCAGGGGGTGCCAGATGCCTACCACTACCACCACCCCTACCCAGGGGGTGCTAGATGGCTACCCCTACCATCACCCCTACCCAGGGGGTGCTAGATGCCTGTCACTACTATCACCTCTACCCATGGGGGGCTGGATGCCTACCACCACTTCCACCCCTACTCAGGGGGTGCCAGATGCCTACCACTACCACCACCCCTACCCAGGGGGTGCCAGATGCCTGTCACTACTACCACCTCTACCCAGGGGGTGCTGGATGCCTGTCACTACTACCACCTCTACCCATGGGGGCTGGATGCCTACCACCACTACCACCCCTACCCAGGGGGTGCCAGAAGCCTACCACTACCACCACCCCTACCCAGGGGGTGCCAGATGCCTGTCACTACTACCACTTCTACCCAGGGGGTGCTAGATGCCTGTCACTACTACCACCTCTACCCATGGGGGGCTGGATGCCTACCACCACTACCACCCCTACTCAGGGGGTACCAGATGCCTACCACTACCACCACCCCTACCCAGGGGGTGCCAGATGCCTACCACTACTACCACCCCTACCCATGGGGGCAGGATGCCTGTCACTACTACCACCTCAACCCATGGGGTGCTGAATGCCTACCACCACTACCACCCCTACTCAGGGGGTGCCAGGTGCCTACCACTACCACCACCCCTACCCAGGGGGTGCTAGATGCCTACCCCTACCATCACCCCTACCCAGGGGGTGCTAGATGCCTGTCACTACTACCACCTCTACCCATGGGGGGCTGGATGCCTACCACCACTACCACCCCTACTCAGGGGGTGCCAGATGCCTACCACTACCACTACCCCTACCCAGGGGGTGCTAGATGCCTGTCACTACTACCACCTCCACCCAGGGGTTGCTGGATGCCTGTCACTACTACCACCTCTACCCATGGGGGCTGGATGCCTACCACCACTACCACCCCTACCCAGGGGGTGCCAGATGCCTACCACTACCACCACCCCTACCCAGGGGTGCCAGATGCCTGTCACTACTACCACCTCTACCCAGGGGGTGCTGGATGCCTGTCACTACTACCACCTCTACCCATGGGGGCTGGATGCCTACCACCACTACCACCCCTACTCAGGGGTGCCAGATGCCTACCACTACCACCACCCCTACCCAGGGGGTGCCACATGCCTACCACTACCACCACCCCTACCCAGGGGGTGCTAGATGCCTACCCCTACCATCACCCCTACCCAGGGGTGCCAGATGCCTGTCACTACTACCACCTCTACCCATGGGGGCTGGATGCCTACCACCACTACCACCCCTACTCAGGGGTGCCAGATGCCTACCACTACCACCACCCCTACCCAGGGGTGCCAGATGCCTACCACTACTACCACCCCTACCCAGGGGTGCCAGATGCCTACCACTACTACCACCCCTACCCATGGGGGGCAGGATGCCTGTCACAACTACCACCTCTACCCATGGGGGCTGGATGCCTACCACCACTACCACCCCTACTCAGGGGTGCCAGATGCCTACCACTACCACCACCCCTACCCAGGGGGTGCTAGATGCCTACCCCTACCATCACCCCTACCCAGGGGGTGCTAGATGCCTGTCACTACTACCACCTCTACCCATGGGGGGCTGGATGCCTACCACCACTTCCACCCCTACTCAGGGGGTGCCAGATGCCTACCACTACCACCACCCCTACCCAGGGGTGCCAGATGCCTGTCACTACTACCACCTCTACCCAGGGGTGCTGGATGCCTGTCACTACTACCACCTCTACCCATGGGGGCTGGATGCCTACCACCACTACCACCCCTACCCAGGGGGTGCCAGATGCCTACCACTACCACCACCCCTACCCAGGGGTGCCAGATTCCTGTCACTACTACCACTTCTACCCAGGGGGTGCTGGATGCCTGTCACTATTACCACGTCTACCCATGGGGGCTGGATGCCTACCACCACTACCACCCCTACTCAGGGGGTGCCAGATGCCTACCAGTACCACCACCCCTACCCAGGGGTGCCAGATGCCTACCACTACCACCACCCCTACCCAGGGGGTGCTAGATGCCTACCCCTACCATCACCCCTACCCAGGGGGTGCTAGATGCCTGTCACTACTACTACCTCTACCCATGGGGGGCTGGATGCCTACCACCACTACCACCCCTACTCAGGGGGTACCAGATGCCTACCACTACCACCACCCCTACCCAGGGGTGCCAGATGCCTACCACTACTACCACCCCTACCCATGGGGGGCAGGATGCCTGTCACTACTACCACCTCAACCCATGGGGGCTGGATGCCTACCACCACTACCACCCCTACTCAGGGGTGCCAGGTGCCTACCACTACCACCACCCCTACCCAGGGGGTGCTAGATGCCTACCCCTACCATCACCCCTACCCAGGGGGTGCTAGATGCCTGTCACTACTACCACCTCTACCCATGGGGGGCTGGATGCCTACCACCACTACCACCCCTACTCAGGGGGTGCCAGATGCCTACCACTACCACTACCCCTACGCAGGGGGTGCTAGATGCCTGTCACTACTACCACCTCCACCCAGGGGTTGCTGGATGCCTGTCACTACTACCACCTCTACCCATGGGGGGCTGGATGCCTACCACCACTACCACCCCTACCCAGGGGGTGCCAGATGCCTACCACTACCACCACCCCTACCCAGGGGTGCCAGATGCCTGTCACTACTACCACCTCTACCCAGGGGGTGCTGGATGCCTGTCACTACTACCACCTCTACCCATGGGGGCTGGATGCCTACCACCACTACCACCCCTACTCAGGGGTGCCAGATGCCTACCACTACCACCACCCCTACCCAGGGCGTGCCAGATGCCTACCACTACCACCACCCCTACCCAGGGGGTGCTAGATGCCTACCCCTACCATCACCCCTACCCAGGGGGTGCTAGATGCCTGTCACTACTACCACCTCTACCCATGGGGGGCTGGATGCCTACCACCACTACCACCCCTACTCAGGGGTGCCAGATGCCTACCACTACCACCACCCCTACCCAGGGGTGCCAGATGCCTACCACTACTACCACCCCTACCCATGGGGGCAGGATGCCTGTCACTACTACCACCTCTACCCATGGGGGCTGGATGCCTACCACCACTACTACCCGTACTCAGGGGGTGCCAGATGCCTACCACTACCACCACCCCTACCCAGGGGTGCTAGATGCCTACACCTACCATCACCCCTACCCAGGGGTGCTAGATGCCTGTCACTACTACCACCTCTACCCATGGGGGCTGGATGCCTACCACCACTACCACCCCTACTCAGGGGTGCCAGATGCCTACCACTACCACTACCCCTACCCAGGGGGTGCTAGATGCCTGTCACTACTACCACCTCCACCCAGGGGTTGCTGGATGCCTGTCACTACTACCACCTCTACCCATGGGGGGCTGGATGCCTACCATCACTACCACCCCTACCCAGGGGGTGCCAGATGCCTACCACTACCACCACCCCTACCCAGGCGGTACCAGATGCCTGTCACTACTACCACCTCTACCCAGGGGTGCTGGATGCCTGTCACTACTACCACCTCTACCCATGGGGGCTGGATGCCTACCACCACTACCACCCCTACTCAGGGGGTGACAGATGCCTACCACTACCACCACCCCTACCCAGGGGGTGCCAGATGCCTAGCACTACCACCACCCCTACCCAGGGGTGCTAGATGCCTACCCCTACCATCACCCCTACCCAGGGGTGCTAGATGCCTGTCACTACTACCACCTCTACCCATGGGGGGCTGGATGCCTACCACCACTACCACTCCTACTCAGGGGGTGCCAGATGCCTACCACTACCACCACCCCTACCCAGGGTGTGCCAGATGCCTACCACTACTACCACCTCTACCCATGGGGGCAGGATGCCTGTCACTACTACCACCTCTACCCATGGGGGCTGGATGCCTACCACCACTACCACCCATACTCAGGGGGTGCCAGATGCCTACCACTACCACCACCCCTACCCAGGGGTGCTAGATGCCTACCCCTACCATCACCCCTACCCAGGGGGTGCTAGATGCCTGTCACTACTACCACCTCTACCCATGGGGGGCTGGATGCCTACCACCACTACCACCCCTACTCAGGGGGTGCCAGATGCCTACCAATACCACCACCCCTACCCAGGGGGTGCCAGATGCCTACCACTACTACCACCTCTACCCATGGGGGCAGGATGCCTGTCACTACTACCACCTCTACCCATGGGGGGCTGGATGCCTACCACCACTACCACCCGTACTCAGGGGTGCCAGATGCCTACCACTACCACCACCCCTACCCAGGGGTGCTAGATGCCTACCCCTACCATCACCCCTACCCAGGGGGTGCTAGATGCCTGTCACTACTACCACCTCTAACCATGGGGGGCTGGATGCCTACCACCACTACCGCCCCTACTCAGGGGGTGCCAGATGCCTACCACTACCACCACCCCTACCCAGGGCGTGCTAGATGCCTACCCCTACCATCACCCCTACCCAGGGGTTGCTAGATGCCTGTCACTACTACCACCTCCACCCAGGGGTTGCTGGATGCCTGTCACTACTACCACCTCTACCCATGGGGGGCTGGATGCCTACCAAGACTACCACCCCTACCCAGGGTGTGCCAGATGCCTACCACTACCACCACCCCTACCCAGGGGGTGCCTGATGCCTGTCACTACTACCACCTCTACCCAGGGGGTGCTGGATGCCTGTCACTACTACCACCTCTACCCATGGGGGCTGGATGCCTACCACCACTACCACCCCTACTCAGGGGTGCCAGATGCGTACCACTACCACCACCCCTACCCAGGGGTGCCAGATGCCTACCACTACCACCACCCCTACCCAGGGGGTGCTAGATGCCTACCCCTACCATCACCCCTACCCAGGGGGTGCTAGATGCCTGTCACTACTACCACCTCAACCCATGGGGGCTGGATGCCTACCACCACTACCACCCCTACTCAGGGGGTGCCAGATGCCTACCACTACCACCACCCCTACCCAGGGGGTGCCAGATGCCTACCACTACTACCACCCCTACCCATGGGGGGCAGGATGCCTGTCACTACTACCACCTCTACCCATGGGGGCTGGATGCCTACCACCACTACCACCCCTACTTAGGGGTGCCAGATGCCTACCACTACCACCACCCCTACCCAGGGGGTGCTAGATGCCTACCCCTACCATCACCCCTACCCAGGGGGTGCTAGATGCCTGTCACTACTACCACCTCTACCCATGGGGGCTGGATGCCTACCACCACTACCACCCCTACTCAGGGGGTGCTAGATGCCTACCCCTACCACCACCCCTACCCATGTGGGGCAGGATGCCTACCACCAACAACACCCCCACTCATAGGATGGGTAATGCATGACACAACAAGCACACACCAACATAAGGAATGCAACAAAAAGACATCCCCCCAACACAATGACAAGCGTGTGTAGACTGTGTCAAATGCCTACAACACTGAACATGACTTTGAACATACAATGTGACCCCCTATCACATGTGTCACACATAAATGTGTGTGGCCCCCACAATGCAAGCAGACCATGACCACTGTGGCAATGGGGTCCAACCCCCATCATCACAGTGACCAAAAGGTAAGTGTGGGGTCCATAGCTGAAGCACATTTTGAACATTGTGGCAATGGGGTCCAACCCCCATCATCACAGTGACCAAAAGGTAAGTGTGGGGTCCATAGCTGAAGCACATTTTTAACATTGTGGCAATGGGGTCCAACCCCCATCATCACAGTGACCAAAAGGTAAGTGTGGGGTCCATAGCTGAAGCACATTTTGAACATTGTGGCAATGGGGTCTAAACCCCCATCATCACAGTGACCAAATGTAAGTGTGGGGCCCATAGCTGAAGCACATCTTGAACATTGTGGCAATGGGGTCTAAACCCCCATCATCACAGTGACCAAAAGGTAAGTGTGGGGTCCATAGCTGAAGCACATTTTGAACATTGTGGCAATGGGGTCTAAACCCCCATCATCACAGTGACCAAAATGTAAGTGTGGGGCCCATAGCTGAAGCACATCTTGAACATTGTGGCAATGGGGTCTAAACCCCCATCATCACAGTGACCAAAAGGTAAGTGTGGGGTCCATAGCTGAAGCACATTTTGAACATTGTGGCAATGGGTTCTAAACCCCATCATCACAGTGACCAAAATGTAAGTGTTGACATTGAAAAAGCTGCAACTGCCAAACTGCATGGATGATTCCTGGTCACAGAACAACAAACACATCAGTGGCAAAGTAGTGCTTGTGTCCCATAGCAACATAGATTGGGGGAGGCAAACAGTGCAGTGCAAATAAGACATACCTTTGGCCATGTGCAGACAAACATCACCCATGGGGGCTGACACTGTCAACATCCATCAATGACACAATGACAGAAGTGACCATCATAATGCAGACCCACATATTTGCACCAATGGGCACACACATGTAGATACCCTGTGGAGACTGTAGATGTGAGGTGAACAAATAACATACCATGGCAGCAATGGGACACACAAACAATGATCATTGTGCTGACTGATGACCTAGGAGTCCCAGGGACAGCAGGTGAAACCCAACAAACAACATACAGCCAATGGCACACTAAAGATATGCCAATGCAGTGGTGCAGATGCACAACCACAAACAGGCAGACCCACACTGAACATCAAACACAACAGGTGAGGGGGGTGCCAGTGTCCCCAGGCAACCATACAACACATGATGAGGCCTGAATACCAAGTACACAGATGCACATACAGTGCCACACAAAAGTAACTCATGGATCCAAATCCCCTATGTGGGCAATCAGGCATTGTTAGATGAGAGGGAGCACAAATTACACATGTCACACAAGCTTGTAGGAACAGCAACTAACACAGCAAGAGACAGACCCACCACAGCACTACCCCCAGGGACCCCATATTGTGCTGACACTAGCCTGCATGATAATCCCACTGTGATGACAATGTTAGATGTCGTTCACACTGTGAACCCCAGCCATGTGTCCTACACCTACACAAGCTCCAATCAATCAGCACGGCCTGCCAGCCAAGGCCAATATGGAGGTAGGGGTCTGGCCGTGCAACAACTCACTTTTGCACACACTCAACACCACACACCCTGATCTCCACCAATGTGCAGCAGTGAAGCTCACATGGACTGGTGACATTGCACATGCACCCATGACAATAACAGGGGTGGTGGTGGGGTCTAAGGTTCAGAAACCCATCACACATGGCCAGTCAACAAGACTCATCAATGTCTGACACACAGCACAGTATGCCGTACATGGGCATGATGTGAAATCCACCACAATCAATGGGATCCTGGCCATAGTCACACACCAATGAAGAAGCCAAGGTGACACACGAAGAACACACGTACACAACTACCAACATTGCAGCTCTGACCCTGAGCAGTGGCAGCAGTCACACACACAACGTGTCACAATCACTGAAAGCTAACACAAACTGTAAATCACATGACTTGTGTAAACAACAAGTGCCAAGGGGAATCCTGAATGTGTCCCATCTGCGTTTGCCCACAACCCCAGCACTGACAACAAAGACAACCTGGGATGACAACCTCATAAACATTAGTTTGCCATGCACCCACATCACAGAGAAACCAGGTCCAAGATGCTGGATGAACACAGAACAACTCAGCAAGCATCACAAACAGGAACATCCCTAGGGACACAGCCTGTGTAGGAAAAGGGAAGGGAACACGCACAGACATGCTTACACAACACAGGCCCACGCAATGTCACCAGATTACACACTGCCATGAGGGCACTCCACTCCTGTGGAAGGTCCGCTGTGCCAAACCTTGTCTGTGCACGACCCAAACATGTCTGCAGAACACTCCGTCAGTGAGTCAACAACCACAACACACAGAAGGCTCTGCTTACATCAGCCTGGGTACGGGAGTGTCACGTCAGTCATCTGCACACACACCAAACACGTGTCAAGCAAGTTGCACTGTATACACAGATGAGTCCTTCGACATTGATGTGCAAAACTGCATGTCCAGTGGAGCTGGGCACACTGTCAGGGAAATCGGAACATTGAACAGTGGTAAGCCCACCAGATGTGCATCAGTGTAAGACAAAGATGTTCATTTACAAATGCAAAAAGGACATCCCTGTGTCAAATGCTGAACATTACACCCTCAGACTGTAGCAAAGGATGCCATAGATCCAGACTACAACAGGACACATATCCCATGGACCACATGGAGTCCATGACTGCAACACTTCTTCGTCCTGATGTGAACACTATTACAACTGCAAATGCAGGATGCTACTCATCCACATCATGTACATCAAAAGAAAACCCAAAAGTAAACAAAAAGGGGCTTTATTCAGCAAATGTCAGGGTAAACACGGAAGTCCAAAAGAAACTAAGGCCAATGGCCAGTCCAAAATCACAGTACCAACAGGGTGAGAAGTGACAACTGGTCACACATTGCTTGCCTGCACTGGTACGGTTGGGGGACATCCCCCTTGGAGGGGCATACAAGGGGCAGGCCAGGCACCGCAGAGACAGGATCAGGGGATGACAGAGTGAGGCAGTGAAGGGGTGTTGGGTGCAGGAGTGTCACCGGCAACTGCAGTGGAGGTGTCTGACTCAGGGGGGCCGGCACCACTATGGTACACAAGTCAGTTGGTGTGGGTGCTGCAACCACTGCAGTGGGCTGGACTGATGTAGTGGACTGGGTACCCACTGCAGTGCCCGAGTCAGACGTGGTGGTTGTGGACTCCACTGCAGTGCATGACTCCAAGGGAGTGGAAGGGTGGGTAGATGAGGTGGGCAGGACAGAGGGGGGGACCCGGTCCCCACAACAGTGCCACTAACAGGCAGAGCATCTGTGTTGGGGGTGGAAGAGCAAGTGGCAGGGGGAGGGCCTAAGCAGTCTGGAGATGCGGTATCGGTGTGTGGGGGAACCTGGGCCAGGGTGTGGTGGGGGAACCTGTGCAGTGGTGGCCTGGGGGATGGAGGAGAGAGACTGGGCGCTGGAGCTGCGTGGTGGTGGTGGTGGGGTCTTGCTCTTCCTGCTCCGGGGGGACTTCCTAATGGGCTCCTGTGTCTGCCTGCGCCTGGGGGAGGGTGTCCGGGGGTGAGGGGCACTCCTCTCTGTGTGGGTGGACTTCCTCTTCCCCTGGTATGCTGGATCAGCAGGAATGGAGGGGAAGAGGCCAAGGTCACACAGGAAGATCTGCTGTGTAGGTGGGGTAGCAGGCGAGGCAAGGGAAGGGGTCTTGGAGGGAAAGGATTTGGAGGACTGCGGAGTGAATGTGGATGCCTGTGTGTGTGTGTGTTCCCCATCCCCTGTGTCTGTGGTATCAGTCCCCTGAGGATGCTTGTGTGCACGTCTTGCCTTACTCTTGGGAGTGTCTGTGCTGCTCGTGTCTGTGTGTTTGGTTGACTGTGCAGGTGTGCATGTGCTTTGGACAGGTAGGGGGCAGGAAGTGTGGATGGGGCAGAGGTGGGAGGGGTGAGGGACTGTTGGAGGAGGGACACTGCTGCCGTCAGGGAGGAGTCCATGGACCTATTGCTCCTCTGTAGGGCAGACATACCCGTCGAGATGCCCTCCATGAACGACACCAGCTGTGTCAACAGAGTGGTGTGTGCATGGAGGAAACTCAGCATTGCTGTCTGCCCTACATGGATCTGCCGAAGGAGGTACACAGACTCCTCACTCAGGGCAGCAGGGGACACAGGGGCAGGGGCTGCGGTGCCTGGCACGAAGGAGACACGCTCCCGAGCACGGGAGCCTCCACGGACCTCAGGAATGGGAGCCAATGGGAGGGCGGTGGTGGTGGTGGTGGTGGCGGGGCCAGACAGACAAGCTGGCCTTTGGTGGCTGCTGAGACCCGCCTCCACAAGGGAGTCATCCTCCGAGCTGCTGTGGTCCCCAGTTGAGGTGGATGGTGCTGAGGACTCCTCGGTGTGGCTCCCCTCGCCCTCCGTGCCACTGGGTCCCTCTGACCACTCATCCGATGCTGACCCAGTCTAGCTCCGCTGCTCCTCCTGGTCCGTGGAGCTGTCCCCTCCTGTGGCCGTGGATGTATCTGCAAACAATTAGGGAAACAGACAAACATCAGTCACCTGCACTGACCGCACACACCACAGTAAGTACAGCACGTTACAGAGCAAGCCCTGGCATCCTTAGTTGAACATTGCCTAAAGTCAGATTCGTGGAAGCCAATTGTCAGTCTGACGGTCAGCCATGGGACTCACACCCCTCCTGCCCTTGCACCCATCTGTCTGGTGCCTGTCTGATGGTAAGACCCCAGTGTGGACACATGCACCACCTACACAGTTGTTGGACATTGCAGGGAACACGGTGAAGTATGTGAACATGCACACATCACATCTCTTGCCACTGAGTCAGTGCAGGTGTCCGGATAAAGAAATGGCCAGAGTCTAATTAGAAATGCATGTGATGCATACCAGCACCAGACACCATGATGCACCCATGTCCGGATAGTCAATGCCATAATGGGGTGCATGTTGCACATGTCACTCCCCTGCAGGATCAGTCCCACGAAGTTTAATGCCATGACACAGGAATGCGTGCAAAGTCATACATTACTGTCTCAAGTCACATGGCCATGGCAGCCAGCCAACAACAGTCTGCACTGTGTCACAATCCGAGGGCATGGGGAATGCAAGTTATGTGACTGACAAGTGCACATGTCCATCCCCAAAAAACCACATCATCTGTACTACTATTTGTCCACGTCATACCAACTGGACATATGGGGGACATGAAACACAACTCTCTGAACATGAGCACCTCACAGTGTGCTGTGAATGAAAATACAGCTGCCTGAAAGTCACAGTCGCAAACACCTGTGTGCACAGTCAAGTGATCAGACACCTATAAGTCACAGAAGTATTGTCTATCATGGTCACATCTCAGATGGCATGCTGAGCCCTAACCGATAAACATACCAGTAGTCCTGACAACGAAGACACAGCACAATGAGACAGAGGCAGACACCTGAGGGTACATTTCACTGATCACAACATGCCAGATGATACACGGGAGTGGGAGTACAGAGTGTATTGTATGCCCTGGAGTAGGCATGACTGTCCAGCTCCACCTGTAAGAGGGATGAGTCCTGGACAGTAGGCAGGTGGCTAAGCATGTGTGACACACTGGATACACATACTCCTGAGGCCCAAACATTGTTCCCACCAGCAGCATGGGTGTGTGCCAAATTCCCCAGGGACATGTGGTGAGTCAGAGCAGCAAGCGGACCACATATCAAAGTTACACCCAGATCACATGTCAGAACTTAGGCATTGTGTAAGCAATTGACCCACCCATGAATCACACAACATAGTCACGGGAACAAATGCTGTCCCCCACCTTGAGCAAAGCAAAATGCAATGACACAGTCCCCAAATGACACAATTTCCTGACTATAAGGGCCACACATATGCGTATCAGAGGAGAAGTGGGCATGTCACAAATGAGGGACATGGGTCCTGGACCACATGACTGATGTACTGTGGAAGTTTAACCAGGCCAGAGGAGGGCACATAGCATGTCAGACAAAGTGCACAGTGCAGTCATGGACTCACCCCCTCCTTGCTGCTGTCTGTCCTTCAGCTGCCCATCCAGGTCAGGGAAGACCACCGCCAGGATCCGGAGCATGTGGGGGTCAGGGTCCGGTGTCCGCCCCTCCTGCGAGGAGGTGACAGCTTCAGCTGGACCCTTGCGATCCTCCGGGTCCAGCCACGAAGGTCCTGCCACCTCTTTTGGCAGTTGCGGATCCTGCGCCTGTAGACCCCCACGGATCTTACTTTCCAGGCGATGGTCAGCCAGATGTCCTGCTTCTGGTGGGCATCAACCTGTGAGGATGACAAAGTGAAAAGGCCATTACTACACATGCAACATATACGTGCATCACACAGTTGGATATACATGTCTCAATCACAGGGGCATATGATGTACACAGGCAGTGCAACAACGGCTATGAACAGTTTGCCAGCAGTCACTACATGGTATCATTGCATGGGAAGTAAACCTAGTTGGAATGCACTGTTACTGCACTGTACCAGTTCAGTGCATGTAACTACACACTTTGGGGTGTGACAACTACTCAGTGGGCATGCTAGCCAGTGGTGTGCACACTGAAAGTCCTGCTAGTCAGACAACATGCACAATTAGTGATGCAGTGGACAGCACACTCACCTGCTCCCCTGGTTTCACATACAGCTTGCTGTACTGTGGAAGGAGGCTGTCCAGCAGGGCCTGGTTCTCCTCAAGGCTGAAGGCTGGGGCTCTCTCCACAGTACGTGCCATTGCAGGAGCCAGAGGATGCATAAACAGCAGCAGTGTTGGTGGCAGATGTCGTCCTGGAGCATGTAGTGCAGGCAAGTGAGTCCTCAGGGGAACAGCCAGCATTATATGTGTGCTGCAGAGGCAGATACTGTCCCATGTGTCCAAAGTGATAGGTCCAAGTCGTTTGCATCTTCTGAATCTGACCAATCCATGGAATAGCAGCACTAATACACGCCCACAGCATCCTTCAAATCTTCAACTTCATGACACCCATGATTTTGCAACATTGTTTTGGCTGGCCAACTGAATGCACTGCATCAGACTCGTTGGAGCTTCGAAAACGCGTCCGTTGCCATGCCAGGCCCCAGCCAATGTGTGCGCACCGTTCGGTCCATTGCTGTACAACGCGTACCCGGGATACAACGCGGACCCGCTCACATTGAATGCAATGGGCCGGCCGGGCACACCGATCGGTCCATTGCTGTTCAACGCGTACCCGCTCACATTGAGTGCAATGGGCCGGCCGGGCACACCGATCGGTCCATTGCTCTACAACGCGTACCCGGGATACAACGCGTACCCGCTCACATTGAATGCAATGGGCCGGCCGGGCACACCGATCGGTCCATTGCTGTTCAACGCGTACCCGCTCACATTGAATGCAATGGGCCGGCCGGGCACACCGATCGGTCCATTGCTGTTCAACGCGTACCCGCTCACATTGAATGCAATGGGCCGGCCGGGCACACCGATCGGTCCATTGCTGTTCAACGTGTACCCGCTCACATTGAATCCAATGGGCCGGCCGGGCACACCGATCGGTCCATTGCTCTACAACGCGTACCCGGGATACAACGCGTACCCGCTCACATTGAATGCAATGGGCCGGCCGGGCACACCGATCGGTCCATTGCTGTTCAACGCGTACCGCTCACATTGAATGCAATGGGCCGGCCGGGCACACCGATCGGTCCATTGCTGTTCAACGCGTACCCGCTCACATTGAATGCAATGGGCCGGCCGGGCACACCGATCGGTCCATTGCTGTTCAACTGCGTACCCGCTCACATTGAATGCAATGGGCCGGCCGGGCACACCGATCGGTCCATTGCTCTGCAACGCGTACCCGGGATACAACGCGTACCCGCTCACATTGAATGCAATGGGCCGGCCGGGCACACCGATCGGTCCATTGCTGTTCAACGCGTCCCTGTACAAGTCACTGGCATATGTCACCATGCCTGTCACAGGTGAACATATGCCAGCCACATATACTTCCCAGGGAGTGAGGGGCACACCTACAACACCACAGCCTGTCCACACTGTATCCTAAGGCATGTAAGGCTGCATTACCTGTTCCATGTATGGGGGTCAACATGTTGTTTTTTGGGTGGCACTTGGGGGCAGCCACTCCCAGGCTGTGCACGTGTTCATGGGGACAGAATCCTTGGTGTGTTGTGCACATGAACACTGTGGTGTGCAACTGTTCATTTCAGGGCATGTGGCATGGTCACATTTCACGGTTGTGTATGTGTATGTCATGTCACATACCCCCTGAGTCCCATGTGGGACGGTATGTACGTCCCAGGGTGACCCATTGCCACAATTGTGATGGCCCTCCACAGTCTGTGTGCATGTTGTGTTTACAATGTCTCTGATTCCATGTGCACAATGGGAGACAGTCTCCACATCCACGTTGTTTGTGCATGGACTTTGATGTTGTGTGTGTGTGTGTCACAGACGTCCATGTCTGTCCTGCAGAGGCAACAGGGGCCACTACCTGTGGGAGTCATGTTTGTTTTTCTGACGTGTACATGATACACCATGTCATGCCAGTGTCCATGTGGCAATACAGGGTCCCTGGGAATCTACCTGTCAATGAGCTGTGATGCCTGGGGCACATCTGTCCTCACATGTCACTGTGGTGTGTGTTTGGAACGTGACAGCAGTACATGGGTACTGTGACACAGCCTAATGATATCACATAGCACAACCTGGGACTTGTTGAGGGCACATGTTGAACTGTGATGTTAGATGTTAGCCATGTAGGTGCCATACATGTCCTTACGGAACGGCACACGCATCATGTACTTGTGTCTCGTAATGATGTATCATGTGATATTGAGTCTGGTCTATGCCACATATGTGGGGTGACTGACAATCTTTCTTTCTTCACCTATGCACTGCAGGGCACCAGCTGTCCATCGGCCATTCCCTGACCTTGCAACAGTGGTTGAACGGGACTGCATCCGACGGTACCGCTTCACCAGGCCACTGATTGAGGAATTGACGGTGCGGTTGGCCCCACATTTGCATCCTGGCCGGACATACCCTACAGCGCTGACCCCCAAGGTGAAGGTGATGTCAGCCCTACACTTCTTTGCCACCGGTACCTTTCAACACACTGTGGCGTCTGCTGGTGGGATGTCACAGACCATGTTCAGCCGTGTGCTCCGCGATGTTTTGGAGGCTATGTTGAGATACCTGAACCAGTACATCTATTTCCCTAGACTTCAACAACTCACTGACGTGAAGAGTGACTTCTATGCCCTGGGGAGAATGCCGCATGTCATTGGCTCCGTTGATGGGACACATGTGGCTTTGGTACCACCACAGGCCCAAGAGCAGGCATACAGGAACCGCAAACACTACCATTCGGTCAATGCACTGGTGGTATGTCTTGCAGATATGAGCATCTCACACGTGTGTGCCCGTTTCCCCGGTTCTGCACACGATGCCTACGTGATGAGGAGTAGTCGCATCCCGAGGATGATGTCACAGATGCGGAACCAGCATTCCTGGCTTGTTGGTGTGTACTGACTTTGTACCATTGTGTGTGTTCTGCAATGTAGTGTTCCACCCTCTTTTCCAACTCAGCTAATGTGCAATTGTCTGTATGTAGGTGACTCCGGATACCCCAACATGCCGTGGTTGCTGACGCCCCTCAGGAACCCTGTGACACCAGCCCAGATGCGCTACAATGAGGCACATGGTCGGACCAGGAGAGTGATTGAGCGGACATTTGGTCTCCTGAAGAGCCGCTTCCGCTGCCTAGATAAGACAGGAGGGGCCCTCCCATATGCCCCAGCAAAGGTGTGCAAGATTGTCATCGTCTGCTGCATGCTACACAACCTGGCAGTGCGGAAGGAGTTGCCTCTCATCCTGGATGACGATGACCAACATCCGCCACCTGTGGAGGATCCTGCGCTGGACCACGATGCCAGTGATGATGATGATGATGAGGGTGATGTCCGCACACAGCTCATCACCAACTTCTTCAGCTGAATGTGAGTATCCAGGGATGTTATGTCAATGATGTGAGTTTGCATGATATGTGTTGGTGGTGCTCTGGTGCTGTTTGAGTGTGTCCATGTGCTACTTGACTGGATGCGTGCAGCGATGTGTCCTTACAGGTAGTCTGTACTCCCCAACAGTGTTGGCATGCTAACTTGGTTCTGGGTGGGTTTCTTGTGACATGTATTGGGCATGAGTATTGCAGTTCTGTCCTGTTCTTCAGTGCTTTTGACTGTGTGTCATTTCTGTCCTTCACAGGGTACTTTCAGAGTTGTTTGGTCAACTGTGATCCCCAGACACCGTGAATCAACTTCCAGGGTGGTAGCTGTCGTTTCCCTACAGGTGATGTGCGCCACACCCATGGACTTCCTTTCTTCTACACTTGTTGACTGTGTGCCCACTGCCAGGTGGGATTACCTTGCATCTGTAGTGGTTACAACATGTTGCAAATGTGTAATAAACCTGTGCTTCACTTTGTGATGTGCGTTGTCTGTGGTCACACATCTGACTGACATTTGCTTACTGCACCAGTGGGCTAGTTAACACAGACTGTGAATAGGTGTTGGGTCTGTGCATTGCACCGTATTTCCTGGCAACATCAGTGTAGGCGATGAGTCAGATGGCCCTGGTGTGTATGTGTTGTGTAGCCCTGGTGGTGTGTCTCCCTCATATGTGTCATGTCGCCATGACTCACATGCCGGTGTTGTACTTGCTGTAGCAGTTAGCATGCACAGTGTCATTTCACAGATCATCATCTCCACTTCATAAACAACGTTGGAATCACAACAGAGGCAAGTATGGTGTATTAGTGAGTTTATTGACATACATGTGTGAGTATAGTGCACAGGATGGTGGGTGCTGTACATTGTGATTGTAATCCAAAGTTCCTAGATGATTTGGAAGTCCTGGTAGCAGAAATGTCCAGAGTAAAGTCCACAGTCATCTGATACATTGGTCCAACTTGAGCTCCCCATGTCATGTGGGAGAGTTGTGTTGCATTCGACAGGGTGAAGAGTTTGGGCACAAAGGTGATTTTCCAGAACAGGTGTTGGCTTCCTGGGGGTTGTGCATGGCCATCAGCCTCTCAGTTGTCCTTCCTCGGACGACCCCTCTTCTTTGGGGGGGGGACCCTCAAGTGCAGGCTGCTGTGGTGCAGGGGACTCTCCACCAGAGTCATCCTCCCTCCCTGTGGCAGTTGCAGTTGTTGCAGCACCAGATGTTGTGGGCACACAGGGAGGTGTTGACATGTTGGTGCAAATCTGGCGGAGGCATTGCAATATGTCCCTATGCACCGCCGTCTGTTCTTGCACTGTGTCCCACTTGGACTCCATGCGGGACATGTGTAAGTCCAAGCGGGCATGATGGGCAGCCTGCTGCTGTTGAATGTCCCTGAGGATCCCCACTACCTGGCTGAACTCTCCGGTGCTAGTCTGGTACGCATCAGCTATGCGTACCAGTTGTGGGTCATCATGCAGTCCAGACCCCTCTGCAAGCAGCGACCTATGTCTACCACCCCTCCCACCACCCTGGCGACACGGGAAGGACCTGCGGTGGCATGCACAGGTGACCCTGGGCCCCCTTGTGGGTTGTTGCTGGTGTTGTTGTCCGTAACTCCACGTTGGGCCGGGGTCCGTGTGCTGTTGGTGGTGGTGGTCCTTGGTCTGTCCGTGTCGGCAGGGGTGGTCTGTGTGTTGGCAGTTGTTGGAGGGGTGGGTGCAGGGGGTGCAGCTGGTGGTCCTGCTGGTGCTGCATGATGACTCACTGCGTAGGTGCCAGGTAGGTCTTCGTCATCCGAGGTGGGCAGAGGCTGTTCCACACCAGTGAGCTCAGTGTCCCCCGGAGCCTGGGACAGGGACTCCTCAGCGTCTGCTGCTGTGTCCACATCATCACCTGTATTTGGAAGAGACACACAATGTATGTAATGTTTCTACAGGCATCAATGGTTCAAACACCTGACAGTTGTGACTGTACCTCTGGATGCGGGCCTGTACATTGCATTGTCCTAAGTTGTCACAGTCAGCTGTTGATATTGGTGTAGCGCATTGTCCTGACAACATGAAGCATTTCAATGTGAATGTTGAGGTGTGTGCATGGCCAGCATTGGTGGTATCTGGTTGACATCTGGACATCCTTCTCCCTCCAGCCCAGTTATCCCACCATGAAGCATGCCACCCTTGCAGTGGGTGCAGGTTGACTCTCAGGATGTCAGTCAGTGGTGTCCTGCTGTTTGTTGGTGCCCAGTTCCCAGCATGGCCTTGTGCTCCCCACAACAGAGCACCGGTGTCAGACATCTTTGATGGGGCTTTCCACTCTCTGTGAGGTGTGCATGCTTCAGTGTGAGCTTGCTGGGCCATGTGGTTTGGGGATGTTGAGCTGTGACTACCACTCCCATCATGCTATTGCCTCCACCCCCCTTCCCAGCATGCCCATACTTCCTTCCTTTTGAGTGTACTTCACTGTGTGTGGGTGTGACAGCAATGGCAAGATGGCTGACAGTGGTGTCCTGCTGTTGGTTGGTGGCCAGTTCCCAGCATGGCCTTGTGCTCCCCACAACAGAGCACCGGTGTCAGACATCTTTGATGGGGCTCTCCACTCTCTGTGAGGTGTGCATGCTTCAGTGTGAGCTTGCTGGGCCATGTGGTTTGGGGATGTTGAGCTGTGACTACCACTCCCATCATGCTATTGCCTCCAACCCCCTTCCCAGCATGCCCATACTTCCTTCCTTTTGAGTGTACTTCACTGTGTGTGGGTGTGACAGCAATGGCAAGATGGCTGACAGTGGTGTCCTGCTGTTGGTTGGTGGCCAGTTCCCAGCATGGCCTTGTGCTCCCCACAACAGAGCACCGGTGTCAGACATCTTTGATGGGGCTTTCCACTCTCGGTGAGGTGTGCATGCTTCAGTGTGAGCTTGCTGGGCCATGTGGTTTGGGGATGTTGAGCTGTGACTACCACTCCCATCATGCTATTGCCTCCACCCCCTTCCCAGCATGCCCATACTTCCTTCCTTTTGAGTGTACTTCACTGTGTGTGGGTGTGACAGCAATGGCAAGATGGCTGACAGTGGTGTCCTGCTGTTGGTTGGTGGCCAGTTCCCAGCAGGGCCTTGTGCTCCCCACAACAGAGCACCGGTGTCAGACATCTTTGATGGGGCTTTCCACTCTCTGTGAGGTGTGCATGCTTCAGTGTGAGCTTGCTGGGCCATGTGGTTTGGGGATGTTGAGCTGTGACTACCACTCCCATCATGCTATTGCCTCCACCCCCTTCCCAGCATGCCCATACTTCCTTCCTTTTGAGTGTACTTCACTGTGTGTGGGTGTGACAGCAATGGCAAGATGGCTGACAGTGGTGTCCTGCTGTTGGTTGGTGGCCAGTTCCCAGCAGGGCCTTGTGCTCCCCACAACAGAGCACCGGTGTCAGACATCTTTGATGGGGCTTTCCACTCTCTGTGAGGTGTGCATGCTTCAGTGTGAGCTTGCTGGGCCATGTGGTTTGGGGATGTTGAGCTGTGACTACCACTCCCATCATGCTATTGCCTCCACCCCCTTCCCAGCATGCCCATACTTCCTTCCTTTTGAGGGTACTTCACTGTGTGTGGGTGTGACAGCAATGGCAAGATGGCTGACAGTGGTGTCCTGCTGTTGGTTGGTGGCCAGTTCCCAGCATGGCCTTGTGCTCCCCACAACAGAGCACCAGTGTCAGACATCTTTGATGGGGCTTTCCACTCTCTGTTAGGTGTGCATGCTTCAGTGTGAGCTTGCTGGGCCATGTGGTTTGGGGATGTTGAGCTGTGACTACCACTCCCATCATGCTATTGCCTCCACCCCCCTTCCCAGCATGCCCATACTTTCTTCCTTTTAAGTGTACTTCACTGTGTGTGGGTGTGACAGCAATGGCAAGGTGGCTGACAGTGGTGTCCTGCTGTTTGTTGGTGCCCAGTTCCCAGCAGGGCCTTGTGCTCCCCACAGCAGTACCCAGTGTCAGCCATCTTGTCAGTTGTTTTCCACTCCCTGTGATGTGAGCATGGTTCAGAGTGGTGTTGATGGGCCAATTGTGAGGGTGAGCAATATCTGTGACTACCACTCCCATCATGCTATTGCCTCGACCCCCCTTCCCAGCTTGCCCATACTTCCTTACTTCTGACTCTGCTTCCCTGTGGGGTAGTGTGCCTGTGCTAAATGGGTGGCTGACAGTGTTGTCCTGGCGTTTGTTTGGCTACAAGTCCCATGTGTGTCACTGTGCTTCCCACAGCATGACCCAGGGTGGTGGTTCTTTGTGGGATAATTGATTTTAGTGTGAGGCAATGCATTTTCCCAGGTGTGTTGTGTGTAGTTTGTGTTAGGGGTGTGTGTGGGAAGAGCTGCTGGTAACTATGGTCATAGCTGTCAGTCCTCCTTCCCACCCAGCCAGATATCCCACCATGAAACGTGCTTCCATTGCAGGGAGTGCAAGTTGTCTTTCAGGATGTCAGTCAGTGGTGTCCTGCTGTTGGTTGGTGCCCAGTTCCCAGCAGGGCCTTGTGCTCCCCACAGCAGTAGCCAGTGTCAGCCATCTTGTCAGTTGTTTTGCACTCCCTGTGATGTGAGCATGGTTCAGAGTGGTGTTGATGGGCGTATTGTGAGGGTGGGCAATATCTGTGACTACAACTCCCATGATGCTATTGGCTACACTGACTTGACCAGCATACACAGAATTCCTTCCTTTCTGTGGGATTCCCTGTGTGGTGGTTTTGTAGTGGTGGCTACATATCTGACAGTGTTTGTTGGTTATATTTGTGCCACTGCCTAGCTTTATTTGTTGTAGGGTTTGTACATGTCATGACACAGTTACATATCACTATGAGATGGCATGTATTGTGTTTATCTGACTGACATACACATCTTGGGATGATTCTGTTTTTGTTGCTGTGTATTTGCTAAGGGTGCATGGTTTGACTATCCCCTTGACAGTGATGTGTGTGTATTGTCACACAATATTGGGTATATTGGTTGTGTACTCACCAGGCTCTGGGATGTTTTCTAGTCCATATACGCTCACTGGTGGTAGGATGGCCCGCACCTTCTCCTCCCAGGCCCTGAGGTATAGTGGTTTGGCAGGAGGGCCACTGCCGGTGTGTTGGCTCAAGATGTAATCCTTCTTCAGTAGGTCCCTGACCCTCCTGCGCACATCATACCACCTGTTCTGGATGTCTTCCTTTGTGCGCAAACATGGTGATTGTGCATTCACCCTGTCGACGATCCTCGCCCACATCTTAGTTTTCTGCGACATGGGGGTCTGTTGGACCAGTGTACCAAACAGCTGTGGCTCTACCCTGAGGATCTCATCTACCAGGACTTCCAATTCACTATCTAGGAACTTTGGATTCTTCTTGGGGGCATGGTGATGGGTGGTGGTGGTGAGTGATGTGTGTTGGTGTGCAAGTGAGGGTGTGTGAGTGTGTGTTTTGCTGGGTGTATGTGAGGGTGCTATTTGTTGAGGTGCTGATGGTGTGTGGCTTGTGTGATGGATGAGCTGTGAGTGTGTGTGTGGTTGTTGTCTGTTGGTGTTCTGTGCTGGCAGGTAATTTGAATTTGCAAAGGATCATGGTAGAGATTTGTGTCCTTTATATGGGTGGAGTTGTGGGTGTGTCTTTGTTCCCTGTTTCCCCCCAGTATTTATTGGCTTTGTAATTGCTTGTTTGGCCTTTTTTTGTGTGTTTTTCCCTTTGTACTTTTTGTGCATGTAGGAGACGTTCTTCTGACCGAGTCGGACCCTGCAGTTGTCTCGTGCGAGCTTCTCCGAGTCGTTCACGCTGTGTTTGTGCTGTTTTATGTGCTGCGTACGCGTCGGTCGCGGTGTATTGGGTTGCTTCGGCTCGCTGTTTTGTATGCGTGTCGGTCATACGGCTTGAGCTCCGTGCGACTCGGTCGTGTTTTCCACGCGTTGCATCGTACTTGGCGGGTCGGAGTTCGCGGGTACGTTTCGTTCGGGATTCTTCCTGGTGCGTGTCAGTCGGTTCGATTCGTGTGCTTTTCCGGCCGGATAGCTGTTTTCCGCGCGGTTCGGTCGTTCGTATTGTGTTCCGTACGAGTCGGTCGGATTTTGCACGCTTTTCATCGTACTTTGCGGGTCGGGCTGCACCGGTACGTGTCGGTCGGAATAAATTCCGGCTCCGAGTCGGTCGGTACGTTTTCCGGCCCGAATCGGAATCGGCCCCATAGTGTGGAATAAAAAATGCATATACATCATGTGGAATGAAGAAATCAACATAAGAACACATATGAATACATGGAATGTAGAATACCGCACATTTCTCCTCTTTATAACGAAAAATAATAAGTAAATAAACAACCAAATATATCATTGGTAACGATCCCTAAACCTAAACTATACAGATAAATCTTGCAAATATCCATGATTTTATATCTTCTGGTAGTAAATCCCTCCTTAACTTTATCTGCATCATCAGTACCATTACTTGTGCCCATTGCATTTTGCAAGGAAACTTCATTGTTGCTTTCGGAAACACTTACAGTGATGTCATTACTTGTGGCACTGGGCTGAGAATATGATGGGCAATTGCTCTACCAAAAGTTACTTATGGGTGGTAAGTACAACCTTCTCTGTTGTGGTAATTTGTCTCTTATGAGAGAACTTTGAAAATCAGTTAACAGAACCAAATTTCTTTTTGCCCACCAACGCCCATCCTCCAACTTGACAGAAGAACGTGCTACTTTGGACACTTTATACGGGCCATTAAATTGAAAATCAACTTTAGATTTCTTGTATCTCATATCCTTCAACATGAACCATGCACCCACACAAATTTCCTTTACACCAACACGTTTCCCAGAATCGTGATATGACTTTATTTTTTCTTGAGCCTCCTTGACTTTGAATTCCATTTCCTTCAAATTTACAATTTTCTCAGAGTCACAGAAAGACCTGTCCTGTAACCAACTAGGACACAGCCATGTGCAAAAATGCCTGCCCTTCAACAAGGTGAATGGGGATACACCTGTAGAGCTGTGGGGTGTGCTGTGATACACCCACACTCTATGTTGAACATACTTCTCAACATTCAACTCACATATCAAGGCTGTTTGAATACCTTCCTTCAGCAAACAGTTGACCCTCTCAACGGCACCATTAGCTTTGGGGGAATATACGGCTATATGTTCATGTTTAATGCCCTTATTCTTTAAGATTGTTTCCATGCTCTCAGAAACCAAATGAACACCATTATCCGTGACCAACTCATCACGATAATCTTCTAAAGTGAAAATGTTCTCCAAGAAGTGAATAACTACTTGTGTAGACATTTCATTCACAAAATCATAATATATCCAGTTAGAATAATAATCTTTGATCACTAGTAAATACTTTGGCATGTCAGATTGCGCTGAAATAGGTCCAGCAAACTCACACCCAACTTACTCCATGGTCACGAGGCAATGGTGTGGTAATCAAAGGGGTATCACTAAGCTTCCAATGTTTGTTAGACATGATGCATTCTTAGCATGAGCTGACAAAGTCATCCACATCCTAATCCATGTATGCCCACCAAAGTATCACCTTAACGTTTTTTTGTGGCTGTGGTCCCTAAGTGCCCCCTGTGAACAAACATAATCATTTTAAATCTTAACCTTTTGGAAATCACAAATTTTCTGGCCCTCAATAAAATTCCAGTCTCAACTGTGCGCTGGTCGGCCTTTTGATAGAACCAGTATAACTCACCCTTACAATGTTTAACGTGATGCCATCTTTGTTGCATGAACTGTAAGACTTTCCCCAATACTTCATCTTCTTTGCACGCACCATTCCATTCTTGTTCAGATACAAATCCTTGACATTTGCCTGTCACATCCATGCTTTCCACCACACACTCATTCTCAAACAACTCCTCATTCAGCACTTTTTCCCCGTAGGAAGTCTGGATAGACAATCCGCTCCTGCATGTGTGCTACCTGGTATGTACTTGACATTGAAATTGTACTCTTACAGTTTAGAAAGGATCCTTATACGTCTGGATGAAGCAGATGGTATTCCTTTGGCTCCCAATAAATACATCAGAGGTTTATAATCAGTGTACGTGGTAAAGTGCGTACCCCATGCATACGTTCTAAACTTTTCTATAGCCCTTGCACAAGCTAGAGCTTCACTTTCAATGATGCTGTATCTTTTTTCTGTATCTGACAGTATCATTGATGCAAAAGCTACCGTACACTCCGGACTGTCAATGTGCTGACACAAAGCTGCACTCAGTCCAACAGCATTAGCACCCACTGTGATGAAACATTTATGACCGCTAACATACGTTTTTAATGCAGGAACTTTGGGTAACAACTCTTTAATGTCCAAAAATAAGTTTTCCTCTTCCAGACCCCAATTAAACTTCTCCTTTTTCCTTAACATTTTTTTAGTGGTTCCATAAGTGTGGCATACCCCATCACAAACCTGCAATTATAATCACTCAAACCCAAGAGTAATTTTACTTCCTCTTTGTTGCAAGGAACTGGTAGATCCCTCAATGACTCAATGAGGTCTTCTTTAGGTTTGACCCCTTCAGATGTGATACAGTGCCCCAAATATTCCAGTTTGTTTGTTAAAAACGTACATTTGTCATTAGACTTGGTCATACCATGTTTACATGTTCAACACTCAGTCCAGAATGTTATTTTTCTCCACAACAGTTTTTTGCAAATATAAGGATGTCATCCTGGAATGCAAGTACCCCAGATACATCTTTGAACAACATGAACATTAGCTTTTGGAACATGCTTGCTGCTGATATTGGCAAGTGCAGATACTTATAAGCCCTAAACGGAGTGATGAAAGTTGTCAGGGCCTGTGAGTCAACTTTTAGCGGTACTTGGTGGTAAGCCGCTTTAAGATCAATATAACTAAAGACTTTTGCCCCCTCCAAGATGGTCAAAAGCTCATTAATCTTCAGAAGTGGATGACAATCCACTAAAATGCTTTTATTAAGCGAACGCAAGTCCACACATAAAAGGATTTGTCCATTTTTCTTTTTGGCTATGACAATCACACTGACCCATTCAGCTGCATTAATAGGTTAAATGATTTTGTCTTTACCTAGTTGATTCAAATGTTTCCTTAAATCATCCCTTACAAATAAGGGAACATCCTGTACTTTTGGGGTCATTATGATGGCGGGCGGATCGCCCACGCCGGGCTGGCGGTAGTCACCGCCAGCCCGGCGGGGGAGATCCGCCCGCCATCCGCAAAGCAAAGACCCCCTGCCATATTATGATGGCTGGGGGGTCCGTGGCGGACGGAAAGACCGTCCGCCGCTTTTCCGCCGGTCGACTCGTCGACCGGTGGAAAACAGGGATAATATGGTGGCGGTGTCTCCAAGACACCGCCATCCATATTATGATGCCAGCGGAGATCAGCCTTTCCATGGTGGCGTTGCCACCATGGAAAGGCATACAGTCTTTGCATTTGGGGGCCCGTTGCGGGCCCCCAGGATGTTGGGGGGGTGGGGGTGCACATGGGGGGTACCTGTGGTACTCCCCTGCATTTGTATGCACAAGGTGGCAGGCACTGCGTGGTGCCTGTCACGTTGTGCATGCAAATGCACGACGTGCATTCACAGCATTGTGGCGGGCGGTGCGGTGAGCACCGCCCGCCACAATGATGTGAATAGGGCTTGCCACCGCCACCGTGGCGGTGGCCTCGTAATGTCATGTGCGGGACCGCCACACCCCTTGCGGACGGTCACGCATTCCGCTGCGGTGGCGGGCGGACTTACTCTGCCCGCCATCGTAATGATGCCCTTTGTGTTTGTTAGGCACTGCTCCTTTTTTTAAAATGATTTCACGTTCAAACCCCTCAACTGTACCAATACCTTTAGAGAATACAGTAGGATATTTTTCTAAAATTTTATCAACACTTTCAGGTTTTTTTTCTACTAACATCACAGAAATGGTGGTGCCTAGTTTTAACACTATTCCAAATCTTCCCTGATCTATCCATCCCATGATATCCCAATCATTGACAGATACATAGATTTTTGTGAAAATCTCTCTGCCAGAACATTTTAGGACCTTTTCAAACAAACTCAATGGTTTTAATGTCTGCTTCCCCATAGGCAATGGCTCTTATATCTGTTTTTTTAGCATGTCACTGTTCCAGTCCAACTTGAACGATGCTTCACATAGCCTAGTTACTGGTGATCCGGAATCCACCATCCACATTCACTTCTCCAATTTTGACTTCACAGAAAGCCCCATTGCATTTGGCAATTGTATTAACCACTTATCCTGGTCACGACCTTGCACACTGACTTCCGGTTGATCAATATTAACTGTTGATATTGTCGCAGTATTTATGCTTTCATGCTCATGAAAATAATTGTGTTCTATTTCAGGAACACAATTTACTCTAACCATTTTTTCACTTTTGCAAACTTTCATAACTTTCATACCCCACTTTCTTGCATTTGCTGCATTTTTTCCCTTGTGCGGGACAGCTGGCACTATTCCCTAAATGACTATACGACCCACACCTATAACATGCATTTGTCATAATAACTCTGTTGGTCTTATGACTCTCCTGTATCTTCTTCACGGCATTCACATGCATGTTATCAGAATTACCAGTTGAACTAGCGGCCACACCAGCCAACATTTTAACTGATTGTGCAGAACATTCTATACCTTTTGCACATTTTACTGTCTCCTCTATGGTAGGGTTGGTGCAACAAATAAGATGCTCTTAACTTTTTTAGAGTAACAGTTCAGTACAATCTGATCTCTCAAATACTAGTCCATAGCATTTTTCAAAATCATACGTTCTGGCCAAAATTCTAAGTGCAGCATCATATTGTTCTATATTTTCCTCTGAAGTCTGTTTTCTTGAATAAAAATTAAATCTTTCTAAAACAGTGCTTGGTTCTTCAGAAAAATGTCATGCTCATTTTTTTCTGCCTCCACACATACATTCCAGTTGCCAGCATCCCCTGACTCCTCCCCAGGTGGTCGAACTTCTGGCCGATTCTCAAATACCTTTTGTCTCTCAGTGACCAAGCAATTGTATAAAATGGCTAATTTCCTAGCTGGACTGTAACCAACCCCATCGATGGCTACCAAATAATTTTTTAAAACACGTATCCAGTGTTTCCATTGGTTCACTGACAGAATATCGATGCTAAAAACATCGATTTAAAAAATATTGAAAAAAATATATAGAATGCAAAAATATCGACTCCCTATACTTAAACAGGTAAGTACAAAAATATTGAATCAAAAATATAGAAATTAAAAATATAGATGTAAAAAAGTATTGATTGAAAAATATAAATAAAATAATATATATTAAATATATAAAATATTAATATTATATTTAACAAAATAAAGTGAAATTAATATACATTTTAACTTAATATAAAAAATAAACTTAATTTAAAAAAATATAAACACACTATCATAATAATTTAGACATATACATATATTTACTTTAAAATAATTTATTAACTATTATCTTTATTTAATTTTTTAACTTTTAAATTATATAAAATTAAAATATATACATATATCAATAATTTTAAATTAAAAAAAACATTCTATAATTAATTAAAACATTAAACTATTAAAAACATTAAAATGTACATTTCGCAATACACTAAATACACCAGTAGGGAAAATGTTGGATAGGGAAATAATTAAATTTACTATTCCAACTCCAGTGAGTGCAACAGTAGGGAAAGTGTTGGATAGTGGAGGGGTAAAAATTACTATTCCCACCCCAGTGAGTGCAACAGTAGGGAAAGTGTTAGATAGCGGAGGGGTAAAAATTACTATTCCCACTCCAGTGATTGCAACAGTAGGGAAAGTGCTGGATAGCGAAGAGGTAGAAATTACTATTCCCACTACAAAGAGTGCAACAGTAGGGAAAGTGTTGGATAGCAGAGGGGTAAAGTTACTATTCCCACTCCAGTGAGTGCAACAGTAGGGAAAGTGCTGGCTAGCGGAGAGGTAAAAATTATTATTCCCACTCCAGTTAGTGCAACAGTAGGGAAAGTTCTGGATAGTGGAGGGATAAAAATTACTATTCCCACTCCAGTGAGTACAACACTAGGGAAAGTTTTGGATAGGGAGGGGTAAAAATAACTATTCCCACTCCAGTAAGTGCAACAGTAGGGAAAGTATTGGATAGCGGAGGGGTAAAAATTACTGTTCCCACTCCAGTGAGTGCAACAGTAGGGAAAGTATTGGATAGCGGAGGTTTAAAAATTACTATTCCCACTCCAGTGAGTGCAACAGTAGGGAAAGTGCTGGATAGCGGATGGGTAAAAATGACTAATCCCACTCCAGTGAGTGCAACAGTAGGGAAAGTGCTGGATAGCGGAGTGGTAAAAATTACTATTCCCACTCCAATGAGTGCAACATTAGGGAAAGCGCTGGATAGCGGAGGGGTAAAAGTTACCATTCCTAACCCAGTGAGTGTAACATTAGAGAAAGTGTTGGATAGCAGAGAAAAAAAAATTACTAATAACATTTAAACAATTGAAAATAAATGAAATAATCTTAAAAATAAATAAACAATATTTTAAAAATATATGATTAAATATATTAAACATATAAAAAGAACACATATTATAATATTAATTACATATAACAAAAAGGTACACATATTTTATAAAATAAATTAATAAATACATTTATAAACAATATTTATTTAAAAGGAGCAAATATTAACAATGAAAATTATTTAAAACATAAATGTATTTACTTTATTTCCTACCCTATAACACTACACCAATTATAAAACACTTCAACATTTTTATTTAAATTTATTTCAATAATTACCATAATGAATAATGAATGAAACTAATATTATTAATAAAAAAGATAAACATTCATTGAGTACACATTCTTTAAGACTATAAACACCACAACACACGCCTCAAATTAATTACACAATTACCATAATTAATTACTAATTAATTAATTTAAATTAATGAACAACTAATTATTAAATAATTAATAATAAATTAATTTACACATTTAACACTATAACAACTCAATTAAAAAATATTAATAAATAAAAATTATTCAATAAATGTAATATAATTAAATTACTTCCCACCCTATTCCCCTATAAACCCACAACCCGCTACAGAACTAAAAACACAAATTTCAAATAAAAAAAAATAATAACTACTAAAAATAATCAATACATTTTATATAACTAAATTACTTCCCACCCTATTCCCCTAAAAACCCACAACCTGCTACGGAACTAAAAATGCAAAATTCAAATAAAAAAATAAAATAATACCTACTAAAATGTAAACACATATAATAAAAATACAAACAATTCTTATACAAAAAAAAAAACATCACACACATATAAAATATATACTAAAATACATAACATTAATAAAAAATCTATATTTTTAACAACTATATTTTTGCAAACGATATTAAACACTTTGATATTTTTTTAATCAATATAACTTACATAAAATCGATATTCTTGACCACGAGAATTTGTCTGTCGATATTCCTGGCCCACGATATTTTTGCCACGATATTTGTGCAATTCGATATTTTTTACTCAAAATTCTGTCTCTGCACCGTTTCCATTCAAGTTTTGGTTTTCCTGGATTGTCTAAAAAATGAGGAGGTTGTTTTACATTACTTCCTCCTGGCATGCTCACAACAATAATATAGGCGAGCTCAATAAATAACTGTAGCCAAATAAAGGAACATTAGCTGGAGAACAAAGAGTCAGAGTGTAAATAGCCAAGGCAAAACAAAAGGTACATCCCGCCATCGGAAAGCAATTTTCCCCCGCCACATTACGATGGCGGGGGGAATCTGACCACGACCGTGGCGGGCGCGAATACCACCCGCCACGGATCCACCACAGGCAATTGTTACGATTGCCTGGCGGAGCAGTCAGCATCAGTAAAATGGTGGCGGTGCCTAGCAGGCACCATCCGCCAGATTCGGATGCTGGCCGCAGCCAGCCTTTCCGTGGTGGGTAAACTGCCATTGAAAGGCTGGCAGTGATTGGTTTTGGGGGCACGTTGCGGGGCCCCCTTGTGTTGAGGGGAGGTGGCTGTGCACTCGGGGGGTACCCCCCTACATTTCACTGCACTACGTGGCAGGCACCGTGTGGTGCCTGCCACGTAGTGCAGTGAAATGCAGCACATGCATTTTTAACATTGCGGCGGGTGCTGCAGTCAGCAGAGCCTGCCGCAATATTAAATTGCAAGATGCGACCGCCATGGTGGCGGCTGCATTCTAATTTGGAGTGCGGAACCGCCACATGCATGGCGGCCGGTTCCGATCCCCGCAACGATGGCGGTCGGACAAAAGTCCGACCGCCATCGTAATGACCCCCATAGTTCCCAAATACGTCTGTTCAAAACCCTGACTTTATGCAGTTAATGTAGCATTGTCCCAAGAGTAAACACGCCAAGCAATTACTCCATGCATTCCTTCAAATCAGTTTTCACACGCTGCTCTGAAGCCGCTTCCATGAAATTGCTCTAATGCCGCCTCAGATTATTCCACTTCCTGGATTCCAAGATGGTGGCATGCTGAACGTAAGCGTAATGACGAAATAACGCGCACGCTCGCCTGATGGTCGCCTCAGCCGAGAATCGGACAGATGCCAGACAGCCATGTAACAGAAACTCTGATGCCTTTGAGGAAAACACCTGTGGCCATCTACTAGTACACTCTTGTGCAGCCAAATAACAACAGTGTTTGGTTGTTACCACTGAATAAAATAGTTTGTACCATCCGGATGAAGAAATACTTCCTCTCTTGGCCAACTTCCACATGGTTGCTGTCGCTGCGAATGGGCTCCAAAATGCTCAAAATGAGCTAAGAACCATCTCGTTGTCAAAATGTTGTGGGCAAACACATGAAAGAACGTAAGCCAAATCCAATAAACATATGAAGAAGGTTTATTGAAGACTACAAGTCATCAAGCGGAGACCATCCTCTAGAGTCCTTCCAGCTCTGCGATCTTGCTAGCAACTGACAAGGTAACTGACAACCTTTATCAGCAGGAGCACAGAACATGGAATGACACTCAAAAGATGCACTTCCAAAGATACACATAGCGTGGAATAAAGAATGCATACACATCATGTGGAATGAAGAATTCAACATAAGAACACACATGAATACATGGAACGTAGAATACCACATGCACTTCTTATTTTTTGTTTAAAAGTTAATTTTGACTCACTGACAGGCACAGTGAGAAATTTGCAATGCCTTCAGCCTCAACTCCAGGGCTTTCAATAGTGGTCTGTTATAAGCACTGTTTAAAGCAGACCATGATTGAGAGCTTTGGTGTTCAGCCTAAGGGCACTGCTGATTTCTATCAATGCCTGTCAGTGTGCCAAAGTATTCACCCCGCCACTTTCATGCCGCAGCAACCTCCTCTTGTGACATCTCTAGTCATGAAATGGTTGTAGTTTTGAGATCACAATGCCTGCTGCCAGAGCCAGCAGCCAAGGTGAAAGGCAGGTCACAGGGCATATTTAAAGTCCCAGTTTAACAAGAAAAACAGGAACTGGATTTTCCTTTGTCTGATATATTTTCCTAAAAAGACAAAGGGGTCGATTCCGATTCGGGCCGGAAAAAGCACCGACCGACTCGGAGCCGGAAAAATTACCGACCGACACGTACCAGTGGCGCCCGACACGCCAAGTACGATGCAAGCCGCGATAAATCCGACCGACACGTCAGGAAACCAAGCCGACCGACCGAGCCGCTCGGAAAATAGCAATCCGCCCGGAAAAACACGCGAATCCAACCGACCGACACGCACCCGGAACAAATCCGACCGAATCGTACCCGCCAACTCCAACCCGCAAAGTACGATGCAAGGCGCGAAAAACCCGACCGAGTCGGACGGAGGACAAGCCGTACGACCGACACGCATACAAAACCGAGCCGAAGCAACACAATACACCGCGACCGACGCGTACGCAGCATACAAAACTGCACAAACACAGCGTGAACGAAACGGAGAACACCGTACGAGACCAATGCAGGGTCCGACTCGGTCACAAGAACGTTTCCAACATACACAAACAGCACAAAGGAAAAATCACCCAAAAAAAGGCCAAACAAGCAATTAGCAAGCCAATAAATACTGGGGGGGTGGGGACAGAGAACAAAGACACACCCACAACTCCACCTATATAAAGGACACAAATCACTACCATGAGCCTTTGCAAATGCCATTCCACTGCCAAGCACCCAAGAGAAAGCAACCACACACCCACAGCTCACCCCTCACACAAGCCACACACCATCAGCACACCAACAAATACCTACCTCACATACACCCAGCAAAACACACACTCACACACCCTCACCTGCACACCAACACACACATCACTCACCATCACCACCCATCACCATGCCCCCAAGAAGAATCCCAAGTTCCTAGATTGTGAATTGGAAGTCCTGGTAGACGAGATCCTCAGGGTGGAGCCACAGCTGTTTGGCACTCTGGTCCAACAGACCCCCATGTCGCAGAAAACCAAGATGTGGGAGAGGATCATCAACAGGGTGAACGCCCAATCACCATGTCGGCGCACAAAGACGGACATCCAGAACAGGTGGTATGACGTGCGCAGGAGGGTACGGGACCTGCTGAAGATAGACTACATCAACAGCCAACATACCGGCAGTGGCCCTCCTGCCAAGCCAATATACCTCAGGCCCTGGGAGGAGAAGGTGCGGGCCATCCTTCCGCCAGTGAGCGTATATGTACTAGAGAACATCCCAGAGCCTGGTGAGTACACAACAAATGTACACAATAAACTGCCACAAAACACACACATCACTGTCAAGGGAGAGTCAAACCATGCACACATAGCAATTACACAGCAACTAGAACAGAATCATCCCAAAATGTGTATGTCAGTCAGATAAACACAACACATGCCATCAAAAAAGTCACATCCAACTGTGCCAACACATGTACAAACACAACCACAACTACAGCTAGGCAGTGGCACAAATAGAACTAACACACACATCCACACATGTAGCCACCACAACAACACCAACACACAGTGAAGACCACTCAAAGGAAGGAATTCTGTGTATGCTGGCCAAGTCAGTGTAGCCAATAGCATCATGGGAGTCGCAGTCACACATATTGCCCCCCACAACTGTCCCATCAACACCACCTGAACCATGCTCACATCACAGGGAGTGGAGAAGGACTCACAAGATGGCTGACACTGGCTACTGCTGTGGGGAGCACAAGGCCCTGCTGCCAACTGTGCACCAACAAACAGCAGGACACCACTGACTGACATCCTGAGAGACAACTTACACTCCCTGCAATGCAAGCACGTTCCATGGTGGGATATCTGGCTGGCTGGGTGGGAAGGGGGACTTGCAGCACTGACTATAGTCACCAGCACCTCCCCTCACACCCCCCCACACAAACTCCACAGTACCCACCTGGTAGAATGCAATGCCCTCCATCCTAACACAAGATCCCACAAAGCACCACCACCCTGGGTTATGTTGTGTGAAGCACAGGGACACTCTTGGGACTCTTAGCCAAACAACTGCCAGGACAACACTCCCAGCCATCCTGTCAGCACAGCCAGCCCACCCCACAGGGAAGCAGAGTCAAAAGGAAGGAAGCATGGGCATGCTGGGAAGGGGGTGGAGGCAATAGCATGATGGGAGTCGTAGTCACAGACATTGCTCAGCCTCACAACTGTCCCATCAACACCACCCTGAACCATGCTCACATCACAGGGAGTGGAGAAGGACTCACAAGATGGCTGACACTGGCTACTGCTGTGGGGAGCACAAGGCCCTGCTGCCAACTGTGCACCAACAAACAGCAGGACACCACTGACTGACATCCTGAGAGACAACTTACACTCCCTGCAATGCAAGCACGTTCCATGGTGGGATATCTGGCTGGCTGGGTGGGAAGGGGGACTTGCAGCACTGACCATAGTCACCAGCACCTCCCCTCACACCCCCCAACACAAACTCCACAGTACCCACCTGGTAGAATGCAATGCCCTCCATCCTAACACAAGATCCCACAAAGCACCACCACCCTGGGTTATGTTGTGTGAAGCACAGGGACACTCTTGGGACTCTTAGCCAAACAACTGCCAGGACAACACTCCCAGCCATCCTGTCAGCACAGCCAGCCCACCCCACAGGGAAGCAGAGTCAAAAGGAAGGAAGCATGGGCATGCTGGGAAGGGGGTGGAGGCAATAGCATGATGCGAGTCGTAGTCACAGACATTGCTCAGCCTCACAACTGGCGCATCAACACCACCCTGAACCATGCTCACATCACAGGGAGTGGAGAAGGACTCACAAGATGGCTGACACTGGCTACTGCTGTGGGGAGCACAAGGCCCTGCTGCCAACTGTGCACCAACAAACAGCAGGACACCACTGACTGACATCCTGAGAGACAACTTACACTCCCTGCAATGCAAGCACGTTCCATGGTGGGATAACTGACTGGGTGGGTGGGTGGGTGGGAAGGAGGTCTGGCTGTCAACCAAACACAATCAATGCAGACCATGTTCACACCCCAGAGAATACATAGAAATGCCCAAATAATGCAGGACAATGTGCCACACCAATATCAACCCCTGACTGTGACGACTTAGGACAATACAATGTACAGGCCCGCACCCCGAGGCACAGTCACAACTGTCAGGTGTGTCAACCACTGATGCCTGCAGAAACATGACATACATTGTTTGTGTCTCCCAAAAACAGGTGATGATAGGGACACAGCAGCAGACGCTGAGGAGTCCCAGTCCCAGGCTCAAGAGGATGCCGAGCTCACTGGCGTCGTACAGCCTCTGTCCTCCTCGGACGATGAACAACCTGGCACATCCGGTGCAAGTCAACATGCTGCACCAGCAGGACCACCAGCTGCAGCACCAGCAGGTCCACCAGCTGCACCCCCTGCACCCACCCCTCCAACGACTGTCACCACGAATACCATCCCTGCCGACATGGACAGAATAAGGAACAACACCAGCGCAGTGACCCTGGACCAACCTGGGGCCATGGACACCACCACCACCACCACCCCCAAGGTGGACCAGGGTTATCTGTGCGTGCAACTGCACACACTGCACATGTCAGCAGGGGTGGTGGGAGGGGTGGGAGACAGAGGTCGCTGCTTGCAGACGTTGCTGGTGTGCATGAAGACCCACAACTGGTACGCATAGCTGATGCGTACCAGTCCAGCACCGGAGAGCTCAGCCAGGTAGTGGGGCTCCTCAGAGACATCAAACAGCAGCAGGCTGCCCATCATGCCCGCTTGGACTCCCACATGTCCCACGTGGAGTCACACATGTCACGTGTGGACTCCCACATGTCCCGCGTGGAGTCCAAGTGGGATGTACTACATGAGATGACGGCGGTGCACAGGGACATTTTACAATGCCTCCGCCAGATGAACAGCAACCAGTCCACACCTCCCTGTGTGCCAACAACATCTGGTACCGAACAAACTGCAACTGCCACAGGGAGGGAGGAGGACTCTGGCGGAGAGTCCCCTGCACCGCAGCAGCCTGCACTTGAGGGCCCCCAAGAAGAGGGGTCGTCCGAGGAGGGGAAAGTGAGAGGCTGATGGCCAAGCGCAACTCCCAGGAAGCCTGAACCTGTTCTGGATTTTCGCCTTTGTGCACAGACTGTTCACCCTGTTGATGGCAACACTACTCCCACACATTGCATGGGGAGTACAAGTTGGAACAATGTGTCAGACAACTGTGGCCCCGATACTGGGGATCCTGTCTACCTGGACTTTCTATTCATCTAGGAACTTGGGATTGCAAGATTCATGTACAGCACAATCCATCCTATGCACTATTATCACAGATGTATCACAATAAACACACTAATACACCATACTTGCCTCTGTCGTGATTCCAACGTGGGTGCTGTTATGGGGATGATGAACTGCAAAATTACACTGTGTATGCGAACTGCAACAGCAAGGACAACACAGGCATGTGAGTACAGGCAACGTGACACATATGAGGGAGACACACCACCAGGGCTACACAACACATACACACCTAGGCCATCTGACTCATTGCCTACACTGATGTTGCCAGGGAAGACGGTGCAATGCACAGACACCACACCCATTCCCAGTTGTAGTCAAGTAGCCCACAGGTGCAGTAAGCAAATGGCAGTCAAATGTGTGACCACAGACAACGCACATCACTAAGTGAAGCACAGGTTTATTACACAGTAGCAACATGCCGTAACCACTACAGATGCAAGGTAACCCCACCTGGTAGCGGGCACACAGTCAACAACTGTAGACAGAAGGAAGTCCATGGGTGTGGCGCACATCACCTGTAGGGACACAACAGCTACCAGCCTGGATGTGCAATCACGTCGTCGGTGGACACAGTTGACCAAACGAATCTGAAAGTACCCTGTGAAGGACAGAAATGACACACAGTCAAAAGCAATGCAGTACAGGACAGAACAGCAAAACTCATGCACAATACATGTTACAAGATACCCACCCAGAACCAAGTTAGCATGTCAACACTGTTGGGGAGTACAGCCCACCTGTCACCACACATCGCAACACACATCCTGTCAAGTAGCCCATGGACACACTCCAACAGCACCAGAGCACCACCCACACATCATGCCAACTCACATCATTCACATGACACCTCAGGATACTCACATTCAGCTAAAGAAGTTGGTGATGAGCTGTGTGCGGACATCACCATCACCATCATCATCATCATCGTCACTGGCATCGTGGTCCAGGCCAGGATCCTCCACAGGTGGCGGATGTTGGTCATCGTCATCCTGGATGAGAGGCAACTCCTTCCGCACTGCCAGGTTGTGGAGCATGCAGCAGACGATGATAATCTTGCACACTTTCGCAGGGGCATATGGGAGGGACCCTCCGGTCTTGTCCAGGCAGCGGAAGCGGCTCTTCAGGAGACCAAGGTCCGCTCAATCACTCTCCTGGTCCGACCATGTGCCTCATTGTAGCGCATCTGGGCAGGTGTCACAGGGTTCCTGAGGGGTGTCAGCAACCACGGCATGTTGGGGTATCCCGAGTCACCTACAGACAGACAAGTGCACATCAGCTGACTTGGAAAAGTGGGCGGAATACTACAGATCAGATCACACACAATGGCACAAAGTCAGTACACACCGACAAGCCAGGCACGCTGGTTCTGCATCTGTGCCATCAACCTGGGGATGCGACTACTCCTCATCACAAAGGCATCGTGTGCTGAACCAGGGAAACGGGCACACACGTGTGTGATGGTCATGTCTGCAAGACACACCACCAGTGCATTGACCGAGTGGTAGTGCTTGCGGTTCCTGTAGGCCTGCTCCTGGGCCTGTGGTGGTACCAAAGCCACATGTGTCCCATCAATGGAGCCAATGACATGCGGCATCCTCCCCAGGGCATAAAAGTCACTCTTCACGTCAGTGAGTCGTCGCAGTCTAGGGAAATAGATGTACCGGTTCAGGAAGAGCAACATTGCCGCCAAGAAATCGCGGAGCACACGGCTGAACATGGTCTGTGACATCCCACCAGCAGACGCCACAGTATGTTGGAAGGTACCGGTGGCAAAGAAGTGTAGGGCTGCCATCACCTTCACCTTGGGGGTCAGCGCTGTAGGATACGGCCGGCCAGGCTGCAAATGTGGGGACAACTGCACTGCAAAATCCTCAATCAGCTGCCTGGTGAAGCGGTACCGTCGGATGCTGTCCCGTTCCACCATCGTTGCCAGGTCTGGGAATGGCCGATGGACAGCAGGAGCCCTGCAGTGCAGAGGAGAAGTAAGCAAGATCGTCAGTCACCCCACATATGCGGCATTGAACACACTCAAGATCCCAACATACATCATCATGAGGCACAACTACATGAAGTGTGCAGTACCGGAACGACATGTATGGTACATACATGGCCAACATCTGTCAACACGGTCCTACAGGTGGCATCAATTTGTCCCAGGTTGGCCCATTGGATATCATGATGCTGTGTCACAGTCACCCCCCAGTGACATGTGAGGACAGATGTGCCCCAGGCACCACAGCTCAACAACAGGCACATTCCCAGGGACCCTGTAATGCCACATGGACACTGGCATCACCTGGAGTATCATGTGTACACCACAACAAAACAAACATGACCCCCACAGGTAGTGGCCACACTTGCCATGGCAGGAGAGCCATGGACGTCTGTGACACACACGCACAACATCAGAGTCCATGCACACACAACGTGGATGTGGAGACTGTCTCCCATTGTGCACATGAAATCAGAGACATTGTAAACACTACATGCACAAAGACTGTGGAGGGCCATCACTATTGTGCCACTGGGACACCCTGGCTCAAACATACCGTCCCACATGGGACTCACGGGGTATGTGACATGACATACACAAACACCACTGTGAAATGTGACCATGACACATGCACAGATATGAACAGTTGCACATCACAGTGGTCACGTACACGTAACACCCAGGATCCTGTCCCCATTAACACGTGCACAGCCTGGGGGTGGCTGCCCACAGGTGACACCCACAGGACAACATGTACACCAACATACACACAATAGGAAATGCAGCCTTACATGCCTTATGATAAGGTTTGGACAGGCTGTCGTGATGTAGGTGTGCCCCTCACTCCCTGGGAGCTATCTGTGGCTGGCACATGTCCATCTGAGACAGGCATGCTGACCTATGCCAGTCACATATACAGTGATGCGTTGAACAGCAATGGACCGATCGGTGCCTCCGGCCGGCCCATTGCTTTCAATGTGTGCGGGTACGCGTTGTACCCCTGTGCGCGTTGAACAGCAATGGACCGATCGGTGCCTCCGGCCGGCCCATTGCTTTCAATGTGTGCGGAGTACGCGTTGTACCCCTGTGCGCGTTGAACAGCAATGGACCGATCGGTGCCTCCGGCCGGCCCATTGCATTCAATGTGTGCGGAGTGCGCGTTGTACCCCTGTGCGCGTTGAACTGCAATGGACCGATCGGTGCCTCCGGCCGGCCCATTGCATTCAATGTGTGCGGGTGCGCGTTGTACCCCTGTGCGCGTTGAACAGCAATGGACCGATCGGTGCCTCCGGCCGGCCCATTGCATTCAATGTGTGCGGGTACGCGTTGTACCCCTGTGCGCGTTGAACAGCAATGGACCGATCGGTGCCTCCGGCCGGCCCATTGCTTTCAATGTGTGCGGGTACGCGTTGTACCCCTGTGCGCGTTGAACAGCAATGGACCGATCGGTGCCTCCGGCCGGCCCATTGCTTTCAATGTGTGCGGGTACGCGTTGTACCCCTGTGCGCGTTGAACAGCAATGGACCGATCGGTGCCTCCGGCCGGCCCATTGCATTCAATGTGTGCGGGTGCAGCGTTGTACCCCTGTGCGCGTTGAACAGCAATGGACCGATCGGTGCCTCCGGCCGGCCCATTGCTTTCAATGTGTGCGGGTACGCGTTGTACCCCTGTGCGCGTTGAACAGCAATGGACCGATCGGTGCCTCCGGCCGGCCCATTGCTTTCAATGTGTGCGGGTACGCGTTGTACCCCTGTGCGCGTTGAACAGCAATGGACCGATCGGTGCCTCCGGCCGGCCCATTGCTTTCAATGTGTGCGGGTACGCGTTGTACCCCTGTGCGCGTTGAACAGCAATGGACCGATCGGTGCCTCCGGCCGGCCCATTGCATTCAATGTGTGCGGGTACGCGTTGTACCCCTGTGCGCGTTGTACCTCAATGGACCGATCGGTGCGCACCCATTGACAATGGGCTTGCCTGGCAACGGACGCGTTTTCGAATTTCGAGCGAGTCGGTTGCTGGAAAATCAGTTGGTCACCCACAACAATGTTGCAAAATCATGTATGTCATGAAGTTGAAGTTTTGAAGGATGCTGTGGGCGTGTTTTGGTGCTGCTATTCCATGGATTGGCCAGATTCAGAAGATGCAAACGACTTGGACCTATCACTTTGGACACAAGGGACAGTATCTGCCTCTCCAGCACATATATATTGCTGCCTGTTCCCCTGAGAGCCCACTTGCCTGCACTACATGCTCCAGGACGACATCTGCCACTGCACTGCTGCTGTCTCTGCCCCTCTGGACCCTGCAATGGCACGTACTGTGGAGAGAGCCCCAGCCTTCAGCCTTGAGGAGAACCAGGCCCTGCTGGACAGCCTACTTCCACAGTACAGCAAGCTGTATGGGACACCAGGGGAGCAGGTGAGTGTTCTGTGCACTGCCTTTCTGAATGTGCATTTTGTCTGACTAGCAAGGCTGAGAGTCAGCACACCACTGGCTAGCAGGCTCACTGAGTAGTTGTCACCCCCATAGTGTGTAGTGACTTGCACTGGACAGGTATGGTGCAGTGACAGTGCTTCTGAACAGGGTTTTACTCCCCATGCAATGATACCATGTAGTGACTTCTGGAAAACTGTCCATGGGCAGCCGTGCACTGCCTGGGTACACCATGTGCCCCTGTGATTGCGACATGTATATGCAACTGTGTCATGCACGGATATGTTGCATGTGTAGTAATGGCCTTATCACTTTGTCATCCTGACAGGCTTCTGCCCATCGGAAGCATGAGATATGGAAGGACATCGTCCGGGCTGTCCGGTCCGTGGGGGTCTACAAGCGCCGGATCCGCAACTGCCAAAAGAGGTGGCAGGACCTTCGGGGCTGGACCCGGAGGATTGCACGGGTCCAGCTGAAGCTGTCGCCTCCTCGCAGGAGGGCGGAACACGGACCCTGACCCCCACATGCTCAGGATCCTGGCGGTGGTCTTTCCAGACCTGGATGGGCAGCTGAAGGCCAGAGAGCAGCAAGGAGGGGGTGAGTCAAAGACTGCACTGTGTACTCTGTCTAACATGCTATGTGCCCTCCTCGGGCCAGGTTGAACTGCCACAGTACAGCAGTCATGTTGTCCAGGAGCCATGTCCCTCTATTGTGCACTGCCCACTCCTCATCTGATACCCAGGTGTGGCCCTTACATGCAGGGAATTCTGTCACTTAGGACTGTGTCCTTGCAGTTTGCTTGACTCAAGGTGGGAGACAGCATCTGTTTCCCTGACTCTGTGGTGGGCATCATGGGTGGGTCCATTGCTTACACAATGCCTGTATTCTGACATGTATTCAGCGTGTTACTTTGATCTGTGGTCCAATTGCTGAGCTGATCCACCACATGTGGCTGGGGTACCTGGCACACACCCATGCTGCGGGTGGGAACAATGTTTGGGCCCCAGGAGTATGTATATGACGTGTGTCACACATACTTAGCCAGCTGCCTACAGTCCAGGGCTCATCCCTCATTCATGTGGGGCTGGACAGTCATGCCTACTCCAGGCCATACAATACACTCTGTACTCCCACTCCCGTGTATCAGCGGACACATTGTGCACAGTGATTTGACCCCTCAGGTGTCTGCCTCTGTGTCAGTGTGCTGTGGATTAGTCGCCAGGACTGCTGTGGAGTTTCTTGGTAGGGGCTCAGCATGCCACTGGAGATGTGACCATAGGAGACGATACTTGTGTGACACATAGGTGTCTGAT